>OY292498.1:2384127-3584127 GCA_958496325.1 Nomophila noctuella
ATTAAGTATTTTTACTACTTGGTATGGATTTAGTTATTTCTCTGTAAGTATAATTTCTTTGCAATTTTTTTCACAAGGTAGGTAGGTGTAACTTATATAAATACCGCGGACCTTGTTTGATTCCGTCCATTGAACTCTACACTCGTTTCCAGCAATAAATTAACCAATTAGTAAATAAGTTAAAAAGTTATAACAATATTTACGAGTTTACCTATAAGTTTTAAAATGTAGGTATATTGATTCCTTATTTACCTAATTATTTTGTAAAATGGCATAATGTTATTTTGTATTTGAAATTCACGTGTGTAATAAACAAGACAGATAGGTAATCCAAAAGTGGTAAGCGTTCCAGCCGCTAGTTTTTATCAGTTACAAAGTCCAATTCAAAACGTGTTTTAAATAAAAAAGAAAAAGAAACATGGCTAAATAAGCAAACACAGTAGGTAGGTACGTTTATAAACAACACCTACCTTTATTAATAGCCACAGACATTATTTACAAGTGTAAGTTTCCACAAATATCACAAAAACACGAGCGGTCGACGCCGGCGCTCGTCGGAACTGTTCTTACGTGAAGTTGTGATAAACATTATGATGATGACGTCACCCCGCCATACCTAGTTACCGAATGGTTAGGTATTTAGCTCGTGTGGGGCTAAGTTCAGACGTGTGCGAGTTTCTGTACTAACTAATGAAAAATTAAAGTAACTACCTAATACCTATACCTACCTAATCAAAATACCTATTTATCCGTTTTCGTGCCACTCTTTACCCATACCTACTTGTGGGGTGAGCCTGCATTTCTGTAGTTATGTAGTACAGTAACGTTCTTACAAGTACAACGTCCGTTAACAATACTTCGCTTCCGTTAAACCATTGGGTCTCCATGTTCAATAGCGTTTTAATGGTCACATTTTTGTAGAACAGTTTTTATGACTGCAGAAAACCAAACTTAACATTATCATCCCAGCGCCTCTTCCGGTTGCATTCTTTGGCCATTGCCTTGGACCCCAAGGTTCGCTACGACTATGATCCTGAATTGACGAATCTGGTTATTATAATGGAGCAACTGTTGTCTGACCTTAACCCGTACAAGGGAAACCAGACCATTTGGACTATAGTCGGGACCAACAGCTTTTATGTTCCTTACGAAGCACGGAATCATTATTATTTTCGGACAATCAAGTGATTCAAACCTGCAATGTCCTAATCAAACTGGGAAAACTAATACAAAGTGAAAGTGGTCAACGCGGGAATCGAACCCACGACCTTCGAGATTTTTTGAGCACAGCGCTCTACCACTACCTACTATGAGTAGGTACATCGTGGGGCAACCGGAGGAAACCTAACAAAGGTAATAAAACAATATGTATAAAACAAGAAGTTTATTGACTCTTACACACATATTCAATACTTAGCATTGATTAACATACACACTTAGTTTCGAAAAATATAATAACAATATTCTGTAAATATATAATTTAATATTATACAAAATATTATGTAAAAATATTTCAAGATTTTATTTACATGTTTTTAATTGGTACACAACATTGCATCAGTCTAAAAGATTTACATTATTCCTACATACAAAGGATTTCAAAGGTTTTCACTAGTTCTTTTGCATTACCAACTTTGATCAATGATATTGATGGGATGTTCCAACCAAAGTATTCCAAGATATTTATTGGCCCATTGGCTCATTATTACAGTACAATTAAGTGGCAGTCGAAATTAGCTAACTAATAAAATACCTTTAGGTAGAAAATACTTTGGATTCAACTTATCACACCAATATTTTTACAATTTGATTGCGATAACAAATATCACTTAGATAAAAGTTGGTCTGTGAACAATAAACAAGATTACCAGCTACCATGGGCTTAAACTGGACTCAGTTTTGGTCAGTCATTGTTTTCCTTATCTTGGTCCAATAGTATATGGACGTTATCAAAAAATACATTTTCTGAACCAAAACGACATTATTGTTAATTTGAATACTTTTAGGTTCGAAAACGAGATATAATCTCTCAATATTTTGTTATAACGATGTATTTTAATCTCATAACACGAAATATGTTTGGAATTATAGCCTGATCAATCGACGCCAAAGATCATTTAAATTCAATTACTAACTCAGTTAACCAGAAACCAGGTCTATTGGTTTATCGATGAGTAACGTGGGTTCTTTCTGCACTGTGACTAAGGTATTTAGACAGCCTCGACCATGAGGGCGATGCCCTGGCCTCCTCCGATGCACGCGGAGCCGATTCCCCTCTTTAGGCCACGTCGTCTGAAAATAAGAAGTTAAAATTAAAGTATTCTTAGTGGTAAAGGAATATTTTGGCTACATAATGGGCGCGTGAAAATATTTTTTGTCGGTCCTCTTGATAGAACCAGAAACTGCTTTTCGACGTTGGCATCTCTGAAGTTAGTAATATCATTACAATTTCTTGTCACGGCCATGGGTGTCATAGGAAATGAATAAAGGGACATTTTGAAGGATAGGCAGCATTCTCCTATATTTTGGTTCATTATTTTGCAGCATGACTAAAGGCTGATGATGATGATCATTATCGTGGTGTGGATGATAGCGGGGGTGGTGTTGAAAAGATGGTTGAGTTGATAACGGTGGTGGTGATGGTGATAATGTTGTTGCCGAGGATATTGTGCAGAATTATTCCACTTTGTCCTACCAAGGCGCCCACTTACACTCTTAAGTGCTGACCCTAGTGATGCAGAATACACCTACTTATAAAGCAGTGGAATCTGCCCCACTAAATTGTTCAGTAAGGCTTATTCTTCAGCAAATTTTAAGGCAGTGGAATCTGTCCCAACTCCTACCAGTAAAGATATTTGTTTAGCAATAAGATTTACAAGGAATTCTTTTGCACGTCATTTTTTCCCCAACTATCGAACGCGACGACCCGCTTGGTGTATACAAGAGGTCGCGGGTTCGATTTCCGCACAGGACAGACATTTGTGTGCATGGACATGTCTGCTTGTCTCGGTCTGGGTGTTATATGCATCTATATATTTGTAATACCACTATTGATACTGATGTATGTAACACAGGTGCTTAAGCTACTTAAAACGGAGTCAGATCAATGTATGTAAGTTGATGATTCCCTACAAGCTTAAGGTGGCGGTTCGTGCCGCGACAGAGACAAGAGACCGCGACACGTGGTTCGGTCTCTTCTGCATGTACTGTAGTCCTGTCCTGTCTCTGTCTCCCTCGCAAACTGTCGCGTATATTGCCTAACGTCAGGCAATGGTCGCGATCTTCTGGCTCTGACGCGGCACGAACTGCCGCCTTTAGAGTAGGGGGCGTTAGTGGGGCAGAGTGTTACAAATCATGCATACTTGAGCTCGTGCACGAGATGCGCGGTGATGCGTGACCCGGACGCGCCGAGCGGGTGCCCCAGCGCCGTGGCGCCGCCGTTCACGTTCAGCTTGCTCACGTCCAGCTTCAGTGCAGCCGCGCAGGAGAGCGTCTGAGCCGCGAACGCCTCGTTGATCTGGGGACAAGAATGTTTATGTTAAAAATATTACAATTCTACCCAAATCCTTGTTCACTACAACTTCAATATTATTTAATAAGCACTTTTACAGCTTCATCATCAACGTTTCAGAGCTTCACCCGGTTGCATACTCGGGCATTGCCTCGGAATCCAGGATACACTTCTTCTATGATCCATAATTGACAAACCTGGTTATTGCAGCAACTGTCGTCTGACCTCCGCAACCCTTACAAGATAAACCAAAAAATTTGGTAGTCAGGGCGCACGGAATCATCATTCTTATCAGACATTCAAGTAACTCAAACCTGCAATGTTCTAACCAAACTAAGAAAACCTACACAAAGTAGTATTCCCGCGGAATTCAAACCTACGATCTCCGTGGCTATTGTACCCAGCTCTCTAAATACTTCTACATAGAGACAATTGACAAGTTATGTAATGTTACCTCAATAAGGTCAATATCGTTGAGCGTCATCTTGGTAACCTTCAGCAGGTTCTCGATGGCTGGCACGGGTCCAATGCCCATGATGCTGGGGTCTACTCCCACTACGGACCAGCCGACCAGGCGGGCGAGTGGAGTGAGGTTCTTGGCTGCGTCCTCGCTGGCTAAGACTATGGCGCCTGCGCCGTCGCTGATACCCTGGGGAGAAAAGATTTATAATTAAAAAGATGTTATAAATGTTATGGTTGTTATTATATCCGAATTAATTCTATGTATAATTCCGATAATCCTAATTCGGATAAATTAAACATAGGAGAAAAACGCACTTGCTATAGAATAAACTTTGCTAAGTCTATGTTTAGACTAAAGTAATTGTAAGATTGCCAAAAGGCAGTATTTTTTTTCATCTGAACATCTCGATCAAAGTAAATTGCAACCCCATCAAGCCCTTACTAAAAAAGGTTTTATTTTGCTCAGGACTGATTCGAATAATCGTACATTCGGTATTTAGTAAACAATTCCCTTTAAGTAAAATTCAGGGATTAAATAATTATACGTAGACTTGTATGTACTTTTGAACCTTTTGAATTCAAACAAAAATAAGTAATGATCCTCTATTATTTTTGTAGTTCTGAAGGTCAAAGATACATTTTCTTTTACGCAACGATGCAATAAAACATGGAAACGATCTTTGTACTTATTTAGATTAGATTTTGCGAGATATCTTCAAAACTTGTTCAAAACAAACACCAAAGTAGGTATGTAGTCTTTTTTAACTTTTCATGTCCCACACGTACCAAAGATTAGATAAAATGAAATCCTAAATAATAACCCCTCCTAGTAGCTATATCTTGAAATTTGTTTATTTTGTTATTATTCTTTAACTTGAAAGAAAGAATAGTCATTTTTGTTGCTATATGTATAGTTATTTATGAAAAATGTGTACATTCCTGTACATCAACAAAAAAACTCCATATCTGTAGCTACCTACTTTTTTCAACAAAAAAAGTATGGTTTTATTTGTTTCCACTTACACAGCAATTATTTTTCATCTTATGAACTGTTAAGTTTGTCTACAGAGCTCTAGGCCGAACAGATAAAAATAATGAATTATTCTGAACGGCACTTCTTCTCAGCAGGCAAATAATATTAAAATAATATTTTACGTGCAAAGGAATTTCAGTGAAAATCATGTTTATTTACTTATAAAATCTGATCTTAGCCCTAGTAGCGCCCTGTAAGAGCAAAATCAAAGCAATTGCTTTGATTTTGCCTTCTTTGACATTCACTTGAGCATACTAATATTAATTTAGCCATTTAGGATAACAATTTACATATTATGTAGATCATTAGAATTGTACTTTTATATTTTATGTTCGCGTGGGTTCTCCTCACCCACGCGAACATAATAATATAACAACAATATTTAACGAGAGACCTGGAGTCCTGAAGTACAGGGTCGCCCTACATTAGGCCAGTCATACTTAACTATGTACCTTCTTGTTACTCCATGTAATTATTTCATTTGGTTTAAGAGTGTGAATATAAAAAGTTAATTTAAAGTTTATTAAACTCACCGAGGCAGTCCCAGCGGTGACCAGTCCCTCCTTCTTGAATACGGGCGGCAGTTTCTTGAGCCCTTCGAGCGTGGTCTGCGGGCGCGGGTGCTCGTCCGTCGCCACGACCACAGGCTTCTTCTTGATGGTCAGGGTTACAGGTTCGATTTCAGCCTTGAATACCCCGGCGTCGTTTGCTGAATAGATGAAAATACCGAATTAGCTACCCAAGTGGAAGTGCCGGTAGGAAAAAAATATGATGAGCAAGAGATTTTTCTGTACATCAAATTGCAAAATAAATGAGTTTGGTTAGTTTTAATGATGTTTTGAAAGAGTGCAAGTACAAAGCTTTGCGAATATAGGGTAAAGCTCAAGGCCGCACTGATTAAGTACTTTACTGATCCAGATCCATAGTAGTGATTTTTCTGTTGGATAGTAAGTGAGTAGGTCCCAAAGCTCAGTCGCGGAGATCACATCAGATTACTGAGTCACCAAACACTCAGATGGCAGTTGCTTCAAAGCAATAACCAGAATTATTGTTGCAGCGTTTCTTGGAGTCTATAATGGATGTAACCGGGATAAATGCTAGATTGAAGGAAATATACTCACAAGCCGTCTACTGCTCCTGTGACTGTAGTGCGAAGCTGTCAACATGTTATATTAATATAAATACTCACAGGCCTGCCATACACGTAAATCCGTTGGTCCGACTATTCACCGGTGACGAATGTCAGATGGCAGTTTCTTCAATGCAATATCCAGGATGGTCAAACCAGGATTATTGTCACAGCGTTTTCTGGGGTCCACAATGGTTGTTATTGGGATAAATGCTAGAATGAAGGAAATAAATACTCACAAGCCTTCCACCTCTGCTGAGACTGCAGCGCGAAGCTGTCCACAGCGTCCCTCTTGATGCCGAACTGCGCGCCCAGCTTCTCCGCCGTCATGCCCATGGGCAGGCCGCAGAACGAGTCCGTCAGACCGGCCCATAGCGTGTCCTCGAACGCGTAGTTCAGGCCGAGGGTGGCTCCGAAGCGAAGGCGATTTGCGACTGACACCAATGTCGCCATTGGCTGCGACGATTGATACTCACAGGTCTTCCACGCATGTTAAGCTGTGGTCTCGGTCTATGATCCAAAAAAATATGGTAGGGCTACCAAGGTATGATGGCAGTTCCTCCATTGCCATACCCAGACTCGTTGACTCAGGATTACGGTCGCAGCGTACCCTGGAGTCCATAATGGATGCCACCAGGATAGGGATATAGAAAAATACTCACAGATCTCGACCGTCAAATGGCAGTTGGTCCCTTGCAATAACCAGGATGTTCAAAACAGGATTATTGTCGCAGCGTTCCCTCGATGTCCACAATGGATGTCACCAGGGTACACGAAAGTCTGATGGCAGTTGTTCCAATGCAGTAACCAGGATGGTCAAAACAGGATTATTGTCGCAACATTCCAGGTGTCCACAATGGATGTAACCTGGATAAGCGCTAGAATGAAGGAAATATACTCACAAGCCTTCCACCTCTGCTGCGACTGCAGCGCGAAGCTGTCCACAGCGTCCCGCTTGATGCCGAACTGCGCGCCCAGCTTCTCCGCCGTCATGCCCATGGGCAGGCCGCAGAACGAGTCCGTCAGACCGGCCCATAGCGTGTCCTCGAACGCGTAGTTCAGGCCGAGGGTGGCTCCGAAGCGAAGGCGATTTGCGACTGACACCAATGTCAATCAAGTGGCATCGACTCAGGTCTTCCACCCACGTAAAACCGATGGTCCCCGACAGTGAATAGGTCACGAAAGTCAGATAGTAGTTGCTCCAATGCAATAACCAGGATTATTGTCGCAGCGTTCTCTGAAGTCCACAATGGATGTCACCAGGGTAAGGATATAGGATTAATAGGTCACGAAAGTCAGATGGCAGTTGCTCCAACGCAATACCCAGACTCTAGAGTCCACAATGGATGCCACCAGGATAAGGATAAAGAAAACTACTATGGACAGGTCACGAAAGTCAAATGGCACTTGCTCCCTTGCAATAACCAGGATGGCAAAATCAGGATCATTGTCGCAGCGTTCCCTGGGGTCCACAATGGATGTAACTGGGATAAATGCTAGAATGAAGGAAATAAATACTCACAGGCCTTCCACCGCTGCTGTGACTGCAGCGCGAAG
Organism: Nomophila noctuella; assembly: GCA_958496325.1. Lineage (NCBI taxonomy): Eukaryota > Metazoa > Arthropoda > Insecta > Lepidoptera > Crambidae > Nomophila > Nomophila noctuella. The sequence goes on from OY292498.1 coordinate 2,391,820, forward strand.
CTGTCCACAGCGTCCCTCTTGATGCCGAACTGCGCGCCCAGCTTCTCCGCCGTCATGCCCATGGGCAGGCCGCAGAACGAGTCCGTCAGACCGGCCCATAGCGTGTCCTCGAACGCGTAGTTCAGGCCGAGGGTGGCTCCGAAGCGAAGGCGATTTGCGACTGACACCAATGTCGCCATTGGCATCGACGTCATGACAACATGTGGTCTATGAAATGTGTTTATTGATACTCGTAGGCTTTCCTCTCACGTAGAGCCGAGGGTCCCCGACAATGAATAATGTCACGAAAGTCAGATAGCAGTTGCTCCAATGTAATAACCAGGATTATTGTCGCAGCGTTCCCTGAAGTCCACAATGGATGTCACCAGGGCAAGGATATAGGAAATAGGTCACGAAAGTAAGATGGCAGTTGCTCCAATGCAGTAACCAGGATCATTGTCGCAGCGTTCCTTCGATGTCCACAATGGATGTAAGTTTATACTCACAAGCCTTCCACCTCTGCTGCGACTGCAGCGCGAAGCTGTCCACAGCGTCCCTCTTGATGCCGAACTGCGCGCCCAGCTTCTCCGCCGTCATGCCCATGGGCAGGCCGCAGAACGAGTCCGTCAGACCGGCCCATAGCGTGTCCTCGAACGCGTAGTTCAGGCCGAGGGTGGCTCCGAAGCAAAGGTGACTTGTGACTGATACCAATGTCGCCATTGGCTGCGACGATTGATACTCACAGGTCTTCCACGCATGTTAAGCTGTGGTCCCGGTCTATGATCCAAAATGGTAAGGGCTACCAAGGTGCGATGGCAGTAACTCCATTGCAATACTCAGACTCGTTGACTCAGGATTACGGTCGCAGCGTACCCTGGAGTCCACAATGGATGGCACCAAGATAAGGATATAGAAAAATACTCACAGATCACGAAAGTCAAATGGCAGTTGGTCCCTTGCAATAACCAGGATGTTCAAATCAGGATCACTGTCGCAATATCCCAGGGGTCCACAATGGATGTATGCTAGAATGAAGGGAATATACTCACAGGCCTTCCACCTCTGCTGAGACTGCAGAGCGAAGCTGTCCACAGCGTCCCGCTTGATGCCGAACTGCGCGCCCAGCTTCTCCGCCGTCATGCCCATGGGCAGGCCGCAGAACGAGTCCGTCAGACCGGCCCATAGCGTGTCCTCGAACGCGTAGTTCAGGCCGAGGGTGGCTCCGAAGCGAATGTTGCGGACGGCGAAAGGAGCTTGAGACATGTTCTCGACTCCTCCGGCGAGGGAGATCTTGGCTGCGCCGGTCATTATGTCCTATAGGGATAATGGATAGGGATGAATATTTGAGTCGTGTTCGAATGGTCAAATTTGTAGGTGAGACATTTGCATTTATCATGTACTAATATGTACCTACACTACATATGTTCTACGAGACCGGAATTTAGCGGAATGCATTTTGTATACAAAATTACGTCACGTTATTTCGGCAATTGAATCTTATGTCTTTGCCGAAAACCATTGAAACTTGGATGATGCAATATAACAAATTGACATTGCTCTGGCTAAACTTAAGCCAGAGCTAGCCTATGCCAAGTTTAGTAAACTTGGCACAGCTAGAACAGCATGAGTTAAACATCTGTTAATGTGAGTATACACCCTCTGCCCTCACCTGAGCACTGTTGACCACAGATTGGAACCCAGATCCGCACAGTCTGTTGATGCCGAGCACAGGCCTGTCCTGTGGGATGCCGGCTTTCAACGCCGCGTGGCGGGGTGTGTAGATACCGTCGGTTTGAGTACCCTAGAACAATGATAGTGGTGAAATATCGACTTTTGAAATGGAAGCTCTTTCTTTTTGATATTAGAGTACAGTACGCGCAAAGTAAATAAAGCGACCTGAGGCCTAACCATCAAGTCTTATAGAGATCTAAAATCCAGTGAGTAAGAGAGATGCCGCCTTAAATCCTGTAAAGAGGCATTTCTCTTACTCACTCATTTAAAAAACCCTTTAAGAGTTGATGGTAAGTCCTCTGTTGTTGGGTGTACATTTCCCGAGTACAGTCAAACACAAAATATTGTAAGGTCCTATGAATTTCGCCTACAGTCAAACACCAAATAATATTTCATTACAGAAACAAAATTCACAAAAGTCATATAGCACATAAAATATGTAGTCTTTGAGATATTCGTTTACTCAAATCTGGTGTCTCCCAGGCAAGACTGACTGAAGAATCTAGCATCTTCTTAGTCTTAGGAGGCCACATCTGGTTTTTCAACATGCAAAATGTTGGCTGAATGCCTAGTGACTTCCTTAGTTTTTAATGCTGAAATGGCTTGCCATCAGTCTCTATCTGACACAGAGCAGGAGCTGTGTTACTGTTGGCCACACTTGGGTATGTTTCTCTTCAGATTGGATGTTGTAGGCACTTACGGATGAATAACTTGGGTACTTCTTTCGGTACTCACAGACATGACCTGCCCCACGATGACGGTGTCGACCTGGTCGGGCGCGACCTTGGCCTCCTTGAGCGCGGCGACGGCGGCGATGGTCTGCAGCTCCGTCGCCGACGTGTTGCGGAACACGCCGCCGAACGTGCCGAACGCTGTGCGCTTCGCACCGACTATGAATACGCCTGCGACAATACATACAAGTTTGGGTACTAAACTGAGTAGCTATCATCGATAACACTGGCCACTGGAAGAAATAAAAGAAATAATTCTCATTACTTATATAGAATGACAAATTGCAGATAGAAAAAAGCAAAAAAAAAAAATACACAATAGTCAAAGTGTCCAGTAAGTGGTCAGTTTACCATATTTTTTATTCTGACTGTACTAGAAGATTAAGGTATGTAGGTACCTGTACAACGCTTTTAAGATGATTTCACTTGGATTTACTACATAAAGAGTTATCCTGTGACGTAGAGAAATTAAACATACACCTTAAAAAGTTAGTCAAGTTAGTTGATTGAAAGATAAATAAAACACCTAAATCATATAATCTGAACCAAAATTACACCCTGAACTTAGACTTTATGTATCAAATAATTTGGGTCATCATACCTAGGTAGAATAAATTTTGTCTTACAAATTTATGTTAAAATTAAAATAACAAACTGACAACTAATTAACCAGGCCCTATGGCCTGGTTTGTATAGTCTAAATATTAAAAAAAAAACTATGTCTGGTGTTGATAATTTTAACAATCAAGAAAGTTTGTGTACATAATATTTTTAATCATATTGTACCTACCTACTACTGCCACTGAGATAACATTAAATTATTCAGAAAGTATACAAGGCCAACAACCCGGCATCATCTCAACAGGTAACGTGGCGGTATTGAGTAGGTAGGTACTTAATAATAAATACAATAAAAAATATCACCATGGAATGTTATTTCAGAGTTTAACTTAGATCTTATTCTCGATTTATTAAATATTTTGTATAGTTAAAGATAACGCGGTATAATGTAAAGTTAAGTGTCTGCCTCCGACAAATAAAAACATTCATCACAAGAAATTGGACTTTGATCACGAAATGCCCAAGATTAAACATACAAAATCAAGCTTACATACATGTTGCGTGCTAGGCATAAATCGCATTGAATATTCATTAACTACAGTTATTTATTTATGCTTAAAACTAAACAAACACCTGTTTTTTGCAACTTTGATCAATGTTGGAGTTTGACCCCAAGATATAATTTTATTATTTACACAAATAGTTTCAATTAATCTGATGTAGATGATTTAGATTAGTTGATTCATTTACTCACCTTTAGCTGCAACAGACATGTTTAGTTTATTAGCAAACTATTTCGACTCAAAAAGTTTGCTTTTTAACTTTACCAAACGAGTAAAGTTGCCGACGCCGATTGAATGAGTGACTGATGGAAAAAAAAGATTAAAAAAATAGATTGAATAAAAATAAAATGAATGAATGATTGGTTCGAATGAGTGAAAAATGGAATAATGTTGCCTCATGATGACATTTACTAGTCTAAAGAAAGTAAACAATGAAAATGATAATTTCTTAATAACGGGCGTAAGTTAACTCAATTATATTTTAAAATTATTATATAAAACAGTAACATACGAAGTAAGATACTATAAAAGTAACAATTGCTATAATATATTTAAATAGCAATCGTTTCGCTTCGTCGTCTTTCGTCGTCTGTAGGGTGTTAATAGAAACATACACCTGGCAACATTCAGTTTGACAATCAAAATTTCCCAATAGCATTGCTGGGTTTGGAAAATTTACCAAATTTTAGAAAGAAATGCTTATGCAATGAGCGATGGTCGCCCTGTGAGTGGTCAATTGAAGAAGTTTGTGTTTCGAGGAAAGTCCTCGTCGAACGGTGACACACGAGGTGAATACTTGGAAATTATTATACCCGAGTTACTCTCTGCCGGCTACTCGTTTTACACGTGGCCCTCTGCGCCGCTTTTGGCCTGGTACCTGTGGACGCAGCGACGGCATTTACGCGGACTCCGCGTGCTGGAGCTCGGCTGCGGCACGGGCCTGCCCGGGATCCTCGCGGCGAAGTGCGGCGCTCGCGTCACACTCACTGACTCGGTCGCGCTGCCGAGGTCGCTCAGACACCTCTCGGCGTGCTGTGAAGCCAACGGTCTCGTCCCCGGCCGAGACGTGCAAATCCTTGGCCTCGCGTGGGGCCTGTTCCTTGCAGACGTTCACTCCTTGCGCCCCGTAGACCTTTTGCTAGCATCAGACTGTTTTTATGAGCCCTCTCAATTCGAGGAAGTGTTGTCCACCGTAGCTTATCTTTTAGACAACTCTGACGCTAGATTTTTGTGTTCTTACCAGGAACGCAGTGCTGACTGGTCCATCGAGGCTCTGCTGAAGAAGTGGGGACTGAAAGGTGCTCTGCTAGACTTGGAGTCATTGAGTGAGAGCTCGGGCGTCGACTACAGGGCCTTAATTGGCGAACGCTCTTTGCATTTACTTGAGATAGTCTCTGCATAGGTTATGGCCAGCACCGCTAGGGCAGCCCGCCTTTATGTAGGCAATTTACCGTGGACCATAGGTCATCGTCAACTACGAGAATATTTTGCTCAATTTGGACCAGTGCTGACATCCCGAGTAGTGTTTGACCGTTCCACTGGGCTTAGCAAGGGATACGGATTCATTGAGTTTGTGAGCCCTTCATCAGCCGCTGATGCCACCAACAAGCAAGTGCATTCTTTAGAAGGCTTGAACTTGACTGTGCAAGTGCAAAATAGTTAATAGTTTACAATTTATTGATCACAATGGCAGAAGCACTTCCAGAACATCCAGATTCAGATTTTTCTGATGACAGTGACCAATCACCTTTAGATGTAGCATTCAATGAAGCAGCTGACCACTTGCGTAAGATCACAAATAAGCTAGACAATAATCAGTTGTTAGAATTATACGGACTATTCAAACAGGGCACTGAAGGCAAATGTAACACTCCAAAGCCTGGCTGGTTAGACGGACGAGGCCGTAAGAAATGGGAAGCATGGAGGTCTCTAGGAGACATGCCTAATGAAGAAGCTAAAGAGAAGTATGTTGAGCTAGTCCATAAGTGGGATCCTGATTGGTCAGAATCTGCAGATATGGGCAGAGGCACTAAGGAAGCATGGGTAGCAGTTTCATCATTAAGGTATTCTCCGGAACCAGAACTGATTCACAATGAGCTAACTTTGCTTGAAGCAGCCAGAGAAGACGCTGATAAACGTGTTACAGAACTTTTATCTCAAAATCCTGAGTTGAAACATGAGAGAGATGATGATGGATTGACTGCGTTGCACTGGGCTGCGGACCGAGATGCCACCAATGCCTTGAAAGCTGCCATAAAGGGTGGATGTCCTATAGACGCTGTTGACGACTTGGGTCAAACTGCCTTACATTATGCTGCATCATGTGGTCATGTTAAATCAACTCAGATCCTATTGGATGCCGGCGCTGCCTTAATAAAGGATGAGGATGACTGTACTCCTCTCGATGTGGCTGCAGATCATGAAATCCGGAAGATTCTGGAAGGTGCTAGGTAGTGTGGAAATAGCATAGTGCCAGTTTTGGGTTAGAATTAATGTTGAGTTTAGTAGTGTACACAATTTGGTATGGGAATAAAATTATTCCAATTAAAGTTGTTTTCTTATTTTTATACATTACATCTTACAAATTATTAGCATTGGCTACATATTCACTGGTGTATGACCTAGGTTTGTTTCTGTTGGAATACATAAAAATAGAATTAGAAACAGCATACAAAAATTCAAAGGTCATTAAGTCAATTCCTACACAAAACAAACATCTGTATATTTTTTTAATGACTTCTGCTGCATACAGATTTCATGGCAATTTAAGCCACATGAATTTGTATTTCATTTTCACATTTGTTCACCAAATCATTTTCTGTTAAAATTCACTCCTGCTGGTCTAGTGACCAGCAATAAAACATTAGGTATAATTAACTTAAACAAATTGAAACATGTAAATGTGCAATTATAAACCATTTAATAACTTAGGTACTAGACGATATTATAAACTAGCACTTGTTCGTAAGTTTTTTGTATTTATTACTTAGGCGAAATCCTCATCATCTACATCAAAATGTACACCCAGTTGTTTTCTGACTGTTTCCTCAAGCTTGGCCAAAATAAGGCTTTCTTTATGCGATACAACAGGTGATTCGGTTAATCCTGCAAAAATATAAACATTATTTTATGTGGCAAAACCGACCTTATTTAAAAAAAGAACCGCTTAACAATTTTTTTTTTCGTAAGAACTTGACAAAAAATTCTTATAAGATGAATTTTTGTACAGCAATCTTTTCTAATGGAAACCAGATAATGCCTTACCTTCCCTGATACATCTGGCCACTTCTAAAGCCTGATACACAAGTCCTGCGCTATTTTCAAAGAAGTAAGGTATCTCTGAGGTGTGCAGCGGGAATTTATTAGCTTTTCCATCTGCGCGGACCAGAACTTGTGGAAAATGGAAAGGATCTTCCACCTGTAAATAAAAAAACAATAGGTTATCTTTTAATTTGCCTCTCTCCGTTATTTTCGTTATTTAAAGCAATACCCTAAATACTTAATTAAAGTTATGATTAAAAGATGAACTTTAACTTTTAAATCCGTAAAGTTTAATCGTCTTCAACAGTCGTCGTAGGCCACGTCATTCTATCGAAGGCCCTTCACGCTATCCCAATTAAATAGTCACCACACTGAACAGGCTAGATGGTGACCGCAGTATCTCTATGGACTACTTTAGATCTTACTTAGATCACTATGGATTACTATAACATATAGTGCACAAGGGAGTGCGCAGAGTGCGCTAGGTGCACTGTCTATTCCCCCACTCTCATTTTTCGGTGACAGCTATCTGACAAGACCGTAGAGAGTTCAAGCGCAGGACCAACGGCATAACGTGCCCCTAAATCTAAAAATTTATAAAACTACTTACGGAGGCGTAACCTTTGGTGCCTGCCACAGTTGCCTTATTCCATAATTTCACTCTTGTGTCGACATTCAGCACAGCGCGCCTGTCCCCTTCATATTCCAGAATAACTGTCTCGACCATATCTACTCCATTCTCGTTCAATTTTCCAACCGAAGTCACTTTGATAGGTTCGCTTTTGAACACGAACTGAGCAAATTGAAGAGTGTATATTCCAATGTCTAAAATTGCACTGCCTCCAAGTTCTTTTTTGCTGAAAAGAAGCAGTTTCACTGTGAAGTCCATAAGTATTAAGCCTACCTATTGCGAACACAGTTTTAAAAGTCCTAATACCAAAATGGTTTAATTCCCCTCATAAACATTAATTAGATACCTAAAGTACCAAGCTGATCTATGATATGATATGGGTAGGTTATATTTATTAATTTTCATCATTAGCTTGCAAACTATAAGAGTAGATTACGTTCTCAATATGATAAAATTGATATATCGCCCAATCGTTTCCATATTCCTGAAGATAAGATTATAAAAAGTGCAAGTTGTATTCATCATTCACATAATATTGTCCCTATTTTGAAAGATTATTTAAACTTATGTAATTATCCTTCAGTAGAAAAATTAGTCTACTGACTAAGATACCTACTTTCGCCCAAAAAGAAATGGCTAATACTATGTTTAATAAAAGGCCTATAAAAAATTACTTGACTCTGTCGACCGCTTCTATTGGCACACCAAAATTAACGTCTACGTGTTTGACATCTCCAAGTTTCCCAGCTTCAATATCCTTCTGCAACGCTTGGTAGACCGGCGAGAACCTCGACCATACTGCCTCCATCAGAAACAGTTTGCGCTCCTTAGCAAAATTGAGTAGGCTCTGTGCTTGCTTCAGATTCAAACATAACGGTTTCTCACATAACACGTGCTTGCCGTTTTCTAAGAAAAGCTTGGTGACGCTGTAGTGATCTGGATTTAAAACGGCGATATAAGCTACATCTGAGGAATAAAAAAAATGTGTAAGTATGATGAAACCGTCGTCCTTATACTTACTTATTACAGTCAGCTAAAAATTAATACCTAAATACGATTTTTAACTAAGACCTTTATGTGTGTTTTAAATAACCAAAAAACGGTAGTGCAATATTAATTTATTATTACACAATAACTTACCAATATCTTTACTTTCAGCCAATGCTTGGTAGTTATCAAACACTTTCGGAATATTATGGAGTTTCGCAAATTCTGCCGCCCGATTCTTATCCCTTGCAGCCACAGCCGTGATCACCTGATCGCCAACTTCAGGAAACGTATTGAACGCGTTCACGAAGTCGTGAGAGATCTTTCCTGCACTTACAATGCCCCAGCGAAGAGTCATCTGTAGATAAATTAAAGGAAAGTAGAGTACGAGCCTATTGATTTCCCAATGCAGGGCAAAGGCCTTCATCATTTGACATCACGTTTTAGTTTCTGTTACAAAAACATGATTGTTTGGCTTAATCACCACGCTTACAAACCTGGGCTGTGTTTAGAAAAATTAACAAATTTTTTTGGGAATCGAACCCATGACCCCAAGCCCACGGACCGGTACTTAAACTACTAGACCATTTTGCTTAGCCCCCATTGATATACAAAAACCCTTAGCCCCTAAGCTAGAAGCTTGTTACATTGGTGCTAGGGAACAGAAAAGCATATTCAAATATGTACGTTTATAAAAATCCATGACTCTGGTATCGATGTTCATCACACAAATAAGTATTAGCCCCTAGCGTAATTCGAACCTGCTTGCCAATTCAAAAAACATTACGATCTTTTTGACGATGTGCAGTTACTTACTTACAGACATATTCTTACAGTCGACGATGGACGTTTACTGCCGTCAACCTTGCACTATTCACTATAACCACTCAACCGTCCGTGGATACCATAGTATCCAAAAAAAAAATGTAAACTTACGTCCGTGGATACTATAGTATCCAACAGAGAAAAAAAATTCTTGGTGTATAAAACTGCTTTAAAACGCCATCTGTTGGCCTGTGACGATAGCCCGAGCTTTTAGAACGATACTCTATTAACTAATACACTTAAAAAATCACAGATGGCACTATAGTATGCTTTCTGGACTGAATAATATTTTTTTTTTGTTTAGTGTTACCTGTGTTTTGAGGGACTTGTGCATGCGCGTGGAATTACTGCTGATTATGTCGTTAGAACTTGTTTTATTATATAATTCAGTTGGTTTTTATTAATCTTTATGATTGGAGAACCACATATTTCATGTGCTGTTTCTTTCACGGCGATAAATATCGAGTAAACCCATTATTACGAGAGGCTGTAACTTTCGTGTACAAACAATAGCCGCCGATAAGGTTTTTTCTAACTATTCCATAAAATTTATTTTATTGAAGATTCATTAGTTTGTTATTAACATACCTTTATAATTATTTGATAAAATTACATTAAGTCTGCTGAAGATTTCTTAAAATAACATGAAAGTTACCTACTCATGACGCGACCAGTTGAAATAATTAAATAAGCATTTATTCAAGGTTTTGTATGTTTTTGGCCCAAATACAGAAAAAGTTATGAAATTTTATACAATAAAATATATGTTATGTGGTAGTGTATATAATCAGCTTCAGCACAATATTTTTTTTGTAGCTGTAGGTCGTTTAGTTAATGAGTTATGAAGCATTTTTCGAGAGGTCACAAGCCGCAATTTTACGATGTGACGGGCCGCGCGGACCGGGACGTATGCTTACATAGTCATAAAGCGCGCCGGACGGTTGAGTGGATAAGGTAAGCACCATATATAAAGGGTGATTTTTTTGAGGTTAGGATTTTCATGCATTAGTATTTGCTCAGATTTTTTGAGGTTATGATTTTCATGCATTATTATTTGCTCAGTATGCTTTGACATTTCATCATGAATAGACTTACTAACGAGCAACGCTTGCAAATCATTGAATTTTATTACCAAAATCAGTGTTCGGTTCCAAATGTGTTTCGCGTTGGTTTCGCGCTTTACGCCCGATTTATGGTCTACATAATCGACCAAGTGAGCAAACAATTAATGCGATTGTGACCAAGTTTCGCACTCAGTTTACTTTATTGGACATTAAACCAACCACACGAATGCGTACAGTGCGTACAGAAGAGAATATTGCGTCTGTTTCTGAGAGTGTTGCTGAAGACCGTGAAATGTCTATTCGTCGCCGTTCGCAGCAATTGGGTCTGTGTTATTCGACCACATGGAAGATTTTACGCAAAGATCTTGGTGTAAAACCGTATAAAATACAGCTCCTGCAAGAACTGAAGCCGAACGATCTGCCACAACGTCGAATTTTCAGTGAATGGGCCCTAGAAAAGTTGGCAGAAAATCCGCTTTTTTATCGACAAATTTTGTTCAGCGATGAGGCTCATTTCTGGTTGAATGGCTACGTAAATAAGCAAAATTGCCGCATTTGGAGTGAAGAGCAACCAGAAGCCGTTCAAGAACTGCCCATGCATCCCGAAAAATGCACTGTTTGGTGTGGTTTGTACGCTGGTGGAATCATTGGACCGTATTTTTTCAAAGATGCTGTTGGACGCAACGTTACAGTGAATGGCGATCGCTATCGTTCGATGCTAACAAACTTTTTGTTGCCAAAAATGGAAGAACTGAACTTGGTTGACATGTGGTTTCAACAAGATGGCGCTACATGCCACACAGCTCGCGATTCTATGGCCATTTTGAGGGAAAACTTCGGAGAACAATTCATCTCAAGAAATGGACCGGTAAGTTGGCCACCAAGATCATGCGATTTGACGCCTTTAGACTATTTTTTGTGGGGCTACGTCAAGTCTAAAGTCTACAGAAATAAGCCAGTAACTATTCCTGTACAGTTGTAGTGTGGTAATAAAACACAAAGTATGTAAACAACGGTAGACGCTCCTGCTCGCCCGGCGGCCGGTACAAGAGTGCGCGGCGAGCTCCCGCTCTCCGCGCCCCCACCACCGCACGCCGCGCCAGCAAGCGTGTCCACTATATTTATTAGCTATACATCACATCTACCTTTTACAATAAAATAAAACAAAACTCTATTAGTTATTTCCCAAGTACCTACATCATTGTATCTGACACAACCAAGTTTCCTTAAATAATTTACACAGATCAACTATATATACTATAACTATATAAATCAACAATATAGATTGACATAAACATATCTATGATAAAGATAGCATAACTAATCGTCTACATCACGATTGTCAGAGCATTCACTAGAATCTCTCATAGTTCTATAATTTCCATTAGAAAATAATAATTACCTTCCACTTTCCTTCAACTTGTTTTAAATGTACGTTTTTTCTTCTTTATATGCACTCTGTTATTGTCATTTTCCAAATCTATTTATTTATATATAAGTTAATTTATTTAATAAGTACAGCCAAAAGTATATATTCTTGCTAATGATAACAAAATACATATGAAGGAACCGTTCTGATATGCATCACAATAACTGCGTACATAAAACTTACTAGTTGGTACAGTAAATATATACAATGGGACAACTGAGTCGGAAGCACCCATCGGGCTATTTATCCGACAAATACATTTAAATTTAGAAAAGTTTTGACAATAAATATCAAGATCTACAATAATATTACTAACCTGATTATACTCAGCCACAATCCTTGCCAAAGGGGGTTGAAGACCGAGTTTTGAATTTATTTTACTCAGATTCAGATTCGTTAATTGCAAGTCACAAGTTATTAAAGATGTTTAAATGTTAATAATTGTATTTGTGACTGTAGAGGAAATAATGCAAGAAGCAATAGCTTATATTGTTGTTTCTCTTTACAGGTATGTAAATAAGTTATTATTCTTAGCGTAAGTGTAAAATTAAGTGTAATTAGGTATGATTGTCATGCTCACAATAAATATCTCTTCACAGAGCAGCATACGGAACTATTGTTTCATTAAATAAACAACCTATTACAATTATATGTAGAAAGTAAAGGTGACGCCCTGCAAGGGCACAACAAACGTGTGGGGCAACTATTGCCTTCTTTTTTTTTTTATAAATTAATATTATATTATATTATATTCATATTATATTATATTGCATTATGTACCTATGTATTATTATTCATTCAGCAGAGTTATCAATTATTGATAAATCTGTCATTAAAGAATTCTGAAATGTCATTAGCATTTATTTATTAGGATGCTTTAAGTTTTTTTTTTTTTTTTTTAATAAAAAGGATAGGCTTCTCTATATTAATTAAGACGCTCATTATAAGGTTGACGATGGGAATTTCCGCTACACAGAAATGCCAAATGCTTGGTAAAAGCACGCTGAATGCTCTCCACTCTGCGAGTGTACGCTATAAAATGGACTCCAGATTCAGGAAGCAAATTCGAGATGCCTGCGCACTAAAGCGTTATTGAGTATATTATATTATTATTATTATTTTTTTATTTTTTATTACTTGATGTGGAATCATTTTCCAGCGATAAGGGATATACAGATTGCATCGCACCAATCTACCTTTCTCCCAAGATCTTTTTGAATGAGGTTACTTTCCTCAAAATTAACAGATTTCTGTAAATTTTTAGGTCACCGGCAAATAAAAATGTTATGCAGTTTTTATATTTTGAAAGAGTGATCGATATCAAATCTCTGATGTGCTCTCTAATTAAAGAACAGATTAAAGACTTGAAGGCCTTTACTAAACAAGAAAGCGTTGATATAAGGCGGTAGTTATTTATACACATGTGGCGGGTCATTTCATTCTCTCTCTAAGATGGTTGAGTGAGGTGATGGCTGCCGCCACATACGTCATACTTGTGAACAGGTGCCACCTTTGGGGACTGGTCGACCAGGGCGCCTCCAGTCCAGAATAAATTAAGAATTTAATTTTCATTTTTTAATTTATTAGGTACACACAGTAGACTATGTATGACTCAGTGAAAGCAATTGCTGATGCATTATTGTTGCAAGTTTATTTTTTATATTATTGCAATAATTTTGGCGTTTAAAAAGAGCAACTGTCGAGTTTCTTGCCGATTCTACTCGGCAGAATAACAGTCATTACTAATAAAAGTCATTACATAACAGTTTATTTTTGATGACGATTCATAAGTGCTTATATTAAGCCCATTTGAATTGTGACATCCACTTCAGAGCCAGTGCTATTCGATGTCGTCTCTAGGTGTGATTAAGGTATTTAAGGAACCGTTTCTGTACTTTATCTTTTCCCGAAAGGGGGTTGATAACTCATTTGTTGAACCATTTAGGATGACTTCGTCTACTACGACGTCGTTGTTTTCCTGACTCAACATAAAATAAAGAAATCATTTGATCAAAATCTCCACAAGCCAAAAACTAGACCGGCCAAATTACACACTGTAACGCAGCCACAATGTTGCAATAGTCGGCTTTAAAAAAATTGGATAAAGATACACTGTCGTTGAACGGAGAAAATTTGATTTAGGGTAAGGCATGATAAACAAGAGGCTCGGATTAATCCCGTAGCACTTATTGATAGCATACCTGATGCTGCGGATTCGTAACCAACGCATAATGTATGCGACTGATAACTAGTCTAGATACTGTTCATCACTATTACTGATGTTATTGAGTTGATGAAGGCCATTAGAAGATAAAAAGCCGATTAAGTGTAACCCAAGTTGTACTTGTAATTAAGTGGCGTCATTACGTATCATCACTAGGCTCCCAGTGGATACCACCAAGGTTGCAGTCACAAACTACATACCTATTACAATATTTTCCGATCGGTATTGAGCAAGTTCCACAATGTTAAGAAAACGCTTTAAAGGTTCCAATTTTACTGGTGGAGGTACGAAGGTACTAGGTACACAACGCAAATAATAATATTTTATTTATAGTATTCCCAGTTTGAAACTGTAGTCTGACCCAAACGCTTTTAATATCGTCGTATTTTAAGTCTTGTTAGCGAGTAGACAGAATATTTTGGGACAGAGCTTAAAGAACACTCCCACCATCCATTTTAGAAAACACCACCAGAGCCAACACACACACGATCCCTACGATAGACTATTGTCCACGATTTCGTCTGTCGAGATGTTAACCACGTTTCAGTGAGTGCAATGGCATGGTAATTACAAAGCAAAATGCTATCAAACACTAATTTCGTTTTGGCCTCAAGACCATGGACATTTTGGTAGTACAACTTAGCATAAACACATCAAGCCCGACCTATGTGCAAAACGTTACCTTTTTGGCCTCCGGCATGGTGACATTTGTCGCCGTGCGGTATAACTTTAGGCCTCGTCGCGACCATTTTCAATTGTGGTGGCTAATAGTGGTATTAATTGTGACATGACTGTGGGACTATACTTTTAATCAAGGAGATTGTCCGCTTTTATAGGTACCGTTCTAATTAATAGAACTACCTCTTTGGACATTGTAGGTACCGTCCTATTTTCATAGAACTACCTCTTTGAACATTGTAGGTACAGTTCCGATTTTTATCGAACTACCTCTTTGAATATTGTCGGTACAGTTCCGATTTTCATCGAACTACCTCTTTGATATTGTCGGTACAGTTCCGATTTTCATCGAACTACCTCTTTGAATATTGGCGGTACAGTTCCGATTTTCATCGAACTACCTCTTTGAATATTGGCGGTACAGTTCCGATTTTCATCGAACTACCTCTTTGAATATTGTCGGTACAGTTCCGATTTTCATCGAACTACCTCTTTGATATTGTCGGTACAGTTCCGATTTTCATCGAACTACCTCTTTGAATATTGTCGGTACAGTTCCGATTTTCATCGAACTACCTCTTTGAATATTGGCGGTACAGTTCCGATTTTCATCGAACTACCTCTTTGAATATTGTCGGTACAGTTCCGATTTTCATCGAACTACCTCTTTGATATTGTCGGTACAGTTCCGATTTTCATCGAACTACCTCTTTGAATATTGTCGGTACAGTTCCGATTTTCATCGAACTACCTCTTTGAATATTGTCGGTACAGTTCCGATTTTCATCGAACTACCTCTTTGAATATTGTAGGTACATGGTTTAGGTACCATTTGATTATTTAGACTACTTCTTAAGTGTTACTCTCAGTTGTTGCCAAAAGTAATATTAAACTTTATCATTAATTACACGAAACTTAAATATATTTTAAGTTTGGATAGTATCTTTAATCTTACTTTACGTTCGTTGATTAGACAGTGAAATTAGCGAACCGTTTGATGGTGGTTTGCACGGCGCAGCGCGAACACCTCACCAACTTTGCAATTTCTTTCTGCTACTTGCCTTGTTCATGGAGAAGTTGTATTTTCACACAATTCTCTAAACAAATTTCACTTCTTTTTGGCATTTTTTTTTAAATAAATTTTTCTTCAATCTAATAACTTAAACAGAAATAAAAGCTTGTTTACTCGTAAAAGATCCGAAATTATTTGAGACACCGACATAACATCTCAGATGAGCCATTGTTCAATTGGTAAACATGTTTTGTGCATTTTTTAGGGTGCCTAATACTTTTGGCCAAGGGTGTATCTGTTATTTCAATAAGGTATCAGTACCTATATCTATGAAGGTCTTACTTTCACATTGTACACATAGGTACACACGCATTCATGTATAAATGTATTCGAATAAAATAACTATCATTCACGTGATAAAATATTCATTAAACATTTTACGACAATAATTATTTTTTTGTTCTATACTTGCGAGGAATCTTAACTTTTAGTTACTTTACTTAGTGTTAACGTTTAATATCGGGCGGGAGTATAACGAACACCTGTGCGTGATTCCGGTCCGCGCGAACAATAGAAACAGCATTCCATCCGATAAGCAAGCTTGTAGGTACCCAACCAAAATGCACATTTAATAAACGTATAAATTTTTAAAATCATTTTGACAACAAACTGAGATAACTTGTAAGTAATTCTACTTTATTACGGTATAGGTAACAACCAGTGTCTGTAACCTGCCTTACTAATTAATTCATTATTACTGTAACTGTTTTACGGTAACATGAAATAGAAAACAGGTATCAGTCACTGATTTACCTCTAGTAGCACTTTGTGTTTTATTTAGCACAACAATATTTATTAATTTCATACCTTGGTTATTTAGATCCTGGCAGGGTCGCCACTTGTACAGTTGTAGTGTGGTAATAAAACACAAAGTATGTAAACAACGGTAGACGCTCCTGCTCGCCCGGCGGCCGGTACAAGAGTGCGCGGCGAGCTCCCGCTCTCCGCGCCCCCACCACCGCACGCCGCGCCAGCAAGCGTGTCCACTATATTTATTAGCTATACATCACAATTCCAGCTTTGGAAGACAACATTTCCGAAGAAATTCGGGCTATTCCGGCCGAAATGCTCGAAAAAGTTGCCCAAAATTGGACTTTCCGAATGGACCACCTAAGACGCAGCCGCGGTCAACATTTAAATGAAATTATCTTCAAAAAGTAAATGTCATGTACCAATCTAACGTTTAAAATAAAGAACCGATGAGATTTTGCAAATTTTATGCGTTTTATTGTTTAAAAAAGTTCTCAAGCTCTTAAAAAATCACCCGTTAAAACCTACATACTAAGTAATGACAGTTTGAATGCTCAGACGCTCAGACATATATAGTCCAGGAATTTTAGATTTTATCTGCGGAATAATTCCTAGTGAGCTGAATTTTTGTATACACCTTTATTATGATATTGTCATGAAGATGTGAAAAATCGACATTGATATCGTGCCGGCTAAAAAAGTTATAGGGGTCCAAACGTCACGAAAATCAGTTTTTCGCAAATATCTCGCGATCTATTGCTCAGAGGTCAATAATGGTTTCATAAAAGTTGTTCGTCGTAAATTGTCTACAAAAAAGGTCTATTGCATTTTTCTGTAGAATTAACCGTTTTTGAAATAGAGACTAGAACGCACTCACATATGGTATTGAATACCGTACGGCGCATAACAAGGCATAAACCCTATTGTTTGCTTTTTTCCCTTCTTTGTTTGTGTGTTTTTTGTTAGTATAATGATCTACATATAGAAATATAAAGGACTTGTAATACTAGTACAGTCAGGAAAATAGGAATGTCAACTATAAAAAACTAAGTGGCAATTTTTTTTGTCACTTTATAACTCAAGAACGGGCTCATCGATCTAAACCAAATTTTCAGGGTTTGTACAAACTATTTAGTAGATGTTTTATGGGAAGTTTGAACAAAATCGGTCGCTTCACTTTATACGTAGCGAAGCACGTACCGGGCCGCTAGTAATGATATAGATGCAATGT
This sequence comes from Nomophila noctuella, assembly GCA_958496325.1. Lineage (NCBI taxonomy): Eukaryota > Metazoa > Arthropoda > Insecta > Lepidoptera > Crambidae > Nomophila > Nomophila noctuella. The sequence goes on from OY292498.1 coordinate 2,409,537, forward strand.
GAATTTTAGCAATTTTGATCCACGATCTGCGAAAAAAATCCTAGTGGGCTGAATTTTTGTATACGCTTTTATTATGATATTGTGATGAAGATGTGAAAAATCGACATTGATATCGTGCCGGCTAAAAAAGTAATAGGGGTCCAAACGTCACTGGACATAGCATATCTAATCATTACTAGCGGCCCGGTACGTGCTTCGCTACGTATAAAGTGAAGCGACCGATTTTGTTCAAACTCCCCATAAAACATCTACTAAATAGTCTGTACAAACCCTGAAAATTTGGTTTGGATCGGTGAGCCCGTTCTTGTGTTATAAAGTGACAAAAAAAATTGCCACTTAGTTTTTTATAGTTGATATTCCTATTTTCCTTACTGTACTAGTATTGCAAATCCCTTATATTTCTATATGTGGAACATCATACTAACAAAAAACACACAAACAAAAAAGGGAAAAAAACAAACAATAGGGTTTATGCCTTGGTATGCGGCGTACGGTATACAATACCATATGTGAGTGCATTCTAGTCTCTATTTCAAAAACGGATAATTCTACAGAAAATTGCAAGAGACCTTTTTTGTAGACAATTTTACGACGAACAACTTTTACGAAACCATTATTGACCTCTGAGCAATAGATCGCAAGATATTTGCGAAAAACTGATTTTTGTGACGTTTGGACCCCTATAACTTTTTTAGCCGGCACGATATCAATGTCGATTTTTCACATCATCATTACAATATCATAATAAAGGTGTATACAAAAATTCAGCTCACTAGGAATTATTCCGCAGATCGTGGATTAATATTGCTAAAATTACTGGACTATAAAAAACAACTGGCACTGCCCTCCCTAACCACAGTACGCTACACGAAATGACTTGTAGGACGAGTATATGTAGCATCACTATTTACTAGTCCGTGGGTGGCATAAAGGATACACTACTGTGTCTGTTACCTACTGGTAGGTATACTTAAATAGGTGTGTCATAAAATAAAAATATAAAAGTAACTTACCTTGTATTGATACTTAAACCACGAAATACGTTCTGAAGCTATGAGTAACCACGTATAACTACTTATGTTTTTTGCTCTTATCTACAGCATTACATTCACAATTTTCGATTGATAACAAATCTTTTGTAGTAGGGATAAACAACTGTAGTATAGGTACGATGTATTGAATCGAATTTCCACAATCTATACCTATAGGTAGCTGGTAGTTTATATTTTTTTTTTATAAAAAAGGCAGACAGATTATACAGCAGCAATATTTTTTTAAACATTATCTTCATTTCTATTTTATATTCGCTTATTTTATGAGCTCTTTCGCTAGAAGTTATTAAAGGCAAGGCTAAAAAACTAAAAGGCTTTGACTGTTGAAATTGTGATAGGCTAGTGAATTTCAAATTAGACACCTGGACTTTAGAAGCACTAGGAATCCAATATTTTTGTACTAGGGTATTAATTACTGAAGAGTATTAGAGTCAGTGTTATATAAACAAATTACAACAAAGAAAGAAATTCGAATTCAAAGAGAATTTAATTAAATTTTAATTTAAAAAAAATAGCGGAATCGTCGTCACTTAACTATAAATGAAAAAAATAATGCAAAAAACCCTAAATTAATTTATTAATTTATAATAAGCACTAAATATTCTTATTGATGATCTTCACTAACTGGACAGTGACTGCAGAACAATAGTTCATCTAATTAAATTAATTAACAACATTACCTATCACAAATTTATGCCATAAGTAGGAAAAATACATTTATTATGATTATTTTAAATTAATATACTAAACCTGCAATAAATTTACACTCAATAGATCAAACATTACATTGCAGGCCATCCATACATTTTTCATTTACTTGTAGTCGGAAACAAGAGAGAAAGATGTGCAAACATTTATAAATTAGTTGAGTTGTACTAATTAAATGTTAGTTCGGGTCTAGCTGGCAGATATTTTATTAACTACACAATGCCAAATCACAATTAAACATGTAAATAGGAATAATAGCATCTTAATAACTCTATTGCTGATTGAATAAGAAATTATGACAATGGAATCAGTAATTATGTTACATTTTAAGTAGAGTCAAAACTTGCAACACTCTATGAGCGACGATTAACTGGCAACACTGAGGCAGATAAAAGCTCAGATTAATGAACACCATAGATGCTCATTATGACACGTTTGAGTGTCTCTACCAAAACGTCAAAAATGTTCACTTAAGTCTGTTTCTCTCTCAGTCCCTCTCAACAGAAGACGAGGGCCACGCGATAATGACGTCATCCCACTTGACAGTTCAGGCGGCAGGACTACGTGTGCCTGCTATAAGGCACCGTGCGTAGCGATGACTCTGCCATCTCTTGACTCATGTTCAAAACTTTTACTCTCAATGTCGGTAATTGTACTGTCAAACCACGGGAAAGCACGGTGCCTTATTCTGCCATCTAGTGACTCATATTCGAAACTTACGCTAAATGTCTAATTTTACTGTCAAACCACAGAAAAAAATTTGATGATTTTAGCGCCTCTATAGTTTCTGCACGGTGGTGCCTATAATGCTCTATAGCAAAACTGTCAAATTATTCGCTGCATCTATTGATATTCATTAATCTGAGGAACATACTGTCCAAGTGCGCCTCTGGCGCTCTATTCAATCTTTTATATCGATCTTATTGCGAAAATGAGAATATGCACTTATGAGTAGGAACTATCCGGGACAAAGTGTTGTACCTTTTACAATACACCGTTATATAAATTTTCCGTCCAAATTATCCAGGGTTTGTACGCAAGTCCACGCTGTACGCGGATGGGAATCATTCACGTTATGTGTTATTAAACGTTTCGAGGTCATTCAAGTTACTAGTCAAAATTAACCAGGAAAATGAGTTTTTTTTAGAGGCCTCCCGAAGTATTAATTATTCTGTAAAAGAAGTTTTAAGGGTTTCTGATGTTTCATTCATTGTTTCAACTAAGTTGTGTGCCCAGTGGGAAAGAGGGGTTCTCAAATGGCGAGTCTGGATGAGAAAGGGTCCTTTCACGTTATGCACTGTTCCTTAACGTTTAGTATCAACACTTGAGATTATCCAGAGTACGCACGTTAACGTTACAAGTCCACGGGGTGCAGTGGCAAGTCTACGCGGATGGGTGACCGTGAGCCGCGGGCAGCGGCTGGGTGGTGCTAGTTCTCCTTGGCGTCCTTGTGGGTGAGAGCGTCGCCGGAGTCGAGTTGTTTGAGCAGTCGGAAGAGAGCCGCCGCCTCCCTGATGCGGCTGCGGTGTTAAATGTTTCGAGGCTCGATTTTTTAATTTAAGACGGTTTTGTATGCACTTGAAACTGTTTTCCGACGGTTCAAGTCCCCTGGGTCATGTGGTGGAGGGCCGTCTTTCACCTTTAAGAGGCCCTGGGCACATGGGCCTTTAAACCGACATGGTTAAGTAATCGTGCAGGGTGTGTGGGCCCCAATGCATGGTCTGGGGGCCCCAATGCATGGTCTGGGGGCCCCAATGCAGGTTCTGGGGGCCCCAATGCAGGTTCTGGGAGCCTCAATGCAGGGTCTGGGGGCCCCAAACGATCGCGGGGCCCTGACTATTGTGCCCAGTGGGAAAGGGGTGTCTGAAGTGGCCAGTCTAGATAAGAAAGGGTCCTTTCACGTTATATACTGTCGTTTCACTTTAAGAATCAATAACTTGAGATTATCCAGGGTACGCACGTTAACGTTAAGTCCACGGGGTGCAGTGGCAAGTCTACGCGGATGGGTGACCGTGAGCCGCGGGCAGCGGCTGGTCGGTGCTAGTTCTCCTTGGCGTCCTTGTGAGTGAGAGCGTCGCCGGAGTCGAGTTGTTTGAGCGGTCGGAAGAGAGCCGCCGCCTCCCTGATGCGGCTGCGGTGTTAAATGTTTCGAGGCTCGATTTTCTCATTTTAGACGGTTTTGTATGTACTTTAAAATGTTTTACAACGATTCAAGTCCCTGGGGTAAAGTGGCGTAGGGCCGTCTTTCACCTTTAAGAGGCCCTGGGCACATGGGCCTTTAAACCGGCATGGTAAAGTAATTGTGCAGGGTCTGAGGGCCCCAATGCAGTTTTTGCGGTCCCCAATGCAGGTTTTGGGGCCCCCAATGCAGGTTTTGGGGGCCCTAATAGGATCGTGGGGCACTGAGCACGTGGCTGTTAGGCCCCTTGGGAAAGAGGGGGTCTGAAGGGGCGAGTCTGGATGGGAGAGTCCTGCACGTTATGTACTGTCGTTTCACTTTAAGAATCAACAACTTGAGATTATCCAGGGTACGCACGTTAACGTTAAGTCCACGGGATGCAGTGGCAAGTCTACGCGGATGGGTGACCGTGAGCCGCGGGCAGCGACTGGTCGGTGCTAGTTCTCCTTGGCGTCCTTGTGAGTGAGAGCGTCGCCGGAGTCGAGTTGTTTGAGCAGACGGAAGAGAGCCGCCGCCTCCCTGATGCGGCTGAGGTGTTAAATGTTTCGAGCCTCGATTTTATGTTTTAGACGGTTTTGTATGCACTTTAAAATGTTTTACAACGATTCAAGTCCCTGGGGTAAAGTGGCGGAGGGCCGTCTTTCACCAGTAAGAGGCCAGGGCACATGGGCCTTTAAACGTGCATGGTTTGGTAATCGTGCAGGGTCTGAGGGCCAATGCAGATTCTGGGGTCCCCAATGCAGGTTCTGGGGGCCCCAATGCAGGTTTTGGGGGCCTCAATGCAGGGTCTGGGGGCCCCAAACGATCGCGGGGCCCTGACTATTGTGCCCAGTGGGAAAGGGGTGTCTGAAGTGGCCAGTCTAGATAAGAAAGGGTCCTTTCACGTTATGCACTGTCGTTTCACTTTAAGAATCAATAACTTGAGATTATCCAGGGTACGCACGTTAACGTTAAGTCCACGGGATGCAGTGGCAAGTCTACGCGGATGGGTGACCGTGAGCCGCGGGCAGCGGCTGGTCGGTGCTAGTTCTCCTTGGCGTCCTTGTGAGTGAGAGCGTCGCCGGAGTCGAGTTGTTTGAGCAGTCGGAAGAGAGCCGCCGCCTCCCTGATGCGGCTGAACTCGATGCAGAATGCTTCTACTTCTATGAATATTTCCTGAGGGAAAAAAGATGAACAAAATCAAAATAATCTCTATTCAAATAGGCCACAGGAAAGCACACATTAATGAATCGTCAATAATAAAAATATGAAAACTACATATTGACCCTACCACCGACTTTGGAATGCCGTCATCTACATGGGAAGAAACAGCAAGAAACTCGGTAGTTGATCTTTTCAATATGCCTACCTACTGCCATCTAGTGGATTTTTCGTTAGCGAAAACCCTCCATTTGAAATATTTTTTGTTCTATCTCATCGCCTTTATACATACAACATTTCATCCTAAAGGTAAATTAAAGGATCCGTAAAAGAACCGCGTGAAAAGTAACGGATACGGATACGATTTGGGATTTTTTTCCTGGCGGATATCCGCTGATACGAATACGGATCCTCGGAGCATCACTTCTATATACCTTGACGTTGATGATCTTGTTCCGGATGAGCGACTGCAGGAACACGCAGACGAGCCGCACCAGCCTGTTCTGCATGTAGCGGTCGCGGATGGTCTCCATTACACAATATACCTTGACGTTGATGATCTTGTTCCGGATGAGCGACTGCAGGAACACGCAGACGAGCCGCACCAGCCTGTTCTGCATGTAGCGGTCGCGGATGGTCTCCATTACACAATATACCTTGACGTTGATGATCTTGTTCCGGATGAGCGACTGCAGGAACACGCAGACGAGCCGCACCAGCCTGTTCTGCATGTAGCGGTCGCGGATGGTCTCCATTACACAATATACCTTGACGTTGATGATCTTGTTCCGGATGAGCGACTGCAGGAACACGCAGACGAGCCGCACCAGCCTGTTCTGCATGTAGCGGTCGCGGATGGTCTCCATTAGGGATGTAACGGAGGTGTCATATCGGAACCGGAGTCGGAGTCGGAGTTTTTTGATTAAATTTTTCGGAGTCGGAGTCGGAGTCGGAACCGGAGTCGGAGTCGGAACCGGAGTCGGAGGCAGGGTCCGAAATGGTGGCAGGAGAGAGATATTTTATTTAAGGGCAAATAAAACATAACCTTTTTAGGGTTCCGTAGCCAAAATGCCAAAAAAACGGAACCCTTATACATTCGTCATGTCTGTCTGTCTGTCTGTCTGTCCGCCAGTCTGTCACAGCCACTTTTTTCCGAAACTATAAGTACTATACTGTTGAAACTTAGTGAGTGGATGTATTCTGTGAACCGCAACAAGGTTTTCACATGAAAATAGAAAAAAATTAAAAAAGTGGGGGGTCCCCATAGTCGGAACTGAAAGTTGAAATATTTTTTTTCATTGAACATATACGTGTGGGGTATTTATGGATAGGTCTTTAAAAAATATATTAAGGTTTCTAATATCACTTTTTTCTTAAGTGAATATGTACTTTGCGTGACAGACCCTTCCAAAGTGGAAAAAAATCTGTGTCCCCCCTCTAACTTCTAAAATAAGAGGATGATAAAACTGAAATAATTGTAAAATGTACATTACCATAAAAACTGCCATTGAAAATTGGTTCGAACGAAATCTATTCAGTAGTTTTTTTAATACGTCAAAAATAGAATTTGTACGGAACCCTCAGTGCGGGAGTCAGACTCGCACTTGGCCAATTTTTTTATTGATTTTATTAATTAAACGCAAGGAAATTAAATATGAAATAAAATAGTGATAGAATGAGAGATAAAATGAAACAAACGAAAAACAAAATTACTTGCTTGTTTCCAAATAATTAATAAATTAAATCAAATTAATTGACTCCAAAATGAGTGTATTGTACTTCACGAACAAAACTCCTTTTCTTGAATACCTTCGTCTTACTACATAGTTTACACTTAGACTTTGCCGAGTCTGAACTAACTTTAATGAAAAAGTTCCAAATACAACTTGATTTTGGTTTCATTGTCGAACACAAAATTAGATCACTTTTATTGCACTGAGCCGTAAAAATCAAAACAAATGCCTATAACACTTGACAACGTGTCGCGTGCGTAACAAACTAATAAGTGAAATAATAATAGACGATAGAACACACGAGCGGAAGTCGTTGGGAGGTGTCCGCGCGACCTGTATAAACCTGTTCAAAACGGTCGACCCAGGCCGCGCCGATATTTGTTATGCTTCGACCTCCGATTCAACCTCCGACTCAAAAGTGTCGGAACCGAAGTCGGAACCGAAGGTGTAATATTAATCGGAAGTTCCGACTTATCGGAGTCGGAGTCGAAGCTCCGTAACATCCCTGGTCTCCATTACACAATATACCTTGACGTTGATGATCTTGTTCCGGATGAGCGACTGCAGGAACACGCAGACGAGCCGCACCAGCCTGTTCTGCATGTAGCGGTCGCGGATGGTCTCCATTACACAATATACCTTGACGTTGATGATCTTGTTCCGGATGAGCGACTGCAGGAACACGCAGACGAGCCGCACCAGCCTGTTCTGCATGTAGCGGTCGCGGATGGTCTCCATTACACAATATACCTTGACGTTGATGATCTTGTTCCGGATGAGCGACTGCAGGAACACGCAGACGAGCCGCACCAGCCTGTTCTGCATGTAGCGGTCGCGGATGGTCTCCATTACACAATATACCTTGACGTTGATGATCTTGTTCCGGATGAGCGACTGCAGGAACACGCAGACGAGCCGCACCAGCCTGTTCTGCATGTAGCGGTCGCGGATGGTCTCCATTACACAATATACCTTGACGTTGATGATCTTGTTCCGGATGAGCGACTGCAGGAACACGCAGACGAGCCGCACCAGCCTGTTCTGCATGTAGCGGTCGCGGATGGTCTCCATTACACAATATACCTTGACGTTGATGATCTTGTTCCGGATGAGCGACTGCAGGAACACGCAGACGAGCCGCACCAGCCTGTTCTGCATGTAGCGGTCGCGGATGGTCTCGCACGTTGAAATGCAGTTGCTTATGTATAGGTACACGAAGTCCACGGGAAGGTCTACTGATGTCGTCAGTCTGGAGGAGGAAGAAAAGCGTATTTACTTATTTCATGTAGGATGTATTCTTTGTATGCTGGTTCTTTTCGGGGAAAGTCAAGAACAAGCTAAATCCAGTCGAAATGCACTTTGTATTCGTAGTTATACAACATAAAAAAGGAAGCGCTTAGTGGAACTTTCACTCAAATGAGCCGCTCGTCTGGGAAAGTACCTCCACCTTACAGAAGACCACTGTGAAATAGCACTTCGTAATGGTTGTATTGTATCTGATGGTGGGTAAGGTCGTTTAAGGCCGGCAACGCATCGGCGATTTCTCTGTTGTCGCGGGTGTCCACGGGCGGCGGTGATTGCTTACTATTGGGTGACCCGCCACATCGTTTAGCGCCATAGCAAAAAAAAAAAACAACCATGGCGCACAAGTGTTAGAAAGGGACGCTTGTAAATTACTTTATTAGGTTATTATTCAAGCGAGATGTAGAAACGCGCGTTAACTGTATACATAGTGTAAAAAAGAATAAGCATAGTTCAGAGGTTGGTTAAGAGTCGCGGCTTCATACCAGAATACAGGAAAAATAAACTAAAAACAATTTATCGTCCATCATTCCTAGTAACTGTATACAGAATCCGACATTTGACAGCCAGGTCAAATCAATCACTTTTATTAAATGTCAAAAACCTAAGTTTGTGAAGCTGAATTCTAAGCTATGACGCCACATGTTAGTGCTCTCAAATCAATACTATTTCAATTTGATAACATAACTGCAACATAATTTATTTGTGCTTACTTTTGAATTTAATTTTCACTGTAAGAGTTTCATAATTTATTTGAATGCGTGCTAACTCTCAATTATTAGTACCTGTTGACGACCTCCATGGAGTGCAGCGACATCTCCATGTTGACGAGTACGGTGAAGTACTCCGTGATGTGCTGCGAGCGGATCAGCTTCAGCAGCACCGATATTGCCACCATCGGGTTGTTCTCCACCAGGTCGGGAAGCTGGAAGCAAGTGAGGGTTGAGGTTAGAACGTTATTCAAAACGTGCACCACATTACGTACAACGCAGGTGGAATGTTCATCATATTACGGCCACCATGGAGGAGGCCGCATTTACGAGCAACACCTAGACCTGCAGCCATGTAAGAAGCTCGGAACTATTGCACGGTTCTCCTGCCTGGCTAGCGCCTGGCAGATGCCTCGTCCGTGGATTGTGTGTGGCACACAATCCGCCTACCCAGCCTGGTGACTACGCTTATTTCTGTAGTCACCAGGCTGTTACGTGTCACGTAGCGGTTATCCATACTGTGGAAAAGGCCTACGTCCAGCAGTGGATTCGTGATGATACCTGGTGCGGCGTAACGCACAGCTCACCGGCTCCTTTTCCTCTGTCTTCTTCTCAAAGGATGTTCGGGGACACAGGCCGCATCGTCCCTCTGTCTTACAACGTATAACTGCTGGTGCTGCACACTGAGCGCTCCCTTCAGCGCCAGCTGCGTCAGCTCCTGAGCCTGGCATACACTCCTACTGGGGGAGGCCTACTTCCAGCAGTGGACATGAGAAGCTGACTCACTATACCTGGTGCGGCGTGACGCCCACGTCGTAGACCAGGCCGGGCTCGTGGTCGAGCAGCGCCAGCAGTCGCTGCTGGTGCTGCACACTGAGCGCTCCCTTCAGCGCCAGCTGCGTCAGCTCCTGAGCTTCTGCCGCGCTGCTGACTGGCTCCTTCTCTTCTGCCTTCTTCTCTTCGACCTTCTCCTTCTTCTCCTCCTGGAGATGAAAGATATTTTTTTAAGGTTTTGCGTGCTTGCATCTATGACACAAACTAGAGGCAAATAACGTCGCCGAGGATCGGGCTGAGTGGAGAGCCCTTAGAGAGATCTCAGTCCGGCAGTGGACTGTGTTAGGCTGATGACGAAATACAGGCAAGGATATCGCCGCGCGGCCAAGAAGTGGAGCGCGCGGAAACACTTTCATCCCACACCTCAGCCCCCGCGGCAGTGCTTAAGTTTGTCACGTGGTTTGCCTACTAGTAAAAGCACACACTAGTGGAGGTACAATCAACAAAGGGTTTACCAATTTTGTCAAATATGTAAGTAAATTGACAATAAGGTTAAACCCATAGAATTTTTGCATGGGATAATGAACCCTGTTAAATTTCAACAAAAATCGTCATTTTCAACCTTTAGCGTGCTCAACACTTTTTTATTGACTATAGGTACTACCTGTTGGAAAACTATATGAAATAAATAAAAATAAAATAAAGTTGTTTTATTTAGGAAGTAATAAGATCATCAACTCCTACCTGAATATACCTAGCTCCATATAAGTGTTCTCACCTTAGCCTTATGTTGCGCCTGGTTCCGGCGGTCCAGCCGCTCTGGCTTCAGGCCAGTCAGGCCCTCGTACTCCGCGTCGTAGAGAGGCACGTACGTCCCGCGATTTACTAGGTTCTTCCAAACGCCCTGGAATAAATAAACTCCATGGACTTATACACTTATTCCTTAGCTCCAAACTAATCTCTATGTTTTTATTTTGGATGGAAACATTCGTATCACCACAACAATTTTATTTACCCCAAGCGAAATACGAGTCGGCAACTTTATTTTTGTGGTCAGGGTTACTAAGCACTCGACCAACAGTTTGTTTTAAGGATATCAAAATGAATTTTACATTGATGCAGCAAGATGAATTAAAGTTATGTTTATCTACCATTTTCGGACTGTGAATTGTCTAGAAAGTAAGACATTAAATTATTTAATGGTGTTGCCATCCCGGCCGGTTTCGGCCATGGCGACCACTTCTGGTTCCGTATCAATTCAAGTTAGTCGCCGAATGTGAGCTCGCATGTGGCTTGCATAGCCCACTTAGTTAAATTATTTACTACTATCTTAACCACAAATACCATACCTCATCAGTGAACGGTATCTCCGTAGGGTCGAGCAGAAATGTGGGCGGCGGAATCGGACCGGCGGCTTTGAGCGTGCGGTGCAGCGGCATGTATTCACTCGACATCAGCGCTTCCAGCAGCTCCTTCATTGCCATGCGGTTGGGCGGCCTGGCATACAGTAAACAAATTAATTATGGAACTCCTTAAACTAAAGAGCTACGCTCTTGTCTTGTAGTTTGTAGCTCCCTCTATTCGTTTGTGTTCCATGCTAGCTGTTTGAATAAGACACAACAAAATCATAAGAAACATAATAGAAGGAAAGATAGCAGGAAGGAGAGGGAGAGGAAGGCCACCAATACGGTATTTGACAAATTTTGGAAATAGTTTTAAATGGTTCTTTTAGTATAAACTATACGTACAAAAAAATCTTAATGCGAAATTTTCAGTATTTAGGTTTAAAATCGATGTTAAAATTTAAATTGTACAAAGCGCGGCAAAAACGGCTCTTTGCAATCACGTGACGCGTGTGACGTCACAACCAAGTACTCAAATCCATCTTTAATAAATCTGAAGGTGCCGTGCTTGTTATTCAATTATATTTCAGTACGTATTTATTGGAAATAACGTCTTAAAGTACCTACTCCGAAAAGTATTTATTTCCGTTTCTATAAATCCCAAACAACGTAATTTGTGGTTATGTTTGGCGCGAAGGGAGTTAAACAGTGCTTCGATGCATACAAATATTTTTATGTGTGAAGATCACTTAAATGTAAGTAGCACTTACCTTTACACTAATTAGATAGTTGTACAAATAAAAATTACAGCCAAAACACAGTTAATTCCAACGACAATCGTTAGCGCATAGCACTGTTTGCTAGCGTGTGACATCACGACCAATCACAAAGCGTTTCGAGTCACGTGAGAATGTTTACAAAAACATCATTTTTATTTTGTGAAATATGTAAAAAATATGCATTATTTTGTTAAAATAAAGTAAGAGTGGTGTTCTTTAGACAATTATCTCGTAGAATAACTATATTTCGTAGAGTATTTTTAATGTTGTCAAACACCGTATTAATCATTTATATATATGTATAGTCTATGATGTAAATATTAGACTTTAAAATAAAATAAAGTCCTGCTGTCATCATAATCTCCTGTCTGTCGCAGTCCACTACTATACATTGGACTTTCCAGTATGATTGATTAAATATTTAAAAAACGGATTTGGATGGGTGTTTCACATCTATATTATTTACGAAACTTAAATATTTCATTATTTTGAATGTGTGGTCTAGCACCAAAAATATGTTTGCTCAATTATGTCAGTAGCTATCATGACTATGAATAGTATTTAAAAATATGTTTATTATCAATTTATTTACCCATCACTAAGTGGTATGAGCGCCGGCGCAGTCGCACGCGCCATCGAGCTCATCTCCGAGAGTCTGTCCTGCACAATTTGCTGCAGCGGAGAGTAGTCAAACTCCAGGTCTTTCTGAGCTACTTCTGTCATCATCACCTGCTTCGCTGACTTCTTTGTTATCTGGAAACAATAATAAATAGGATTGGGTTGAGGTGTCTGTCATTATATCAAGTCATTATTATACATCTACCATCCACCCTACTACTGTCACCTAGTTATTTTTATGGCCAAAAAAGGTTGCAGAAGTTATATTTATCCAGGCAATTGATATATGACTGCTCTATGTTTAAATTAGTAATAAGTATTTGCACAGCAATAAAACCTGTTAATAAAGACTCTGCTCCAAAGTTATGACTATAAATTAAATTTAAAGAAGTGTCTATTTACTTTGAAGGTACATTAACAAAATTATTTAGGAGAAATGACTGATCATTAAAGACTATCATTAAAAATATGGTTTAAAAACTTTAACAATATTATTGAAAAAAACTTAACATCACAATAAGTAACCACTTACATCCTTAATATTAACAGGCAGGTACCCATGAAGCTGTCCAATGAACACCCTCTCCTGCGGAGCCAATGGTTGCAACCCTGGCTTGCCCTCCAACAGGTGAAGGAAGAGGGGGCTGAACGGGTTCTCCTGCTGTTTGTACACATCGTATAGGAGGGCGAGGGCCACCACTCGCTGCCCGGGGAGGGAGAGGTCACCTCCAGTTATTAGTGATGATAGGAGGAGGCATACTGTAAAAGAATTTTATGTTGATTGTTTAAATATAGCTTTTGTCTCTTTATATTTCGGTTGTGTCAATTTAAATAGGTTTTTTTGAGCTATTGGTGTACAGAAAGTTTTCTTATTTGACTTTTAACTAGAATATTAAGGCTAAGGACATTTGAAACTTGTCCAAAGATGCAATTAACAAGGTACAGCTTTGAGAGATGACATCTCAATCTAGTGTTAGAACCTAACTATATTAAGAATCTTTTGAAGCTGATAAGGTAGCTCTTTTTCAGTGAATAAGAATTTTGAAACCCAGCAGAAAAATAGGTTTGATACAAAAGCATTCATACATTGTTTCTGGTCAATTTGTTGAGACAATATCTACTTACAATTGAAATGTTCTGATTTGGGAAATCTTTTTTGAACTTGGACACATATTGAATCCAAGCTCTGTGAATCGCAGGTCTGTTCTGAAAATAAACTGTAAAAACATACAGATGTTAGTGCTGAAATATGTTGACAATAATTTTAAGGTTATATAAGTTAATTACGTGTTACATACTCTAAGATGTATTTGCTATTTTCGTTAATAAGCTGCTGTGACATTTTTAACTAAAAAACTTATAATTATATTAAATAAACTAAGATCTCGAACACAATCTTCAGCAAACAACAACATAAACAGCTGTCATGTCATGACGTTGTCAGTTTGACATTATGATTTTGATTAATTTAGAACAATGGTGAAGGAATCGAATTGATTATAACACTATTTCAAATTAATAAAATGAAAATAAATAGTCATGGTTGCGCCAGCATTAACGAAGGGACTCTAAATGTAATTATCTAGAAATGTAACCAATTCAAATCACTTTTTTTTTTTATTTGATTTGATTTGAACACTACTACATGGTTTGTCTAGACGGGGATTGACGGGGATTCAAACTCGCACTCACTGCTTCAACCTTTGGCCGTAAAGTTTTACCTCCTCTTTGGGTCGTATTCCTCATTACTGAGGGTTGTTATCATTGTATGAAATGAAACATACAACAACTCCCTTGGCAATACATAGGTAAATATCTACTCGTATTAATGGAGTGGTTTGCCATTACTTTCTCCATTTCACATTTTATAGTAGAAAACCTATATCATAGGTTGTTAACTATTAAATCGTTTAGACTACCATAAACACATAATATTCATGCACACAGCATATGCGGCGATCGAACCCGCGTTGGAACAGTCAACTTTTTAACCATTACTCCAAACAGTCTAAAATTAACTTTTAACTAGTTGCAAATTATAAATCGGTTAATATTAGTGGGCTCAAAAAAAACAATAAATGTTTTAGTGCAAGAAACAAAGTCAAATTTTATTAGGTATTATATTATATTCGTGCTCGTGCACTTATTCTTGTATGCACGCCAAGTTGCGCAAAATGATGGAGGTAAACGTAGTTTAATTTGATTGTGAAAATTTCTCAACGATGATAGCAAATGGTATCAATCTATACTAATATATAAAGCTGAAGAGTTTGTTTGTTTGAACGCGCTAATCTCTGGAACTACTGGTCGGATTTGAAAAATATTTTTTGTGTAGACCTATTTCCTAATTACCCCTTCACCTACCTCACTTACTACCTAGTGGGTTAGATTTGACGCATTAGATTTGACCCATTTGACGAGGAAGGCTTTAGGCTATTGGAAATCGAAATCCACGCGGACGGAGTCGCGGGTTGCCGCTAGTCATCCTATAAGTAGGTATTGTTATTTTTTGTCATGCATAATAATTATATTTACAAATAAACCGCACCACTTCTTATGTTTATTTATTAAAAAGAGGGATGTAACTAAATGTCGATGTTTGGTTTATAAATATTAGATTGTTAATCATAGAAACAGAAACTTAACATGTACGAGTAGGTACCTATTGTTGGTAATATATGGATGTGTGAAATTAGTAACGCAGAATATAAGTTTCAGGTCTCAGAATTCTCGTACTTCGCTATAAATTGGTTTCATGTTTCTGTGACTGATACGTAGGTGTACCGTTATCTCGGCAATTCAATAAACCACCTAGGTACATCTACATGCTTACGTAGTGTCATGACTCCGCTGAACTGAGTTATCATGCGAATGCTAATTGTGAATGCTTACTTCTTTTATCTTGCCCATTTCTTGTCCTGATAAGATTAGAACAGTCATACGCCTGCACTCAACGCCTCGGCAAGCGTTTTAAGTGGTTAATTGTAAATATTACATTGATTAAAAAGTGTTGAAGTTACAAAGGACCGGAAATAGTTTTGTGAAATGTAGCAAGTGTGAGGTGAAGTGTTGATTTATTGCAACGAAATGCTAGATTCACAGCTTGTTACCGTCATGCACAATCCAAGGCCGATTCAGATCAGTCAACCCCAGAGAAGTCGGTCATCATCGTGGACCTCCCGGCGACTGCTCAATGGATTGAGGTCAGAGCCAAGGTTCTCATTGCAGTATGAGGTTAGTAAATTATAATGTCGTGCCTTCTATAATTAATAACCAGTCAATTAAGAAGATCAGAAAACCTTAAATAGCTGATAGCGGATACGTATTTGGTCAAGTAACAAAAAAGTTTATTTTCAATTGCAAGTAAATATGGTATTGTAATAAATGCAACTTTTTTTAAATGATATTTATATCGAAAGGTTTACATATTATAAACCAATTGATAATAAATACCAATTCACAATCGACGTATTGGATTCACTGCGTGAAACGGAATGTAATGCGTAAAAAAGTGTAAAATGACAAATCCTTCTGTCACTTGACTGTCATTGTGGATTTCCTTCGCAATATTTTCGTTTTTTATTTGTGTATTTCCTTAATTGTATTATAAATTTGGTCACTTTTGGTGTCTAGATTTTTTAATAAACGTTGTGTAAAGTTACTAATGCTAAGAAAGTTTAGAACTCGTTGTTATAAAGTGCCGAACAATACCGTGTAAGAAACGTGTCACGATTTTTTACTAACTGTTGTTCGAACCAAGAAGCTTCTAATAGGAATGTGAATTGTTTCCTATTCATTTGGAAATAGTACGTTTTCTCATGGGTGATGGCTTGGCAGTCGGACACACGTGTAAGTAAAATGATAAATAAAATAAATGCATTTGAGATCTTTCCGTAATCTTCATGTCTTGCGGCCGTGTAAACATGTCCTTGTCATACGATTAACATTTCAAAGCACTTTGGTCAAAAATGACAGTTTTCGCTAAAATGTTTTGCTCTGCTTGAATGGAAATGGTTTGTATAACTTACTATGTGGACACTACGAATGGATGAATCATAATTTCTACAATGACTTTTTGCCACAAACTTCAAACACTGTGTAGGAGTAATTAATTGCATCTAATACTCTGTAGAGATAACAACAGTATGGGCCAGTTTTACAACTCAGTTATCTGAGAGATAGGCCAAATCAGTTAGTCTGATTTGTCTGTAAGATTGCCTATCATGACCTTCCTATGAGAGGGCCTTCTTAATCTAGTTTTACTTTAAAAAATAATTCTAAGCTACATCTTGTTCTATCACTCGATGAAACCTACTTCAGTCAAGAAACCAGTTTGTATTTACCAAACCAATTATCTTCACTCATAAGCCTTCCATTTTGAGAAGTGGTGAAATTAGCTGTGTGGACCAAAATCAGAAGTAAAATCGCACAATTAACTGAGTAGGTATATATATTTATTTTTTTGCAAGTTAACACATTAGGTAACTTTTTGATGAGCCGCTGGGTGTAGTGGTCAAGAGGTTGCGGGTTTAATCCCCACACTGGACAAACATTTGTGTGCATGGACATGTCTGTTTGTCCTGGTCTGGGTGTTATAGGTATCTATTTAAGTATTTGTATATTTATCACTGTTGATTTTGAGCTACTTAACAAGGAGTCAGATCACCAATAGATGTGATGTTGTGTGATATTTATTTACTTATTTACTGGCCTGCTAAAAAGATTTGAGGATCCCATGATACACTTATGCATTTGTCATTAGACTGTTAAGTAGGTAGGTAGGTAACTACCTACTTAATATGTTTTGTAATATTGTGCAATTTAACATTATTTTAAAACCTTTGATCCAATAAAAACATAATATTTTAATTAATCCTGAAAAGTACTTTAACTAAACTATGTTTAGAATAATAATACTTATAATTATAAAATATGTTATATTTTAGATCTCTTCAAGTTGTGCAAACCTTTTATTGTTATTCAGAGCAAAGATAATATGCAGGCAAACTTGCCCAAATGTTTTACCAACCCTGCATGGGACAGTTTTGGTGCAAGAATGTTATATGTTTGTATCACTTTCTGTCTTTTCTATGAGTGTATTTAAATAATTGTCAATCTTGTTTGTTTCAAAACAACTGACAAGCTAATAAAACAGGTTTTAATTAGATTGTGTTTTAAAAGCTGTAGGTATGTCATTGTTTTGACTGAACAATTAACATAAGGAATGTCCTGACAACAAATTAAATGGATAGTTATTTAAATATGTTTGTTTTGCATAAACAGATGACAAACTGTTTCAGAGAAATTATAAAGAAAGACAGACAGTTGTATTGTGACTTCTGTTTTTCCCAGAATTGTGTTATTAATTGTGTTTAAAATTCAAAAAAAAAACAAATAATACTTTTTGATTCATTATTTGAACCAGTGAACTTGATGTTGAGGCCAATTTTTTTATTATTTTATTGCAAAAACAAAGCATGCATTATGTATGATTTATTTCATATGGCCATACCAATCATGACTGTACTTTGGTACCTATCACTAGAGTATAAATAATTAAAGCTATTTTAAAATTTCGTTAATTTAATTATAAATATTTAACAAATTAATGTTTAAACATTATATAGTTGAGATAAGACTATATTGTACCATACGGTCCTACCAATTTGCCCTCCTGGTGGGTCCACAATATACCAGCATAAACCTGTGATCATACTGCATCATCTAGTGTCCATCCGTCCATCATGAATCTTGTACCCATGGTCCTACTGCATTGTCTGGTAGGACCATGGGACTATGGCAAGATTAATAAATTCACAATAATACCCCACATAACAAATATTAACACCATAATTATATGGTGTTGAACTGTTCATTGTTGGTCTTTCCTCGGTTTCGCACAAATAATTAACTATCAATATAAATTATGATGTTTACATTATTTGTATGCTACTTATGCCAAGGTTAATTTACTAGCTATATGATAGAGACGACATGTATAACTAAGTGATTGCATAAATTAATTAACTTACTCCAGAGAGTTTTTAGGGTTCCGAAGCCAAAATGGCAAAAAAACGGAACCCTTATAGATTCGTCATGTCTGTCTGTCTGTCTGTCTGTCTGTCTGTCTGTCTGTCTGTCCGCCAGTCTGTCACAGCCACTTTTTTCCGAAACTATAAGTACTATACTGTTGAAACTTGGTGAGGGGATGTATTCTTTGAACCGCAACAAGGTTTTCATACTAAAATAGAAAAAAAAATAAAAAAGGTGGGGGGTCCCCATAGTCAGAACTGAAACTCGAAATATTTTTTTTCATTGAATATATATATGTGGGGTATCTATGGAGATAGGTCTTTAAAAGTTATATTAAGGTATCTAATATCACTTTTTTCTAAAGTGAATACTTTGCGTGACAGACCCTTTCAAAGTGGAAAAAAGTGTGTCCCCCCCCTCTAAATTCTAAAATAAGAGGATGATAAAACTGAAATAAATATATAATGTACATTACCATAAAAACTACCAACGAAAATTGGTTTGAACGAAATCTATTCAGTACTTTTTTTATTACGTCAAAAAAAGAATTTGTACGGAACCCTCAGTGCGGGAGTCCGACTCGCACTTGGCCAATTTTTGTTATTTAGTACACCTGTCCTTTCTAGCCCAAGAGTCTAGAGTAGTTTTAATTACGCAATGCTTAACTAACTAATATTTCATTTAAATTTTATTCCGAAAACTCGATTAATTTCCTGTTTTTTCCTGTCCCGATAAGAGCCGCAAAAAGGTAACTGTAATTATCCTGAATCCCAAAGACAAAGTAACAATCAAAATTAGGTATGAATTTGTCCTTTCTACGTAATTGCATATGCATGAATGACAAGTGAGCAATTAACGCCAGCACATAATCATATAACTTTATGGGGCACCCAACCTCAATCTGAATTTCAAAGGAAACATTATCATCAAAGAGTAAATCCCCTTATAAGGAAGGTCTATAGGCTTTTTCTTCTAATCTTGCTATCTCTTTTCTTTTCCAGACTGATGAGAACAGCTTCCTACTTCGTCTGAAGATAATAGGAGCTTATACTTTGGCGAAAAAGGATATATTTGGTGCTAGGTAAGTCTTTAAAAGCTTTTTTTATCAAATTAAATTAAACCATTGCATTGTTTTGTCTAACTTTGTAACGAAGCTCTAATCGTTTCCCTTTTCCTATTGGAATTAAATGGAGACGGATGACGAGGATCTTTAATCCTAACTTCTTGTGTTTTGTTAAGACTGTCACCGATTAGTTTAACCCAGTTGATCCCATGTTGGAAGGGATACACAATTACACATGCCATGCGTTAACTTTATGTTCTCGTAAAAATAAGGTCGTAGTTAATCTTCGTCGTCGTCTACGACACAAGATTACGATGATCAACACTTTCTTCCATCATATTCGCTAATTAGTCTATTTACCTATCGCAAAAGCCTCAATTTGTAGTGGACAACTCAGTAAGTGTGGGAACATAATAGACGGAAAAAACGCTACCGAAGTTCGGCTGGCAGTGCATTTTATTTACAACGACGTAATTTTGGCATGGTGTGTCTTCCATTAAAAAAAAAATTCAGGCGTAATCCCGCCGATCTTCGGTCGCGTTTTTTTCCATCTAGTGTGTTTCTATTCTTATTTACTCAATTAAGAAAGTATATCATTACTAGAAACGGGATAACCCTTTGAAAAATCCGTTATATATGGGTGTGTGCTCGAACCGTCATCGCCTTACGCCTTGGCAATTGGCAATTGTGGCCGAATTGATAAAGACAATCTCCCGTCACCCGTCAGCACTGGTTTCGTCGGTGACTCACCATCTAGAGACGAGATCATGCCAATTGTACTCTGATTACCTTATCAATCAACCGGTTCGAGTTTCGGACGAGTCTAATTAAATCAGATGAAAAATCATATTGTTGATGAAGTTTTTTAAGAAAGGATTTATCAAGGACGTTGGATGATCTCTATGGCACTAAGGCTTTTGGACAAATTCATCATGGCAAGTTACATGGCATTTGTATGCACAGACAAACATTGCGATGATTTTTTTATATTATAGCTTAAAGCCTTCCTCTACAAATGGACTATCTAACACAAAAAAAATTTTCAATGCGAACCAGTAGTTTCTTAGATAAGCGCATTCAAACAAACAAACAAACTAAAGACAGGTAAAGATAGTATAGATTTGTTGTCAAGCGCCCATACTGCGCCATCTGATACCAAGTATGTAAAGCATATTTTATAAAACATGAGAGAATACACTGAATGGAATGCCTAATTCTAGTCTCATAAGTTGATTGTCAAATGGCTGATATATTTTATCGTTAGAAATTATGCACACTCATTCGGTAAGAAGTTGGTTGAAGATAATTCCATATCACGGTGCTTATTAGAAGTGTTACGTATCAATGCGGAACTAAATGCATCAATCGAGCTGTTATGCATTTTCCTCAAGAACAAAATTGTGCCTTAAAGCTGTATTCCTTTTTGACGACTTTTCGTCAAAATCCGATTCTTTCAGTGTCATTGACGGATAAACATCCTAACAATCATCAATTGATCAATCAGCGATTTTTTTAAAGAATGTCGTGGGACCTGCCTGATGGTAAGCAAAGGAGGAGCCCTTATTGCCATGACAACGGATGTGGTACCAAAATGGTATGCTATCCCCATATATTATTGATCGCCAAAATCACCGTTTCCCTAACAGTATAATTTTGAAATATTTCTTTTCGGCGGGCTTACAGAAATCACTGTGTTCTAGAGCTAGAGGTCAAATTATGTTTATTATTATTACTGGGCAACACCACCGTCCGTCAATTACCATTATTAGGAATCAGCGTCTTCTTTATCATTTAATCATTAATGTAATGTTATTTGGTAAATAGAAGGCTGACTGCGCAGGAGGCGTCTTGAATCATATTGTTGACTAGCGGCCGCCCGCGACTCCGTCCTCGTGGATTTCGATTTCCAATATCCTATGTGTTATTCTGATGTGTATAAGCTATATTGTGGTAAAGTTTCATTCAAATCCATTCAGTAGTTTTTACGTGAAAGAGTAACAAACATCCATACTTACAACTTTCGCCTTTATAGTAGCAGTAGGATAGCAGTTGTTTAACTTGTGAAAACTATTTATTATTTATTATTAGTATAGTATATAGTATTTTTGTATCGCCTCGATGGTTTAGTTGTTTAAGTACCGGGCCGTAGGTCGAGGTCCTGGGTTTGATTTGCCCAGGAATTTGCCCAGGTCGGGCAAATTTGTGTCGGTTTTACCGAACACAGCCCGGGTTTGTGATCACCAATCCGCATTAAGCAAGCGTGGTGATTAAGCCAAAACCCATCTTTGTAACGAAAACATGATTTCAAAGGATGGAGGCCTTTGCGCTGCAGTGGGGCATTAAGAGGCAGATTTTTATGTTTTCTTAAAGATATTCATGTCTCAAGGTTGATGTTTTAAGTATACAGCTCGGTAATCGGGGTATTCGTATCATTATTATTAGCTCATCCTCTGGCCTTCATTTTACTACACCCACCCGAAAATGTATCAAATTAGCGATAATCCTGAATAGCAGTGCTTCTCAAACTTTGACCAGCTGGCTAGTCACAACTTTCATTGATTTTTTTGTATTTTTGTCAATAATGTTGCCGTCTGATTACGCTCTTGCTCGTTTGTCACTTTGTTATAGAATTAAATTCGCAACAGAATAAATTGCGATACATTTAGATATTATCTAAATTATGTTGGTGTATCATAGTTTTAAATTGTAAGGTTGCCTTGCTTTAATTGTTTTTTCTATATTCAGTTATCAGATTTTCTAGAAGAGATAAGAGTTATTGCCTTCTTTGCACAACAATGATTTGTATTAACTGAAATATTGGATACCCGTTACAAAGCAGAGTGCGATTTATCTTCTACCAGCGCGATGGAAAAGTCCAACTGTCGAGGAAAGCTTTAAGCTATAATATCACACAATGTGTGCGGAGGAAACCGAAATCCACAGGGACGAAGTCAAGGCCAATACAAAAATAGTTTTACAATCCGAACCAATATTTCCTGAGAAAAGCGGGTTCGTACAAACCAACTCTTCAGCTTTATTATAGTAGTTAGAAGTTTATATGAGTGTCTATGTATAGTATACTATAAGTCAGGATAACGCG
Source organism: Nomophila noctuella (assembly GCA_958496325.1). Lineage (NCBI taxonomy): Eukaryota > Metazoa > Arthropoda > Insecta > Lepidoptera > Crambidae > Nomophila > Nomophila noctuella. The sequence goes on from OY292498.1 coordinate 2,432,071, forward strand.
AAAGTACCCAGAGTTTGAGAAACTCTGTTTTCCTTCACCTACGTTTCCATTAAATAGGTGTCACTGCGTAACGGGTGTCGAGACTTGTCCGTGACCGATCGGAAGAGATCCATGACGTCACTGGAGTGACGTCACTGACGCTATTAAGGCAATTAATTACATACGTAAAGGTTTGCACTAGCTGTAGTATGACTCAACAGCGTGGGCGGTTTCGAAATTCGGTTGAGTGTGTCTCGCCTTCATCGTTATCATCATTCTCCTGCCCTTTTTTATGATGTAGGGAGGCAAACGAACTAGGGGGTTACCTGTTGGTAAGTGGTCATCGTCGCCTAGGGACATCTATAATCCCACAAAGATCGCAGATGCGTTGCCTGCCTTGGAGACCCCACGCCCCCTCTCCAACTGAGAGCTCTTTCGGCTCATCTGACCTCTAAATATATTATGACTATTTGCGTTAATATTTTGTTAAACATGCTCTGTTGTCTAACTTACAAAATCGAGAAGGGATTCGTTGTAAGGGTTACATGAACGTGTTTTTATTTCATTTATGTATGGTACCTGTTCAACAACTAGCGCCTGGGTTATCCTTTTATAAATCACATCGTTCAAATTGCTTTTAGAAGGGACAAGTAATCGATGCTCCTTTCTAACAAAATCTTTTCCCCGCTGTAATGGCTCATCGACCTGACATTAATACAATAGGGAAATGAATCACAATAGTTCACATCGCTTCTATTGTGACGTCTTTTTAAACTGTATTCCGGAAGGTTTTCGATAAAATACCGTTGTTTTCAACGGTACTGAATGTATGGTGTGGTTGTCCTTTACCGATCAATCTGTGTTTTACTCTTCATAATAATAATTATTTACCTTTCTATTTTATTATTTTAATGACATGTAAATAATTATTTATACAAATTGTATTTATTTTTAAAAAAAGGCAAACTTTTGAGTTTCTTGCGGCACTTCTTCTCAGCAGGCCATTCACGTCGAAGTGCTGGTAGGTAAAAAAAGATATGACGTGCAAAATAATTTCTATGTAAATCAAATTGCAAAATAAACTACTTTGACTTTGACTTCTAAAAACTGCTAGTTCTTGAAACTGCTAGTACTTATTTTTGAATTATTGTTCAAAGATGGTATAATTTCCTTTATTTCTTCCATGTGCGAACTAACGGTGATAATGCTAGCTATTGTTTTCTGCTCGATGGCTTAGTACAAAAGAAAATCCCTATTGAGTTTTATGTAAAGGCCGTTATACTATAGAAGTAGGTAAAGTACGAAGTACCTAATTGCTAGAAATTACGTCGATAAAGCACGGTTTAGTATTGTTACTGTTTTGGTGTATTATTAAGAATAACATTCAGGTATCTTAATTGAATACTTTTAATATCAATGATGAGATCTTTAGTCATGGGTATAAAAGAAAATGTGCCATGTGCGGTGTGTTTTATCAAATCTTTTTTCGCATAAAAGATAGCCTTTCTCCCATACTTCGAAATATTGTCTGTGTCAAATTTCATCATATTCTGTTAAGAGGTTGAAGTGGGAAAACGTAACAGACAGACAGATAGAGTTACTTTTGCATTTATAATATAAGTAGGAATTAGTGAGAAAATTAGTAGGGAGGGATTATTATTATTTTTAATGATTTTGTGGAGACTACATTGCATTAGAGCCATTTTACTTCAAATCGCAAGGTTAAAGATTAGAGGACTTTGTATTGTGACAATGCATTCTACGTTAGTCTCTCAAGTATGACGCTTCACATTTATGACTTTTTTATGCGCGTATTTACTTGCACGGAGGTGACGGAAAACAACGTGACGAAATCTGAACAGTCCGATTAAATAGCAATGTAAGTGTGACTCCCCTGATAATGGTGGTAAAGGCTTTATGGCGGGCACTTCTTTGTTAAACCCTGACAAGAGCACCGGTTCTTTCATCGACATGAGTGTGTAGGGAACCTCAATCTATTAAATCAGGGTCCTTAGAAAATTCGAGGAGATAGTTTTGTGCTTCTTACCGTGATTCCTACTCATTATTGATGATGAGGGATCCCAGCTAAGATTTTAGTGGGAATGCCAGGAGAAGAGCCCCACATAACCCCCTCCGGCCCTTGGCAATAGGTATGGTTAAGGATGCATTTCTCCTGCGACAAAAAAGGTCCCTTAGTTAGAGCAAGTATACTCAGTTAGGGAGGGTATGGGGTCTTTTAGGCAGGCAACGGTCGGTCCATGGGTAGCGGTGATCACTTACTATCAGGTGACACTCTTGTTCGTTTGCCTCGCTATTAGATTATACTAGTAATTGGTACGACTCATTAGTCATGATATCAGGTGAGGCGTGTATGCAGCCGGTAATTCACACAATTTATCAGACAATTGATGTCGCGTCTCGGGCCGAGCGTCTATTTCTAGGCGGTCTCTTATCTCGTTCCGGAGCTGTTCCATTGATAAGAAACCGGTGTGCAATGCACTATGCTGAGAAAGTTCTGTGTAATAGGTTTTCTATCGCTTTGTTAGTGAGATCGTCGGATTCTCAGATGATAATTAACGTTATTACACGTATTAGATATGGGTGTGTTAATTAGTAGCTATTTGTTTTACTTGTATAGTTTATGAATGAAGGCGAGATTTTGTAAACATATACGTCTGTTCCTTAGTAATCTTATAACAGTCAGTTATCTTATTACTTTTTAGGAAATAAGTAGCGTGTTAAATGATTTTGGCTCTTGTTAGTAACAGAGGAAAATTGATTAATGATATTTTTGACTTTTGTGTTGACAAATCAATTATCGCAATAAGCAGGTGCCCAGGGCCCCGCGATCGTTTGGGACCCCCAGACCAGGGTATAAAGGTCACAGGATTACCAAACCAGAGGCTTAAAGCTCATGTGCCCGGGGCCCCGCGATCGTTTGAGACCCCCAGACCAGGGTATGGGGTCCCCACGATTACCAAACTAGAGCTTTAAAGGCCCATGTGTCCAGAGCCTCTTATAAGTGAGAGACGGCCCTGTGAGCCGTGACGATTCACAGCCATCACGATGTGCGTTGTAGATTCACGAAATAACTCGTAGATGTTTGAATGTTAATTATCTACGTTTTCCTGTAGGCAGCTGGATTTAACTGGATTTGCCCGGCAACAATTATTGGTGTGTGTATTGTTGCATTATGTAACACTTCCTTTTGGTTGAATACACTTTTAAATTAATCAAACGTAAAAAGATAAAATGTTCTGAGAGTTTACGCAAGGCTTTTAGAAACTTAACATATTTTAAAGTCCGCATTATGTTGGTTTCACACGTTGCGGTGATTTGAGATGGTTATTTTAGTTCTATCTTTGATTGTAGCGGAATTGGTATGTAATTATTGATATATTGGTCAACGGGCAGAGTTTCTCACACAGTGTACTTTCATCGCCCGATAATTATTATGCTAGCTTTTCGAGATCTACTTATAACTTCGGATATATGAGTTGTTATTACTAATGGTTATGTGCTGCGATCGTCATTTGCATCTTCATTTCAGTCATTTGGCATCAGTAGAGCCTTTCTCTTGTCTGGTCTGTCCCCTGTCCCCTGTCCCCTCTCATGTATCAGAACATAAAGGCAATACATTCCTTGCGAATTGCGTCTACTTACATTTACTGACAGCATATTCTGCAGTTTATTATAATTATGTATTAATAATTTGTTTTCTTTGTTTCCAGTGATCCTTATGTCCGGGTGGAACTGCAGAAGGTCGACGGGGATGTCACTATCGAGACATTTCTTACTAAGACCAAGAAAAAGGTATATTTATTTGATCAATGTCTTTTATGATTTATGATATATCTGACCGCTTTCCATGAATGGATTACCATCTTTATAGCAATAAGAGAAGGTCCAATTTAGTTTGAATTGGGAATTGATATATTTTTTTTACCTTTGCAGACATTGAATCCAGTATGGAATCAGGAGTTTGTATTCAGGGTGAGTATGTAGTGTGTTTCTTAGCTATGGTTCTATGATTCGGCTCACTATTATGTTATGACATTGTATCTTGCGCCAAGTATTTTTCCTTGAAGGGAGCACTGTAATAGAGTTAGAACAGTTGTGGCGACACCACCCATTCCCTAAAAGATAGAAGTACTTCTGCCGAGCGGGTGATCTAGCTCGGGGACCAAGGTCCTTACTACACTGTGTTGGTGCAGTCGTATATATGCTAAGTTGCGGCGGAAACTCTGCTAGCGCGATGTGGGCTTGTATGGAAATATCGCTTTGCCGTGTCAGCGCCATCTGTTGAGGTATATTGGAACTACTCCATTGTGGCGATGTAGATAGGTGTCGCCACACAGTGTATGTATGTATTATCATCATCAATCAGTATTAGACTGTCACATATGGACTCTAAGCCCATAGTCACCACGCTGGGCAGGTAGGTTGGTGACCGTAGGAATGGTTAATAAGCAGAGAAATCTGATGCCGATCCTACTGGAATATCTCCTAGTCTTCTTACGAAATCTACAGGATGAATTGTTGTTGTACTATTCCAAGCCACCACTACACGGCATGGTAGTTCATTTATTAAATGTAATATTGTTAGATATTTATATTGGAAAAAGGCTATGTATTGCGCAGCCCCAGATAAACTGGGAACAGGGCAGGAAATTGATGACGATGATGATGACTGTTACATATTTATTTCTTCTAACACTCCACCGTCACCGTTCCAGGTCCGCCCTCAAGAGCACAAGCTGCTCATCCAGGTCTTCGACGAGAACCGTCTGACGCGAGACGACTTCCTCGGCATGGTGGAGATTCCCCTCTCCTCCGTACCCTCGGAGTCGGCAGCAGCGGCCCGCCCCAACGTCGTTAAGTACTCCTTGCGTCCGCGCAGGTCTGTGTAAGTAAATGGCTAAGCATGCCGTGGTTTTTGATTTGATTTTTTATGTTGGCAGCGTGTGGATTTGGTTGCACGAGTTGTAGGTGAGAATCTTTTGTTTTCTATCCAGAAAAAAACTATGGACAATGATGTGTTTTTGTCATTAGTTGTTCAAACACTTTTTCATTTGAAGCAGTCAATGCCAATGGTGAAATTGATGGTGTTTTTGTCTGTCACGGAAGAATAACTTTTTTTTTAACCACTTTTTACGGCCAGCCCCCTTAAACTTAACCTCAGGTTAATATTTAAATATCACTAGAAATATAATGCGTGTACATAATATTAATGACTGACACGCTCGAGTTTTTCTAAGAATTTATTTTTATTAATTCTAATCAGACGGGTTCCTTTCACACCCCCCCTTATGGAGAGTTCATATACTAGGTAGAGGTACTTTTAAGGGTGCAAGGATTCCTCCTATATAATTTTCTGACACGCTCAAGTCACTTTAAAGATCCCCGCTTGGGCTCCCCTACTACATATAATTGATGTTATTTGTATAAGTAGTTAGGTGTGTTTTGGTTATTTAAAACGTAGGCTTGTTAAAACAGTATTTGAGTGTGATTCGGCTGTCCTATGTAACCCGTAATTGGCTAACGCTTGAATTAGATACTTGTAATTTTGTTGTGTTTTACCTAATTAAATTGAATCGATGTTGTTGTAAATATTGGACTACATTCGTATTTTTATTAAGGTCATTGTACTTTATTCTTATACCATATTCTATGTAAATCAGATTAAATTCGAAAGAATTCTTTGTTTTTCGTTCTGGTCTATGTCATGCAAAAGATTTGCAAAGGATATAAACTCTTAACAGATCTGATACCAAACCATTGGCTCTATTAAAATCTTATCAACTACAAAAACCGGAGTAGTTTTTCAGATGTTGCAAAATTTGTTGCATTCTATGTAGATACTCTCTATTCTACGTAAGATATCAGAATATCTTCATTTAATTTCAATGAGGAGCAGTCGCGTAAAACTTTGAAAACATCGCAACAGTTTTCATTTTAAAATTTTAAGAACATTTATAAGTGGAGATGGGGAAGGAGTCGGGTTCAAGTCTCACCTGATTCCTAAGACATGATAAGTTTTACTTGTTCTAATTTTTAAATTTATAGATTGTTCAGTTAAATTTTAACCCATTGGTACATGTAACGAATTCCAGCGCTCGTTCCCGAGTCCGCGGGTACATCGAGGTGTACCACGCGCTGGTGGGGCGCGTGGGCGAGCCGGGCGCCGAGCCCTCGCCCGCCGCCGACGACTGGGAGCTGGTCGACCCCGCGCCGCAGGTCGGCAACGTGCAGCCGGTGAGTTGTTGTTGTTGTTGTTGTTGATAGTTGCGCGGGTACAGCGAGGTGTACCACGCGCTGGTGGGGCGCGTGGGCGAGCCGGGCGCCGAGCCCTCGCCCGCCGCCGACGACTGGGAGCTGGTCGACCCCGCGCCGCAGGTCGGCAACGTGCAGCCGGTGAGTTGTTGTTGTTGTTGTTGTTGATAGTTGCGCGGGTACAGCGAGGTGTACCACGCGCTGGTGGGGCGCGTGGGCGAGCCGGGCGCCGAGCCCTCGCCCGCCGCCGACGACTGGGAGCTGGTCGACCCCGCGCCGCAGGTCGGCAACGTGCAGCCGGTGAGTTGTTGTTGTTGTTGTTGTTGATAGTTGCGCGGGTACAGCGAGGTGTACCACGCGCTGGTGGGGCGCGTGGGCGAGCCGGGCGCCGAGCCCTCGCCCGCCGCCGACGACTGGGAGCTGGTCGACCCCGCGCCGCAGGTCGGCAACGTGCAGCCGGTGAGTTGTTGTTGTTGTTGTTGTTGATAGTTGCGCGGGTACAGCGAGGTGTACCACGCGCTGGTGGGGCGCGTGGGCGAGCCGGGCGCCGAGCCCTCGCCCGCCGCCGACGACTGGGAGCTGGTCGACCCCGCGCCGCAGGTCGGCAACGTGCAGCCGGTGAGTTGTTGTTGTTGTTGTTGTTGATAGTTGCGCGGGTACAGCGAGGTGTACCACGCGCTGGTGGGGCGCGTGGGCGAGCCGGGCGCCGAGCCCTCGCCCGCCGCCGACGACTGGGAGCTGGTCGACCCCGCGCCGCAGGTCGGCAACGTGCAGCCGGTGAGTTGTTGTTGTTGTTGTTGTTGATAGTTGCGCGGGTACAGCGAGGTGTACCACGCGCTGGTGGGGCGCGTGGGCGAGCCGGGCGCCGAGCCCTCGCCCGCCGCCGACGACTGGGAGCTGGTCGACCCCGCGCCGCAGGTCGGCAACGTGCAGCCGGTGAGTTGTTGTTGTTGTTGTTGTTGATAGTTGCGCGGGTACAGCGAGGTGTACCACGCGCTGGTGGGGCGCGTGGGCGAGCCGGGCGCCGAGCCCTCGCCCGCCGCCGACGACTGGGAGCTGGTCGACCCCGCGCCGCAGGTCGGCAACGTGCAGCCGGTGAGTTGTTGTTGTTGTTGTTGTTGATAGTTGCGCGGGTACAGCGAGGTGTACCACGCGCTGGTGGGGCGCGTGGGCGAGCCGGGCGCCGAGCCCTCGCCCGCCGCCGACGACTGGGAGCTGGTCGACCCCGCGCCGCAGGTCGGCAACGTGCAGCCGGTGAGTTGTTGTTGTTGTTGTTGTTGTTGATAGTTGCGCGGGTACATCGAGGTGTACCACGCGCTGGTGGGGCGCGTGGGCGAGCCGGGCGCCGAGCCCTCGCCCGCCGCCGACGACTGGGAGCTGGTCGACCCCGCGCCGCAGGTCGGCAACGTGCAGCCGGTGAGTTGTTGTTGTTGTTGTTGTTGATAGTTGCGCGGGTACAGCGAGGTGTACCACGCGCTGGTGGGGCGCGTGGGCGAGCCGGGCGCCGAGCCCTCGCCCGCCGCCGACGACTGGGAGCTGGTCGACCCCGCGCCGCAGGTCGGCAACGTGCAGCCGGTGAGTTGTTGTTGTTGTTGTTGTTGATAGTTGCGCGGGTACAGCGAGGTGTACCACGCGCTGGTGGGGCGCGTGGGCGAGCCGGGCGCCGAGCCCTCGCCCGCCGCCGACGACTGGGAGCTGGTCGACCCCGCGCCGCAGGTCGGCAACGTGCAGCCGGTGAGTTGTTGTTGTTGTTGTTGTTGATAGTTGCGCGGGTACAGCGAGGTGTACCACGCGCTGGTGGGGCGCGTGGGCGAGCCGGGCGCCGAGCCCTCGCCCGCCGCCGACGACTGGGAGCTGGTCGACCCCGCGCCGCAGGTCGGCAACGTGCAGCCGGTGAGTTGTTGTTGTTGTTGTTGTTGATAGTTGCGCGGGTACAGCGAGGTGTACCACGCGCTGGTGGGGCGCGTGGGCGAGCCGGGCGCCGAGCCCTCGCCCGCCGCCGACGACTGGGAGCTGGTCGACCCCGCGCCGCAGGTCGGCAACGTGCAGCCGGTGAGTTGTTGTTGTTGTTGAACAACTCGCGCATTGGACTGAACATTCATGAGCGCAGCTACCTTTTCACATCCCGCGATTCAGATATAAGTATCAGGATCTGTCATAAATGTAAAGGTAAGTATCAGAGAAAAAAAGGAAAATTAGATTTTAGACGGTCGCGATTTATAATTACTAGCGGATAAGTTGTTGCAGGAGGCACTAAAAAAAAGATAACCACCGTAATAATCTTATTGCTTTATGCTTTTAATTGTAATGCATGTTTCGTGACACATCGCAGCATATAAAACTCATGGTGGCTTATAATATTTCATAATCTTTTCGGTTGTAAAATCATTAACATACCGAATGATGGTACTTAAATAGGCTTTATCTTCCTTTTAATGCTTTTCAAATATCAATACATTTGAGATATAGTTAGGTTAGTCAGTACTTTAATTACTTATTATTGTTATGGTCGGCATAGGTACCATTGAGCAACATTTACGGATCCCTTATTGTACCATTGACCCTTAAACGGGATTGCCATCAATATATTACTTATTGATTTGTGACGCTTTGCCAACACAATAGGTTTAAATAAATGTGGGACTTTACTCCCGTCTAATTAAGGTTTACAGGTTACTCTTGTTACCGCATATGTTGGGATCATACTTGTATTTTTTGCTTAAAGCCCTAATAAATTTTATCACACTGATATCCAAATAACCTATCTAATTGGTCACACTTATTGCAAAGATTGGTACTTGGCACTAGGTGGGTGCCGCGACCGAGTGGTCAAGCGCCGGGGAAGAATGGCAGCTGATCGACACATCCGAAGTAGCCAATGTTGTACGTCCGTTTTATATTATATTATGCTGCTTCAATGCTTATGTCTGTGTGAGTTGGATGATAGGCGAACTATAAAGCTCTATGGGATTATGGGCTCTCTGTGAGCATTAATAAAGTCCACGAATATAAACACACGTTCGTGGACTCAGTTGATAGGATTATGGGGTATCACTATCTGTGTGCCTTAACAAAAGAACGAGTAAACACGATCGTGGACTCTTCGTTAACATCCAATACTAGTAGTAAAAAAAAGTATATTAGTAACATACTTTTTTTTTATTGTTATAAGAGGTTTTTTTTATTTTATTTTTGCATCTAACGAATGAAGTCAAAAACACAGGACTGATTTAAAAAATATTTTTCTATTTGAAAGCTACATTATCAATGAGTAGCATAGGCTGTATTTAGATCTAGAAAAAATATTTAGATTTTTCCATTTAGCTCATAAAAGCCTTCTAAGATTCTAAGAAATGTGTAATTTACCCTGTTCAGTGGGTGTTATTATATAGCATGTTGTCATAAGCAGATGGTGGTGGTACTTCGACAACGCTCCGCTTAAGCTTTTGTGATGTATTGGGGAGAATGGAATAGAATATGGAAGAAGATCCTAGCAAAAGAAACGTTTGCTAGCTCTTTACCGTCACGTCGTTTACTTGAAAGACCAACAAACTTCTAGTGGACGATGTGTTTGTTTGTTTGATTATATATCGACTTTGTTTTATATTATGTGCTGATTTAAAAATCAATGGCGCATCAGACTATACATATCTTTAAAAAATTGGCCAAGTGCGAGTCGGACTCCCGCACTGAGGGTTCCGTACAAATTCTATTTTTGACGTATTAAAAAAACTACTGAATAGATTTCGTTCGAACTAATTTTCGTTGGTAGTTTTTATGGTAATGTACATTATATAATTATTTCAGTTTTATCATCCTCTTATTTTAGAAGTTAGAGGGGGGGTACACACATTTTTCCACTTTGAAAGGGTCTGTCACGCAAAGTATTCACTTTAGAAAAAAGTGATATTAGAAAGCTTAATATAATTTTTAAAGACCTATCCATAGATACCCCACACGTATATGTTCAATGAAAAAAAATAATTCGAGTTTCAGTTCTGACTATGGGGACCCCCCACTTTTTTTATTTTTTTTCTATTTTCGTGTGAAAACCTTGTTGCGGTTCACAGAATACATCCACTCACAAATTTTCAACAGTATAGTACTTATAGTTTCGGAAAAAAGTGGCTGTGACAGACTGGCGGACAGACAGACAGACAGACAGACAGACATGACGAATCTATAAGGGTTCCGTTTTTTTGCCATTTTGGCTACGGAACCCTAAAAAGTCTTCAGTCGATTTTCAACTTAACGCCTGACATTTATGGTTCAATCTCAATTGTAAACATTTGATTGCTCTTTCTAGTCTGATGTGCTGTCCCCTGATCTGTACTGTTTCTTCAGTTTACAGTTACAAAAAATAATTGTTTGTTTGTTTTGTTACAGACTGTGGGGGGTGAAGCATTGCCGCCAGGGTGGGAGGAGCGTCAAGATGCCAACGGGAGGACTTACTACGTCAACCACATCGAGCGATCCACTCAGTGGGAGCGGCCTAACTTCACGTGAGTAACAGTTAACGAATTGGAAATACGCCGAAGGTAAAATCACCTTCATAAGGGTGCGAAGGAAACCGAAGGAGTGGATAGTTCCTAACTTGGTTGCAGGGTGAACTAGTCCGTATACTATGTCGCGTCCTTGCGTTCTCCTGCGATAAAAAAGGTAGATAATAAGTAAGTAGTGGGTCAAAAATCTATAGTTCTGAGCCCCACTCATGGCTGTAAGTTTAGCTAGACACCGTTTATATGTTTCCTTCCGACAAAATGAGAAACAGTTGCAAAATTATTCGATAAAAACACCCATTATACGTTTTCCAAAAATGGCATGCATTGTATGATAACATGGGACGCCTCCAAAATGCCTTCGCCTAAAAATGCCTTCATTTTCATTTATTAACTTTAGGAACCTTAGTTTACTGGTTGGCAAAGTCGAGCTCTTCCTGACTGGCAAACACGTCATACTATCCTTCATTCAACCCAAATATCAACGGTTTATAAAAAATCTATGTGTCTTATCGGATGTCTTATATTCAACCACCAATTTCCAAGATCTATGACTAAAATTCTAGAAACTGTCGATAAGTATTCCTAGACTATATACTTTTACATCTATTCTGTACAATTTCAAATATATATTGTATAAATATGGTGTAAATGTATTGTGATTAACTCGCGATATTGTATCTTATCTCGTGTAATTATCTTCCTAATCAATAAAAAAGCTTTGTTAACTGTCCCATATTCTTTGAGCGATAAGCCAAGGAAGTCAAATGCGAACATTTTGATACGTTCATATTCGAGTGCTACGCAATTACGTATTATGAATTAATGATAATTAGAATTTAGAATTACCGCGTTTTAGCGTGTGTGCCAAAAAGCGCTGTGTAGGACGCCCTCAGGCCAAGGATTGGGCTGAGTGGAGAGCCCAAGGAGATGCCTATGTCCAGCAGTGCTTTGCGTTAGGCTCTTGATGATGAACTATGGCCCGGGCCTTCGCACATATTCAAAGAAAACCGTAGGGGTTTAGTCAGTATTATCCCAGATTATCAGGAGTCGACGCAATACGTTGACTTCCGTATAGACCTATCATCATCATCATATCAAGTCATTCAAACCTTTTGGTCAGTATTGTGACGAACGAAAGTCCTGGTGGTCTAGACAAGATGCCACTTTCGCGAGCGTGAGCTCTCGCTATCGTCGCGACTTATATCTCGATTCCACAAACAGCCTTACACTTTATACATTGAACCCTGAAACGGTTGGCTGTCAACGTGCTGTCATTTCTCTAAGAAGCGACCGTCAACTCTAGGGCAAATCTAGAGATTCAAATCTATGTTTCTAAGCATTCTCATTTGTTTACGCTAGTCCAGTAGTGAACGACCGATTGCATCGAACATAGGTGTTTACGGCAAGGGTCATTTATCTTATCTGCGTTTGACGGCTGCGACTCACACTGCCGTGGATCGTTGTGCTAGACTGTACTGTGCTATTACGGTGATTGTGCCAATGTACTGGAAGGATGAGGATCGATCTGTTCCGGGTTGTATTGAGGAGGAAGTGTGGTAGGTCCAACAATGGGTGAGTGTGAGAATGGCGTAGTTGTTTTACGTTTTTATTAATTTGTTTATCGTCAGATGACACTAATGATACTTATCTACTGCTGATCGTGGGCCTTTTTTAAGTAGCACCTGTGTGAGAATTATTCAGGAAACAGAAATGTAATGTGCATTAGACAAGGAAAATATTGATCATAGGAAGGGTTATGTTTGGGTTGTTGGTTGGCCGTTATATGTAATGGCTAATGACTTGTCATGACATATAAAAAATATTTTGAGTTTCTATTCACAGAGGAAGTATTAGCTGACTCTGTAAAATAAAATGTCGTACCTAATATCCTCCTTGAGTCGTATTACACATTACGGAGGGTCGTGATCATTGTATGAAATGAAATACACAACAAATCTCATGGCAATGTTAATATGGATTGGTTTGCCATTGCCGTCTCCATTTCACACAGTTACTCGTACACAAAGTTCTTCATTTTCTAATGAATAAAAGAGATGAGAGACTGCTCATCTTATCCAGGGCCATTAAATACATATTGTTTATAGTTTTTATTTCAATTACTAGTCAGTATCGGTTTGTTACATATAATTAATTATGGCTTGTCATTTATAACAATATTTTTAACTATTAAAAAATTAATATTATTCGATTAGGCATATCATATGGCATTAACGGAATGTTTATGTTCCTTATCAAAATATTCGTCGCATTATTGTTTACAATAAATTTTTGAATACATTGTCATAATGTTGGTTATCAGGTGACGTCACAACGTATTATTCATGTTAAATCCGTTTTGGTTGTGCTTCCTAATCTTAATATTGATATGGGAGATTAAACATTTGGTGTTTGGTAATAATGATTAATTAACACATTGACGAATTGCTGAAATCCTTGACTGTGGGCTTGTCGACCCGGTTGATTTAATTTGATGGAAGAAAAGGATATCGTGTGGTTTGCTTGCCAACCTGGTTTATATATAGAAAACCAGGGCTATCGATAATGTGTTGCTAGCCTATAAGGATAAAGGCAGCAGTCTGAAAATGTCCAAACGAATTAACCCTTCTGTATAGTATATTATTGCTAGACGTAGACCACCCCAAAATGAGGGGGCCATAGTCATCGAATTCTATGACGACCCGCTTGGTGTAATGGTCAAGAAGTTGCCTATTAGACTATGAGGTCGCGGGTTGCTGTGAAATATTTATTTAATAGGGTAGCAGTGCTATTGTGCGTCGGCTCTATTAATGAAAAAAAAATGTTCATTTATTGACGACGATTCGGCGGAAAAAAATAGTCGGAACCGGTCGTTTCTAACAAAGTAAATAAATAAAACATATTCCCCCTTTCCAGACGTAACATGAGTACGGAGTCGCAGGCGGAGCGTATGGAGACGGCTGTCACGGAGTTCCAGAGGCGTTTCCACATCTCCGCCGACGACGAGCACACGTCCAGCCCATCGGCTTCGCAGCGGCAGGTAATAATACACCCTATGTCTCAGAAGATAGGGTTCAAATTAGGAAACTTACGTACAGTCATGAGCACTAACATGTATACAAACACATTCAAATATGAACTTTACTGCTCTGACATAAAAGTCAAGGTGTATACATGTAAATGCTAGTGACTGTACGGTAGGATAGGGATAACCGTGGAATAAGCGGGCTTCTAACCGATCGACATTGGACCCTATGTCCAATGATATAGGGATCAATTTACAGTATGGCATAGAATAGATTCTACGGTGTTAGGATAAGCGGGCTTATAAAAATCTTTGAAACGTGAGAGTAGTAAATGACGTCACGATAAAGATGAAAGAAAATTAGCAACCCAATTATTTCTTTGATGTTTCGCTTTAGTAAGTAACGTTTTATAAAATGTATTGTTTATTTGACTATTGTTTACCAATGGATGATTCTTTTAGCCTGAATGAATTGAGTACCTACTTATTTAAGACTAGCGGCCGCCCGCGACTCCGTCCGCGTGGATTTCGATTTCCGATATCCTATGTGTTATTCTGATATATAAGCTCTATTGTGGTAAAGTTTCATTCAAATCCATTCAGTAGTTTTTACGTGAAAGAGTAACAAACATCCACACATCCATACATCCATACATCCATACATCCACACAGACAAACTTTCGCCTTTATAATAGTAGTAGGATGTGAACCATGCATTACACTATGAGAACTAAAGCGAAACGTCAGTCTTTTAAAAATATTGACTCTCTTAATATTCATTCAATGTTATAGCGTTTTCTAAATAAATAGAGATTTATTTTAGCAGTAATAGTTTAAGATTTACTTTGCCTATCATGTTTAATATTAGAAATTTTTGCATGATCATAGATGTTGTTAAGTCATCGTTAAATCAAAACACAGGAGCGGCATACCCACTCATTATGGCAAATGCTTTTAACAAAACCTAGTTTCTACTATGCCATGAGGATACGGTGTATTTATTATTTATGATATGTATTGTCAAATTATAGTCCATTTCTGCTAAGATGATCCATGTGACTGGTGTAAGTACTTCTTATGTGGAATTAAACGAGGAAAAAAACGAGGTGTTTTTCCTAGGGCCTTATTCATTTAGAATAGTGTTGATTTTCATTTGAATGTAAACTGTCACCGGGATCATCTTAGCTGAAATGGACTATAATATATTTTTGACGATGCACTTTTTATTTCCTTTTAAACTTCTCCATAATATGGGTATGTTACTCTATCGGTAGGGGGTATCAGATATGCATGCTCACAAGCATATAACTATTCAGATACTTTTCTTTAGAACGCGTCGATGTGGTTCATATAAATTCCAAGGATTTGTAAAAGCATGAGCTTTAGCGTCATGTAGGATCGAATTTCATCATCTTTCGAACAAACAAATTCGCTAAATATACTTTGCAAAAAAAAGGTTAAAGAGCGAATTTTTTGTTGTGTACTCACTGGTCTGTTTGTTTTCTAATTAAGCTTAAAAACGTTCTCTTCCTGGCCTTATTAACTATTAATAATACTTACAGTTTATCCTTTACTATCTCGTGGAACTAGTTTGAAATGAAAGCTTAGTTTAATCTTATCTGCTTGACAACAAGCAATAAATCACGCTTTTATCAGTTCGATTTATACATTGAATGGCAGTATGATAATTGAAAAATCTTGTTTACTGGCAAATCGGTATGATAATTAAGTAATGTCTGTTGGTTAAAAAAGTCTCTCTTAATACTTATTTACATGTTTAATGTCTATCATTATATTATTGAAAATGGGTCAAGTGTATTTTGACGATAGTTTGTTTTTCGTGATAGTATTTTATTTGAAACTAGTTAATGAATTGAAAAAACAACCCTTAAGGTTTCATTATCGCATTAAAATAAGGTAGTTCATCAAACTTAGTGTTAGCTTTGCGCTCGCCATGTTTTAGGGGTATAGCATAGGTCGTAGTTAAATATTATTGCATGTCAATTATAGTGTCACATTATTTTTCTATCTGGCATGTTATGAGTGCATGATTGGATCTACATATGTAAAGAACTCTTGTATTGTTGGGATTAGTTCGTTGTCTTTAAAGCTTATAATATAAACGAATAAGTTTAACGTGAAAAAAACAATGTAAGAATCGATAACTTTTTTAGTTACATACGTGAAGCCTAAATGCTTATATTTTATTTACTCATTTATTAAAATAATGGCTGATTGATTATTTGATTTGCCTCGGCTTCTAAAATAACGGATTTGAGCATTTTGGCTACATTTATTTAAAAAATCGTTTAACATGCGGCATATAGATTTTAATTCAAACGAGGCTTATAAATGCTCCAGTATATACATTAACATAAATATAAGTCGCTTAACATGTCCTAACAGTCGCTTTAAGAGCAGTGAGTACACACCATCTCACAAGACATACTAACGAGATTCGTTTTCGCACAGGGCGTGACCAATGACCATGGCATCCATTGTGTTGTCCTCACAACCATAGACAATTGCACAGAGCATACTGCACTGAAAAATGCAAAGCTCTTGTTCTATCCAACGCATCACTTATGTGCAGTGTGAGAGGGAGAGGGTTTAGCCAGGGGAGGATACGAGCTCCTAGACTCTTAAATTATCATATACATTGGGGGCATTTATTATCATTTAAACTAATTGAAAGTCATGGATTGGAATGTGTTGCATTACGGTCTCATTGATATTTATGAATGAAGGGTTACAACATTTTCATCCATTGGGTTTCATCAAAGGTAATATTTATGGGGTTCATTTAATAAGATTTTTATTGGAAAATTAATACAACCCTGGCTATCCCTTATTTTGAAGAATCGCTAACACCTGCGCGCATAAGTGGTGCGTCTATAATTCTCAATGTACTTATCTAACAGGAGGATCTAAGCAATAGGAGCGGCGAGACTAACTCTACCGACCCAACGCCTTATTCCACACCGATCCGCTCGCCGGAGTTTGGCTCCCGGGCTGAACTCAGGGACGTACCAGAACATCCAGAACAGACAAATAGTATAAGTAACGAAACCGACTGTGATAATAATTTAAGAAGTGTCGAGGAGGAGGACGACGTCGTATGCGCCAACGAGAGCGCGAGGTCTAATGAGAGAACAGACGCTGGTAGTGACGAGAGAGTTGCTCAAAACAGCTGTGATAATGATAACGATGCGAGTACTAGTCAAACCAATAACGATGACGAAAATAGAGAGGACGCTAAGGTCGAACAAGACAATTCTACAACTGAAACAGTAGAAGCACAGACTTTACCTGCAAATGAGACTGACGATCGGGACGGTGATGCGATCGACGAGAGCGACGTCCAAATTAGTGTAGAGACGACTGACGATCCCGTTCAGGATGCCGTAGAGACAGCAGCCGTAGAAACAATTGAAGACCGCGACGATACAGATAGCGCGAGGCCTGGTACTGCAACTAATGATAATAATGGGACTGACGAAGCGAGCGCAGAAGCGGCTGATAATAGGGAAACAAATGGCGCTAACAATGCAGAGGATAGTGTAGACACAGAAAGAGACGCTGCAGCTGCAGTGAGAGAAGATAGAGTAGAAGGAGAGGACAGAGAGGACAGAGAAGGTCGGGAAGCGTCGTTGACGTTCGACGAGAACCACTTCAGCACGCCGGTGGGCGGCGCGAGTCCGGCGCGGTCGCCCGCGCGCCGCCGCCGCACCACCGCCAGCTCCGTCGACGACTCCGAGGTAAGGCGGTCACGCGTTGCGGAATGTGACGAGCTTGGTGAACACGCAATGACGTAAGCTGAAAGCAATTTGGATTGATTTGATTATAATTAAATGGCTGTATGGGCTCGGTTTCCTTTGCCTGCCCAAACAAGAACAAAATTTACCAAAAAAAAAACAATATAATAAAAACATCTGTCAAATGCTTTGGTCAAGTCAATTAATTTTACAACAATCAAACTCCATTCAAAAAGTTTGTAACTCGTAAATGAATTCGATAAGATTAAAAAAAAAAGTTTTCTAATGAAAGAACGACCTATTATTTAGACTGATATTTCTTGAGAAAATTTTAAACCAAGTAAAGAAAATATTTTCACAAAATAGACTTTAGAAATTTTTTAATAGAATTTCAGCTTGCAAGTTGACATTAGTCGCTAATCTACACACAGCATATTAGTAACATGTACAGTCACATGCGAAAGTTTTTCCATATAAATTATACATTAAGGCTTACTGCTTCCAGCTTACGCGTTGATAAATTAAATTCTAACGCTTACAAAATAAAGTTGGTTTTACATTCCGCATCGCCTGCACGTACAGTTGCGGATTATAATAATGTCTTCAATACTGGGCACGGTTTCGTTGTATGAAAACTGGTGTAAAAACAAGTAGGTGAGATGGTTTCATAAATGGAGGGGTGAAAGAGGGGACAAAACGTAACGTAGTCCAGTTAATTTTACTTTCAAAAACAAAAAAAGTTTTACATAGTAGTCAAGTCTGAAATTAAATTAAAATGAACTGTTAATGGTTGGTCTATCCGTCGTTTAAATACACTTTTTTTATTATTAAAATACTAAAATGAATGAAGCTAATCTACTTCTCTTGTTTGCCTAAAATAACTGGTTGGATACGATGAATATTGTGCTTTAAGTTTTTATTTTGAAACGAATCTCCGTAAGCTAGTGCTAGGAAAGGTCGGATGGCGTTTCAAAATGAAAGCCCGAGTTGTTGAAGATATTTATTCCGCTATTGAAATGTTACTCGCGCTTTGGGAAAATTGTCTATGAGGACGTGTGAGGTACAACCGGCCCCGGCTACTGTGATGTCATACGCGTGCTTACGTCACTAACTGCAGAGGTTTCCCACTAGGCAGCACAGAGGTAACTATACCGGCAAACTTCTTGGACATGCGTGAAAATTATTTTTAAGGCATCTTTCACACCTAATGTTTTGTCTGCCGCCGACTGTGAGAACGCGCATTGAATACAGGCAATTACATAATAAGTTATATATAAACGCTAAGTTAAATACATATGGAAAAGCGATAAAATTCGTAAAACGTGCCAACAGTCAGCGGCCTACAAAACTTTTGGTATGAATGATGCCTCAAGGTGTATCAAACGGAGCGATGGGACAAACGCGTCGTTCCGATCGCGCGATTCGTTCGTCAGGCGGCTCTTGTCCCTGCGGACCAATGGGAAGACGTCCGCGTCCTGCCAGCTCGCGTATTATTGGTCCTTACGTGCACATACGTTACCTCTTGCTCAAGAAGTTTGCCGGGATCTATAACACGAGGTAACGACGTTTCCCTAACAATTCGCGGTTAAACAAGTGTGACAGATAGTTTATTTGTTACACTTGCGTAAATGCGTGCTACGTGTATTTCGCTCTGCTGTGCCGGCTATTGGACGATTCCCAATATACTAACGTGCTCAGACACTGTGAGGTTCTATAACTCCGTGTGATTTGTATATATTATATCACAATATTTAAACACGAACACTAGTTGAATCGTTAATATCAGTCGCTTGCGTTAATGAGAAAATGAACATTGAGAATTGTAAATCTTGTCTTTTACACAATGACGGTAAAGTTTTGCAATAAGATGTATTGGACTGTGGGTAGTCGCAGTTAACTGTAAAGATTTTCGTCTATAGCTAGCTAAATCTATTAAATGGTATTAATACCACTCTTATTATAGTTATTATCGGAGGCCAAGACTCACTTTGGGTCGCTGCGCTACAGTAGTAAGTAAGTAATACCACTCTTAAGAGTTATCTAACAACTACGAGCAATGATTTAAAGAAAATATGAGTCAGAGAATTTGTGCCTTGATCATATCTTTCAGAATCAAATTTGCTTTCAAAGTTCAAAATTAGATTAATATGTAGTTCCTAATGCTAAAAAGTAAAGCAAGGTTTATATTTTCATGTTAATTGGGACTCTCCCATTATGCTGACTGAGTTTAGCGATTTGACTGTATACGGAATCAACCACGAACTTTTTGTTATTCATGAGCAGTTTTTGCAGAATTCTTGTACCCGTGTGGCCAATGCTTTACACAATATTATATAATAACATAAAGAAAGCCCAGATCGTTTCAATATTTATCTGAAGATATTGTCGCTTTAGCAATACTAACGGAATGAAAATAAAACTAAAGACAACGTCAAAATGTTAACTAAATTGATTAAAACATGCTCATTTGGTAATGAAGATCTGGTTGATTCCTTAAAAGAAACAAGTCTACCAAAATAGTCTTGTAATTTTGTTTCCTTTTCATTTTGTTGAAACAGTATTCGCATCACAAAGTGTTAAACAGAAAATAAATATTCGAATAATTTACATAGAAAACACAAAGTTTGATATAATGCAAACTGGCATGAACATTTACTTAAATGTTTACATCTCCAATTGTTTCCATTTTATACAATGAAATAAATGCATTTGTTTAATCCTATGTTAATTACTTGGGTGATGTGATACAGTTTCAACAAAAATTAAAATACAAAGACAAAAATAATGTAATTAAGGCTATTTTTTGGACTAAACTCTTACAAATACATTAACAAAAGCCCATTAACAAATGTTGTTTGTCTCTATTAACAAATGATGCTCTGTCCCTTTCACGTTACACCATTTCTCTCGCTTGTGCCGTCATATTACGTATATCTTGTGATGTCATTTCATGTACATTTCACTTAGTATCAAGTAGTTTTGTCAGTCTGTCCGTATTATGCATAGAGTTTGCAGCTGTAGTTTTTATTAGTGGTTTTTGTAGAGAATGTATTTATATTTAGAACGTATGTGAATTTGTGAATAGATAGTGCTCATGATTTTAGAATATGTAAGTTGTGTTGAAGTGTTTTTGAGGGATATGTGATTGTGTCGTCGTTTTTGGATATATGTGCCCAAAGTGAATTTAAAACAGTTTCCATGTACCCCGATTTGCATTGTATATACTAGCATTTTGATATAAACGGTTATTAAGGATTTTTAAAATAATCATTTGGCCTGTGACTTTTATAATACAACTCGAGTTTATAATATTGCACTTTTATTGTAATTTAAAGTAGATCATTAAACATTATCGTAAATGGTAAATGAGTTTATTAAGGAACAAAGATCCTAAAAAGTGGTAATTAAATAATAATTACACATTACGTATTTTAGACCGGTTTAATCAGTTTCGGCTTTTTAGTTTTCATTAGCTTACATAAGTCGAAACACAATTATTATAAGACAGCTATTATCAGTTACCTACTCTTTAACAGGGAATAAATTCTAAAGGAATTTTGTTGTCTTAAAATCATGCTTAGAAAGAAAACTTATTTAAAAGTTTAAGTGTTATTATAAAGGTCATAGGTAACATAAACTTTACAATTGTAAATACACTCTTAAACCTATACCAATAAGGTAGCAAATCCCTTGTGTCTAACTGTTCGGAGTGTTGTAGGACGAGACGGACGGGTCGACAGAGAGCACTCGCAGCAGCAGCGCGAGCAGCACGCAGAGCCAGAATCTGCCGAATAGTGATGGTAAGATGATTTTGAACCTTATCACGTACACATAAAGATACAAATGTTTAACTTTTGATGGGTCCATTTTGAAGATATACTTAACATCACATACATTGATCTGACTCTGTGTTAAGTAGCTTAAGCACTCGTGTTACAGATATCAGAATCAACAGTGGTATTACAAATATACTAAAATAGATACGTATTATACCCAGAACTGAATAAACAGACATATGTACATGCTTATGCACACAAATGTTTGTCCTGTGTGTATAAAGTACAAACTAAACTCGAAGCTGGACTGAATCCTAGGGAACGGATAGTCTTACTTAAATACTTAAATCAACAGCTATGACTTGAGTATAAAAGCCTATGCTCACACAGACATTTGCCCCTAGCGGGATTCGAATCCGCAACCCTCGGTTTTGCATCCAAGTCTCTGACCACTAGACTAACATGCCCGTCAAATAATGATCAATACTTTAATGCTAATACATGTTTTCGCTTACTCAGGTCTCCCGCCTGGCTGGACGATGCAGAGGGCTCCCAACGGGAGGATATTCTTCATCGATCACAATGCTAAAACCACCACATGGATCGATCCAAGAACAGGTAATATGGCTCTTTACTTGTTATATTCTGAACCACTCTGTTTGGATATGTGTAGGAAGACAATGAGAACCAAATTATGAATATAGACGTAGATTGAAATAGTTAGATTTGCCCTCGCCCTACTCCGAATTTGGCACTAAAATAAAAGCGGCAGTCTCTTCTTAGAGCAATGACAGTGAATAGAATAAATAATAATAATAATAAATATCTCTGGACATTATTCACACAGCGCCATCTAGCCCCAAACTAAGCATTAGCTTGTACTATGGATGCCAGACAACGGATAAACATTACTTATATACTTTTTTTTTTTTGTAAATTCATACATATTATACATAGAAACACCCAGACCGATACAAACAGACATGTTCATGCACACAAATGTTTGTACCGTGCGGGGATCGAACCCGCGACCTTTGGTGTAATAGCCGACTTCTCGACCATTGCACCAAACGGCTCGTCAAAGAATGGCAATGAATGGAAATAATTTCATCTTTATTTTTAATGTAACTCGGTTCGCCAGATGGCGTACGTCAAAATAATGCCACAGTTTACTAGTGTAATGGCAAATCTAATATTTAAATCTATGAATACAAACGAGATATTCTAGTATGTTGTTACCAATTGAGAACCATGTAAGCTCAGAAGTTTCGCGCTAGGAGTCACTATGACAGATAGCAGTGTTTTTCTTAAACGAAACGAAATAACTAGCGGAACCGTACAATGTCTTTTTTGGTAGTTTATTTGATAAGGATTAAATAAGTATTTTCTTACAGAGTTATGACATGTAAGTACGTTTACAATTTAATCTATAATAAAATGATTTTTGTTGCTCGGTTAGATTTTTACCATCGTAAAAGTTATCGTACAGTAACTCACGTCGTGTGACTTATGGCGGCGAATGAGCGATGAATTTTAATGTGCATGGGTGAAAGGGAGAGGTAGACCAGAGGAAAGTTGGATGGATACTGTGTGAAGGATGACTCGATGATGTATGATCGGCCTGTATGGAAGAAGTCCACATATT
This sequence comes from Nomophila noctuella, assembly GCA_958496325.1. Lineage (NCBI taxonomy): Eukaryota > Metazoa > Arthropoda > Insecta > Lepidoptera > Crambidae > Nomophila > Nomophila noctuella. The sequence continues at coordinate 2,455,023 of OY292498.1, forward strand.
GCGCCGACCCCAAATAATCTGGGAACAGGGCAGGCGAATTATCGTGCAGTTGAGAAGTCGGTTAAAGACGATCTATTTATTTAAACTTTATTGCACGAAATAGAATTTGTACAAAAGGCAGACTTAATGCCTCATGGCATTCTCTACCAGTCAACCTTAGGGCAAAACAGAGAGTGAATAGTAGTTGTGAATACGATGAATTCATAGTAATAATAATAATAATATTTATTTATTTCGGACAAAGGTCTATACAGAGTTGTTACACAACAAAAATGTAAAACAGCAGAAAATATTTAAGTGGAATTATGGTCTTTTTTGTGGAACATGCTGTGTTTTTATTGTCACTTTAATAATTACTTTACCAACCCAATGTATCAATCAAAACTGCACCTTAACTTCACAACACCACGTGTCATTTCAGGTTGCGCGTCGAGCCTGCCGAGCGCGGCGCTGGCGAGCGCGGGGGCGGAGGCCGACGAGCTGGGCCCGCTGCCCGAGGGCTGGGAGGAGAGGGTGCATTCCGACGGGAGGATCTTCTTCATTGACCATAGTGAGATGTTGTTGCAGTTTTGATATTGACGATTTTATACTATAATTTCGCCATGAAATAATAAGAAAACAATTGGAATTGAATGGACAATAGTTATAGTTGCTTTACTTCCACCTCTTGTTCTACTACGAGTTGCGTTGCATACAAGCAGAGAATAACTCGCCTACCCAGTGTGATGTTGGAACAAGTCTTGAAATATTTTTTCAGCTTTACATAAATCTTTAAAGCTAGATAACATCAATGAAATCCTTGTGATGACGTTGTTAGTCATATAGCCGGTCAATAGTATTACCACCATTGTTTCCATGGAATGGGCAGAAGCGTCCAATGTGTTATCGTTCACTATAATGCGGTCATCACGCTTCCTACCCTCCTTGGTTACTATGGGCATAACTCCCCACTGTCGCATATGCGTTGCCTGCCTTTAAGATCCCATACCAACTGAGCTCTAGCGACCTATCTCACCAGCAGAAACATAGCACAGTTACAAAGTGCTACTTCAATGTAGTCTTCTGTAAGTTGGAGGTACTTCCCCAGACGAGCGGCTCATTCGGTGGAAGTTTCACTAAGCTCAATCATTATTAATTACATGTTCACCAGTAAATAAGAATCTTAAAATTTAAAAAATGCCTACGTGCAACAGTAGAGTATGGTCCCCGCCATCGTGTCTACTACCATCAGTGCACTGCAATAGGCTAATAATAAATGTTATTCCAGACACGCGTACGACGCAATGGGAGGACCCTCGGCTGTCGAACCCTCAGATAGCCGGCCCCGCGGTGCCATACTCGCGCGACTACAAGAGGAAGTACGAGTACCTCAAGAGCCAGCTTCGTAAGCCGGTATGGGGAACGCACTTACAACACTTTCAACTTTGATGACCCGCTTGGTGTAATGGTCAATAACTATTGCACCAAGAGGTCGCGGGTTCAATCCCTGCACAGGACAAACATTTGTGTGCATGAAAAAAAAAATCAAAATAAATAAATTCCTTCCAATAACACAACAATTCCCTAGCGCCGAACTTAGCTCGAAGCTTGTTTTATGGAAGCTAGGGAACAGATACACATACTTAACTACTTTTTTATTTATATAAGTGTACTTTAATAGGTACACTTATATACTTCCACAAATGTTTGTCCTGTGCTGAGATCAAACCTGCGACCTCTTGGTCTAATATTTAACTATTGACCACTACAAGAAAACGGTTCGTCACTACAATCTAAAGCGTCAATATTCATAGATCTACTTATTCGTTTCAGAGCAACGTGCCGAACAAGTTCGAGATCAAAGTGCGCAGGAGCTCCATCCTCGAGGACTCGTACCGCATCATCAGCTCGGTGGTGCGCCTCGACCTGCTCAAGACCAAGCTCTGGGTGGAGTTCGAGTCCGAAGTTGGTCTCGGTGAGTTATTTAATGTAATATGATAAAGGGTATATATATTCAATAAAATTGGACCAATGATGCATCCTTGTGGAAACCTCGTAAAGTTATCGTGTTTTTGTTTTCTACATAGTCCATTTAACCGTAGATGATACTGGTGATAGTTGACGGTTCAAAGGAAAATCGACTCTATTCTAAACCATGAAAAAGCCTATGAAAAATCATATAAATACCTCGTGGAGCTTATTGCCTTGAAATATAATTTAGAAGTACATAGGTATATGACACAGGGATGATATTAGCTGAAATGGACTATAATAAACACCATATTTTTAGTTTAATACTAAAAATATTTCCAACTCTATCTTTAGGGCAATACGGTTTTATTTGTTTTGCTGCCTTAGGTAAAAAAATTTGACGTGCGATATAAATTCCCTGTAAATCCAATCTTTATTTTATTGTTCCTCAGACTACGGAGGCCTCGCCCGCGAGTGGTTCTTCCTCCTGTCGAAGGAGATGTTCAACCCGTACTACGGGCTGTTCGAGTACTCGGCGATGGACAACTACACGCTGCAGATCAACCCCAACAGCGGCGTCTGCAACGAGGAGCACCTCAACTACTTCAAGTTCATCGGCCGCGTCGCCGGCATGGCCGTCTACCATGGGAAGCTGCTTGACGGTACGGTGCACGAGCCTAGATGGTTGAAATGTTAGGTTGATGTGTGGGAGAGGAAGGCAAATGGGGAATACTCAGTGATCACTGCCGCTCATAGACATTTACCCCCCACAAGAGTCGTAGACTTCAAGGTTCACTGTGTAAAGCTGCTTGACGGTATGAAGGTATACTTACCTATATACTCCCTCTGTAAGTAAAATTATATCCTCCCAGCTCTTTCGGATATGTCAGCCGATCTAAGGATAACCAGGTACGCAGGATTAATAATTATTATAGTGCCACAAGCGCTTGCGCAATCACAGAAAAAACTCCCTATTCCCTCACTCATAGTTCGATGGGACAGCGATCTGAAACGACCGCTGACATCAATTTGACACGGTCAGAGTGACCATGCGCTGGACCAACGGCTTATCGTGCCTTTCGAAGCACGAATTAGATCGAGATGAAAATTTTCGGTCACCTATCCGATGACCGGCACCTGCGGCAGTTGCCTAACTTAAGCTTAGCAACTGCCGCTAGTTCTTTACGGCTCTAAGTACTCAGACTACGGAGGCTTAGCCCGCGAGTGGTTCTTCCTCTTGTCGAAGGAGATGTTCAACCCGTACTACGGGCTGTTCGAGTACTCGGCGATGGACAACTACACGCTGCAGATCAACCCCAACAGCGGCGTCTGCAACGAGGAGCACCTCAACTACTTCAAGTTCATCGGCCGCGTCGCCGGCATGGCAGTCTACCATGGGAAGCTGCTTGACGGTACGGTGCACGAGCTTAGATGGTTAAATATGTTAGGTAATTGTATGGAAGAGGAGGGCAAATGGGGAATACTCAGAAAGTGATTCATCCATAGACACCCACCACCCCACGAGCGTCGTAGACTTCAAGGTTTACCGTAGGAAGCTGCTCAACGGTACGTAGGTTTTATTTACCCAAATACTGCCCCCTCAAAGTAACAATACCTCCTACCAGTCGTTTTGGCTTCGTCGGTCGATTTTAGGATCAAACAGGTACGCAGGATTAATTATAGTGCCACAAGCTCGTGCGCAAGCACGGGTGCATTATCAATCCCCTTACTCTCATAGTTTGATGGGACACCAATCTGAAACGACCGGAGACAGCAATCTGTCACGACCGTAGAGAGATCAGGCGCAGGACCAACGGCTTAACGTGCCTTTCGAAGCACGAAGATCAAGTAGAAAATTTTCGGTCACCCATCCGATGACCGGCACCTGCGGCAGTTGCTTAACTTAAGCTAGCTGCTCACGGCTCCAAGTACTCAGACCACGGAGGCCTGGCCCGCGAGTGGTTCTTCCTCCTGTCGAAGGAGATGTTCAACCCGTACTACGGGCTGTTCGAGTACTCGGCGATGGACAACTACACGCTGCAGATCAACCCCAACAGCGGCGTCTGCAACGAGGAGCACCTCAACTACTTCAAGTTCATCGGCCGCGTCGCCGGCATGGCCGTCTACCATGGGAAGCTGCTTGACGGTACGGTGCACGAGATTAGATGGTAAAATATGTTAGGGTTTTGTATGGGAGAAGAAGGCACATGGGGGAATACTCAGTGATCACCGCCGCCCATAAACATCCACCACCTAGTCGAACATCAAAAAAATATATGGAGCAGAGAAACCATTACTTCTATTAAAAAGTGCTTGCTGTGTTTGATTATTATATACCTATACTAACGTTTGACAGAAGTCGATTTAAAAAACTCCAAAGGTTTAAAGAGCTTAAATTTGTATCATGCACTTCATATTGTATCATGCACTTCATTTCATTTCTTTTCTTATACATTTACATTACATTTTTGTCAACAGCTTTCTTCATCCGTCCATTCTACAAGATGATGTTGGGCAAGCAAATAGAACTGCAAGACATGGAGTCGGTCGACCTGGAGTACTACAACTCACTGATGTGGATCAAGGTACATTTTACCATTGATTTTCAAATTCTAAGCGTTCACGAGTTTAATCAGTAATCATGATAAAATTGTTTATCTGAAAGTACAGACAATAAATTAAATGCGTGCGTTATGATCTATTTCTTTATTATTATTTCTATATTAGTTGTAGACGTATGTTTTGGTCAAAAGTTGTGTTATTGTTTTTGGCTGGTACTCATTGAACAGGCCGGTCCAGACTATGGGTATACCCCCTCATCGAGCTTATTTTAAGGGTTTACTAACGTCCTCCAGTAGCTGATGATGATGGTAATCTATACTAATATATAAAGCTGAAGAGTTTGTTTGTTTCTTTGTTTATTTGTTTTTATGTTTGTTTGTTTGAACGCGCTAATCTCAGGAACTAATTAATGTGTGTTGGATAGTCCATGTAACGAGGAAGGCTTTAGGCTATTGGAAATCGGAATCGACGGACGAAGTCGCGGGCGGCCGCCAGTATTAAATATAATGAATGAGGTAATTATCAATCTCATTTCTGTGGTTACAGGAGAACGACCCATCGGAGTTGGATCTCACATTCTCGGTGGATGAGGAGCAGTTCGGCAAGACGATTCAACGCGACCTGAAGCCCAATGGATCCAACATTCCTGTCGATGAAGAGAACAAGGACGAGTATATCAAGTCAGTTTAACGTAGCAAAGACATGTTATATTTTACGCAGTGGGAAATAAACCAAAATTTTCCATTCAAATCGAAGTTCAGCCTCTAATAAGCGTCATACAAATATTATAAATGTGTAAGTTTGTTTGTTTGAATGTTCGTCCGTTAATCACTTCATAATGTAATGGTTAGGACGTTCGAATTGCTCCACGTCCTTTTCGCAGGTTAGCTGACGAGTATTGACGCCAGCCGAAACGTCTGGCGCTTAAGTGAGCATCGGTGGCCACCGTCAGTCTTGTTCTCAATAATCTCTCTACCGTTCTTGCAATGGGCCCGGATTTGATAGGTGAAGCCATTGACTGCTGAGTTCTACACCTACTATGTTTGCGGAAACCTAAATCCACAGAGACGGGGCGGCCGCTAGTTTACATATTTAGGGGTACCTTAGACGGTAGGTTTTGCTGTCAGTTTTACCACAGTCATTGCTGTGACTGATGAATAACCTGCCGTGTAATGCGGTGACTGACGGTTGCATGAAATTGATTGACAAATATCTGGATATTTTGATTTGTTTGTCATGCAACCATCAATCATGACTTTTGTGTGAACGTGTAATGGCAAAACCCGCATCTTTCATTCGAAAATAATTTGCATAATCTATATTATCCTCTTTCGAATCCCGTATATCAGCCAACAAGTTTATATGGGTATAGATATCCCTTTTTAATAGCCAATCTTTTACCCAAACTTTTCTTTTTACACGTTTTTTAACCAAAATCGCAATCAAAATTCCAATACAGGCCTTTCTTTTATGAATATCCATAATTATCTTGCGTGAATACGTGTATTCTTAGCGAAATTTAGCTTGTGACTGACGATCAGTCGGAATGACTGTCTAATGTCGATTTAATTCTGACAGTCAGCAACAATCAAACGTAATTCATGATTGATGGAATTGACTGACCAGGGCATGAGCGTCTAAGGTACCCCTTAGACTCCTAATCGAGTGATGTATGATGAATGATAATAATATGATGCCGGTGTGAGTTGGTGTCTGTGCTCATACGAGCACATCGGTAACGTTCCCCATGTCTCTCCAGGCTGGTAATCGAGTGGCGGTTCGTCTCCCGCGTGCGCGAGCAGATGGTCTCGTTCCTCGAAGGCCTGGGCGCGCTGGTCCCGCTGGCGCTGCTGAAGATCTTCGACGAGCACGAGCTGGAGCTGCTGCTGTGCGGCATCCAGCACATCGACGTGCGCGACTGGCGCGCCAACACGCTCTACAAGGGGGATTACCATGCGAACCATATATGCGTGCAGTGGTTCTGGCGGGTGAGTGCGCCACCACCTTTTCTTCTTCTTAGAGGCCATCCATAAAGTACGGCACACGAATTTCAAGATTATTTGAGCAACTCCCCGTCCTTGTCACAGTTGGTCGTATTGCTGAGATACACCTGCAAATACGTTGCGACTTTTCAATTTTTGAAAGTGGTTTATAAATAAGTATGTCAATAAGGGTGTTTGCGATTGAAAAATACGCTAGATGGTAATACGTAGGCGTGAGGTCTCAGTGCTATGTCATCGGTGAATTTTGACATATCTGTCAATCTCATGTCAAAATCCACCAATCACATACGAGTTAGACCCTACGCCCACCTACTGCCATCTAACGGGTTTTTCATTTGCGAAAACCCTCACTGTTGAAATCATCTAGTTATTTTATATAATAAAACTCTGTTACGTATTATATTGAAGTATGACATTATATTTCATCTGTTCAGGTGGTGCTATCGTTCTCCAATGAGATGCGTTCCCGCCTGCTCCAATTCGTGACAGGCACTTCTCGAGTTCCAATGAACGGGTTCAAGGAACTGTACGGGTCGAACGGACCTCAACTATTCACTATCGAGAAGTGGGGCACGCCTGATAACTACCCGAGGGCACATACCTGGTAAGAGACGGAATTTATGCCACAGTTTTTTTGGTATATTTAATTATTTTTAATAATTCTTTACATGCTTAGTATTATTATACGATTAACTATGCTTGTTGTAAACAAAAAAACATCCGATCTCAGTTGTCTTTGTGTATAATTTTAAAAATAAAAGTTGATTGTTTGTACTATGTGTATTTTATTAACAGCGATGGTGGCCCAAACATCTGGGTTTCTCAAAAATCTATGTGTGGATTTGTGCCATTAGCTCGGCGTTAAGGGAATACACCGTGAGGAAACCAGCACATTCAGATCGTTTCTGACTTTTGTTCGGTTGGATCTGAATGTGTTACCATAATCCAATCTGTCCGGTTCCCTTCTAAGGGTTACGAAGGTCTGATGGCAGTCGCTTCACTGTAATAATCAGGCTCGCCAAATCCTGGTACATGCCAAAGCGGACCCCGCAGAGAAACGGGATAAACGCTAGGAGGATGAACTCTGTCTTTTTTACTAACAGTCTTTTGACAGCTCACGCTTATGAAGTTTCGTATTGTTTGTCTAAAATTTTTTGAACAAATAATATTATATATACTTCATGGACGGTTACCGCCTATTTAATGATGTGTACTTATTTACTTACTATCTTTCCAGTTTCAACCGCATCGACCTGCCTCCGTACGAGAGCTACCAGCAACTCCGCGAGAAGCTGATCAAGGCCATCGAGGGCTCGCAGGGATTCGCGGGCGTCGACTGAGAACACGCCAACGCGCACAAAGGTATTCAAATGTATATCTTATCTATATTTCTATACTTAATATACGAGGAAGGCTTAAGGGTATTGAAAACCGAAATCCACGCGGACGAAGTCGCGGGCGGCGACTAGTATTTAATACGTTGGCTCAAAGACCCGAAGTGGGTCTTGGCCCCCGACATCATAGAACACCTCTTAAGTCTGGTAAAACTTATACTCTCTATAAAAACTAGAGGATCAGTTTCCGAGAAAGAGTGATGCTTTTAAAACATGGCGAGAACACCGTACCCAGGTACTACATGTTTGCCTGTGTGTAATTAGATGGCATCAGTCGATCGATATTGTTGATATATAGATAGATAAACTATGTATTTCGATTATAAGAAAAACTATCACTCAACATAATCTTAACAAAAAAGGCACCTTGCATCCCTCGCAAATATAACCCCTCCACTGTCTACCAGTTATCATTTTATGTGACCTATATATACTTGATTGTTAACAATGCTGTACTTGTCGTAGCGCACACGCCCGCCCGCCACAGACATGTCCCCGGGTGCCGCCCCCTCGCTTGCCAACTATCGCGCCGACCAACCATTCGCACCCGCCGACGCTACAACGATACCTACAGCAGACGTAAGACTTGTCACGTGACCGGCACTGCTCGTGAGACGTGTCACGTGACGTCATCTCGACGTAACGACATGCGTCACGTGACCTCCGCTAGTTATGTCAGCTGTGATCACGTGACTCGACGATTTAATCACGTTATGATGTCAAGCCCTTGACAGCGGAGTGCGTTCAGTGTTTCGTCAGTGACTGCTAGTGTATGTGTTTTAAATGAGTGTGTGAGTGTGAATCGTCCTTTTCAACAGTTTTCGTGACTTAGGTAGGAACATGCAGAACACACTATGCGGAAAAAACGCGGCTGAATTTACGTTCCGCCGCCTTCAGTCGATTTGACCCACTTTTAAATGGAAAATGACACACAGAAAATGTGTCGCGTTATTTCAGTCTAGTGTGTTCCTATACATAAGCTCCCACTTCGAATAGTTGTGGCGTTAAAATTAAAATATCTTGCTTGTAATCCTGTTTTGCTATTGTTAGGTAAATGTGGACGTTCGGAATTAGAAATTAAGGTCGATATTCGAGCGATGATGATCTTAGGCGGGGAGCGGAATGAAATTAGGGAATTTCCAAGCAATAAATAAGATATTTATTGGGTATACTCACTAGAGTACTACTTTATGAGTAAAAAAATCTATTACAATCTGGCTGTGACACTTTTTAGAATTTGAAAGACGAGGTAGAGGGAAATTAAAAATTAATTAAAGTTTAATGAAGAAATAAATAGTTGTACAGTATGACAAATTGCTGAAGTTTTATTAATATTCCTGATAACGCGATACTTATGCTATGGCCTCTAGGAATTTCTACCTTCTTATGGAAATAAGTAGAAACTTTCAATACTAAAAATTCGCTTCTTAGATATCAGCTTGAAGCTACTGATTTTTTTTTACGATAATGTCATACTGGTATTGAGTTTGGTTAAGAAATCAAAAGTTTATCTAATAATAATGAAACAGGAAGCATTTTTGTAAGATCTTATGTACAGACAGAGCTTCAAAAATATAGATTTGCGTATGTGATTGAAGCTTGCTGTTACAATGTGATTGTTCCCAAGAAATTCTAAAACTTTTGAAGTTGTTTATGTTGTAACGATGTAAACTAAGGGTATTCTTTTTCACGTTCAATTCACTTGTAATTTTATAAATTCTTCATGTAATGCGATAAGAACTAATGCAATTTATCTAATTCAATTAATCTGGCGCACTGTTAATGGGTTCAGATGTTTAGCAGTTATAGGCCACTTACTATGGTTTTATTATAAGAAAATAGATGGCCGTACGTTGTCGGATTTAAAGATAAAACTTAATTCAATAGTGGCCAATGAATCCTTGAATGTATGCATAGATGTGGCTATAGGGCCCAAGGGTTTAATTTTGTGCTAGTTTAATTTGCCTTAACATATGATTTGGACCCCCTCAATCTTTTAATACGCCCAGATCTAAAACCTTGTTGTGTGAATGTGAACATACTATGTGATGTGAAACTCCATGAGAACTCTAGAACCTTCTATTCCTAGGGAAGATTAGGAGGACTTGTCTCATGTTGTATCACACGCTTCGGGCAACTGCGCGTCAATGTAAACATTTACAGTTCAATAATAACGCTAATTCCGCTGACATAAATAAATCAATAAACATTATAATAAATTCCTTGGACTAACACACCAATTGCCTTGCACCAAACTAAGCTTGTTGAAAATTGTAATATGGATTATGGATGAATTTTCACTAGAATATCGTACTTAAATACTTTTTTATTTATACAAACATACTAAATGTTACGGGTGTTTCATCTGACGCGCTGGTGCCTGTAATTGATTGCTTGTAATAATCTATGGTATGAATGAATCCTATTCAGTCGTATAGTAGTCGAGTGGCTAGCGTAATGTCTAAGTTTGAGTGCCTCGGTAGCGGCGTTCAGCACTTTCCATTGTGTAGGAGACCTTCTACTCTTCTCTTGCAGGTCAGGTGGGCTAGCCAAGATGCCACTTTGACGAATTCGCCATACGCTTTCGTCGCGACTTATATTGCTATCCCGCACACGAACTATTTATGTGACCAGGATGGAGATGTAATCTCGCTAAGAAAGCGTCTGGCGAATACGGTATTTGACTGACAGGTAAAATCACCTACTTTTTTAAATTTCAAAAACGTAACCTTGTAGAAAAAAAATGTATGAAATATGAATTGTGACGTCACATTTCTGTAGTGTGAAATCAATTCTCTTTTAATTTCAATAAGCTGTAATAATTTGTTAAAAGCTCAATAGTAACTGTGGGATAAAAAGATGCTTAATTTTTGATTTCGTCTTTAATGTTAGAATGTCATAATTTATTTCGTATGCAGTCAAATACCCAATTCGTTTAAATGGCATCTTGGCTACTGATCCAGGTTAGAAGCTTAAGCGAAATCGCTAAGTTCAGAGGGCTGTCTCGCTTCTGCGAAACTAAGCAGGGTTAACACCAATTTTTAAACGGGGATATAGAATTAAAATGTAATGCCGAAATTTCCTTCTTAGTATAGGAACACATTAGGCGAAAAAAACGCGACCGAAGTTCGGCGTGATTACTCCTGCAATGTATTTTAAATGGGAGATGACACACTATACCGAAATAACGTCGCGTAATTTTGTATAGAAAATGCATTGCCGCCGAACTTCGGTCGTGTAATTTCAGCCTGTTGTGTTTTATTTGGTCAATGCCTTGCGAAAATCGTTATCATAATATACTTTTCTTATAGCAAGCAATAAGAATAAGAAATTACAACTTTCTATCTCCTAATTAAAACAGTTTTCAATACAGTACAAAATACATTTATGTACTAAGACAATAGAATACTATACATATTGTTGTAAAAACTGTGTGCGAGATATAAAATTCCATTTCTGATATGAAGAGTAGATGAACATTTGTGATTTTTGAATTGAGTACGTTTGAGAAGTGAATAGACTAAATGAACGTAGAGTCGTTTGCATTTTACTGTGTTTTCTGTAATTCCGTTTCAACAGAATTTTAGATAAACCATGTCCATTCAGCTAAGATGATCCGTGTGACAAGTGAATTAAACTTTATTTCAAGGCAATAAAGGCCACGAGATTTTTTATTATTTTCCGTACGGTCTTGTTACTTTAGAATAGCGTCAATTTTCCTTTGAAGACAAACTGTCAGCGGGATTATTTTAACTGAAATGGACAAAATTAACTTGGAAAGATGAAAATAGTTACAGATAAGCAAATATTAAACCTTACAGAAGACCGCAGTGAAATAGCATTTCGTAACTGTTGTGCTATGTTTCTGCTGGTGAGTAAGGTTGCCAGAGCTCAGTTGGGGAGAGTATGGGGTTAAGGCCGGCAACACATCAACGATACCTCTGGTGTCGCGGATGTCCATGGGCGGCGGTGATTGCTTACCATCAGGCGACCCGCTAGCTCGTTTGCCGCCGCTGACATAAAAAAAATAATTATATAATTTCAAAATCCTTTATTGTTTGATTGTTGATATTAATAATATAAAATATATTATTGTATTGTATTGTACATCCGAATTTAGTGCCCCAATTACGATGGAATACATTCTAAAGCAATATTAAAGAATAATTCGGGTTGTTTCGTTACGAAAGACTTTGCTAGAAACGAATTTGTAGATACATTACTGCTAGAAAGGTTTTGAACTTGTTTCTTTGCTGTAGTAAGCCTGTAGATAGAATGATCTAATTTTTAAAATAATATAAATCCTTAAAAAAATATGAATCCTTCGAAAGCCGATGTAGAAATCAATTTGTGCTATATTTTATAACATAAGGATGATCTACACTAAATCTTTCTAGGTTTTTCATTTTTAATAGATTTTATGTCATAATCGTGAATCACACGATTCTCGACCCTTTTGTAACGGCGAAAGTTGAGGTTAGTGCAAATTAATTTCTATTCAAATAGAGCTCAAATTGGTTTGCACCAATTTTGACTTGCAAGTTGGATGGTTTAATAGGGTTGAAGTAAAATATCTAATGATCTTATTGTTTATTCTTTCGTTTTAATAATGGCCGTTGATCAATAACGGATGAGACACATGCCTTAGTGTAGAAACACACTATGCGGAAAAAACGCGACTGAATTTACGTTCCGTCGTGTTCATGATATGAGACACGTTGCCGAAATAACGTCACGTAATTTTGTATTGCCGCTGAATTTCGGTGGCGTCATTTCGGCATAGTGTGTTCCTATACTTAATCCTAAATCACTTTACATGTGTATTTAGTTTTGCTAGCTTTACTCTCGGCCATAATAATTTAAAAGTTATTAACACATCTTGTATATTAATTATGTACACATTGTTTAGATTATAATTTTGAAAGTAATTATTATACACATTGAATATGAATTTTGAGTATTAGGTGCAGATGGCATAGTCAGAGTATACAAATAATCTTTTTTCTTGAAACAATTTGTGAATAATTTCACTCATATTATGATGTCGTTAAGGAATTTTATTGTTTGTACTATTTTGACATGTTTTTTGTACAGTCAGCCTCAAATACTTACGTTTGTGGAATAAAATATTGATAAATGTATACTGACGGAGGCTGTAGTGGAGAATGGGGAATTGTCTTATGATACGTTAATATTTGACGAGTGTATAAATATAAATTAGATAGTTTTTCTGCCCAATATTAATGTATTTTTAAATTTTCGCTCAGGGCTCTCGTCCCCACGACTTTTATTTTAATTCTCGTATTAAATTGAATTTCTATTTGAGTACGTTTGATTGTAATAAATAGGTTATATAAATGTACAGTCATGAGCATTATAACGTGTTATCTGAAATATACGATGCCTTTTTAATAAATTTAAGTGTAGCAATAGGTATAGTTCATGTTCTCTCCGTATTACGAATTGCCTGAAGTAATCTTCTCGAATTGAAATCACCATAACATTGGATTGTTAAATAATAAACTGATTAATCAAGCCTTACTGTAACATTAACTGTGCCTTTAGTGATAGGCAATCACAGCTATGGAATAAACATAGGACTTACTCCATTACGAAATACCTACTGCTCAATAATTATATTTCCAACACATAAATAAATGTAGCATTTAATTCATTATTACCATATAAAATAGTTTCACCTTTTGAATGTGACTATAATAGGCAATATGAATGAATGATAAATATATCTACAGATTATGCTCATGATTATACATGTTTGATTCGAGAATGTATAATGATAGCGAATTTAAAGTATAATGCGGTGTTTTGTAGATAAAGTGTAGAGATACTTATTAAGTGTCGCTACGGAGTGGGTATGAAAACATTTACATCAATGGTTGTAGGGAAAGATTATCGAATCGCGTTAACATAATTAAATAATGCATATTATTATAATTAATTTATTCCATGTATTATTACTATTATTTAGGAAGAGTGATAACACCGACGTTTTGAGACTTGTTATATTTATATTTCAATAATATTGCATTAACTGTCATATCAATATGTCAGTGTGCGTTAGTTTTTATTTCTTTTTTTAATTTTGCGTCCTGTATACATTAAACGATTAGTCTGCTTTTTTCTGCTTAGTATAAAACAAATGATATTTTCTTATTCAATGCATTGTATATAATTGTTAGTATAAGGTGTAAAAAATTGCTATGATTAGGTTATTATGAAAATATTTTTCCATGAAATGGAATTAAAATTATGAAAGCAAATTATAATTATTATTGTAACGAGAGCAATTGTTTACACCCTGTATTTATTTAGTTTATAAATTATACGAAGTCAATAAGGTACGTTTATGAAATGTTTACTTAATTATTTTTAGTTTGTATTTCGTTTACGCGGCGTATTATTATGATGTGATGAGCGTTGACTCTCCGTAATTTAGTCGGTACTATGAAAATATAGAAAATATATATTTTAAAGAGTTAATGGTGTTTTCTTTCTAATGTTGTAATTGCCCATCTTAGAATCTGATGGACCCAGCAAAGTCCTCATGTAAATATCTAATTTGACCAAAAAACACGGGATTAGCCTGTAGCGGTCTTTCGTGGAATCTACATGGATAAACTTCGAGGATTCGGAGCTGTGATTTCATTAAGAGCGCTTCATTGTAGGTAGGGTATTTCCTGCAATCATTATTTTTCACACGAGGCTTTCCTTTATCATTTTTATAAGTTTGACTGAAGTTTTTATATTTTCCTTTAAGTATAACCACACAAAAAAAAACTCGGCTGAAGTTCGGCGTGATTACGCCTGTTATGTATTAAATGGAAGATGACACACAAAATGACGTAAATACATTGCCGCCGAACTTCGTTCGCCTAATAGGCTAGTTGCCTCATATCACCATTTATAAAATCACTTTTAATTCGAATATCATTCCGTACAAGGGTCCAAAATATGTAAACTTCATTAAATATAAATATGGGATTGCTGCAAAAATTCAACTTAAACCCGATAATTTTTTGCTTTTTTTTCTCTTGATTGAAAACACCGTCGGCCATGATTCTACGTCACCAATATTGTAAACAACACAAATTCAAATGACAGTTTCGACAGGTTATTCGTGGTCTTTTATTTAAACGCGTTGATTGTTGTTTATTTCACTATTAAAATATTATACACTTCACATTTATAGAAAACAAACCTGCCCAAAATAGATACTTTGATGGGTGCAAAATTTTTGCTTAAAATTCTGATTCGCAAATTCTCATCACTGGGTAACTACTTTAATCCACAACTCCTTTTTGATGTATTCTTACATTCACGCACGATAAACTAGTGGTAATTCCTAAATTTATCATGTAATTACTACGAAGACATGGTTTTAATTCCGATAAACAGTTTTTGGTTATGTCACGCGTATTGTTGACAAGAACAGTGACGCCACGGCACAGACCATCATGGCGGACGGCGTTTACGGTATTATGGTGAAATTAATAATTTAAAATTCAAAATACAGTTGGATAGGTGCTTCAAAAAATTTTTATATTTTTTTTATGTTGTAATATAATCGTAATGAACCGTTCTATCAAATAATAAAAATAGTGGCAACTAGCCTATTGCAGCCTATTGTGAATACAGCCTACACTGATAGAGCCTAGTTGAAACGTTTCGACGTAAAGACGACTTCTGTAGTCGATAGCTATCTCTCTATAAATAATGTGTCATCAAAAGCATTCGTCCACCTTATTTAGTTAGGTGGACCTTGAAGATTGACAACCTTCAGTCATCAAAAACGCTATGCCGAGTTTACACCGGAAGCATGAAGTGCAATAACCAGTACCTACATTTCGGAAGGCCAAGATGCTGAATAACAGTATAACCTCGGTAGGTTGTTGCCTCTAACGAGAGTCCTGAATGAGCTTCAAGTCACTGTTGTTGCTCCATAGTTTATAATTTGCATATCTTAATTAAGGACGAAAACAATCAAGACTACTTATTTTATTCATTTTCGATGAGAGAGAAGAGAACTCATCAAAAGTTAATAATATTCGTAGGGTTGTGAAACTATATAATTCGAGCGATAAAAATTAAAAAGAATGCTTGATACATAGTGGCCCAATTTTTGTGACCCTTAAGACACATACAATTTATTAATGGATGGTTCTCGATATGGGTAGTGATGCCTGTTTGCTAGTAGAAGTTGCATAGTAAAACAATTCCTATTTTTTGTATTATAAATACCTAAATAAATTCATTGAACTATGCCAACTGCTTAGCCCCAAACTAATCTCAAAGCTTGTACCATGGATGCTAGGGAACGAATAGACATACTTAAATCAATATCTATACTTACTAATAATAAAGCAGAAGAGTTTGTTTGTTTGTATGTTTGTTTGTTTGAACGCGCTAATCTCAGGAACTACTGGTCCGTTTTGAAAAAATATTTTTGTGTTGGATAGCCCATGTGATAAGGAAGGCTTTAGGCTATAGTATAACCAACATCCACGCGGACGGAGTCGCGGGAGGTCGCTAGTATTTTAATAAACAATAAACATCCATGTCTCGAGTACATATGTCAATGTTCATCAAAACCGCCCCTGACTATACTTCTAATCATTTTATTTTTGGGGTTTTGAGAATGTCATCAGACTCGAATTAACGCCCAACACTGAGAAAGTCTCACTAACCTTGTGATTAAGGAAGTGCGTACAACCACAATGAATTTACTCGGTGTCCGTACGGGGGAGAAATTACAGGAAGCGGCTCGATATCACTTCAATAACCTTTGTTGACCATTCCTTTTTATTTTTAACATTTTAGTTGTGATTATTCTTAATGAATTTCCGCACGCCAGTACCTACACTTTTGTAGGTTCTTGTGCAATTTCGGGGAAAAATATTAAGGGGCTCCCCTTAACCGTTGTCGCCAAGTGATATTAAAACAAAATTTTAATTTGAAATACCCTAAAGGATATGTCAACTCTTCTAAGACTCAGGACCCCTCTTTTTCACTGGGCATAATGTGCATGTGCCTAGGGCCCCGCAATCAATACGGCCCCAGCCCAGAGCCAGGAGGCACTACGATTACCAAACTAAACGTTTAAATGGCCATGTGTCCAGGGACTCTAATAGGTGAAAGACGGCCCTGCTTAGACTAGACCTTTTTGATGTTTAGAACAAACTCTTGGCGAAAATTCATTAAGCAAGCCTAAATACGCAACATACAAAGTAAATAAGGATTACGGGAACCAATCAATAACTATTATCTACGATAGGATTAATTACTCAAAATTTTGAGTAGGTGTGACATTTAATTTTTTCTTATTTCATCGCACTAAAAACAAGCACCGGCTCTTATTGGCGCCCATTGCCAAAACGTTTGTTTGGTTCTGTTTGGTTGCCTCTCACTATTTGCTAACTTGTTTTGGCAACTTTTGACAACATATCGTAATTAGATAAACAACTTCACCAGCTTTGGACTTATACGACCGCTTCGGTGTCATGGTTGAAGTCGATTTATTTCACTTAGCTTATACAGTTATCTTTACACCAAGAATCGTGGTTCCGATCCATTCAATAAGATTATGTATTTTGCAAGGACAATTGGACATGCTGCGTTTTCCATTTTTTTCCATATGTTTTACAATTCAACCAGCTTAGTAAAATCCTTTAATAACCTATATGACACTGTTCTAATATTTACTCGGATACTTTCGTACAAATGAAAATATCGAGATACTTGCAAATAAGACGTTGTAGCCCGCCTCAGCGGTGATAGCTACAGTAGATCAGCTATGTTTTACGCAGTTTTATGATGACAAAAGTCACAATAATATTCTAATGTCCAAGGGTCGGGTTTTCAATTACCTACATTAACAATAAGACATTTTCGGAGTCGAAATAGTTGCACTTGCACGCTACACAAAATGTTTCCCTAGGTACGTATGATCATAAGTAATGACTTTTGATAGGCATTGTGTTTTGACAAATACCGGTCTATTTTACACGCGTCATTATACAATTAAATTGACAAAACAAACAGGTAAACAACACATAACATTGTCCTCATCTTTCTAAGCCGCCCGCAACAGTGTGCAGGCTGTGATCGGCATTGTAATAGCCGCACGGTGGCGTAACGATCGACTTCTTGAATGTAAACAAACACCAGCGGCCGTAATACTCGTATTACGTGCATTAGAAAATGCATTTCCTAAACCATTGATTAACAAGTGAAATACAATCCAAATTAAATAAATAATTTATTAACAAAGTCTTCATAGAAGCACTCATTAATCGTCAGAAAACTACAAAATAATGACTCTACCACCGATTCGGAAAGCAGTTACTGAGAAGAATCGACAAGAAACTCGCCAGTTGCTCTTTTCAAATGCCATATTTTAATTATAATGGTTTTCAACTAATTATGAATGCTGAATTTTTAAGAAGGTATTTTTTTTAATTTTGGTTTTCAAATGTTTCAGTACCTACGAAGGCCTATCTACTCTACCCGTAATGCAGCTCCTTAGGGGATTGTATAGTGGTAAATACCTAAGTAATTTATAATGTGTTGATTTATTATAGGTACCTAATATTCTATGTATTTAAAAAAAACTATGTATTAGGTTTATACTTTATTTAATAAAAAAAAAATACCGTCATAAACCGTACTCACTTAAAGTTGTGTTGTTTTGTAGCTTTTAAGATCTACACAAAAAAAGAGTTATATCGCCGGATCGAGCTAGTTTCAATTGAGCGAGTTGATTATTATTCGTCAACTCGCTCGCTCAGAAATAGGGCAGTGCACATAGCAGAGAAATTATTGTTAGGACTGGCATTTTTTTCTTTAAAAGGATAACTTATTATTTTTTGTAATATGGCAGCTATATTGCCTAAATGCTCGTGTGAAAATACGAGATTATGCCTATATGATGCAAGGCAGGCAGGCCGGTGTATTCAAACCAAAAATTCCTATGCAATTGCTCCATTTCTGACCAGTCAAAAAAAATTGGCCAAGCGTTTTGTTTACGAAAATACCCCGTATCGAAATCGAGACGAGTTCTGCCGTCCTAACGAAGAGTGCAATAACTCGACTTTTTGGAAAATTTCGCCTAAGCTGTTTTCTGTTTTTTTTTTAAAAGATATGTGGGTATTTATCCGCAATCTCACCTAATGGAAAGCGATGATGCGGTCGAGGGTGGAGCATACCTATGTGTAGGTATAATTCCATACCAGCAGCTGTGCGGTGAAGGCAAACATCGTGAGGAAACGTGAGGAAAAGTGTAAGGCAATGGCAAACCACTCCATTCAAATTGCCAAGAGAGTTTTTTGAGTGTTTTATTCCATAGAATGATCACGACCCATAGTACTAATGGGTAATGCGACTCAAAAGAGGAGACGTCCTTTTGGTATCTTCAATAGTTTCGGTTCTATAGATTAACACAACTGCTTAGTTTCGCACAAACAGCGAAAAATTAAATCTTTAACCGCGAATATCTCTAAAGTGGTCAAAACAAAGTTATTGCTTTCTTCATTATTTCGGCAGAGTTGCTGTCGAAACGCGCAAGAGCCTCGGAGAAGGGCGGCGTTTGCGCAAGCGCAGCGCGCTCGGCAGTCCGGCGCGCGAGCTCGCGGGATGCACCTGACAACCTGACGACATGCGGGTTCGATTCCAGTTGTGGTTGCTCTCGGTGATCGCGGTGGGAGGATGGTGCCATGAACCGCTTAATGGTGAGTAATTCATTTTTTGTGTTAAGGGGGTGATTCTGTTAGTGGTAAAAAAAGGTGGCAGGTTTGACTCCCGGGCGAAGATTTTTTAAATAACGAGATTGTTTCCTTTTGTAGTAATAATTGTATAATTATTGTGATTGGTAAAGCTTGAAATATTTTAAATTGTAAATACAGAAAAATGGATGATATTTTTTATTTAATTATATAATAATGGAAAAAAATTCAATTTCGTTGAAAAGGTAATCTCTAGTTATGATTAGACGCTAAAATACTCGCTTGCGGGTAGCGGTTATCCGCAGCGTCAATGCAGAAAATGTACCTATATGTGAAAAGTAATTTACAAACACTACATTCTATTCTTAATATTTTACATAGAATTTGTACGAGACAGATTTATATTTTGAGACAACCATGCTACTGTTTTGTAAGGACAGCACCCCAATGAGAAGACTCCCCAATCCTGCTAACTGTCTGGCCCCTATTTATAAAAAGCATGATCTCCTAGTGACCATTAAGTCAAAGGCTGTTGTCAACCTTAATTGGTTATACGTGTCACAATTGGTCACCAAAAAAGGACACTCCATAGTTCATCGGAGGGCCGGACAATGCCTCATACGAGGCATGAACGAGTACACGAATGTTGATAGGCATAATCCTTGATCGCTCATCAGAATACAATCGTCCCCAATCGAACCAATATGTTCGCTCATTATAGATTGTATTTATGTGTTAATAGGTACAGTTGATCTATCTTATTGTCCGCAGAAAATGGCGTTTAAGACATTAGATTTGTTTAACATATGAAGATACGAGCGGACAAAACATTTTTTCTGTGATTTCAATTGCAATGTAACTTTACTAGAAATCCTTTTCAAAATTATGGGAGCACGGCAAAGGAAGCAATGTGCCTTAATTTTTCAGTTCGAAAAACTCAGTTACAGTCCGAACTCAGGAAGTTTTTGTACCTTATTAATTACATCCCCGCACGATAAAACAATACGCTAGAATTAAGAAATAAGTAATTTTCCGGACCATCATAATAATCTTAGAAGCAAAGTTGTTAAATTAACACCTCGGTAAATAAATCGTTAACTCATGTTTATAGTCTGTCGCCTTGCACCGAACCAATCGTTTAAGGCACCGTACAAAGCTTCCATTATGTACATAGTTTACACATACCGCTCTACGTCCAAGACCTAGATAATGCAGATGCCTACTTGCGGATACAATAGATACTTAGCTATTTTTGTTTATTATAGATAGTAGGCATTTAACTTTAGCGTCCTTGGTTAAATCCGAGGGTTGAAATTAAAAATTGTGGATTGAGCTTTCCACTTGGAAAAACTTTGCTACGATATAACTATTATCATAGTGCACAGTTTCACACATCTGTATGTACGCACAGATGAACTCCCGATGCTCACTCTCATAGATCGGTATGTCAACAATCCGACGCGACCCTAAAAATATTCAGGATCAAGGATTTAGCCATCCAGTGCCGGTTTTTAATTCTACCAGCGCCTGGGCGAGATTTCTACGGCGCCCTCTACGACTAAGTGAACTTCGAAATGTACGGAAAGGTCGGAAAGGGTGCCTGGATTCTATAAAACTGGACCTAAAAACATAATTTTCTGAAGTCCCCGCTTGATTGAGCTCCCCTCCCACTTGTATACTGTCTGTGAAGTTTGTGTCATAATGACACATTACAAGAGTTGTGACGAAATTATCGATCTTAATTTCGACTGGTTTATCGACGGGCGAGTATAATCTTAATTTTCCTGTGGTTACTCACACAAATTACATTACGAAAATGTTGAAAGAATGCCGTGTGAGTTTTTGCACTCTAAAATTAAGAAAATGGGACCTGCGGAGGTCATTCGCTATGGCAATTTAAATCCTTTGCTGTATGGGTATTGGCACAGCAGTTACTCTATTTGGATGAACGTAGTGTGAAATCTTTTGCTTAACGGCTTTCTACTACTACAAGTGAATCTGATTGGATGTCGAGGGTTCGAATTCTTGGGACAAATATTCAACAAAGTCTTTGCTCTACGAAGTTTGTCTTATTATAAGACAAAAGAACTAGCAACGTTATATTTTAGTGTCTAACCAGGTAATAGGATTTTTGATGCTAGGTAGTACTACTGTTTTGTTGTGGTTAAAAGATAATTATTGCTACTTATTATTAAAAATAAAGTGTCTGTCATTAATTTTCTTTAAGTGTTTTTTCAACACTTACCGAGAAAATCTTTTATCCCTTTTGTCGTTTATTATTTCATTGAGCTAGTAGCTTATTAAACCCAAAGACTATCTGTTTTATGAGTAAACTAGCGGCCGCCCGCGACTTCGTCCGCGTGGATGTCAGTTTTCATTATACGAATGTTTTTTCCCGCTAACTCCCGTTCCCGTGGGAATTTTGCAATATCCTTTTGCAACTAAGCATCAAGTTTACTAAGGGACCTGCAAGCCAAATTTCAAGCGTCTAACTCAAGTAGTTTAGATTTTCCATACAAACTTCTACCCCCTCATTTTGGGGAAGTGGGGGTTTGGAATGGGTCACAAAGTAGCCTATGTTCTGTCTCAGGGTCTAAAGATTGTCTGTACCAAATTTCATCAAAATCGGTTGCGAGGTTTAAGCGGGAAAGCGTAACAGACAGACAGACAGACAGACAGACAGACAGACAGACAGAGTTACTTTCGCATTTATAATATTAGTTGGGATTGGGATTGAAAGCTGTAATGGGACATTAATATTATTATTTAATATTTAGGGCACTAGCGGCCGCCCGCGACTCCGTCCGCGTGGATTTCTTTTTTTCGAAATAAAAAGTAGCCTATGTTCTGTCTCAGGGTCTAAAGATTGTCTGTACCAAATTTCATCAAAATCGGTTGCGAGGTTTAAGCGGGAAAGCGTAACAGACAGACAGACAGACAGACAGACAGACAGACAGACAGACAGAGTTACTTTCGCATTTATAATATTAGTTGGGATTCGTAGGTTGATATTTTATTAACTTTTTAGTAAAATCTCATTAATTCCAAAGACGAATGTCACGTCATAAAAACTTTTATTTTACTTCAGAAACGGCGTTGGAGGCATTCCCGCCTCTTCACGGGCTGGACCCGTGGACACAATGCCAGCGGGAAGGCGACATCTACTGCACGGTGGATGCCAAGCTGGTCTCTGAACGACCTTCATCGCTGCTCGAGTATATTCAGGTACACATTATGTTATCTACAGGGTGACTGGAACCGGTACCAGTCACCCTATAGAGTCTTATTAATTTACAATTTGCTTTGACGAGTCTGGACTCGCCATAGCAAATTCTCGAAAGCCCATGAACTCTTCGGTCATGGGCTTCCTCTAAAAGCCATCTTTCCCCAACTAAAGTTTTATAATTTAGCAAATAGGAATGGATAGGATCCGAAG
Organism: Nomophila noctuella; assembly: GCA_958496325.1. Taxonomy (NCBI): domain Eukaryota; kingdom Metazoa; phylum Arthropoda; class Insecta; order Lepidoptera; family Crambidae; genus Nomophila; species Nomophila noctuella. Next base: position 2,478,106 of record OY292498.1, read on the forward strand.
TTTAACCTTAGAGTTGCCATTTTTTTTTGCTTCTTTTATGATTTTTGAACTTTTTTATTTTGTAAGCACATACAAATTTTTGTGTAAACTACATCAGAACTCCTCTCTAACAAGGACTTTAAAGAATAATGTATTACGCTTGAAAAAGTATGATGAAGTTTGGTATCCAAGAAGTTGTTAAATTATGGTTTATTTCAAAATTTTCCAACAACAATGAAATCATTTGTATACAAAACATGTCGAACAACCTACTATTTTCAAAATATATTCAGTAGTAATTTTGAAAACAGAAACAGATCGCAGTTCGCACGTGTTCTATCGCCTATGTTTATCAGGCAAAATGTGGGATTCTCATGGATAGTTCATGTTCATAGTACTAAAGTGTTTAAGTAATAAAATATTAACACACTACATACAGGCCTCTACGTCTATGTCAGACGATTTATGGTGCAAGTCTATGAAGACACCGTTTTTGGTGGCTGAAAAGACCGATGCGAGAGCGGCATGTTCTCCCACAGGCATGGCAAGAGAAGTTTGCGACTGATGAATCTGGATCGCATTGACGACGTCTCTGTCTCTTGTCAGCTAGTGCAGCGAACCAAGTCTGATCGCAAGTCCTACGTCCCTCCACAACGCACTTGCGCCAATCCGTCCGCCTCTCTGCAAGCTTCTCCCAGTTTTGGTGGTCAATATTAAAGGCAATCATGTCCCTCTTAGCGCAGTCCTTAAAGCGAAGCAATGGCCTCCCAACATCTCTTTTTGCATTCGCGACAGCACCAAGGAGAACACGGCGTGGTAGTCGAGAGGGTTCCATCCTGTGCACATGCCCCAGCCAACGCAATCGTCTCTGTTTCAGAAACGCGGTCAAGCTAGGCAGCTGTGCAATTTCTAGAACCCTTTCGTTTGTCAACCTGTCTTGCCATGAAATGCCCAAGATCTTACGAACGCAACGCATGTAAAAACTGTTCAACCGACGTTCTATTTTCGCATACGTTGTCCAGGTCTCAGCACCGTACAAGAGAATGCTTAAAATAGAAGCATGAAAAACCAGCATTTTGGTTTTTGTTTTAAGATGCTTATTTTGCCAGACCCTTGTACTAAGCTTCCCGAACATGGTCGCCGCTTTGCCGATACGAATGTCGACCTCCGCATCAAGCGAAAGGTTGTTCGTCACGGTCGACCCTAGGTAGCAAAATCTATCAACTACTTCTAACACCGTGCCATTCAGCGAAATCGCTGGCGCTACAGTAGTACCCTGTGCAAGTACGACGGTTTTCTTGGCGTTGATGGACATGGCAAATAGGGAGCACGCCTGGGAGAAACGATTCACCATCAACTGGAGTTCCCGCTCGGAGGCACAAACGAAGGCTGCGTCATCGGCATAAAGAAGGCTGTCGACGAAAAGATCCTCACGGTGTCTTTTTGATTTGAGGAGTGAGATGTTAAACATCCTTCCGTCGGCCCTCGTATGTAGATGAATACCCTGCTGGTTTTCGCAGAAAGCGGTTTTTAATATAAGCGAGAAGTAAATACCAAACAGGGTAGGAGCCAAGACACAACCCTGCCGCACACCTCTGGAGACAGCGAACGGCTCTGATATTTTGCCATTAAAAACTACTGTACCCATCATATCCTCGTGAAAAGAAGCCACAAGGCTGAGGAGCTTAGGAGGGCACCCAATGTTCTCTAGCGCTTTGTACAAACCTTCCCGGCTGACCGTATCGAAGGCCTTATTAAGGTCAACGAAGGCCATAACTAGCGGTGTATTCTGCTCTCGACACTTCTCTTGGATCTGGCGAAGTGTGAAAATCATATCCACCGTAGAACGCTCGGAGCGGAAACCACACTGTGACTCGGGATAGACGCGTTCTGCAAGTTTTTGTAGTCTTGATAAAGCGACTAACCCAAAAAGCTTGCCTACTATGCTCAAGAGGGAGATGCCGCGGTAATTGTTACAGTCGCCGCGGTCACCTTTCCCCTTGTAAAGTGTAATGATGTTAGCATCACGCATATCCCGAGGCACACCTCCCGCATCCCAGCATTTGCAGAGAAGCTTGTACAAGATGGGTCTAACGCAATCGAGTTTTATTATTTCTGCATGGGTGCCATCGCCGCCAGGACTCTTTCCGCGCTTAAGCCGACCGACAGCTTTGGTGAATTCCTCTACAGACGGAAGATCATCGAGCTCGGACAAAACATCTAGTTTGGGCATGCTTTGCACAGCCTCCGAATGTATGTCTACTGGACTCGAGTAGAGACCAGCATAATGCTCAACCCAGCGATGTAGTTGCTTCTCAGGATCTACAATAATAGACCCGTCCACGTCCTTGAGAGGAGCTGTCTTTCTAGGTACTGGACCGAGAATCCGTTTGATACCTTCGTAAACACCACTGATGTTTCCACTGTCGGCACATACCTGCATGGTGCGACCGAGTTCTGACCAGTACGAGTTGGCATAGTACCGAGTACTTCGCTGAAGTGCAGCTTTTGCTGCATGAAGTGCTTTGCCAGTCTCTGGACAGGGATTCATGCGGTGCTTAAGAGCGGCGTCGCGCTTTGAGTCAATGAGGGATTGAAGCTGCTTAATGTTGTCGGTAAACCAATCTGGGGATTTAGTTTCCGCAAATCCGAAAACCTCAGCAGCGCCTTTTGTCAGTAGCCTCTTGACACTCTTCCACTCATCGCCTATAGGTGTGTTGGCGTCCCAAGCAGCCAGTTCAGTCTTTGCCAAATGCTCAAACTCCTGAAACTTTTCGTCAATCCTGCTGTAAGAAAGGTTCAACCTTCTTCTGCCCGGCGGTTTGGACGAATGTATCTTCTTTTGAGCAATGGCAATTTGGGCTACCACTAAAGAGTGATCGGTGTCACAATCGGCGCTATGATACGTGCGTGTGTGGAGGAAATCTCTGATGTGTATTCTTCTAGAAAGTACTACGTCCAGCTGATGCCAATGACCTGATCGCGGATGTTTCCAGGAGACTTTACGTGACATTTTGCCTTTGAAGAACGTGTTGGTTACGCACAGTTCGTGATAAGAGCAAAACTCCAGTAAACGTTGACCATTGTCATTTATATTGCCAACCCCATGGTAACCAAGACATCCGGGCCATGTGGAATGGTCCCGACCCACACGGGCATTAAAATCACCAAGAATGTAAAGGCGATCGCCACCAGGTACAGTTTTAACTGTCTCGGCTAGCTGACTATAAAAGAGGTCTTTTGACTCATCCGTAGATTGTAAAGTCGGTGCGTAAGCAGCTATCAGGGTTACAAAACCCCTATTGCTATTGAGTCTTAGGACCATAATGCGTTCCGAAACACCACGAGTAGTCTCAATGGCTTGAGCCATGTCATTTCGTACCGCAAAGCCAACACCGTGTTCGCGCACTTCACTAGAGTCTTTTCCCTTCCAGAAGAATGTGTAAGAAGACTCACGCAGCAACACACTAGCATTAACACACTAGAATTCTAGGAATAATATACGAGTGTGCACTACTGATTGATGGTGGAACTTTCCTTGACTCGCGCGTTGAACTCTGAAGGTGGACCACTTTGCTTGTTACCGGCAAGATGATTGCATTATTTATGCACCTCATTTACTTCTAGGGTCATGGGTGATAGTAATAATATGTTACTATGATAAATTGATGTTAACAACTTATTAGTTTTTATAATTTATTTATGGCGCCCTGTCTAATTGTGAGCGATTACGGGCGCATGAATGCCTGTCAAGTTAGAGGCATCTCACCAAAACATATAAAAACAACATAGTATAAGTAGGTATTATATGTAAAAAATATAGGCGTGACTGTGGGCTTTTTAGCGTTACAGGTTTGTACGACTTTTATTTGACATGGGTGAGATTCTTTCTCACCACCAAACGGAACTGATGTCCAGTAAGGTTTCTTGACGTTTTACCTATTGGGAGTATTATCCCAATTAAAAGCTGAAATAGGTACAATTCCTCTAGGACAGTGTTTAAAATATTATATTAGCAACCAGTTAAAATTATAGAGTTATTATGTGTGAGTGCGAGTGTGATTGCCTAATGCTAGCGTGGGCATTTATTTCGTTACTGATTTCGTTATTGAGAGTTAGAGTAATATCCTTCTGTGAACCGGTTGGTTTGAACAGATTCTGTGTATTATTACAAAATACGCTCGTAGAATACAGGGCGGTCTTTTAAATGTGCAACATCACATTTATTGTGAAAAAGATACCTTATGTGGAAAATCCGCAACCCGCCATTCGATTAAGCTAAAAGATCCTAACGTTTTCCATAACACGATCCCGTAGCGGCCAAAGGCCTTTTACGTAGTTGATGAAGATTTATAAATAAATTCCAACTCCAGTAAAAAATACATTAAAAATTAAAAAAAATAGACAGCTGAGAAGATTCTGATGTCTATTTAAGCACGAATTAAACAATCAAATACTTTCTTTATTATTTTTAACACTTTTAAAGTGCATAGATAGTTTGTTTTATGATTTTATTTACTTTCCTGTATTCTTGCCTTGATTGAATGTGAAAAATAAACTTGAATCTTCTTTAAAGTTTAAATGTAGGCACATGTTTTAATATCGTAGGATCGGTTGCCGCACTTAACTGATTGTGCAAAACGTTGGCTCTGTGTCAATGTCACGTCTTTCACCAATCCGAGCATGTATTCATTCTATACTGCCGTCATAAGGAAATAGGGCGCTTCTACATAAAGTAGAAAACGGAGAAAAAAATTATTTTGTGATTATGAAATGAAAAACGTTGCTGCTTAGTGGAAAATAGGTATTTTAATCTTTTTGCAATTTTAAAACTTGTATGATTAGGTAGCCTATCGGAACACATGAATTAAATTCAATTATATCAATATTATTTATTTAAAAAACGCGATTTTCTTTTTCTTCTTAGTAAAAAAAAAACAAAACACCCGCAATACTTCATTGAAAAGGCGTTTCTGGCTAGATACGTCTTTTCAACGTAGTAATTTTTGGAACGTTCTTTCATTGTATTGAAATTTGTTTTGAGGCTTACTTAAAAAGGGCGCATTTAGCTACTTGCTGCTTTTCTTCTAAGTTTTGCAACACCAAATATAAAAGAAAACTGTTAACGCCCGTTATTTTTTGGCATTTAATGAGCAATAATTGAAGTTTAAGGTCATTTTTAGCATATGATCCAATGTTGCTCAATGCCTTCTTCAATAAAAAATGGAAAAGTGTAAAGTTGCTTTTTAATTTCACACATATTGATGCACTAGTTATAATTAAAACATTTAAAGAACTTATGTTAAAAAGACGGAAGATCTATATGGTATTTCCATACATATTCAAAAATCCATTAGTATTTCCATTGCACACATACATATTTAGCATTGATATTTAGTTTATAAATCTTATGAAACATAGTATATTAATTTCTTTATTTAAATCAGGAGAAAAGAGTGATCCGTCCCCCTTCAGACCCATATGTATGTATGAAAAAATATTTTATCAATTATTGTCATATTTAAATTAAAATTCTTTGTTAAATGAAAATCAGTACTGATTTACTTACAAACAAATCTACAACTGATGCAGGAGTTTCTTTAGTAAAACATATTTTTGACATATGCGAGGCTAAGCAGGATGTAATTGGTAAATGTATTAAATTCACAATGCCAAATGTGCCACAAGTTATAACAAATATTTCAATGAATTATGAACATATTTATGTAGTCAACTCAAATGTCGTTTTAGAAATTACTATAGATTCAAAATTACAATGGAGGCCCCATATTGTTGCTTTGGCAGGGAGACTCAGTTCTGACGTTTGACTAATATTAGAACGACGATATTGGTTTATTTCAGCAATTTCCAAAGTATTACCGGTTACGGTAAGTCTTACAGTCTGTTATTGTGGGGATCATCTGCTGATATACAATTTTTTTTGTACATAATACAGAAAAGGGCGATCCGTGCAATGTATGATCTTAAGCCGCGTGATTTACTCCGAAAGATATTTCAGGAGATTAATAAATAATAAATAAATAAATTCATTGGACTAACACACCAATTGCCTAGCCCCAAACTAAGCTCGAAGCTTGTACTATGGATGCTAGAAAACGGATAGACATACATAAATACTTTTATAAACATCCATGACTCGAGTACAAATGCCGATGTTCATCACACAAATATTTGCCCCTAGCGGGATTCGAACCCGCGACCTTTGGTTTTGTAGCCAGGGTCTCTAGCCACTCGACCAACAGGCCCGTCAATTTACATTTCAACTACAGCGTCGCAATTCATCTTTGACTGCATAATTTAAACATACGCAAGAACCTACACATTTTTTCTAGACAAAATAACTTTCATAGCTTTAATACAAGAAATAAACATAAGCTTGCCGTTCCCAGTCAGAGGCTTCATAAGACTGGGAAGTCTTTTATTGGACTAAGTATCAAAATATTTAAGAACCTTCCTGAAAATTTTATTTTATTTCCTAAGATTTGTTTATTAAATCATTCTTGATGAAGAAAGATTACTATAAAATAAAGGCTAATTAAAATGACAAATATGCATGTACATTTTAATCTGCTCAGCCGCACATAATTATATTTATTATATTTGACATAATTGTCATATTGAAATTAATTTTTGAATAAGGCGTAACTGCTGAGTTTCTTCCGGCGTCTCTTCTTAGCTTGCGAAGTCGCTGGTTGGGTGAAAAAAGGTTTTGACAAACAAAATAATTCACTAAGTGAATCAAATTGCTGAATAAATAGTTTCATTTCATTTCTATACTTCTTGATTAAAATCTTCAAAATCATAGAGATTTTTTTGGATAAACTCTTATATCTGGGCGCATCTGTTAGAACATGTTCTTTACCACGGCTTCCACTTCCCCCCGCACACGCAACAATACTTAGTAGAAAAGACGTTACTGCCACGTACGCCTTACCGATTCTCGTAATACTTAGAAGAAAGGACGCATCTACTCAGATGCGTTTTTTCTTCTTATGATCATGTAGTTACGCCTCTTCAACCTATGAACATTAATATATTTTGTAAACGAAAAAGACTCATCTACTTAGTTACGTCTTTACATCTTAGTATTATACAGAAACGTCTTTCCAATTTAGTAATCTACAATGAATTTTGTAGATAAGTCCTTTTTAGTTGTTCATAAAAGAAAGAGTATTCGTATTTCATAAAATTAAAAAATACTAGAAGGTGCGCCTTTTTCTGCTGATTCCGAATCACTATCTAACTCAATTTTGAGAAAAATGTTAGATGCGCCCTTTTTCGCTATGACGGCAGTATAATACGCGTATAATATATGTAAGTATGTAGAAAAGTGTTTGCCAATGGGCGAAGGCAAAACTTGTTGAGGATGATGACCTAGAATAATTATCACTAAACCCATTTGTTCCCTTGGGGCAAGACGGGCAAATAGGGCATTCATGGTTGTTAGAGCAGAGTGTGGACTGTATTTTAAGGATAAAGAAATAAAGAAGAAAAATAAGGAAAACACGGTTTCGGTATCAATCCGCTAAAAAACAAATTGCCGTCACAACAGAAAGCAAGTAGGGTAAGTTCGCCTGTTCGCGTCCATCGCCCAGTTCGCGTCCACTTTATTTTTAAATCCTCGAAAATAAGTAAACTGCTACACCAATCAAACGAACAATTTTACTACTGAAACCTGTATGTCTAAGAAGCTAGCACATATAAACAAAAGGTCCGTACGTCAACCCAAAATAAAATGAAAAAAATATTTGTCCTTGCTGTTCAACAAAAAGTGCGCGAACGCGGGATTTTAAGAAAAAAAATAGTGTGCAGCGGCGAGTTCGATGGTAAGTATTTTATTGTTTCATATGTATTTTGGTAAACTTAATGGTTTCTAAACTTTTGTAATGAAAAAAGGAATAATAGTTATTATGAATTTGTTTATTTTTTTTATATTGAACTAATAAAATAAGGTGGACGCGAATTACTACATCAAATTTTCAAAATTTCCACTTTGCGTCCGGGTGGACGCATACTATAAACATAATAGACCAAATTGCGTCCACTATGTATTTTTGTCAAAAGCAATTGACTTTCCTGTAAAAATAATTTAAATGCTTAAAATCTTAAATGACAAGTGGACAAAATTTATTTTAATCTAATTTTGGCTTCACTAACAACTTTTTGATTTTCTGGAAGTTACAGCGACGTTGGATCTATGGTGTCTTTATACGACAAAAGAATTCTACCATTAGAAGATATTGCATCAAACTCCAATATAAAGTGATGAAAAGGAAACTCTCGTGAAGGAACTTACTCCAGAAATTCCTTTGACTTCATCATCAGCACCAACTGTATAGCTACCATCTTTATACCCTCAGGGTCTTAATTACAACCATTTTCAGCCACTACACAAAAGGGAACTACTGATTAATTTGAACACCACCTGGTGTGTCCAGCTGACCAGTATTTTTTTACAATGCTGGAAAAGATAATCCCAGTACTCCAGCAACCATACCTTCTGCTGCATGAAGAAATTATTAGGAAGGAAAAGCAGGAAGCGCGTTATTATTAATCAATACTGATCTTAGATTAAAATTAGGAGTCATCCGTTGCCCTAGAAGGCCGTCCTTAAAAATCAGGAAATGTCACAAGGGGGGAGGGGATGTAGTAATATGTATATCATGTTTATTTTGTTTCCGGCAAATATGCTATACTTATCCAAAAATCGGCGTTAAATCTGTGGTGTGAAGACATTCTTAATAAGATTCTGTTCATCTAGTGTTGTAACCACACCCCTCCCCCTTGGTGAGGTTTAATACCCCCCGTCTTAAACCTCATCAAAGGGGAGGGGTGTGGTCAAAAAAACATCACGTCATGATAAATGGACGGCCCCTTAACAGAACTCATAATGTTTATCTTTAAAGGTGCCAGCACTGGTTAGGTTCCTACTACATAGTTATCTTATTTTAAGTTCAATAATTGTAGCGAATTAATTTTTTAAAGTGATCACAATGTTGATTTTTAATATTTATATTTATTCTTAAATAAAGACACTGATAGAATACAATCTTTCTTTTCATTTTTCTTCATATCACCCCTATTATCCTTTACTAAGCTGGTGGACGCAAACTGGTCCATGGGTGGACGCAATCTATATTTTGTGGACGCAAACTGGGTAAAACGCCAAATTCCGATATTTTAATTTTTTTGGCAGAAATGCAAACTGTTTTAAGCAAATTTGAAAGTTAATCTTAAAATAGACTATATAATGAACTTATTAAATAATTTTGAGATAGATACTACTGCTGGGATATTTTTATTTTCGCCGTCAAACTTGGGAACTGCACTAAATGGACGCAAACAGGCGAAATGACCCTACGACTCACCTTTCCTCTGCAACGGCCGGGCTCCTGCAGCGAATACCTACGATCCACCACGTCGACCACAACAATATTGATGTTTTAAACTTTAAATATCACGGATATTTTCAGCAAGCGGATTAATCCTTATTTTTATAAGTTGAAAAAATAGGCACGCACGGCGATGTCCAATTGTTTTCGAGAGAGTGTCAGAGAAAAAATGACATTTCGAATTTCTTCTTTTCTATACTTTTTTTTCTTAACGGCCAGTATTTGTGCGGGCGCGCGTATTCAGCCTCGTTGGTTGGGGATCGTGTAGGGAAACACCGACGGCGCTTTAGTCCAGTGAGCGCACTCGGCATTCCACCGATCAGGCAATTGTTCTATCACGGATAGATACCGAACACTGGTAATACGCAAAATAATTTCTGTCATATCGTGAGTATGGCCCTCCATCTGGGGGAGGCCTACGTTCAGCAGTAAACTCCTTCAGGCTGATGATGACGATATTCCCTTCGGTCACGACGGTGAACTCGTGGTTAAAACAGCGGGCTTTTTCGTCCATGAATTAGAATTCTCTGTCGAAAGAAGACTCATGATTATCAAGAAAGCTTTTGCTTGATGATGATGATTCTTCTTTCGCCCACATCACATATTTCACAATCCATCTACAAAGGACTGCTTTTATGCATTCCAGTCAATATTTGGCTGATTTCTTAAGTTACGCTAGTTAATACCTCCCTTTCTTTACTAAGGTGGAAGCATTCTCCCATAAAGCTCCTGATAAAAAATATTTCGTGATCTATTTTATATCATCTGTTAATGGCCATTTCTGTGTTTCCAGGAATACTCCAGCGATCTCGTGCGTCACTACAACAGGACTCTAGTGCACCGCGGCGTGTGCGTGTCCCGATGCGGAGCCCCGGAGACGGGCGCGAAGCCCTGGCACTCCGCCGCCGCCGCCTGCATCAACAGGGAACTCGCCAGCTATGACTTGCAGGTACAGACCATATCACGAACGTTATTTAAATCATGCTGTGGCGATCCCCTCGCCACAAGGTGTAGTTCCGATAAAATACAACAGATGGCGGTGTAACGATATCACTTTTTTAACTGCGATATTTTCCATACCTGCAATCCTACATCGCGTTAGCAAAGTTTCCGTGTCGACCAAGTATATACTACAACACAAACACAGTGTAGTAAGGACCTCGGTCCGCGATATAATCAACCGCTCGGTAGAAGCAGTTCAATATTTAAAGGAATGGGTGATTTATCTTATGTGCTATCGTTACATAGATAAAATTTTTGCTCATGAAATCGAACCCAGACCTCAAAACCACGGATAAGTGCCAACGATCCCGGTCTGCACCGGTACCGGGACCGTTAGGAAAAAAAAAATCTAATTACCCATGTAAAACGGCGGCTTACATGCCGGGGGTACAAATTGTTGCATCTGCCCCAGTGTTGTTATTACCAAGACGGTTGGCACCATTGGCGGTGACAGCGGCCCCGGTGAAACGGCCGCGGCGGCTACTTATCGGGGTGGTCGACACAAATATTGTTGCATCAGCCCCGGTGTATTTTCTACCGAGACGTTTGGCACCAAAGGCCGTGCCAACGACCCCGGTGAAACAGCAGTGAACTGAACCAAAGTCTCTATTCAAATTAATTAACAATGATTATTTAAATCTTGGGCGCTTATTATTATGTATTGTGATTTTATATTATTTTATTTTAATAGCCTTCTAACAAGCACAAGGCTCAGAGGGCAGAGCACTAGGTCGCTAATGACATTTTAATAAGCTTTAGTAAAATAATATGGATGCTTACAATTAGTCTTATTTTATGAACCTCACGTTTTACCTCACGTTTAAACTTTGATGTGATAAAATACACGTGTAAGCTAATCGGTTAACTTAAATAGTACGGTGTCCGTTGTACTGAAGAGGATAGAATACTTATGTGTGCATATACATTATGTACTAAAGTACAGGAAGCTTGTCTGGTTTCCCTTGTGGTTACGGAGGTCAGACGACAGTCGCTCCATTGTAATAACCAGGCATGTCAATTCAGGATCATAGTCGCAGCGTACCCTGGGCTCCAAGGCAATGCCCGAGGATGCAACCGGGAGAGGCGCTAGGATGATGATGACTAAAGTACAGGAAGCTCTAATAAAATTCCTCTGTTGGTTGTTGCACTTCTGTAACACTAATACGCAATGTCATGGAGATATATGAAATGAAATAATTTATTCAGCAATTTGATTCACTTAGTAAACTCTTTTGCACGTGAAATATTTTTTCGCCCTACCAGCGGCTCGAACTGAATGGCTGTGTGAAGTGACGCCGGAAGAAATAAATTTACGCCTCTTTTTATACATATTTAAATATTACAATCAAATCAAGTCAAATCTATTTACAAATTAGGGATCGCTGAGCAGATTAACTTGACCATGCATGTTTATTAAATGAAATGTGATATTGTACATATTTAATTATTTACTAATAAGCTGAACGCCTCGAGGTCCTGGGTTCGATTCCCGGGTCGGGCAAACTTTGTGTTGATTTTTCTGAACACAGCCCGGGTTTTGTGATCACCAATCCGCATTTGGCAAGCGTGGTGATTAAGCCAAAACCCATCTTTGTAACGAAAACATGATTTCAAATGATGGAGGCCTTTGCCCTGCAGTGGGACATTAATAGGCTGATACTTTACTTTTTACTAATAAGCTGCTACTTGTTCTATTTCCCAGGCTGAAGTCGTATCGGTGCAGTACTGCGCGTCGCCGGAGCCGCACGAGGCCAGCACCAACACGCGCGCGTTCGCCGGCGTGGTGGTGGTGATGATAGCTCTCGTGGTGCTCGCCACAGCCGTGCACGTGCTGGGGGAACGCTGCGCTAAGGTTGATGGTGAGTCTAGACCTACCAAAGTAGACCTGACGAAGGTTGTAATGAGTTTGCATTAGCTACTTTCTGGTACTCACTCTTTACAAGCCGTTACTTTAGAAATAAGAAGGACTAAAGGGCATTCCAGATGGACGGGAGACCAAGCTCCGGGGCGCTAGTAACGATGATAGAATGAGTCAAGGCTTAGGTCGACGGTGAGCTCACATTAGCTAGTTCTAGACATGCAGGCAGTTCCTGAATGCCGCTCTAGTGCTACCCCGTTTCTGCCAGGGTGCATCGTGAGAAACGACGAAGGACAATAACGGGTGAATGTGCAGTACTGCGCGTCGCCGGAGCCGCACGAGGCCAGCACCAACACGCGCGCATTCGCCGGCGTGGTGGTGGTGATGATAGCTCTCGTCGTTCTCGCCACAGCCGTGCACGTGCTGGGAGAACGCTGCGCTAAGGTTGATGGTGAGTCTACTCAAACTTATCCAGATAGCAACCGGTCTATCCTCCTGTGGGTGCAGTTAGAAGTGACTAAGGGGCATTCTGGGGGCATCGGTAGCAACGTTCCCCTATGTTCACGAGGAGAGCAGATAGCACTCGTGGTTCTCGCCACAGCCGTGAACGTACTCGGCGAGAGATGCGCTAAGGTCGATGGTGAGTTTACATTAGATACTTTCAGATACTCACACCTTGGAAGCGGTTACTACATATCGATATAACAGGCATTCCTGGTTGACAACAGACCAAGCTCGGGGGCGCTTGTAACGATGGTGGTACAAGACAGGGCTTAGATCGACGGTGAGCTCACATTAGCTAGTTCCAGACATCCAGGCAGTTCCTGAATGCCGCTCTGGTACTATCCGTTTCTTCCTAACTGCGTCGTAAGAAGCGACGAAGGACCATAACGGGTGAATGTGCAGTACTGCGCGTCGCCGGAGCCGCACGAGGTCAGCACCAACGTGCGCGTTCGCCGGCGTGGTGGTGGTGATGATAGCTCTCGTGGTGCTCGCCACAGCCGTGCACGTGCTGGGAGAGAGGTGCGCTAAGGTCGACGGTAAGTCTACACTAACTCATCCACATAGTAACCGACTTAGATCTACCGGTTAGAACTACCTCATTTCTGTGGTTGTAGTAAGAAGCGACTAAGGGACATTCCGATGGCTCGGTAGCAGCGTTGCTCGCGCGCGTTCGCCGGCGTGGTGGTGGTGATGATAGCGCTCGTGGTGCTCGCCACAGCCGTGCACGTACTGGGGGAACGCTGCGCGAAGGTTGATGGTGAGTTTAACCCTTATACATACAGGTATTAGCCGTTTATTGTCAGGTTCATACTTTCAGGACTTAAGGGACATTTCAGGGGGATGGTGGAAGCGACTCATTGACAGTGCTGAGATTAGTTAGTACCAGAGTTACAGACTGAAGCAGGATAGCTCCAGCCAAGCATAGTAGTGTTACCCGGTTTCTCGTCGTGGTTTTGTACACGTATGAAGCGACCAGGAACATCAAGGCATCGGTAGCAGCTTCCTTTGCGTTCACAAACACGCGCGCTTTAGCCGGTGTGTGCTCGCCAAGGTCGATGGTAAGTCTACACTAACTCATGTACATAGTAACCGGCTTAGATCTACCTCATGTCTGTTCTCCTGTGGGTGTAGTAAAAAGCGACTTACGGGCATTCTAGAGGCGTCGGTAGCAGCGATCCCCTGTATTCACGGGGCCGGTCATACTCTCGCGCGTTCGCCAGCGTAGACTATGGAACCCTAAAAATCTGATATTTACGTAGTCATGTAATTTAATAAACTCTAAAAATATTGGATCCATTATAAAACTAGAAGCGGATAAAAAGTCACGGACACTGCCCTTTCAATCTTGCGAGCCACTCATGATTTTAATTTAAATGCATTAATTAGTCAGACCTTCAAGCTAACGAATTAAGTCAACTACAATCCAGGGATCGATTCTAACGCTTTCTCAATAGTTAATCAACTCGTTTGCAACACAGCCCTGATGGTAATATTTAAATCTGCGTCGCGCAGGTTTCCGCAATGTGTGCTATGCGTTATAATTGCGCGGCCGTGACCCAATGCTCGACCATCGGTTACGTCACACAGGTGCTTGACTTGTCGAGTTATCTGAACAAGTTTGGTTTGATCAATCGGGTCAGAGGCAGATTTGCAAGAGTTAAGGCCAGTTCGACACTCTCGTAGAAACTGATAGTTTATCTGACAAAAGACTTAAATTGTACCTATACTAAGTATTTTTATTAAGTTTTCATTCATTCATCAAGTCAGATTGCTGGTTAAAAATGTATCCGAAACTAGAGTTACTTGCCTTTAAAGTAGAGGCAGAATACCTACATATTTATCCTTTTTTTTTTTTTTTTTTTTATACTTGGTGAATGCTTTTACGCATCCTCGCTCACGGAGCAGAGGTATGTGGGACTCCGCTGGAGCGACTACCCACTAAACACCAAGTTCCTCTCGAATCACCGTATATGGCCATTGGGGACCAGGATGGCACCTGAAACTTTAGTCAATTAAATCGTGTAACTTTTTCAAGTCGAATTTTGAATACAGAAATCATTAAGGATAACTTAGCGACTTCACGAATACGAACGAAGAATCTAAAAATACACAAGATAGGTATTTTTTGACTTGCAATATTATTATAGATAATATATTTAACAAATATGTACATATCATATGGTGAAAAATACACATGATAATGTTTCTGTTTCCAAATCACTTCTTCTTCAAATCATCACGGATGTACGCTCTTACAATGTCCTCGAAGTTATTATCTTTGGCAAATCCTAATTTCAGCGCGCGAGTGTTATCAAAGTCCCGAGGGAACGTCGAGACCATCCAGCTGATTAACTTGTCTTCTTCAAATCGCACCAGGGATCGCACTTTATCACCAGCTACATTCTTCAGAGCTCGGAGCATTTCTCCCACAGATACCGAGATTCCTGGCAGATTTACTCCACGCCACGAGCCGAAGTCAGCCTTCGGCACAGTCGCTGCATGGATGATATTCCTCACAACCACCTGCGGGCTGGTTATCCAAATCTTTAGCTCTTCAGGCACGGGACACACAGCTTCAACACCGTTCAAAGGTTCTCGTATAATCCCGCTGACGAATGACGTCACAGCCTTATTGGGAACACCAGCGCGAACAGTCACAGTGGGCAGACGCACGAAGCGACCGTCGACAAAACCTTTCCGCGAGTAGTCGTTGACCAGCAGCTCACATAACGCCTTCGTGGTACCGTAAGTGTTCTCCGGCGTCACTGCTGTCAGATCATCGAGCACGTCCGGCAGTTTCCCTCCAAAGGCCCCACAGGTGCTAGTAAAAACGAACTTTAAAGTGGGAGCCTTCCTTCGGGCGGCTTCGAGGAGGGCTCGGGTAGCGTCGAAGTTGACTCGGAAGCCGAGGTCGAAGTCTGCTTCGGCGTGGCCGCTCACGATAGCTGCTAAGTGGAAGAACACGTCAGTGGATTCATCTATAAGACTGTCGGCAGCTCCTTGACTTGTCAGGTCAATAGCCAAGTTCTTCACGCGTGTATCAGCCCTTGCCGGTGGTTGTATAGCGTCGACGAGAACTAATTCAGTCACTTTTAAAGGAGATTTGTCACTGAGAAGAACGTCAGCTAGACGGGACCCCAAGAAGCCAGCGGCTCCTGTTATAATAACCTTCATTTTGATACGATTGGAACTACGCAGAACGTGTCTCGATAAATACAAGATGTTAAATGAATGCGATCGGTATGGAACTAAGTAAATATGTAAATTAAAATCTTGTACCTACTACATACTTTTGTTTAAGTTGCTGTTATCAGTTTTGATAAACTATTACACAATCCGACTGGAAAGTTATCAATAGCAATGTTTACTTATTTAGTGACCTTGACTGCTTCTGTGCTAAATACTGTCATTTCAATTGTTATTTTGATTTTGTAACAACTAACTTGGATTTAAATAAGGGGAAATCAATATGCTTCCGATCTAAACTTTTTCTTATTATAGCTGGACCACATCATGGTAGATCATATAGCCAATTTTTATCCTGCTAGCTATGGATCTACTGTTCCAAAAACCTAACAGATGGGCTATCTTTAATTATTATTTTTTTACCTTTGATTCTTAAATCCCCTTATCTGCCTTACTCAAATACCGGCTGAAATCTTAAATATCCTCAGGGAACAAGTACCTCCTGGCGTTCTCCCTGAAGCGCAACTGGCAGATCTTGACGTACAACCGCGCCAAGCCCCGGAGCGACCAGCGCATGAAGGACCTCTCCTGCATCGAGGGGTTCAGGTATTTACAAGTTATACTACTACAGTCTACTAATATTAGGTAAACTGAGGTGTTTAACAAGGAAAGATGTCGTTTGATCCCATATTAGTCAAACTAGCAGCCGCCCGCGACTCCATCCGCGTGGATTTCGGTTTCCGCACACGTAGGTTTAAATACTATAGCCTAAAGCCTTCCTCGTCAATGGACTATCCAAAACAAAAAAAAAATTTCAAATCGGAGCAGTAGTTCCTTTTATTAGCGCGGTCAAACTAACAAACAAACTCTTCAGCTTTATTATAAGTATTAGAATAGATTACATTCACCTCACACACAAACGCCAAAAAATATTGAAAATGTTTGCCAACATTATAAATAAAGAAGCAATGCTATACCTACAGCTGTTTACGCTTTATCTACCGAGTTATTTCCTGTTTTTTCAGGTTCGTAGCAGTTCAGATGGTGATAAACTCCCACATTATTATATTGGGACAGCATACTTTCTCATCTAATCCGGAGTTTTTTGAGAAGGTACGTAAATTGCACCATGTTTTGTTACATAGGCCAACAGGATCTTGTTGGGTTATTTGAAGTACATACCTAATACCTATTATTATAAGTAGTTAAAATTGTAAAACGGCATCATCGTTTGCGCCCTGTTCCCACTCTATCTCGGGTCGGCATATATGTAAACTAAATTTAAAACACCAATTTTTTAAAATTGGTAGTTGGCTCACTTTTATTAAAAAAAGGAATAGAACATTCGTTTCCAGATTTCATTATAGTTTGCCAGATACCATAAAATAAAAATTACACTGGCGGTGAAGTCGTTCTCAATGGATTTAGTTTCGATCGTTAGCGTGTAAAAATTGGTCACTAACTACTGTTTCATTTACTGTGTTTTTAGCTCTTCGAGAGCGCAGCGGGCCAGATAGTAGCAAACGCGGCTATCACCATCGGAGCATTCTTCTCCTTGTCGGGCTTCCTCACCACCTACTGCGTGCTCATCACCATCGACAAAAGCCCTATCACGCTCTGGAAGTGCTTCTTATCCATCGTGAACAGATACATCAGGTAAAACCCCCAGTACGCTGCGACTATGATCCTGATTTAAGCAGCCTGGTTATTAATCACAATCACAATTGGTCAACGACCATTAGACATTCGTAACCCTTATAATACTCAACCACACATTTTTTGGATCCTAGCCAGCGGCATAACGTGCTTTCCGAAATTACATTCTTATCAGACGATCCGGTGACTCAAGCCTGCAATCGAAGATCATATCAAAGTACATAGTTTATTTTTTAATTTCATCAATATTTTTTTGAACGTCATATCTTTTTTTAACTCTTCGACGTTAATGGCCTGCTGAGAAGAAGTGCCGGAAAAAACTCAAAAGTTTGTATTTTCAATAATAAATATTTGTATAAATAATTATTTACATGTCATCAAAATAACATTGCTTTAGGATATCCTAACATTCAGTTAAAATGATATGTTGAACATTAATATTTTCTGGCTATGGCCTTGTAGACCTTGCATGACACATGTTGTAGTAAGTATTTCTGCAACATGATTTCGACAGTTGCACTTTTAAGTCGGAAAGTTACCGAATGACATATACGAATACCACGGCTGGCTTCAGAAAGCAGTTTCAATGACTTGATTAAGAGAAAACGCTCCTTATAAAATACAAACTCGCTCTTTTTCGCTCGCAAAAATAGAAAAGAAATGGATCATCCGTTTATTAAATTCATAATTTCTTACTTACACGCAACTCCGAAATTGTATAGAATAAATTCCTGTCTTCCCGTCCCATCGTCTAGTCGTCGTGGCGTAAAATTCATCTTAGACTTTAACAACAATTAAAATAAAGAATTGGCCAAATTGGTCAAGGCGTTGAATTATGCGCTTAACAAAATATTTTGCGATTCATTTTTATATAGAAGTTTGCAATATACATTATACCTACCTATGTATATTTTATTCCTCTCCCCAGATTAACCCCCCCAGCAGCCATAATGCTCTGGTTCACGATAACCTGGGCGCCGCTGCTGGGCTCCGGGCCGCAGTGGGGCTGGTTCATGCAGCGCGAGGCGCAGGACTGCTCCGAGCGCTGGTGGTACCACCTGGTCTACGCGCAGAACTACCTGCCCATGGGCAAGATGTGCCAGGGCCACACGTGGTGAGTGGAGGATGGATCATGCTCTGGTTCACGATAACCTGGGCGCCGCTGCTGGGCTCCGGGCCGCAGTGGGGCTGGTTCATGCAGCGCGAGGCGCAGGACTGCTCCGAGCGCTGGTGGTACCACCTGGTCTACGCGCAGAACTACCTGCCCATGGGCAAGATGTGCCAGGGCCACACGTGGTGAGTGGAGGATGGATGATGCTCTGGTTCACGATAACGTGGCAAAATGCGACGCCATTGCGTCTCTGTCAATTTTGATTATCCTCATTATTATTCTGTCAGGATATGCAGCGTTCCTATCTGCTATATTTTATTGTTCGTTTATTATGTGCACTATATCCTGCGTACCTGGCTGATCGTAAGATCAGCCGCCATGGCCCAATACGGCCGGAGGGTATTACTATTTTATTGTTCATCAAGCTGAGGTTAGTCCTTTGCCCAGCACGGAGACTACAGGCAATGTTTAGGGATTATGCTAAATTGCCCAGGCCTGTGGAGAACAGACTACAGGCATGGGCAATTTGGCATAACCCCTAAATATGATTGGCCGACGCCATCAATGAACCAATTGAACCTTCAGTTGGCAATTGGCATCGACCCCTCTCTAAAAAATATATTTATTAAAGTGCATGTTATTGTCTGATTCAGGTACTTGGCAGCCGACATTCAGCTCCACATCATAGGCATGCTGGTCCTGCTGTTCATCTGCAAGTTCCGCAAGGCTGTGGCCCCAACGCTGGTGCTCCTCGTCGTTGGCTCCGCGGCCACTTGCGGTCTGCTGTCCTACTTCTATGATATTGGACCTCTCGTACTTGGTTATTCGCCGGAGTAAGTATCTACGATTAATTATTATTTATTTAAAGAACATAGGTACCTAACTGGTAACAGCTCTAAATGTTGTGTTTTTTAAGTAAACCAATGCTTCTAGACTAGTTGGTCCAGTTTAATGGGTTTATTTCCCAAGGTAATTGAAAGTAATAGTTCGTAAAGATACTCACTAAATCATCCTTTCGTATTGGTGTTTTGTAGACACAGAAGAATTTAGCAAATCCGTTCTTAGAAAGGCAATAATTTTCTTCCTAATGTTTATCATACGTAGAACTATAGCTTCTATAGCTTGTATGATTTATTGATCAGCCCTTTTACCAGATTTATTTTTGTTTTCAGATCAATACGACTCAATTTCCTGGACTCGAAGGTCGTCTCGATGCTGTACCTGCCTGTGTGGGTGAACATCGGCAGCTACGCGGGCGGGATGGCCACAGCGTTCATCCTTCACCATGTACAAACTAAAGGGTTCAAACTGAACCAGAATAAGGTAACACTATAAATGACCGGTTTGGGCGTTTTATGCAGGTTTACAAGTAAAAAAACTTTATTCTAGAGTTAGTAATCCCGGTAGAAGCAAATGTTTGTGTGAAGTTTACTCAAGCTTACCTTTTATAGCTAGTAATTTTGTAGCATACCTAATAGACGAGTACCTAAGTTTCTAGCTAAGTTTGGAGAGGCAATTGTGCAAGTCCAAGGATGTATTTATCTATTTATTTAGTCTACGTATAGCTTGTTCACTCGCTTTCTAAACTTTAAGTTAACTTGGAGTTTAGAAATTGGTGTGCTAGGCTTTATTTATTTACTAGCGGCCCTAGTGAAACGCGGTTTCACCCGCGTCCCGGGGGAACTACTTCCCGTTCCGGGATAAAATATAGCCTATGTTACTCTGGGTGAATGTAGCTTTCCAACAGTGAAAGAATTTTTCAAATCTGCCAAGTAGTTTCGGAGCCTATTCAATTCATACAAACAAACAAACAAACAAAAAATCAAACCTTTCCTCTTTATTAAATTTTGTATAGATCAATACTATTCCTGGTTTATCCCATAGGAGCATTTAATCGGGATTAAAAGTATCCCACATCTAAGTCAGCCATACTCTGATATCCAATTTCATAAAAATCCTTTCCGTAGTTTCAACGTGATTGACGAACATCCATCAAACAAACTTTCATATTTATAATATTCGATATGGTTTAACCTCTTTTTGTTCCCCAGTGGTTCGGTCTGCTGTTCCACGCGGCTCCAACGCTATACTTCTTGGGGGTGGCGCTAGGCATAGTGTTCCTGCGGTACGACCTGCCGCTCTGGGCGAGAGTGCTGTACACGACGACAGACCGGCCTGTGATCACGATGTTCTTCAACATCATGCTGCTGGGTTGCATTGTTGGGTGCAAAGGTGAGAGACTTTTGCTTTAAAGCTTGAGTCAGGGATGTCAGATGTCATACTTTTTTTAAAGTTTTGGTACGGGATTCAGAATGGTCGGTCAAGAAAATTTCTAGAGCCAAAGGAAGGGAGACGATTCATTCACAATTTTTAATTAAATACCAAAGGTTTAGGTAGGGTTAAATACTTTCCTTACCAATAAGTACTGCACGTCAGTTGGTATGTTAAAAAGAAGTGCTTCAAGAATTTCAACAACCAGACTTTTTAACAGTTTTTAAATCACTCATTATTTTTCCCTAAAAAACACTTATGGTCACGTTACTTAAACGTTGAATATGAAATTCTGCAGAAATGTCACAGCACATTTAGCAGGAAAATTGGAGGTATATTGGATTATACTGTAAAAAATTGACCAAGTGCGAGTCGGACTCACGCACTGAGGGTACAAATTTTATTTTTGACGTATTAAAAAAGCTACTGATTTTCGTTCAAACCAATTTTCGTTGGTAGTTTTTATGGTAATGTACATTATATATTTATTTCAGTTTTATCATCCTCTTATTTTAGAAGTTAGAGGGGCGGGGGGGGGGGGGGACACATTTTTCCACTTTGGAAATGTCTGCCACGCAAAGTATTCACTTTAGAAAAAAATGATCTTAGAAACTTCAATATCATTTTTAAAGACCTATCTATAGATACCCCACACATATGTTCAATGAAAAAAAATATTTTCAGTTTCAGTTCCAACTATGGGGACCCCCATTTTTTCTATTTTTTTTTCTATTTTCGTATGAAAACCTTGTTGCGATTCACAGAATACATCTACTCACCAAGTTTCAACAATATAGTACTTATAGTTTCGGAAAAAAGTGGCTGTGACAGACTGGCGGACAGACAGACAGACATGACGAATCTATAAGGGTTCCGTTTTTTTGCCATTTGGCTACGGAACCCTAAAAAAGGATGCCTTAATGAATTTTCTAATCCTAATTTTCTAAAACTAAAGGTGGGCTGGTTAAAACAAACACATGATTAATGTATCAACACTTCTTTCTGTTCGCAGGCTTCATACCCAAAGTGCTCGAGTGGCGAGGTTTCCACTTCCTCGGCCGGCTGACGTTCTCCGCCTACCTCATACACTTCACCGTGCTACGGATCTTCTTCGGCTATGGGACTGAGCTCACCCACATTAGCTTATTCAAAGTGGTGAGTAGCAAACATTGTAATTTTATCGCTTTGATGTAGAATAGTTTTCGATAGCAATAAGCTGTCATCATCATCATATCAGCCTGTTGCAGTCCACTATTGTGGATTTACCAAATTGTTGTCATTTTCTATAACTACAACTTTAATAGGTAGAACAAAATTGAATTTGGTCTCGAATGAGCCGCTCGTATGGGTTTGAGTGACGCCTACAGAAGATTGTAAATAAGTCGATATTTCATAATTGCCATGCTAGTAAATGAGTGTTTGTAAATGAATAGGTACCTAGTAAAGCCCCAAAAGCTTTTAACGGTCAAAGTTATCATGAGTTTGTATTTGCCATGGTTTGAGACTAAAGGTGCCTGAAAGCGGGCACCAAAGGCGTAAACGCGCATTACCTTAGTAAAAATATCGAGTTAATAGATAATTTACCAAATAATTCCAGATGACAATGCTAATAAGCGTGACGGTGATCACGTACGCTGTCTGCATACCTTTCTGCTTGCTGTTCGAGCTACCCCCCATTCAGTTGTGGAAGGCCCTGACAGAGACTGACAGGAGACAGGAGTCACCGCAGCATCAGCCCGAGGCGCAGGTCAAGCCTCTGGACTTGGTGGCTAATATCAGTAGGAGACAGGATGTCTGATGTAGATGGTAGTGGGATGTTGGATGGACTGAGAAGTGATAAAAATAATGTCAAGTGAAAAAGATTTAGTAGTCAGTACAGGTTTTAATAAATTGACCTCCTTATTCGTTACATTTAACATTGGTACTTTTGGACACCAAGCGTTAACTAAAATCTAGAGCTCCTGACGAGGCTATCACTTTACTTTGGTCACAATCTTTTCTATTTTATTTTTGTTGTTCTGCATTCTTGTAGGTATTACGGAGTTCCCTAGTCAATTAAGGTATAAAATTGTTTTTTTCTAATTTTTATTAAGGTCCTTCCGTTCTGGATTGTCTTTTGACATATAAATTTTTCATTAATTTGCAAGTTATTATAAGTTTTGATAGCGTTTTATTGTTTTAGTACGTGTTTTTCAGTAAAAAAAATTATTAAAATAATTGTTTTAATTATTATTTATCTGAATGTTTAATGATATGCAACTAAGTTTTCCATTTCATCTTTATACCACTTGGATATTTTTGAATTAAACTGTAGAGACAATTTTATTGTTAAGAATACAAGAATTCATTTTTTCTTCGATTGTATAGGTAAGCTAAGTACTTTACTTCTAAGGATTAAGACTGCTTCTTAGAGAAATAACATTGTGTGATCACAATGATTTTACTCTGTATTAATGGGTGTGGTATAATATTTTGTGATAATATTATATTAAATTTGAAGGATGACAAATTACTACAGTTAAGAGGTATTGTATGTTCTATGAATTTAGTTTAAGATAACATATACAGAAAACGCTAAAAACTTGGTAGCGAACGGAATTTTATTAGGCTCCTTTTAAACATTTGAAGTATGTATTTACTATCGAACGATATGAACTTTTTTCCAAAAGGAAACGAACAAATTGAAATTATTGTGATATAAACAACTGTGAGAAGATTATGTGCCAGTTTAAACTGTATAAAAAATTTAGTTTACGGGTCATATTTTATAAGTCGCCTGCAATTAATTTCTTTTACCATTAGATATGATATGCCATAAGATAAGGTATAAGGTATATTGTTAAGAAGTAACCGGATGATAGACAAACGAAAATATGTCAGTTTTAGTTTTAAATAGGGGTAATCGAATCTGCGACATTTTGTGATTTGAGCATAGATACGAAATATTATGTTAATTGCTCAAATGTTAAATATATAAGTATCTTTAATGGTTTACATTGGTGAAGATGGATGCAGCAAAATGTAAAAATAAAACCTCTGTTTTTTAACAAACTCCTTTTATTCCAACCATCCCTTTAAAAAGTTTATGTACAAAAAATAATCTTACCTACCTATCTTAACTTAAGAATTGAGCATTTTCAAATACGAACCAATCACCCTGATTGAACTTATCACTTAAATGTATTTAAAGGCTCAGAACCAAAGCCCGTGTATAATTCACGGACCCTTTCTTGGCTCGTAGGGTCATTTCGCCTGTTTGCGTCCATTTAGTGCAGTTCCCAAGTTTGACGGCGAAAATAAAAATATCCCAGCACTAGTATCTTTCTCAAAGTTATTAAATAAGTTCATTATATAGTCTATTTTAAGATTAAGTTTCAAATTTGCTTAAAACACTTTGTATTTATTCCAAAAAAATAAAAATATCGGAATTTGGCGTTTTACCCAGTTTGCGTCCACAAAATCAAGATTGCGTCCACCCATGGACCAGTTTGCGTCCATTAGCTTAGTAAAGGATAATAGGGGTGATATGAAGAAAAATGAAAAGAAAGATTGTATTCTATCAGTGTCTTTATTTAAAAATTAATATAAATATTAAAAATCAACATTGTAATCACTTAAAAAAATTAATTCGCTATAATTATTGTACTTAAAATAAGATAACTATGTAGTATGAACCTAACCAGTGCTTCTTCTTCTTCCTAGCGTTTATCCCGTTTTTATACGGGGTCCGCTTTGACCATGATCCAGGATTTGGCAAGTCTGGTTATTACAGTGAAGCGACTGCCATCAGACCTTCGTAACCCATAGAGGGGAACCAGACAGATTGGATCATAGTTACACATTCGGATCTAACTGAACTAAAGTCAGAAATCACTGAATGTGCAGGTTTCCTCACGGTGTTTTCCCTCTCCGCCGAGCTAATGGCACAAATCCACACATACATTCCGAAAATTCCAGATGTGTGGGCCCGGATTCGAACCGCGGACCTCACGTATGTGAGGCGCCGTCCGTACCACTAGGCCAACATCGCTCTGAACCTAATCAGTGCAGTAGCACCTTTAAAGATAAACATTATGAGTTCTGTTTAGGGGCCGTCCATTTATCATGTGATGTTTTTTTGACCACACCCCTCCCCCTTGGTGAGGTTTAAGACCCCCCCCCCCCCCTCCCACGCTACAACACTAGATGAACATAATTTTATTAAGAATGTCTTCACACCACAGATTTAACGCCGATTTTTGGATAAGTATGGCATATTTGCCGGAAACCAAATAAACATGATATACATATTACTACGCCCCCTCCCCCCTTGTCACATTTCGTGATTTTTTAAGGACACCCTTCCACGGCAATGGATGGCTCCTAATTTTAATCTAAGATCAGTATTGATTAATAATAACGCGCTTCCTGTTTTTCCTTCCTAATACTTTCTTCATGCAGCAGAAGGTATGGTTGCTGAAGTACTGGGATTATCTTTTCCAGCATTGTAAAAAAATACTGGTCAGCTGGTCAGCACCAGGTTCAACATTAATCAGTAGTTCCCTTTTGTGTAGTGGCTGAAAATGGTTGTAATTAAGACCCTGAGGGTATAAAGATGGTTGCGATACAGTTGGTGCTGATGATGAAGTCAAAGGAATTTCTGGAGTAAGTTCCTTCACGAGAGTTTCTTTTTCATCACTTAATATTGGAGTTTGATGCAATATCTTCTTATGGTAGAATTCTTTTGTCGTCTAAGGACACCATAGAACCAACGTCGCAGTAACTACCAGAAAATCAAAAAGTTGTAAGTGAAGACAAAATAAGATTGAAATAAATTTTGTCCACTTGTCATTTAAGAATTTAAGCACTTAAATTATTTTTACAAGAAAGTCAATTGCTTTTAACAAAAATACATAGTGGACGCAATTTGGTCTATTACGTTTATAGTATGCGTCCACCCGGACGCAAAGTGGAAATTTTGAAAATTTGATGTAGTAATTCGCGTCCACCTAATTTTATCAGTTACATATAAAAAAAATAAACAAATTCATAATACCTATTATTCCTTTTTTCATTATGAAAGTTTAGAAACATTTAAGTTTCCCAAAATACATATGAAACAATAAAATACTTACCATCGAACTCGCCGCTGCACACTATTTTTTTTCTTAAAATACCGCGTTCGCGCACTTTATGTTGAACAGCAAGGACAAATATTTTTTTCATTTTATTTTGGTTTGACGTACGGACCTTTTGTTTATATGTGCTAGCTTCTTAAACATACAGGTCTAGGTGGTAAAGATTTTTCGTTTGATTGGTGTAGCCGTTTACTTATTTTCGAGGATTTAAAAATAAAGTGGACGCGAACTGGGCGATGGACGCGAACAGGCGAACTTACCCTATTAATAAATCGCTCCCAACTGTGAGATCGATCGTGAGAGCTAACTTGAGATACTGTTTTCTATTAGAATAGCTCAAAATCGCTCTCAAGATCGATCTCAGAGTTGAGAGCGATTTATTAATACGAGCCTTAAATACTTATCACTAGTTTAGTGTTGCCCATAAAAGGGCAAAACCGCACATACCTAGGTATATCATAAACAAAAGTAATCTCTTTATCACAATTCATTGAGCAAAATACTAAAGTCATAAAGTAACACTAACATTAAAATAATGTTTACATCAATTTTACATAGGTACATAGATGGACGGATTAATAATAAATATATTCAATCAAAAATATTTTTTTAACTGTAACAAACCAAATTCTGTTGTTGGGAACTAATGGCGCCATGTTTTGAAGAAACACGTTAATAAGGTTAAAACATCCATTTATAATCGTTATAAAATTTAAGATAATATCTTTGAAAAATCATTGCAAAGTACATATTTTTTATTTAATAACTACTCTTATAATAATAAAAATATAATAATATCACCTATTACCATGTATAATTATTAATTTCTTATACTTAACTAATGTGTACGCTTAATAAGTGGTAGTTCATTTTAATTCTAAGTAGGCAAGATTGCACGGACTTGATCTTGTGTTCTTAAATAAAAATATCATTAAACAAGGAAGGTAGGTACCTAATTATCCTCCCTTTTCTATATACTTAGTATAATCAGCGTCAGATGATAGTGACACTCAAGTAAATAGACGCAACCAAAAAGTCTATAATATCGGTAGACTACACACAAACTTTCCATATTGTTGACAATATTTAATAGTTCAAAAAGTCGACACCGTTATAAATATTATTTTTTTAATATCTGACGCTAACCATACTTTGTGGCAATATCAATATCACGTTGAAAACTAAGCAAATAATAATAAAAGTTACAATAACCAGTAATCACCCGAATCTACACTTTAAGCCAGTTTTTCAAACATCGAAATTTTATTACTGTATATGGCTAAGCTGCTATTTAATTGTTCAAGCCACATTAAAATCATAGAAAGCTATGATTAAAATAACTATCAAGTAATATTTTCAACTCGACCGATCGCAGCCGGTTGTTTATGGCTTTGCCGAGTATCAATTAAGTGTAGGAACACACTAGACTGAAATGATGTTCGTGAAGTCGTGAAGTTTACGAGATGTAGTTTCGGCAGTGTGTCATCTTCCATTTAAAATACTTTGCAGGCGTAGTCACACTGAACTTCAGTCGCGTTTTTCCGCCTAGTGTGTTTCTATTATGATGGAAAATGATTTGAATTAACTATCGCATTTAATCTTTCTTGGCATGGCCATTGACTGCAAGACCATTAGTCGCATGACCATTAGTCGCCTGACCATTCGTTGCATGACCATTAGTTGCATGGCCATTAGTAGCATGGCCATTAGAGGCTTGGCTCTTAACGGCATGTCCGTTAGCTTGGCCGTTCTCTGTCTTGGCAGGCTTGGAAGGCGGCATGAGGAAGACCCTTACGATTCCTGCGAAGGGAGCCTCCACAGTCAGGTGGAGTATCATGGCAAATATGATGGTCAGGAATACTGTGCCGGTGTACTCTTGCATCTGAAAAATGTGATTGGTTTTTAAATTTAATTTTATTTGCCGTATTTAAAAACCAAAAAAAGTCTCCTTTTTCAGTTTAATTTGTTTTCAGTGTCAAAATCCTTATTGAATATGACGATTCCATTAAAAATATATTATGACATCGGCTTTGTTTTGCATGATTGGACTAGAAGGTCTTTCTGTAATTCAATGGGTGTCTTTATAGCCTTACCTGTTAAGAAATATAGTATAGTTGCTATTTATATCGGTGGTAGGATATCAATGTAAGAGACATCATTTTGTAATTTTATGACGATTAAAAAGAGCTTCTACGAAGCCTTTTTTATTAAAGCGAGGTAGAGCTTAGTTGAACTTCCACTCAAATTAGCCGCTCGTCTGGGGAAGTATATAAACCTCACAGAAGACCACAGTGAAATAGCTTTTGTAACTGTTGTGAATTATGATTCTGTTGGTGAGTAAGGTCGCCAGAGCTCAGTTGCGGAGGGTATGGGGTCTTAAATCAGGCAACGCATCTGCGACTTTTGTGCTGTCCATGGGCAGCGGTGATCAATTATCATCATGTATGACTTAAAGTCCTAAGTCCCCCTCAATAGGGATCTTCGCAATACAACTTGGGGCTCTAATTTGAGGCTAGAATTAACGGGCTTTTCCTAAGCAAACGCGCTCAATTTAAGGCCGCATAGTTGTTTAACATAAGACAACTGTGTGGTCAAGTGATGGGTTGGTCCCAATTTATGTAAAAATGGAGCAGTGAGCGACCCCCGTGCGTCGCCATCTCGGTCGGTCTTGAGCAACGCTATTTCAGTCCTGGAAGGCTAGCCAAGATGCCATTAATTATAACTCACCATGTGGAACAGGGAGAGATGTGTGAGCGTGGTCCTGGTGCCGCCGAGGTAGCGCACGATGGCCACGTGCACCACGTACATGCAGTAGCTGATGCGAGACATTGGCACCCAGCGGAGGGTATGGGGTCTTAAATCAGGCAACGCATTTGCGACCCTTCTGCAGTTGTTGACGTCCATGGGCAGCGTTGATCACTTACCATCGGATGTCCCTCTTGTTGCCTCCCTATAAAATATATTTGAGTGAGTGTGATAACTCACCATGTGGAAGAGGGAGAGATGGGTGAGCGTGGTCCTGGTGCCGCCGAGGTAGCGCACGATGGCCACGTGCACCACGTACATGCAGTAGCTGATGCGGGACATGGGCACCCAGCCCTCCCACTCCAGCACGCCGCGGTATAAGCCTGGAGGAGATTGACATTGAGGTGAAGGATAATTCTCTTTCCATGTATATTATTAGTCTACTCTAGCTGATCTTTGGGATCAGCGGCTATTTTATCAACTGGCGGCCGGCTGTGACTTCGTTCCCGTGGATATCGGTTTCAACAACAAACAAACTCTTCATCTTTCTTATATTAGTAAAGTATACATTAATCAGTTGGTAAAAAGAGTGGCGTTATAGAGTGTGCTTTCTATAAAATAATAATCTTACTGAAATTATTAATGTGAAACTATGTTTGTTTGAAGGTTTGTCCGTCAATCACGCTGAAACTACTGAACGGATTTTGATGAAGTTTGGTATACAGGCAGGGTAGAAGCTGACTTAGGTGATGCGATAGTTTTTATCCCTATTAAATATTCCAATGGGATAAAACAGGAATCTTTATAACGCGGGCAAAGCCGCGGGTACGAACTAGTAGTCAATAAAGAAATTATGTTTAATGTTTTGTTAAGTTGGTGTCAACATCCCTAAGTTACCCCTCCACCTAAAAGTGGGTGAATTCAGTGGGTGAGCGGGGCATCGCCCCCTTATTCAGTCAAAACAATGAAAGATAAGCAACCAACCTTCAACCCTATACATGGCTCCAATGATGAAGAGCATGACGCAGGCGCCGAAGAGCGGCTTGATGATGGGCGCGAACAGCAGCCGCGTGACCATGGACGCGCGGGGAGCGTCCTGGAAGAACAGGAAGTACGCCGCCAGGATCAGGCCCAGCAGCGCGCCGAACGCCGACCAGTATACGTAGCGCCATTTCTGGAACAGATAACACTAATAATAATACTCACTGAGACAGTTTGTGGGAAATTTTGCTTCGCAAAACCTCCGATGTCCATAGCCCATTTAACTAATCCATCAACCTACACTCAATAGCCCCGTATTATATTTCGTTTTAATTTTACAATAGTTCTTACATTTACCAGGTGCTGTCTTTGACTAGATATGTATTCAGATATAGAACCTGGCAGATGTACCCATTTAATTCAGATCAAATGGGACAAAAAAGCCTCTGCGCTGTTGGTTTCGGCCCCACGCATGCTCCAAAGGACCGGGTCCCTTTGGACCCGTGATCTCGAAAGAGTACCTTCATAATAATACTTCCAAGCCAAATTCGGCCACTATAAATTTTATAGTGCACAGACGCGTGCGCAAGCACAGGTACACTCCCTATTCCCTCACACCCATAATTCGGTGGGACAGCAATCACGACCGTAGAGAGATCAGGAGTGAACTCTACGCAGTAAGCTATGTTTAAAAACAATCTTTATTGCTGAGAATCTACTATGAAAAGAAAATAGAGTAGGTATATTTTTTCTACTCTATTTAATGGACCATTCTTAGCAAAAGTCCAAAGACATAATAAAAGGGCGTACCGAGTGATCACCCTTGATGGCGCCCCTCTTCTGCAGGTCGTAGACGTAGTAGCCGAAGCTCATGCCCATGACGAAGCACGGCAGGTTCGAGTACGTGCGCTTGTACACGTAGTTGAACGCGTCGCTGCTCAGGAAGAACGTCGAGATCGTTCTGCAGAGAGAAGGAGGGATTACAGTCAACGGTTTAGCTGTTGAGTTTCTTGCCGCTTCTTCTCGACAGATATTGCGTTCTGAGGCGCAATTCACTAAGCGCAAGTGTCATAATACACAGCCGTGGGATTATGACATTTGCGCTTAGTGAATTACACCTCTGAAGTCGGTCGTAGAGTCATTCTAGATTGTGATATTATTGACAATTGAAAAGTGCCTAACTGTGGCCTACGGAAATTTAGTACATTTTGATTTTGATTTTGAGTCATGGGTAAAATATCCAGATATATGTACCTACGTACAGCAGCTGCCACGATTATGAGAGCAAAAATGTTTTGTATTATTGCATGTTGGATTACTTACGGAAGCTAAACTGTATAATTGACTTAGCAAGGTAAGTTATAGAGCTGAATAATAATAAATAAATAATTAATGCCTTGGACTAACACACCAATTGCCTAGCCCCAAACTAAGCTCGAAGCTTGTACTATGGAAGCTAGGGAACGGATAGACATACTTAAATACTTTTATAAACATCCATGACTCGAGTACAAATGCCGATGTTCATCACACAAACATTTGCCCCTAGCGGGATTCGAACCCGCGACCCTTGGTTTTGTAGCCAGTGTCTCTAGCCACTCGACCAACGGGCCTGTCAAATAGGATACAAGCGAATGCTTGTATTCTACTCAATATAGATCTATGATCAATGGTAATACACTTAATATCCCCTCTCTCTGAGTGGAACAGCTAAGTTACTTTATTTTTGAGGTTTATATTCCCTCGAAAGCACAAATTAGTATTTCTGTTTTCAACAAAAGAAAAATTAAGAACAACAAACACCTCGCAGGCATCTTTTAAGAATCTAGAGGGGATATTGCCATTGAGAGGTCTAGTAGTGTCACAGCATCCTCGACTGATTGTAACTTACCCAGGCGTGCCAAGTAGGGACCCATCCAGGTCCTTAGTATAGATGTGGTATGCGGGCCACAGTATGCCGATCAGATACAAGCCGACGAGCATGAGGTTGCGCGCGCGCTTGGACGGAGCCAGCAGCACCACCGCCAGACCCACCACGTGCAGCTGCATATCAGATGCTAGGGACCTGGAACAGAACAGACGTACTTAGAGGCCGTCCATTAATCGTGTGATGATTTGGCCATTGTTGACTCCCCCTCCCCTTTGTGACCCATAATGAGGTTCAAGACTACCCCCCCCCCCTACCGGTATATCACGTGTATTTTTTAGATGAACATTATGTAATTTAAAATGTCCTCACTTGTTGCGTTATCTTTTTGAGGACTATTGGATATGCCCTCGCCATACTTTGACCCTATGTGAAGCGACGCTTGCTTCACATCGCATCGTAACTTTAGTATCCAACGTTGGTCACGTCAATCAAAATAATGCTACAGATTTCTGATGTCGAGGCATATCAAACGCTTTATGTACATCTACAATGAGATTAAAATAGGACTACAAATTAAAAATGTTTTCTAGAATGTAGTTGAAATGCTTAAGAGTTACTCACCACATTTGTAAGTTGCAAGTCGAGTAGTCGATTAAGTTATTGATGTACAAAGCATTGAATATCCAGTAGTTGCGGCAGTCTTCAAACTCATTCCCGATTCCCACCTGAAATCATACATAATCGTATATCGTATATGAATGATAGAGTTCAACTAACAGCGAATACATATATCCCAATTCTTATAAATTTGTAGCTATATTTCGGAGAATAACATCGAAGTGTTGCATATTATTCGGAAGTGTTTGTCTTTGGAGTAAATGAAACGTTATACATCGAACGTCATTTCATGCTGTTTGTCGAAGGAATTTAATTTAATTGTTAACTTACCTTCCAAAGGGGGCCTGGTGCAGCAAACCTCATCCAGGAAGCCGTCAGCATCAAGATCATAGCGCTTGCTGGTGTCAGCCTGCATCAGAGATAAAATTACATTCGTTTAACTCCTCTTTTTGTATCCTGTTTTAATAAAAATACTTCATATAAACTAACATAATAAAGTTGAAGTTCGTTTGTTTGTCTATCATTTATTTGAACGCGCTAATCTCAGGTACTACTGGTCCGATTTCAAATAATATTTTTGTGTTGGATATTCCATTTGTCATAGAGGGCTTTGAGCTATAGTATAACCTGTAACAGCGAGTGTGCGGGAACCGAAATGCTCGCGATCGGATTTCGGGGTGACACATCATACCTACATGTGCCCAACCCGCAATTATAGGAATCATTGAGAGCCGTGTGCCGCAGTGCCAGCCTAACATTATCCATCGTCATACTAGTGCTTCTCCCGGATGCATCCTCGGCAATTGCCTCGGAGCCCAGGGAGCTATGACTATGGTTCTGATTTTATCAGCCTGGTTATCACAATGGAGCAACTGTCGTCTGACCTTCGTAGCCTTTACGAGGAAAACTAGACAATTTGGATCATAGTCGGGACCAAACTGGGAAAACCAAACACAAAACCTCTTGAATACACTCTATCTGATAAAAAAACATAAAAAGAAAAAATAAAGTGACATTGTTTTATACTATGTAGTGATAGCAAAGTTTACATTTTCTATCTTGTGGGCACGGACTAGTAAAAAAAATACTTGTAGGTTGACCTGATATTCAACCTATTACCTAACCTGACCTGACCTGATATTAACCTGATATTCCTGGATTCGATTTTACCTAAGCCATCTGATGAGTACAGCTTTCGGCAGAATCTTCCAGTCGATGTGACGCTTTTCGGATTGAATCATCAAGTTGTAAGTCAGAAGGAATCCGGAGACCACGAAGAAAGTGAGAGTGATCAGATGCCCTTGGAATAAGATGTGGTATGGCAGGATCCTGTATGCCTGCAAAATACATTTTTAAATCATCGTTATGAAATTCCGGGTTCCATAGATTTAAATCGTAAGATATGCCTGTACCATATTTTGAATTATAAGCCCTTAAATATGAAGAGACTGTCGCTTCTTGAACCTACGTCATGTTAAACAAAATAGTGCCACAGTTTTCTGGTGTTGGAGCATATTACGATTGAAATCTATGCCGTATATAAAAAAATACCCACGCGTGCATCGACTTAACTTATTGGATGCTCAATAATTAAAATTAAAAGTAAATTACTCACGGATTCAAACCACGGCGGATTTTCAGCTCCGATGACAGACGGGATGGGCACATGACCTAATATCACTAGGATCGCCGTCAGCACCCTGCATCAAAAATAAAATAAAGCAAGTATATAAATACAGTTTTAATAATAGAGACGTAGAGCTAGGTGGAATTTCAACTCTAATGAGCCGCTCGTCTGGGGAAGTACCTCCACCTTACAGAAGAACACAGTAAAGTAGCTCTTCGTAACTGTTGTGCTATGTTTTTGCTCGTGAGTACACACATCATCACCTAAGCGCTTCTCCCGGTTGCATCCTCGGCCATTGCCTTGGAGCCCAGGGTACGCTCGCATCTTACCCAAGTTATTAGGAGTAAAATCATACCTGAGTCCATTAATGGATCGAAGCTGGACTTGCCGAGGGTCTGTTGACGCTGGTGCCAGCATACGCTGCCAGTTGGGCCCGAAAGCAAACGACATCAATATACTGTTTCCTGGAAACAGCAGTAATTATAGTTATTGCTTTATTGGCAATTACCTAATATTTATATTGTAGGTGGAGTAGGTAACAATTTACAAAAGATGGATGGAGCTGGAAGAGAGTCGCCGAGGATCGGGCTAGATGATAGGACTCAGACAACAGGGACCGCGGTCCCAGTTGCCTCACCACCTTTTTATTTTTTATTTATTTATTTATTTATTTCGTCAGGCGAGTGGGAGCTTCCGTAATTGTAAGTACCACTATTGTCTAAGTACCAGATTTAGAACAGTTAGCAGTTAAATTATATAATAGTTTAAGATTTTATTTGCGTAATACAACTTAAAATATAATCCTGAGTTATACCTATTACTTGATTTTTCTGTTCATTTGTCTCTACAAATTCGGTCGTGTGTTTCCATTCAAATGTCCCATTACCACAATTAGTACATTTATATACCAAGGCCACCTCATCTCTAAACCCGATATGTAAGAAGTAAAGCTAGGTCGACTTATTTTTAGTTTTAGGGAAATACGTTATTTATAATGTGTCTGATGTTTTCTTTTCAAATTCAAATCTATACCGTAATTTTTTTGTAGCTGACTATGTATTAAACTTTAGGTTTCATGATCGACCAAGTCGGCGCCAAAATAAATGCTCGATCGAGCGAGATACAGCTAACTGACAATAAAATCAGTCGTATCTATACTAATATAAAGCTGAAGAGTTTGTTTGTTTGTTGGAACGCGCTAATCTCGGGATCTACTGGTTCGATTTGAAAAAATATTTTTGTATTGGATAGTCCATTTGACGGGGAAGGTTTTAGGCTATTGGAAACTGAAATCCACGCGGACGGAGTCGCGGGCGGCTGCTCGTTAATAATATCTTGCTTTCTTGATTTAGGTACCAATATAAAAAACAATCATGTTTACTACACGTTGTTAAAACGTGACAAATAAATAATAAGACAGGCGCTCAAATCGGGTTTTAAAAATTTCCGGTTACTCTTGAAAAAATGACAACCAACCCGATGATTTAGTGGTAGTAAACGATACGTCATTGAGGTAATTTATGATACCTACATCAACAAAAAATATCAAAACAAGTGTGATGACGCAAAACAGATTTGATCATTTGATTACTATTCGTTAATTCACTTGTGACCATGGAGTTAATGTATGGTCGGACATTGCAACACTGCTGTTGGGTTATGGTTATATCATACAAATGTTACATTGGGTAACAGGTAACCTGTTATGATTAAGGTCTTACAATGGTAGATAGGAGTGAATAGGTGTTGAACTTAGCACAAGCAACGTACAGATTTTTTCATGTTCTCTGCTCTGACAAGGGTATCTTCACAAGGGTGGCTCTCTGTGATGATATACCTAAGTAGCATTTTAAATATAATAATTAGATAAGTACTACATAATTAGTAGAATATTGATCTAACTATATCATTAGGTTTAAATCTTATATGGATTAATTATGTTAATTAGGCTCTTTTTGCAAAGTCTCATAAAACCTTTGAACATTATAGCAATACCTCTCAATTTTGCGTGATCTACACATATTACAGAAACTTATATCTTTTTTGACGTGTAAAGATTAGTTCTGAACAAATGTAATTTGTGGTAAAGTCTACCACAAATTACTTTTGAAGTAGGATGTAGCTCGAGCAGGTATTTAGTAAAGAAACCCTGTTTTTATACCATTGTTCTTACGTACATACATCAGGGATGGTTTTCTAAGAACTGGCTTAGCAATCGGATTAGTTATATCATCATGTTCTACAAAAATAACAAACGGAAACAGAGTTAATATACATCAAATTTGGGCTACTTCTGGCTTAGTAACCCACATGATAATTACCTATTTAAAATAGCATTATTCAAGGCATATAAAAAATATAGATCAAGAATTTCAGAAATCGATCCAACCAATAAAACCAAAAAAATATGACCTCGATTTAGCATTTATAACCAGTTATACAAAGTATAGGTCTGACTAGATCAACTTGTGATGTCAAATAAGTTTGTTAGAATTAACTAAGGCCTTGTCCATGACATAGGTGATCGGCAAAATCAACCAAGCACTTTCAGAACCTTATTAATTCATACAAATAATATTCAAGTACTTTTTCTATATAGCATTAATAAGACGTTATAGCTGTAACCTGTTATTTTAAAGTCTAACTAGATTCTAGCCTTGTGATATCAAAATACATATTAGAAGAAAACACCTTTTACGTCTCTCGGATTATCTACGTAGGTATCTTATATCTTTGATAGATCTTGTTTATGACATAGGTAATATTTTTTCTAGTTTTGAAACTTATTCAATCCATTAAAATTGCATAAATATTTTATGAGTTCAATAACATAATTCAAATACAAAAAAAATAGGTTAAGATTATTTTATGTAACATGGAGGCAAACGAGCTTATAATGAGACACGTGATTATTAGAGAAATACACATCTCATGGACATTAACAATTCTACTAGGTTCATAGAAACGTAGCCTTCTTTAAAAACCCTATTTCACATGATAAAACCAGTTTCCTACATTCCTACACCTAGAGTTTAAAGGAGAGAGGTCAATGTAGACTTGCATTGAACACCAAAGGTTATGGTTAAAAAAAACAGGATCGACAGAATCTTCTTATGTCGGTATTGATAAGGATAATATATGAGACATAAATAAATATGTATGTTTATATATATATTTTTCCTAAATAATGGGGTAACTGCAAAAACTGCTACTGCTACTGAAAATCCCAAAAAAATCATTGGTCCACTCTTCGCCTCTGGCAATCAAGTTGCAAACCACATCGCCGCTATTTTTATTGTTTACTAGCGGCCCGTCACGCGGTTTCACCCGCGTCCCGGGGGAACTACTTTCCGTACCGGGATAAAATATAGCCTATGTTACTCTGGGTGAATGTAGCTTTCCAACAGTGAAAGAATTTTTCAAATCTGCCAAGTAGTTTCGGAGCCTATTCAATTCATACAAACAAACAAAAAATCAAACCTTTCCTCTTTATAATATTAGTATAGATTAGTTTCATGGAAACCTCAGCAAAAGGAGAAGCAATGTTACCTGGTTTACTCTGATCCCTGATGAAGACATCGTAGAAGGTTCCCAGCAAATTGAGGGCCAGGATGGTGATGATCACCATTGCCACGAACTGGTCGAAGCTGTCCGTCTCGAGAGTCTGGCCATGGCGGACGCAGTACAAGTCGTATACTCGCGTCTTCAACCCATATTCTCTGTCGAGGTAACATTAATCTATATACATACTTATATAATAAAGCTGAAGAGTTTGTTTGTTTGAATGCGCTAATCTCTGTAACTACTGGTTGGAATTGAAATTCAAATCCATTAAAATCGAACCCCTAGTTCCCGAGATTAACGAGTTCAAACAAACAACTCTTCAGCTTATAGTAAAGATCTGATAGCATTGTCATTGATTTGACATAATATGTCAGCCTGTCACAGTTCACTGCTGG
The DNA here is from genome assembly GCA_958496325.1 of Nomophila noctuella. NCBI lineage: Eukaryota > Metazoa > Arthropoda > Insecta > Lepidoptera > Crambidae > Nomophila > Nomophila noctuella. The sequence goes on from OY292498.1 coordinate 2,516,003, forward strand.
TCGTGAGCCTTCCCCTGATGGAGATCATGTCTAAAGACGCCACTCTGTTGGCCACGCTATACGCTATATTTGCTTGTTTTTTTATGTTATATGTAGGAAATCATTAAAGATGCCTATATCGGGCCTTGACGTAAGTTCACAAGTTACCTGGATAAAGTGTGGTTGAGGCAAGCTTCTGTTGTGTTCCAGAGGGCAGGGTCACTGTCGTCTCCATTGTAGAACTGACTGCAAGTATTCGTGATGCAAAGCCCGTAGAAGATGTTGGAGTAGTTGAAATGTTTTGTATGGTGCGCTGAATAGGCCTGGAAGAGATTATTCTGACGTTAGTATCTTAAACTGTCTTGTACATCAGCGTTTAAACTATCTTTTACACTTCATGTGTACTGTTTTATGATACAAACTGGTGAATATCAAAATGAATCCATAAATGCAAACAAAGTTGCTGTGTTCTGTTTGTCCCTATGATATATGCTTAAATCTTTAAAACTACGCTACCAATTTTCATGCGGTTTTTTTTAATGAGAAACAAGTGATTCAACATGTAGGTTTTATTGTACAAAACACTTCATTAATACTTATCATAATTATCATCCAAGCACCTCCCCCGGTTGCATCCTGGGCCATTGCCTCCGGGCCAACGGCTTTAAATGCCTTCCGAAGAACGGAATCATCATTGTTTTCGGACAATCAGGTGATTCAAACCTCCTATGTCCTAACCAAACCAGGAAAACTTGCACAAATTGGTGTTCACCGCGGGATTCGAAACAACGACCTCCGAGACTTTTCAGCCGAGCGATCTAACAACTAAACGGAGGCAGTTGTCTAAACGTCATATAATAAATGCATTGCACGAGATATCCGTTGGTAAAGGTCAGACGCAGGATCAACAGCCAGCGATCTTTCCGAGGCACAGCGATGTAATTACTTACTTACTCACTATTTACCACGATGGCTGAGCGACCTGAAGTGGATCTTATTGCCAAACTAATATTATCTGTAAACAATTGAGTATTTTGAACAGAAAAAGGTTGTTTACAATTGGTACCTAATTGACAACTTCATCATATGACAAGCCCGTTGGTTTAGTGGTCAGAGACCCTCGCTAAAAAACCAAGTGTCTTGAGTAACTTGAGTTCGAATCCCGCTAGGGGCAAAGTTGGTGTGATGAACATTAAATATGTCTATGCATTCCCTAGCATCCATAGTAAAAGCTTCGAGCTTAGTTTAAGAGTATCTAGATTTCAATCGTTATATGAGTATGGAAACTGTGGCATTATTACAACTGACGTGACGTACATTGATAACTTGTTTTCACTACGTTAAGAAGCGACAGTCACTTCAAATGTTCGTGCCAATTTCAAAGCTGATCGAAGTATGGCGAGGGCATATCTAGCAAATAAATCTATGGATACAATATTGCGGCTAGGCAGGTGCAGGTTAAGTCGCAGAGGTCACGGTTGCGCTAATGGCGATCGGCGCGTGAGTTGCCGCCGAAATGACGTGACGTCATCAAGTTCGTCACATTAACGTGGTTTTAGCTGTTGGTACTGTGCCGAAGAGGTAATGGATGGCTTTCAAATATTTCAAAATTTACGGATTTTCGATATTGCAATAGCAATATCAGCATATTAGCTCCTTACTGGATAGAGCAACTAAAGCCGCTTTACTCGGCTCGTACCAAATATGGTTGGGAAGGGAGAGGAATGTCATCGGTGAAGGTGATCGTTAGTATACTATAAAGGGGCCCTTAAACCTACACACTGGGTCGAAAGTCCCAGGCGCCGACTGACATTCCCCTCTGTTCCAGGCGATGGACCCGGCACCCGCACGGATAATCCATGGATAGCTAAGAAGTTCGTCTCACCGGTATTTGAACACTATGAAGCATGAGGTCGTTGTCCTTATCTTTGAATTTGACATTCAACTTATACCACAGGCTACCACAGTATTGCACGTCTCAATAATAATAATATATCATTTATAGAAGATAATGTTCTAATTACTAATTAAGCACTTTAATATTTTGCTAAGTGTTATGCTTCTCACAATAGACGAAAAAAGTAGGGTAACTGAGGATAACTATGTTGACATTATAATGTTTTTATTAGAGATCAAATGTCTAATTGACCATTAGTTTTGACCACAGTGAACGAGCACGTTGATAAACACGAATGTTTAAGCACGAGCATTTATAGCAAAATAAAAACCATTTGATAAATTATTATAGTAATCAGAAGTTTGCTATTAGTTGTTTGCTTCGTTGATGAAATATCTGATGAAGGTCTTGGCTTCTCATACATAAGACGGTACTGTAGAGCATATAGTTCTCTACCTCTCTTAACTTTTCTCTATATTAGACACTTATTTGGCTGATGCATTTAGAATAGTTATCAGTACAGACAACAGCACTTCTGACTTCTTATTTGGAACATTGTCACCCTTACGTCAGGGGATGTAGTAGTCCGTATCGTTCCGGATGGTGCAGGTGATGACGGGGCATGGTTGCTTCGGGTCATTCCTGCACCGCATCGGCCGAGAGGATGTTCCGAGGTGCCATCCCTGCGACACTGCACATCACACTTTAGTGGTGTAGGTATTCGTCCTGGGCTCCGCAGCGCGCTCTCCTCACTGCGCGTGTTGGTCGGAACCTCTCTCTGTCCAGCATATCTTAGCAATAGCGCCCCGACTCCCCACGCACTGTTCCAATCTGGCGTGTAAGCAGCCAATAGGATTTTGGCCGTAACACATGATCAATCATACATCTTGACATCTTATTGGCTACTTACGACACAGCACACACAGCACACATCTTAGCTTTGGTGGACTCTCTCTATAAGTGCTACTATTGACCTACAAGTGCTCCCTTGGCTCCCTGTACTTACCCTGATCATGTGGAGCAGTTCGTTTGGCTCGTCGGCCACCAGGTCTGCGTGGCTGTTCTTATGTCAGGGGCATAAGGGTGAGACTCCAGCCTCACCTGACACTCCAGTCTGACATGTGAGTATAGTGATAATTGGTACTGCTCGGTGGACCAAAGCTGTGGTGTGTGAACAGAGCGGAGATGTGCCATGAGCAGCCAATAGGGTTTTGGCTCAAAAATATGACCATGTCAGAAATTTCATCCTATTGGCTATTAACGGGACATCTCTGCTTTGGTGGGGTCTCAAGTGCTACCTTCAAGTGCTCTCTTGCCTCGCTGTACTCACCCTGATCATGTGGAGCAGTTCGTTGGGCTGGTCGGCCACCAGGTCAGCATTCGCTGTGCAGTACACCCCTCCTTGTCTCCCCACGCACTGGTCGAATCTGTCGTAGTTGTTCTTTAGCGGCATGCGGTAGTAGTCTTCCGCTGAAACAATGTGTCTATGATTAGTTCATTGCTGATTGTACTTTTTGTAGTCTCTTCACTTACACCTTCGTAGAGTATGTTAACCTCTATTATATGTTACATAATGCGGTCTTTCACGTTACATGGTAAGATTGTAGAGTTATTAATAATTTGATGAAATGGTCGCAGTTTGACTAGATCGTTAAATCCTCTACATTTAATTTTTTTTCCGTACGACCCCAATTTGGTTACCAAACCAAACGGTAAGGGTTTTATTTTAATTTTTGAAGCCTTACAAAATACTATATATACATTGTTATATATTTCTCCCCTTGTGGTAATTGAGATCATGATACGGATTGCACTTAATAAATTTCGTACCTGATGGTCTCATTTTAGCATTGTAGGTATAACATTTAATAGCATGGATTTGCATTGTAAATACAACGCATCGTTAGGTAAATAGGTTGGTTAAAATTCATGTGATAACCAAATATAAAAAGTATTTCTACATCATTCTCTAACATGTTCAATGTTAACAATTCTGTTGCAGTTTATCCCCATTTGAGCGTCATTAGCCCCTAAAACGTCCCATTATCAACTAGACCCAAGGATACCAGTAGGTAATTTCGTAAATACAACAAGTCATCACACCGCATTATGACTAGTCTTCAAGACAATAATTTAATAAACGTAAGCATTTAACGGAATAAGGCCGTATGTCAAACGAATTACCTACGTTGACATTTCTATTTTTATTGCTATGTCGTTTCGCATAATTAAGCACGTGAGGCAGCATAAACAAATGATGAAGACAGTTTTAGATATGAAACTGTGTCAATATCTGGTTGTGCCTAAAAATAATGCAAACCTTATCGCCAACAAGCAAACGTTACACTGTTAAAATCGCCACGTTTACAAATAATCGCAAAATTCGGATAAATCACTGTAACGTACACCACCAGTTTATAATAATATAATGTAGTTGGCAGTACCTACTTTAGTATTGAGAGACTCTATTGCGGATTTAGTGGGACCAAAGTCCCTTGGTCCAAGACTAAGACCTGTTCAGGACAAACATTGATTAATGTTATTTTGCATGTATGTCCTGCATACATGTGGATTTGTCTTATTTAATTACTAGCGACCCGCCCCGGCTTCACACGACCATATCAAATAAACTAGCGGCCCGATACGTGCTTCGTCGCTACATGTGGTAAATGAAGAAACACTCGCGACCGTTTTTGTGCAAACTTCACTTAAACCATCTAGGTACTAAATACTCCAAACAAACCCTGAAAATTTGGTTTGGATAGATGGGCCCGTTTTTTAGTTACAAAGTGACAACGAAAAATGCTACCTAATTTAATTATTTAGCTAACAAAGAAGGAAAATGTGACAAAGAAACTACATGAAAATCGGGACAGATACTATGCAGTGATTTGTATTGTATTGGTTCTTTCTAATAACACTTCATCTCAAGCTACTATTTGTGTCATATATATTATGATCGTACTGTAATGCCGGATACCTTAAACTGGTTTCAATATTTTAAAACCGTATTAGCATCAAGGTTATCCCGAACCCAATACCACTGTCAAAACTTTAAGCGAAACAAGCTTTTTTTCTTTTTGTAATAAATATGCATTAATTCAATGTCGATTAACTTTGTGTTTTTATTAATAGGTATCTGACAACTAACTCCATGCTGACACTGACCTTGTGTTATAGATATTAGGTTAAAAAGTAAACTTTTACAACAAGAGGTCGCGTTTTCGCCTTTGCAAAGACTGAAGCACAAAATTATTATTTACTAGCTGCCCGCCCCGGCTTCGCCCGTGGTACTTACTTACATGTATTATACATACATACAAACCTTCCTTAAGAATCACTCTATCTATTAAAAAAAACCGCGTCAAAATCCATTGCGTAGTTTTAAAGATCTAAGCATACATACGGACATACAGCGAAAGCGACTTTGTTTTATACTATGTATTGATACACGCATACCTAATTATTATTTATACCATACTCGTACCTCCTTACTGTAGCTTTAAACCTACCTCATCACATGAACTGGGCCAAGAAGAAATATTTTTTCAATTTTCAATTCCTGAGATTAGTTCGTTCAAACAAACTCTTTAGCTTTATTATGTGATGTGATTATTATATGATTAACGATTTCTTTTAGTTTAGAGTCGCTTAGTGGAATTAACAGTATTAATGACTGTTTGTTTACCATATCAAACAAGCTGCTGCAGGAAAAAAACCAGATTCGAAAGAATCTTCTTATGTCCGTTTTCATGGGGGCTAATTTATACATTGAATATTATGTCGGTATAGGAACAGATTTTTCCTAAAACTACTGGGGGTATCTGCTAATCGCTAAAAGATTTTTCACCTTTTCCATCTGTCGACACTGGGTTTTTTTAGCCATCTCCCAAAAGAGTTAGTTTTCGTCCAAACAAAAAATATAATAAAAATAATAACAGGAAATTCCGATCTTTAATTGCTAATAAGCGGTACTTCGCGTTTGTTCGAGCAAATAATTTTATGTCTCGACACGTTTACTAAATAAAATACATACGATACAAAGTAACTTTACTGCCATGACTTCAGTATTCATTAGAAACCTATATATCCCAGGAAACACCTCATAATATTTGATATTTATTACCCCATGACTATCAGGTTGTGTTATCGATTTCAATTCTATGGCAGTTATCCTCATGTTAATAGTTAGAAGCTAAAAACCAAAACTCATAGAAATATCAAGTCGAATCTCAAGACTGAGCAAATCGTGAAAAATGCATTTTGACGACTAGCGGCCGCCCGCGACTCCGTCCTCGTTAATTTTGCGGTCTATCCGACACAAAACGATTTTTCATCTCGAACCAGTAGTTCCGGAGATTAGCGCGTTCAAACAAACAACGCTGATGACATTGATTCATAAACTTATTTACTTTCGTATCAGTTTAATGAATGGAAATTGTATAAAATACCTAGTGTCAAAATATTGATAAGACACGATAATTGAACTACAGAAACCTAGATCACGGTCAGGTCCTAAAAGATAAACAAACCGTTGTAGTAAATAATACCTACATGCTATTTACATTGACAAAGACTAAAGCAAATATATGTTGTAGACTAGAAAAATCTATTTCTGCATTGTTCTTGGAACCCAACATGAGTATTTTCTCCGAATCTTCGTAACATCCTTCGGAGATTGCGGCCAAGGCGTATGACATTTAGCGCCTAAACAAGTTAATATTGATACAAAACATATTTTTCCATACAACAGCCATGCCCATCTAATATGTCCTTATGTTCATTAGTAGAATCTTCTCAGAATGTGGTTGACTGCATGGCAATTCGACACTGTCAAAGTTCACTGCTGCTTAATGGCATCATCGTATCATACTAATACATATATTAAATGTGAAAGTATGTTTGTTTGGATGCTTGGATTTAGATGATATTTGGTATACCTGCCGGTACCTATATCAAATGATCTGACTTCGGTGATAACATACTTTTTATCCCGATTAAATGGTCCCGTGGGACAAAATAAGAACCTTGATAACGCGGTCAAATTGGCGGGTAAAAACTCGTATAATAGAAAAAAGCTTTGCAACACAGATGCCAGACGGGTGTCTGTTCCATTTTGCCCTCCTAAAGAGAGTATAGGCGTTTTACTCTATTGTGCAGTAGGTATGCGACAAAATTCGAACCAGCTGTTAGCCGTGAGTGATGTTTCTTTTTTTTTATAGTAGCACGGTACTTTGGCTTCTCACTGCCTGATGGTAAGCAAAAGAGGAGCCCTAATTGCCATGACAACCGATGTGGTACCAAAATGGTATCCCATCAGTTACTTCCCGCTAGATACTTCTTCACGCTTCTCTTGAAGGAATCCATGTTATAGGAAGGAGGAAAAACGCATGCTGGCAACGCATTCCATCGCTTAATAGTTCGGCAAAGAAATGAATTGCCGAACTTCTGGGTGCGCGGTGGAATAGTGGCCACGGTAAAAGGATGACAACGTTGACCAGCACGCGTGGTTCTTTGACGGAATGGGGAAGGAGGTATAAGGGAAAATAGTTCAAGGAGGTTCAAGGTGCCTGGTGACCTCTTCGTTCCCAATATACGTACAGCCCGTCGTTGCAATCTGTCGAGCGCGTCCATGTAATGCATGGCAGATCCATCCCAGAGGTGCGAGCAGTATTCCAAGCAAGACCGAACTTGCGTCTTATAAAGAAGAACAAGCTGGTGCGGCGTGAAAAACCACCTTGTTCAAGATCCCCAGCTTTTTCGACGCCGTAAAAAGCAAACTTTCGACGTATTGGCCCTGATTAAGATTGCAACGTAGATCCATGCCAAGCATGCTTAGGCTAGTACGCAAACTGAGGGGAGTATCTTGAAGAAGGGGAATGGGAAGGAATGGTGTTTTTTTAGCTGAGAACGCGCAAACCTGGGTTTTATTGGCATTAAACTCAACCAAGTTGTTGGAACCCCATTTACTTATGAGGTCCAAAACCTGGTTCAGTTCAACGGCAAGATTCTCTCACATCCGCAGATTCACAGAATATCCTCAAAATTAACAAAAAAAATCGTAACCCGCGTAACTTGTTATTTGTTGTTTATCCCAATGGCCGCCACACGTCATATAAAAATTAATACCCCCAAAGCCAAGCGCATTATTAATTAAACTTTTGGCCAGATACGATAGTGACGTGCCACGCTACACTTATCGTTTCAACGTCAAAATTAGGGAAATAATAACGCTTTAAAGCTTCGTCGGCGTCTCTGAGTAAAACTGTTTGATGACTTTGGGTTAAAGCCGCAAAACAATGTTTTTGTAGTTTCAGACCTTAGGACCTTAGTCCTCCACAAATAATCATTTTTAATACGCACAACTAATGATAAATATGTTTATAAAAAGTTTTAAGGAAAAAATAACCACCATTAGCGAAATGACGTTGACAAGCATAATCTTGAATACATTAAAGTTTTTCTTTAGCTTCAAATACCTTGTTTAAAAAATAACTTGTAATTTATACGTCTAAACTTCGAAATGGACAGATAATTATTTATATGGGGATACAAAGTTGTTTTGGAAGGTAATAACTTCCTCTTAAAATATTGTGTTGTCTGCACAAACAACATTTTTAATGTAGGTATGCTTGTGGCTTGTAAAAATTAGCCTCTATTAAACAAATTGATTGGTTTAGGTAGCCGAATCAAATTTTGCATCATTTGTAAAAAAAAATATACCAAAACATTCTTAGAGATTACCTTGTTGTGTAAATAATTTTATGTATAACATAATATAGAGCTTCAATAACTATTAAACTAAAAAGCCCATTTTCAACTTAAACATTTTTATAGCGCTATATTGTAACGGGCCGAGTCAAAATATTCTGTACCTAGTTTTTTGTTATGGATTACCGGAAAATTGTACATTTCAATGGTAAATAAAGGTTAATCAGACAAACTGTTCCTCATGATGTCAATCAACTACGTACTAATGAAAAAGTTCAAACAAAAAATAAATAATAATACCCTTCCGGCCGTTTTCGACCATGGCGGCCGATCTTGCGATCAGCCAGGTACGTAATGAAATAATGAAATGAAATAATTTATTCAGCAATTTGATTTACTTAGTAAAAACTTTTGCACGTAAAAACTTTTTTTGCCCTACCATAGGATATTAGGATATTATTATAGAGCACAAGTCAGTGAGCAAGCACAGGTGCAGTCCCTTATCCCTCACTCTCATAGTTCGGTGGGACAGCGTTCTGACAAACAAAAATTAATAGATACATGTCGAGATTTAAATACCTTTATCTGATTAGGCTCGCGTCAAAGCCTTGATTTTATTATGAAATGGTTTATGTAGGGTCATGACCATGGACTCCAAGTTCAATCTCTGGTTTCTATAAACTGATAATTTTAATAGTTAACAAATTTTAACTATGACTTTAACAGTATCTTGTAGGCAACTAAACGTAATTTATTCGTATTTTCAAGCCCGAAATAATAAATAGAAAATCAATGGAATTTTATCTAAAAAAACTCGTTTTTGAATTAATCATACCGAAGGTCAATAATAAAATATGTTCCCTTATAAATATTTATATTGTTACTAACTAACAACTATAGGCCTATTGGTGATCCTTACTTCAAACATTATTCTGAATTTAAACACAACCGTTAATTAAGGCAGGTGACACTTGTGCAACCCATGCCCTTTCTAATTAAAGCTCTGGAGACATTTCCCCGTTTTTCTTAAAGGCGAGCATAACATAAGCTCAAACTCAAAATTGTCTTTATTGAATTAGGCGTGATACCAAAATCTTACACGAAAAGAAACAATAAGGTCCAAAGAAGGCCAAACTTAAAAAAAAAACTAATTCTTGATTGGACATTCCAAAATTAATTAAAAGTTTATGTTTACGTTAATATTTCCAAAAAAAAATTAATACCTATATATTTAATAGTCAGTCAGTTCTCTGAAACCATAGATTTTCCGCGCACAATGGAATTTAGAAACATGCCTGTATTATTAACATCTGGACTTGTCATATAATTGTTTTATTTTATCAAGTTGTTCTCTGTGTCTTATAGAATAGAGCTGCCAATGGATCAGTAAAACTTAATTTATATTATTTCAATTATTATTATTTTTTTTAATGTAAAGTTGATATGTTTACTTATGCAGTCCTAATTTTATTGTTAAAAACGTTTAAGTTCCACACATTTATTCAAATTCGGCCGCACCTTCATCTATTTTGAACGCACGGAGTTGCACGAAGTAGTTAGAGTAATTTGGCTCTTACGTCGAAATCAGTGCTTAACAACACAACATTAAGAGATCAAGTAATGTTTTTTATTTATTGAAATGATCCCCAACACAATTATCATCAATTCTGATAACTAAAAGGACGTACATAAATAAATTTTGTTAAATGTCATATTACTAATATTTAAGTTTTTGGTGAAGATTGCATGCAATCACTAAATTCATAATTGAATTAAAGTCTTAATAAAACTAAAGTATCTATAATGATAAAATTAATAATCCTTCGGATACTTACGTTCCAATTGGTATATGACATCCTCAGCGGTTATTTGCTGAATGAAGAGGACCGCAACAAATGATAACAGCAGCTTTTCCATGGCTTTTTCCATGTTTAAAATTAAGTTAACACATTACCTACATTTGTTTCAAATGGACTTAATTCACTTCAATTATTTTTATTTTTTAAATAATTGTTTTACTTTTTATTGGTAACTTAACACTTTCTTTTTGCTTTTTATTATAAATGTCAACTGTCAAAACCAAACACCAAAAAGTTTCGATTCGATTTAAAAACAAACTAATTTTGAATTTGGAATCGGATATTTGACCGGCACTACTTCGCGACCGACATTAGAGTGTCGTCAGTCGTCCGTCACACACTTGACTGTAACTCGAACACACAGGGCAGGTTACTTATCACAACATCGCTAGACGTAGATTAATTTCTATGACGGTTAACATTTTGGACCAAAGCTCGTGGACCTTTATACTTTTTTTTTGTTTAATTATTGTTGATCACGATAAAATTGCCAGACAAGCACGCAGCACCATACCAGTGAGGAACCATTATAATTAAACATCCATTGCTCATTAATAATTATTAATGAGCAATGGATGTTTAATTGCTGTCAATAAACGACCATAATGTAGAGTCTTTGAACCTTGTTTATTTTCATTTCGCATTAATTTTATTCCAAAAATATTGTCATTCAATATATTTTTGTCTGGGGCGCCAAGACAAGGGCTTAGAAGGACTGCCGATAGTCGAACAACCGACTAAAACCCAACTGGTTTCGCTTCTCGCCTGGATTATTCCAAGACATTAGCTTAACCAGGGACGTTTACAGAGTCTAGCTTATTTCTCCCTTAAAGCAACATCATCCTCCTAGCGTTTATCCCGTTTCCGTGCAGTGTCCGCTTTGACCATGATGCTGGATTTGGCGAATCTGGTTATAACAGCGAAGCGACTGCCATAAGACCTTCGTAACTCTTAGATGGGAACCAGACAGATTGGATCATGTTTACATTTTCAGATCTAATTCAATTAGATTCAGAAACTATCTAAATGTGTAACCATGACCATGACCATGTTTAATCCGTCTGGTTCCCCTCTAAGAGTTACGAAGGATTAGGCCGAGCTAATCCACACATAGAATTTCGAAAAATCCCGAGATGTGGGCCCGGATTCGAACCACGGACCTAATGAACGTGGGGCGCGGGCCTTACCCCTAGGCTACCATCGCTCTTTCCGTTAAAGGACCAATCTTGTAAAATATTCGAATTTGTCAATCACCAAAGTCGCAACATAAAAAATGTTGAACACATGAAGGTTACACCAAGGGCCATAAGATCACGGCAGGTAAGTCAAAGTGCTTAAATAAAAAAACAGCAACTCTTTTTTTTTTACAGCAAAAAAAGTTAAAACTTTTTGAAAACAAAATTGTTTTCTTGTTCCAGAATTTGATTTGAAGCCTGTAGACGTAAGTATGCCATATTAACTACATTATAATAGCCCCCACAATTAGTCACCATGACCGATTGTGTATACTAAATAGTTCTGTCTGTTATATCAGACGCGTTATACATACAAACGTAGTCTGCCTCCGTCATGTGGTCAGAAGGTCGAGTTACGAAGCGATTTGCACCTCGGATCCTGGGATCAAATCTTGGGCTAAACTAATTAAATCATTGTTGAGGAAAGTTTTGTGGGATATTGTTTAGTAAAAATATGTACAAGCGAAGTGTAGGAACTCCTTTTCATCAAGGTGGTTTTCTGAGATGAGGAAAAGATGTGAGGGGTCCATGCTTTTACCTTTTTTTCGCGCAGGGAAATACCTACATTTTTATATTGTTAAATAAATATCGTATTATTTAAATAAATTCTGCAAAAAGTTTTAATAATATTTATTAAAAACTTAGTTCATACAATACCTTTGCCCGAAAATTATAAATACTTATCTTTAGTTTGATAAATACGTAATACAGCTAAAAAAACTAGTGAGCTAATGTTTTTGCTATTAGACACACAATCATAATTTTGTATCAACAACAAACAATAAAAAGTACCTAGCTAAAAACTTGTTTGCCTTAAAGAAAACCTAGAATAGGATGAGTTAGTTAGAATTGTCGAATACCTAAATATCCAGGATAACTTAGTAAACAAGCAATAAATAGCGACCTAGATATTCGTTTGCCTAAAGCCTAAAAGAAAACCTAGAAAAGTATGAGTTAGTTAGAATCTTCGGTATAACTTAGTCATTCTTGATCTCGTCTTTGGCTTCACTGGACTCGTCAAGAGCTTGTTTGGATTTATTGGCGCTGGTCTCGTCATGGACTTGGTTGAGTCGTTTGGTTTTCTTGGGGCCACTGATGAATCTATAGAACCTGTTCGTGACTTCAGACATCGGCAACTCCACCATCAGATGCAACAAGATTGCACACATGTAGGACCACCCCAATACTCCTAGGTAATCCTGAACCTGATACATTAAAAAGTTGAATTTGTATACATTTTCCTCTAAATTAAACGTAGACAACATCATAAACATTTACTGGCTCAGTATACATATTATTCATTCATATTTATAAATAATTTTATGAGAAAGAACAAATCTCGAGCTTGCCACAAAGTTAATTCGCCTTATTTTTGAAAGCTCAAGTGGCCAACATATAGATGCTAGGGAACAGATAGACATATTTAAATTATATTACAAAGTCTGTTTTATATTACAAAGATAATTAAATATAATATTACACCCAGACCAGGACAAACAGTTCATGCACACAAATGTTTGTCCAGAGCGAGGATCGAACAGCAAGCGTGTCGTCGTTTAGGAGAGTATAGTGTTTTCGGGGCAGGCAACGCATCTACGACTTGTATGTTGTGGTTTTGCCCATGGGCAGTGATTTTCACTTACCATGACATGACCGTTATGAAGCGCATCGACCAATAATGTTACCAAGCTGATGTTTGACTTACCACGTGGTAATAACTGAAGTGGTTGAGTGTGTACGTGGTGCCGGCGGAGTAACGAATCACATTCGTGTGGACCAAGAAGAGACAGTACGACAGCCTCATGAATATAGTCCAGCCCTCCCACTCGAGTATTCCGCGTAATAAATCTGAAAAAGTAATATATGTCCAGCTATTTAACAACACTTACTGTGGAGAGAGTACCTAATAATGAAAGTAGCAAGAGATAAATAAATTCCTTGGTCTTACACACTAATGCCCTACTGGCCTATAACTAATCTCGAAGCTTGTACATACTATGGATGCTAGGGATCGGATAGACACACTTAAATATTTTTATAAACATCCATGACTCGAGTAATTTGAACTAGAATCATGGACGCTAATGTGCATCACAAAACATTTGCCCATAGCGGGATTCGAATTCGTAGAGAGTACTAAAGAAAAGATCAAGAGTGTCGTCAACCCATATCATGGGTAATACCATGATATGGGTCATGGTATTACCCATGATATGGGTTGACGACATGCATAGTGGGCCGTCAACTGGAAATGTCAATTTATTCGCGAGTATTGCATAGACAGTGGCAACGCCGACACCGGTTCTGGTAAGTTTTGGCATTACACCACACCTATTTGTTTTCCAAACCAAAAGAGATTCCTTTGGCACCTCTCATTTCAGACGAACATGGCTAAGAAATTACCAACTTATCGAAGCCGCCTAGACTTTTTCAAGTTAACTGGGTTGGAGGCGCGCCGACAGTACTTAGATCAAATGTTCCTTTATAAGATCATCAATTCTACAGTGGACAGTCCTGACTTACTAAGAACCGTGTCCTTAAATGTCCCAAATAAATTACCACGCCGCGAAAGATATGTGCCCTTTTTCATCGCTGGCTCAAAAAGCAATTTGGGTCACCACGCCACCATGAATAGAGTGATGAGGAAGTACAATCGACTTCATAAGAGTTGTGATATCGACATTTTTTCCAATACACCACGTACATTTAAAAATAAAGTTTTAAAGCATATTGCTTCAATTTAATTTTACTATTAGTTACTTATATTTAGTTCAGAGATAGATAATGTTTGGAGTTAATTTTAATTTTAAGATAAATTGCACAGTCCACTTTCCAAGCTGTGGCAACCTATAATTAAGAAAACACTTAGCCTTAATCCTGTATCTAGCATTTAGGTTAATTTTTAGTTCAGTGTTATTCTTGTTGGTTGTTCTAAATAAAAAAAAATAAAAAAAAAAAAAAAAAAATAACTTACCTTCACACTTGCAAGCCGCTCCGAGGATATAAAGGTTCATGATGATGGCCCACATCGGTCTGATGATTGGATTGTACAAGACCTTGACAAAAACAGGCATCGGCGTCTCCAAATAGAATATTACTTGAGCTACCAACACGAAAAACAGCGGGACGATCAAGAAATAGTACGCCCAACGATATTCCTGCAAAGTAAAACAATAATGAAAATAAAAAATAAATTATAAGATGGTCGACTGTGGCTTGATGTACATTGCCGAGGATAAAGCTAGAATACGAACCTTTGAAGGGAAAACCGATAAATAATCATTCTCTCTAAGACCGTTTGGAAATCAAAGGTAAAACAAATACACTTAGATATCAGTTCAATACAATACTATGTGTGTCATAATAATGGAAGTGAACCGGGATGGTGTAGGTAAAGGTTAAAAAGTTGACTATTACACCAAAGCCATACATTTGTGCATGAAAAAAATTAACAGTTCATCTCTGTATCATATCATCTCTCATGACAAAGTGTCTGTGACAAATATACTTATTTAATCCTTTTTGTCACCAATACAACTGTAGGTTCTGTTAACTAATATCTAAGCTGAATCCAATTTGTCAGACCAAGAGTAATGTACCGTATATTCCCTCTTTAGGAGTCCTTTCTTTTGCAAGTTGTAGATGAAGCATCCGAAGTAAATGCCGATGATAAATCCTGGAAGATTCGGGATGGTCCTCTTGAACAGATAATTGAAGGTCGGACTTGTTATGAAGTACCCATTCGTTGTGCTGGACAAAAAAAATGTTTTTTTTAGTGATACCAATAGGTAAATACTATTAGGATATAGAAAGGAAACAGAATAATAAATGAATAAATAATAAATCATTGGACTAACACACTGATTGCCTAGCCCAAAACTAAGCTCGAAGCTTGTACTTTGGATGTTAGGGAACGGATAGACATGCTTAAATACTTTTGCAAACTTCCATGACTCGAGTACAAATGCCGATGTAACAAACATTTGCCCCTAGCGGGATTCGAATCCGAGACCCTTGGTTTTGTAGCCGATCTCTGACCACTAACTTGACCAACGGGCCCGTCAATATTTATTGAATTTACGTTGTAATACCAGCCAGATGCGCAGGATATTTTATAGTGCACAAGTGAGTGCGCCAGCACAGGTGCACTCTCTATTCCCTCACTCTCATAGTTCGGTGGGACAGCAATCTGACACGACCGTAGAGAGATCAGGCATACGACCAACGGCTTAACATGCCTTCCGAAGCACGGAGGAGCTCGAGATGAAATTTTTCGGTCACCCATCCGATGACTGGCCTCTGCGAGAGTTGCTGAACTTTGAATTCACAGGCCAAGCACGCTAACCACTGCGCCATCTAGCTAAATGGCGCTGTGGCTTGGCTTGGCTTTTCTGGACGCAGCTCAGCTCAGCTGCGTCCAGAAAAGCCAACCCAATTTTTCCGACCCCTGGGATCCATTACTCTCAAGCTTAATTTGGAATTAGGCAATCGGTCTGTTAGCCCATGGAGTATTTATTAAACTTACGTTAAAGTAGCCTCGATGGTCTAGTGGTTTAAGTACCAGGCCTTGGTCTCGAGGTCCTGGGTTCGATTCCCAGGTCGGGCAAACTTTGTGTTGATTTTTCTGAACACAGCCCGGGTTTGTGATCACCAACCCGCATTTGGCAAGCGTGGTGATTAAGCCAAAACCCATCTTTGTAACGAAAACATGATTTCAAATGATGGAGGCCTTTGCCCTGCAGTGGGACATTAATAGGCTGATACTTTACTTACGTTAAAGTAGCCATGAAGGTGCCGTCCCAGTTGTTGGCGTAGACCTGGTACGCCGGGTAGCTGATGCCGATGAGGTAGAGCGTGACGAGGGCCAAGTTTCGCGCCCGCTTCGAGGGAGCCAGCACTAGCACCAGCAACCCTATGATGTGGAGCTGGAACTCCGATGCCAAGAACCTGTAACAAAGCAGTTTTGTTCTTTGTAAAATTTCACAACATCAGGTAAGTACATAAATTTGACTCCGTTAAGTAGATTAAGCACTTGTGTTGCAGATGTAAGATTCAACAGCGGTATTACTAAGCGTGAGACTCCACCAAAGAGGAGCTGTGCAGGCGGAGCGGAGATGTGTCCAGACTTCGAGAGCAGCCAATAGGGTTTTGGCTCAAAAACGTGACTTTATCAGAAACGAAATCCTATTGGCTACTTACGGCACATCTCCGCTCCACTCGCACATCCCGGCTTGGGTGGAGTCTCACCCTAACAGTACAAACAGCCATGTTCATGCACACAAATAATTGTCCAGTGCGGGAATCGCACCTGCAGCCTCTTGGTCTTAGTAAACTCTTTGAATACTAAGTACAGGATCTGACAATTTGTATTGTAGTAATGATGTTTTGGTAAAGGTATACTTACATTTCAAAAATATAAATAAAGTATCATTCTACGGGACAAAATCGTAGCTCAAGCAGAGAAGTGGCTATTACAAATTAAAATAAACCTTTATTAAAAATAAAAGCACCTTTCGCATGACTTACCACACCTGTATGTTGCAATAGTTGTCGTTCATCAAATTATTGACATATAACATGTTGTACAGCCAGTTTTTTCGACAGGCATATCCCTCCGACGCTACAAACTCCTGAAACACAGTTTATCAACATAGATACATCATCGTCATCGGCCTATTGCCTATAAATAGTCAAAATAAGGTTTTTACAAAATAATTACGGCACGGTACGTGTTCTAACTTATTTATTAAACGAATACAAAAATCTGAGTGCAAAACAGTGTCCAGCAAAACTGTTCGAACAGCTACAATAAAACAGACTCAAATCAATTGCCTAGCCCCAAACATTTATCTGTGCCCAAATTAAGCTCGATGCTTGTACTATGGATGCTTGTGAACGAATAGACTCACTTTAATACTTTTATAAACACCCATGACTCAAGTACAACTGCTGATGTTCATCACACAAACATTTGCCCCTTGGTTTTGTAGCCAGGGCCTCTGACCACCAGACCAACGGGCCCGTCAAAACAAATGGCGAAATTAAAGTAAATAGATTACTGGCTTACCCCAAAAAGCGGACCTCTCGGAAAGAATTTGAAGGACACGGCTGTTATTATTAACACAACGAAATTAGCTGGAGTCAATCTGTAACAATTAACATTCAGTGTCATTTTGTGCTTGTTTCAGTTTTGTTATTTATTTTGGAAAGCCAACATAGCAGTTAATTGTGTAACTCAATGTGTTGAAATAAAAAAAAACACACTCGAAATATGTAGTTACATAATGTTATGCTTTATATCTAAAATATATTAGGTAACTTGAAAGATTTTTATTTTTGAAAAAAGAGGTTTCATGTTTTTCTTTAAAGAGGTAACTTTTTTTTAAGTTGAAAAAACATTTAAAAAAAATACCTTAAAAAAAATAAAAAAAGCAAAAACATTTTTATTGTTAAAGAGGTAATTATTTTATTTACTATTTGTAAACAGAAGTAACTTTTTTCATGTTTAAAAAAATTAATATGTTTTTGTTTACCTCAACCATCTCTGAAACATATTGTAAAAACTAAAATGATTTCTTAAATAAAACATGAGCTGTCACAACATGATCAATTTCACGTTTATGAACTACTTTACGAAATATGTAGCTCCTTAATTTGATGCCTTATATCTAAAAGATAATTATGTAACTTGAAAGATTTAATATTTTTGTAAAAAGAGGTTTTTCTTTGAAGAGGTAACTTTTTTAAATTTTATTTACTTTTTGTAAACAGGAGTAACTTTTTTTCATGTTTTAAAAGGTTACATATTTTTGTTTACCTCAACCATCTCTGAAACGTATTGGACGTTACTTCAGTCCACTTGAGCGGCGCCTTCTCCGCCTTATTCTGCAGGCTGTAGGCGAGCAGAAACCCGCATATGGTGAAGAACATGACAGTCACTAGGTGCCCCTGGTGTACCAAGTAGGTAAGCAACGGATCGTATACCTGAAAAATTTATAAAATAAAAAAAAAATCCTTGGTCTCACAAATTGCCTAGCCCCAAACTACTAATATGGATGCTTGGGAACAGGGAGACATAAAATACTGAATTTTTTTAAAACTTTTCTTTTCGAAACAGTAGTTTCTCACATTAGCGCGTTTTAACAAACAAACTCTTCAGCTTTATTATTAGAGGATAGATGTTGTACTTACACCTTCATAGGCCTCAGGATTGGATGCCGTATTAATCGTCAACATCTGAATATGGCCCCAAACAACAATCATGGATGAGAGAGCCCTGAGGAACAGAAGATCATAGTTAAATAAATAAATAATAGTAATCTATTGACATTAAAATTTATACACAGCAATAGTTATAATTATTTATTTCCTGTAAAGAAGGTGAAGGGTTAGAAGATGGTGGCAAACATGCAAGTTAGCCTGATGGTAAAAAATCTCAGACACCACGAACACTTTAGAAGAGAAGAATTGATCAAATTTTGAACTTTATCTCACCTCATTCCATTCAAACATTGAAGGTTATGGTTGGGGTCTTTAATTGGTGGCCCCGTCAGGTTCTTCCAATTAGCTCGCAATGAAAATGCCATCAACATTTTGTACCCTGAAAAAGAAATACAATTTACCTCAATTTGATTCAGTTGAGTCGATTTTTTTGTATCAGATAGAAAGTCGTAGTCGTAGTCGTAGGTACGTACCTACCCTAAATAATTACTTAAATATATATTTACAGTTACATGCCTAAGATAAGACCTGAAGATAGTCATTTATGTCTAGTTTCTGTGCGAAGGTATAGACGAGCATCTGTTAATAATGAATTTTTAACCTGGAACTTTATCTGACATCTTAACTAACTTTTAATCTTTGCAGCCACAATATCTTGGGTTAATAAATTCTCTACGAACCTGGTGTGGTCTGATCTCTGAAGAGGTCATACAGCTCCCTCGCGATATACATCGATACGACTTAGAAGTCGATGCTGTACGAATGCCTGTCTTGTTAGCATTCTTGAGTCGTCACGTGAATCTTTTAACCGTAAAACGTTTTCAAAACGTAGTATTTTTTTGGGTTTGGAAAATGCCTTTATTGGCCGCGGAGGTGGTGGAATGGGGCATGCAGGACTCCTGATATCGGATGGCGACCGAACTACCTTCTTAAAACCTGACAGTGTCCCTCCGCTCAAAAACCTTACCCAATCCTGTTTTTTAACGACAGCATCTAAAAAGACTGCCTTGTCGCCTTAAAGATGGCCAGCATGAGCACATCATAGGAGTCGATGCTGTACGTATGCCCGTCTTGTTAGCATTCTAGACTCTTCACGTGGGTCTTTAAATCGTACATCTTCGATAAGAATCCTTTTATTCAGACATGAAAATGCCTAGGGCATACTAACATACCCTGGCCCTAGGTAAATAAATTCTTAAAGAACCTGGTGTGCTCTGGTCCCTGAAGAGGTCGTACAGCGTCCCGATGACGTTGAGGGCCACCAGCAGGCCGAGGATGGCCAGCATGAGCACGTCATAGGAGTCGATGCTGTACGACTCGCCGCCATGGTTGCATTCTAGACTCGTCACGCGGGCCTTCAAATCGTACTCCCTGGAAACAACGTGTTCTTTTAACCGACTTTAAGCGTCTCGGTTGGCTAGTGGTTTAATTGCCCGGTTGTGGTCACATAAGATCCTAGGTGCGATCCCTCTTACTTTTTTTGGTAGAAGGAGCAGAAGTATGGTTGAAACACACTACGCGAAAAAACGCGACAGAATCCCCAAGTTCATTTTCTATACAATATTACGCGACGTAATCTCGACATGGTGTGTCATCCAGTTAAAATACGTTGCAGACATAATCCCGTCGAACTTCGGCCGCATTTTTTCGGCTGAGTGTGTTTCTATTATTTTAGAAAGTAGTGGGCTGCTGAACCATTGGGATATGCTTTAAGCGCTTCTAACGACACCGCTGGCTGGGAATAAAAGCAGAAGGTAGAAAGCTACCTATTATTGCCGTTTAGTTTAGTTTAGTTCTGATCTAGAACTACTGTTCTAGAATGAAGAAACTAAAAGGGACATGACGCTGCCAAGGAGCATAATTAAGTGCCTACCTTGTCATAGTTTCGTTGAGGCAGGCTTCAGTGGTGTTCCACAAAGCGTCGTGGCTATTGTCTCCGTTGTATAAGTGAGCACATCTCTGTGTGATGCACAGTCCATACCTAATGTTTGAGTAGTTGTAATGATGGAGGTACGCGGCTGAATACCCCTGTAACAACACACACCTGATTCATTATCATCATCATCATCCTAGCGCCACTTCCTTGAAGCTCAGAGCACGCTGCGACTATAATCCTGAATTAACAAGCCTCGTTATTACAATGGAATGACAGTCGTCTGACCTCCGTAACCCTTACAAGGAAACCAGACCATTTGGATCATAGTTGGGAGAAACGGCCGATCGGGTGATCCAAGCCTACAATGTCCTAACCAATCTAGGAAAACGAACACAAAGTGAAAGTGTTCCCCGCGGGGTTCGAACCCACGACCTCAGAGGTATTTGAGCAGATCGTTCTCACACCACTACACCGCGGAGGCAGTCACCTTATTGTATCTTTTTTATAAGAGGGAAGCGGGCAATTAATTGGATCATCTGATAGTAAGTGATCAACGCTGGCGTCGGTCACCAAAAAATCCGCAGAATCGCCAATGTTTTGCCAGCATTTAAAAGCTCTTAGGGTGTTACCACACCAATTGATCGATCGTCGATCGACGCCGTCGATCGATGGTAGAATGGAATCGACGTCGATCGATAGTTTCCACCAGACCAATCGATCGACCGTCGATCGACGGCATCGCTCGATGGTAGAATGGAATAGTCGACGTCGATCGAGCTGTTTCGCCAATCGATCAACGTCGACCGGTGCCATCGAACAGCAATCGATCGATTGGTTAGTCGACTGGTGTCCGTCGATGGCGTCGATAAATTAAAGCTACCACACCAGTCGATCAACATCGACCGATGTCGATCGATGGCACCACCCTTACCCCTCCCAATTTAACTTTGGCAATACTTCAGCGTAAAGATGAAATTATCGAACAAGATCATGTTTCAACAAAGTTGAAGCTACGTAAAATGATTGAATTTTTTGTTTTGACTGTAGGTATGTGCTTAGGTGAACTATCGTCACGTAGGTACCTACAGTCAAAACATGATGTCTGTTGATGTTAAGCGCTTGTTCATGTTGAACTCGCGGGCACGGCACGGGCAAGGTTCTCGACGGCTTTTGTTCTATCTTTATTTCATACTAGCAGGCGCCCGCGACTTCGATCGCGTGGATTTTGGATACTAACTTTCAGTGGAATTTATCATAATCCTTTCTTAGGGGATGTCTACGTCATAGCATCTTTATGCATGCAAAGTCCCAGCCTGGTCGGTTTAAAATTGACTGAGTTTCATACAAACGGTGATCTCCTTTTTGATCCCCTTGGGGTGAAAAATATCAAGATCCTTTCTTTCACTTCTATATCTAAGAAGATATTTGAAGTTACGCGCCCGCGCCTGCGAGTTCAACAAGCTCTATTATACCTAAGTATAGAAACACACTAGGCCGAAAAAACGCGACCGAAATTTTGTGTGACTGACTCTGACTACGCCTGCAATGCATTTTAGATGGATGATGAAACACTATGCCGTATTCCCGCCGAACGTATTTTAAGCCTGTGATGGTCCAGCCAAGTTGCCACTTTGACTATCGCCGCGACTTATGTTTCCATCGCGCTCACCCAGATAGACTACGTGTGCGAGATGGCAATATTAGTCGATGCGATGGCGATGTCGATAATGGTCGAAGTGGCAACTTGGCTAGACCACTTGGTGTTTCGAATATTCCCAATAGTCCCCTCCAGGCCTGTCCCCCGGGGGGCAGCTGGGAATTGTGTTCCCAGTTGTCACCGGGGTGACTGTTGCCGACTGTTCCCTTTGAAAGCTGACTAGAGGGGCCAAACGGGAAGTATTTTTATCAATTGTCACGGGGGTGGACAATTTCTACGATACCTCTTCACTAAGACATTTCCTAATCGACTACTCTGCTACTTCAACTCACGTCTATCAAATCCTTGAGTTCGCTCGGTTTATCCGTGACGATATCGGCGTACGTCGTACAGTAGACGCCCCCGGGCTTGCCCACGCACGGCGCGTACCTATCCAAATGGTACTTCATCGGCAACCGATAGTATTCCGCTTCTGTAACAAACAATCCACTCAAACATTTAGAACTACTGGGACTGGGACCTAGCACTAGAATAAATAAACAAATGAACTGTGCATTAAATAAAAATACTAAACAAGATAAAAAGTCGGGGTTCAAATAAAACTATTCTTACAGGAAAATGCAGCCGGCATCACCCCAATTTCCCCAAAGATGGTTGGGATCTACCTACTAGATTTTTTACTTACGTAGTGGGCATTGAGGTATTACTACTACGTATACTTATAGTGGACATCGAGAACAAAATTTATGTGTGAACTTGGAGGGAAAGGGGCGGATAATTTAATGACACGCCACTAGCTTTATTTTTCAGCCTTTAATGATTTATACATGTTTCTTAAAATCAAGACGGCACTTTTTCGGTTATAAAAAGTACGATATGTCCATGGACCTCAGGGCAATAATAAAATTATTATCTAAATGGGTCCTAAAAAAGTTAACTTCAAGAGCCGATTGCAGGATCAAAGGGGGGTGTGAATGTAATCACGCCATCAACTTAGCTAGAATCAGGACTGTAAACTCAGTTTTTCTAAAAAGAAACTGAGAAATACCTATCATTGTTTTATTAAATAAAGCAAATAAATAAATTAACGCCCCAGATGCTCAGCCCCAAACTAGATGCTAGCTAGGGAACGGAGAGACATACTTAAATTCTTGATATACCTAAACATCCAAATTTTCCCCTTATAGGATTCGAACCCGCGACCTATGGTTTTGTAGCCAGGTTCTCTAACCACTAAATCAAGGGGCCTGTCAAATAAAATCAACTGTAGTTTTAAATCTTAACTACTTACTGCTCAATTGATGGATAACACGAGTATTGCCAGCCATTGTCGTATGAACGATCGCGATGAGAAATAGAAATAGCAACTTCATGATTATGCACTTTTCTTACTCGATACAATCAAAATATACCAATGAGAAAATACACAACTGTTTATGTTAAATAATGACTATCATTTGCAACGATTTCTATTTAAAACGTATGTAATGCAAATGTTACTTTATTTTTATGAATTTTTATGTATATATTTTATATGTCGGAAAACGACATCGTTGAAAAACAGATTATTTTCCAACTTTCAGCAAGATAGTTGGATACAGATGATCCAACATTTAGCACAAAAACTGTCAACGAATGGCTCGTTTTCGGATATTTAATGATTTCATCACGTAAAGCCGGTTTTCCACTATGGAGCGAAGTTTCTGGAACCTCCCCGACTTTTGATGGAGATAAATGTACCTACCGCATTGTTACCGACATATCAACGTAGTTCACTATTACTCCAACAGGTTTTAAATTATTTTTTGCACGTTATCGGTGAAAAGCGTAATTTAACGGCACAATTATTTATCCATAAACATTGTATGCTGATGCTGAAACTCCTTGACTTTTCTCCGATTACCGTAACCCGACAGTAACAGTGCAGTGACATAATGATTGTAACGAACACCTTATATGTATAAACTCTTGATATAGATCTCATCACTTTTCACAGTTTTAGTAGGTATAGCAAGGCTTTCCCAACATCTCAGATGCCTTTCTGGAAAGCAATCAATAATTGTTACAGAATAAAACAGTTTTAAATAATTATTATATTATTATTTATTTCCAGTTGTTACAATAAAGATTGTTGTTTTCTATACTGCAGTAGTTTTAAGTGATGGAGTTCATTTCTCACATAGTGGATCCCCGGCCTAAGTAAGTTCAAGATATTCGTAAGAAATTCGTGGGGTTAACATATGCGACACTTGAACACATAATGAACATATTTCGTGAGCATAGTTTAAAAAACATATTTCCGTGTACTATTTTCTACACCTACTTATTTAAATATACGAAGGGTGACCTTATTTTGTTTGTAAATTAGGCTCTTTTCAAGATTTTTTTTCCTTAAAACAATGATCATCATTAGTAAGTAACACTAGAGTTGGAATGCTTAATTGGGTAGTAAATTGCTTCTGTTGGAACTATTCGATTGGGTAGAAGACGGCTTCTATATTTCTTTAAATTGGATGGAAGACGACTTCCAAATAGATTGAATATCCCTTATAGTTTTTTGAGCCCATGAGATCCCTGTAATTATCAACATTAGCCTGTTGCAACATTCTGCCCGACGCGTAGGCCTTTGGCGTACCCTAGATGGGAGGTAATGGTCATAATTACCACGCTGGAAAATTTTACTAACTACATAGGGTAAGTTCGCCGGTTCGCGTCCATCGCCCAGTTCGCGTCCACTTTATTTTTAAATCCTCGAAAATAAGTAAACTGCTACACCAATCAAACGAAAAAACTTTACCACTTAAACCTGTATGTTTAAGAAGCTAGCACATATAAACAAAAGGTCCGTACCTCAAACCAAAATAAAATGAAAAAAATATTTGTCCTTGCTGTTCAACAAAAAGTGCGAAAACGCTGGATTTTAAGAAAAAAAATAGTGTGCAGCGGCGAGTTCGATGGTAAGTATTTTATTGTTTCATATGTATTTCGGGAAACTTAAATGTTTCTAAACTTTTATAATGAAAAAAGGAATAACAATTATAATGAATTTGTTTATTTTTTTTATATTTAACTAATAAAATAAGGTGGACGCGAATTACTACATCAAATTTTCAAAATTTCCACTTTGCGTCCGGGTGGACGCATACTATAAACATAATAGACCAAATTGCGTCCACTATGTATTTTTGCTAAAAGCAATTGACTTTCTTGTAAAAATAATTTATAAGCTTAAATTCTTAAATGACAAGTGGACAAAATTTCTTTTAATCTTATTTTATCTTCACTAACAACTTTCTGATTTTCGGGTAGTTACCGCGACGTTGGTTCTATGGTGTCCTTAGACGACAAACGAATTCTACCATTAGAAGATACTGCATCAAACTCCAATATTAAGTGATGAAAAAGAAACTCTCGTAAAGGAACTTACTCCAAAAATTCCTTTGACTTCATCATCAGCACCAACTGTATCGCTACCATCTTTATACCCTCAGAGTCTTAATTACAACCATTTTCAGTCACTACACAAAAGGGAACTACTGATTAATTTGAAGACCTGGTGCTGACCAGCTGACCAGTATTTTTTTACAATGCTGGAAAAGATAATCCCAGTACTCCAGCAACCATACCTTCTGCTGCATGAAGAAAGTGTTAGGAAGGAAAAGCAGGAAGCGCGTTATTATTAATCAATACTGATCTTAGATTAAAATTAGGAGTCATCCATTGCCGCGTAAGGGTGTCCTTAAAAAAACACGAAATGTCACAAGGGGCGTAGTAATATGTATTCATGTTTATTTTGTTTCCGGCAAATCCTACTACTATTACATATAAAGGCGAAAGTTTGTATGTATGGATGTATGGATGTTTGTTACTCTTTCACGTTAAAACTACTGAATGGATTTGAATGAAACTTTACCACAATATAGCTTATACATCAGAATAACACATAGGATATTGGAAATCGAAATCCACGCGGACGGAGTCGCGGGCGGCCGCTAGTATGCTATACTTATTCAAAAATCGGCGTTAAATCTGTGGTGTGAAGACATTCTTAATAAAATTAAAATTATGTTCATCTAGTGTTGTAGCGTGGGGGGGGGGAGTTTCTTAAACCTCACCTAGGGGGAGGGGTGTGGTCAAAAAAACATCACATGATAAATGGACCGCCCCTTAACAGAACTCATAATGCTTATCTTTAAAGGTGCCAGTACTGGTTAGGTTCCTACTACATAGTTATCTTATTTTAAGAGTAATAATTGTAGCGAATTAATTTTTAAAGTGATTACAATGTTGATTTTTAATTATTTATATTTATTCTTAAATAAAGACACTGATAGAATACAATCTTTCTTTTCATTTTTCTTCGTATCACCCCTATTATCCTTCACTAAGCTGGTGGACGCAAACTGGACCATCGGTGGACGCAATCTCGATTTTGTGGACGCAAACTGGGTAAAACGCCAAATTCCGATATTTTTATTTTTTTGGAATAAATACAAAGTGTTTTAAGCAAATTTGAAAGTTAATCTTAAAATAGACTATATAATGAACTCATAAAATAATTTTGAGATAGATACTAGTGCTGGGATATTTTTATTTTCGCCGTCAAACTTGGGAACTGCACTAAATGGACGCAAACCGGCGAAATGACCCTAAATACTATTCAGCCGGGTTGGATTAAAACACATGGGACACTGATATCTCAAAACGTATTAAACTATATAAATAAAAATGAATTGTTGTTCGTTAGGCTGATTATATCTCGAGAACGGCTGGGCTGATTGAGCTGATTTTGGTTTTAAAATATTTGTGAACGGTGTTTCTAAACGGTGAGAACATAAGGAAAAATTGCGAGTAAGATAGAGTAAGACGACAATTCCATTTTCCCATATAAAAGTTGGCCTCCAATAATTAGGCGGTACGAAGTTCGCCGGGTCAGCTAGTATTATATGTATGTATGTATAAAGAACCACTGTAGTTTGCCGGAGACATAAAAATGCAAAACGGGACAAGTTCTACCTATCGCTAAAAAAACAAAAAAAGTAACTAAATAGGTGTGCATAAAAGTGTAATATATTTATATTTATTTATTAATTATTTATAGCACGGCATATTTGCTCTACTTTTCCTGATGGTTAGCAAAAGAGAAGCCCTGATTGCCATGGCAACGGATGGGGAACCGTAGTGGCATCCTATCCGTTGGCATCGTCATACTGGCTTGCAAGATACTTCTTCACGCTTCGCTTGTAGGAATCCAGGTTAAAGCTGGTACACGTATGCTACCTATGTTATATAAATAGGCGTATAGTACCTACTGTCACCTACTTGTCAGGGATCTTGAAATCATTCTTGATAGTAAACTGACCTTTTCTAATCACTTAGATTTCATTACATCTAAAAGCCTTAAACTCCTTGTTTTAATTTGCAAATTTTTTAAGACCTCCAAATCTTTCAAATTTACGTAGGTACTATGCACTTGTACGTAGTTCCTTAGAGTACTGTTCAAGCATTTGGAATCCCCAATATCAAGTTCATAAAGATCGCTTGGAGAAAATTCAAAAAAGGTTTTTATTAGAAGTATGTGTTGTTGTATTTTTAAATTTTAATATTTCTACTTAGTTTAAGTAATAAGTAAGTTCGAACTGTATTTTTTATTGTATGTAAATTTTCTTTTATTTTGTTTACAGTTCGGCACTGTGCGCTATTTTAAACGCAGGTTGTGTTTGCCTGTAATTGTTGTTGCATTGTAACTTTATTATAAACCATTTTATTATTAAGCATGTGTGATGTAACAATGTTGGCAGACCTTTAAATAATATAAAATAAAATAAATACTGCAAGGAATTGCATTGCCAGATCTTTTGATTCCTGCTTAAGTACCATCTAAAATCCTCCGTTAAACTCAACGACTAAAAACTATCTAATATTAGGTGTGTCTCATCAAACAGGTCGCGATAATTCATTGTCATTGTTTCCGCTTAGTATTTTAATAACGTAGCATAGTACCACTTCAAGCCGTCAATAAGTGATTAAGTGATGCCATTAATCGGCGGAGCTGTTGTTTCCAAACAATCGTTTTAAAAATTATATGTGCTCATTTGATGTTGCCAAATATTTATTTGATTTGTTGGTTGATTTACAGCGCTCTGTTGGGGAGGGTATGTGGGTTTTATAGTCAGGCAACGCATCAGCGACCATTGACAGTCCTGTTGGTGTAGTGGTCAGAAACACTGGCTACAAAACCATGGGGGTTCGAATCCCACTCAGTTGGCTAGAGTAAGGGGTTTTAAAGAAAGACAACGCATCAGTGACCCTTGACAGGCCCGTTGGTCTAATGATCAGAGACAGTGTTCAAATCCCGCGTCGGGCAAATGATTGTGTGACAAACATCGACATTTGTACTCCAATCATGGATGTTTATTAAAGTATGTCTATTCGTTTCATAGCATCCATTGTGAAAGCTTCAAGCTTAGTTTTGGGCTAAGCACTAAGCAGTAGTTAAAAAAAACAAATTGGCTATATTCCCCAAATAATTAGGATCCTTTTATGTTTAACAAATGACAAAAAGAGATTATTTTATATATTTTTATGTTAAGTGCCTGAATAATCTTCGGGGCAAAGTTTATTTGGTGATAATCCAAAAGGTTGCTTGAAGTTATAGCTTACTTTCGATAATTATATAACACGTTCTTATAAAAATATAATAAATAAAAACAAATGTTAAACAATATTTTTGTTTTGTATCAATTAATTCGAGTAACTTATTAAACGTATAAAACGCCTTATCTTTTAAACTAGCAATAAAGTTTTTAGTGGACTTTGCTAGCTAATTTATTAAATTCTGTATTTTTTTTATTTATTTATTATTTATATTCTATAGAAAATAATTAATTTATTCACATTAAACATTAAATAAAAAATATTTTTGCATTTAAATGGTTAAGTTACATTTAAGTAACTCATGTATTCATGTTCATTTTACTTTTTCATTCATACTTATATCATTTTACTTTTTTTGACATAGATAGAGGGCACTTTATAATGAAACTAGCGGGCGGCCGCGACTCCGTCCGCGTGAATTTCGATTTCCAATAGCCTAAAGCCTTCCTCGTCAAATGGACTATCCAACACAAAAGGAATTTTCAAATCGGACCAGTAGTTCCTGAGATTAGCGCCTTCAAACAAACAAACATACTAACAAACTTTTCAGCTGTATATCATAGTATAGATATCGATAATTTGTTTATCGGTGTTACATACTTTTTGAGATATTGTCTATGTAAGTTGCTATGGTTTTTATGCATGTCAGAATATAACAGAATTGAGAAAACGGTGTGCCTTTATTTCACGCTTAACGAATCTATATTCTCAACATAAGTGGCGACCGTGAAAAATCGATAATATAATCGGAAACAGAAAATAAAACCGCGGCGTAGAATAATAATATGGAAGAGTCGAAGAGGAAGAGAACGCAATTGCGTAAAGACTTCACGAAGGCCGCTGACGTTCTGGAAAATTCACTGAAAGAGTGCTGCCAGAGCGATCAGGAAGAGGTCGCCTCCGTGGAGGGCTACTATTCCCGGCTCTCCGACTGCGCCGAGGAGCTGTTTGCATGTGAGGTGTCCATCCGCGACTTGTGGTGTAGTCTAAAGGACTTCGACGAGAAATCGTTCGAGGCTGACCAGGAGAAGGCTGCACTGTACAAAAGTCGATGGCACGTTTTGAAGGCACGGTATAGAAACTTCAACAAGGATACTAAATTCGTAGAAGATTCAAGTAGTTCGCTGAAATCAGCAAAATCTTCTTCAAATCAGCGCAAGGTAAAAGTGCCTAAGTTAGAAATAACGAAGTTCAATGGAGAAATCAAGAGATTGCTGCTGTTCTGGGGTCAGTTTTCAAAGATCGACGAAGACGATGACATCAATGACTCAGATAAGTACCAATATCTACTCCAATCGATGGAACTTAATACAAAACCTAGGCAACTTGTAGAAAGCTATCCGCCTTGTAGCGAAAATTATAAAAAGGCACTAGAAGCCCTCAAATCTAGGTATGCACGGGATGATGTATTGATAGAAACCTATGTGAGAGGTCTGATAGCCTTGATGCAGGAGAAAAGACAAGTACCGTCCAGTGCGCTAGATTTATCGACGTTGTACGACAGCCTGCAAACACATCTCCAAGCTCTCGACACACTGGGCGTGACGAAAGACAAATATGCTTCAATCTTGTTCCCTATGGTTGAGTCGGCGCTCCCAGGTGACGTACTTCGCGCTTGGAACAGGTACAGAGCTACTGACAAGAACAAGAACGAGCTGTCAAACCTAGTCGACTTTCTAAGATTAGAAGTAGAGTCGGAAGAAAGGATACAACTTGCTTATGCAAGTACCAGCTCTACCGATCCGAAATCGCCGACTTGTTGTTTTGTCGCCGGAACGAGCTCGGAGAACCGTAAGCCTACCGCCGTGACGTGTATTTGGTGCGAAAAGGACTCACACTGCAGCGTGGAATGCCTCAAGGCAGCTAAAATGACGAATGCGCAGAAGAGGGAGGACGTCAAGGCCAAGAAAGAAGCGAAAAGTTCGCCCAAGTGTCTACCTTGTAAAAAACGACACTCCACAATGATGTGCCCCAACCTCGACAACGACGGTGAAGGATCGGCGAGCAAGTGCAAACCAGAACCGACGGAACAGGCCAACAACCTGCACTGCCAGATGCAGTCAACCACATTTCTCCAGTCCTTGGTGGTGCAGATTCTGTCATACGATGGAAGGAAGTCCGTTCGCTCGCGTGCGCTTATAGATAGTCGAGCCCAAAGGTCGTACAAAAGACCTCACGAAAGAGCTAGAATTAAAACCGGTAAGAAAGATGAGGAACTGCAGACCTCCGGTCCCTTTTGCCGGGAGTGTTACATACTTTTTGAGATATTGTCTATGTAAGTTGCTATGGTTTTTATGCATGTCAGAATATAACAGAATTGAGAAAACGGTGTGCTTTTATTTCACGCTTAACGAATCTATATTCTCAACAATCGGTTCCAGCGGCTCATGGTAGGGTTGGAATTGGAAACCATCTGATGTAAGAGGGTTTCCTTTCACAATCAAAGGTTTGTTGTTTTATAGCTCTTTTTATCCAATAAAAACCATTAAACTTTACTAGAATTGCATTTTCAATAATTCTTCAATGAGTTTGACGCTAACCATGAATCATCATTCATACCTAATATCAAAAAAAAAATATGCACAATCATACTGAAACATATTAAATGGGAAAGTTTGTTTGTTTGGATGTTTGTCCGTCAATCACGCTGAAACTACTGAACGGATTTTGCTGAAATTTGGTGTATACCAAGTATGGGCCTGACCTAGGTGGCAGGATACTTATTACCCGATTTAATTCTCATATGGGATAAGCTTTATAACGGGGACGAAGCCACGGGTATAAACGAGCTATGAATAAACTAGCTGATTTATTTTCTCCATTTGTTCTACCTACACCAAGAAATGATCTAATCATATTTGAACACAGGGAGAGCCCTGAGAACTGTTGACCTGTGTAATGTCAGGGCACTTATTATTATTATAGCTTTAATTGTTTAACAACCTGCCGATGACCATTACTGCGTGTTATTGTCACACGTCACAGCGTACTGAGGTCGGAACTAGATCAACGAGGATAACGCAACCCAACATCTCACATTCATACATTCATCACTGAGTACTGACACGCGGGCTTTGCCATCACCGTGACAATAAAATAAAATCTTGAGTAAAATTGAATAAAATCTTTAGAAAAAAAAAACGAGTAAAACCTCTTTCGAAAAAAAAATTAACAGTCAATCAGCACGCTGGTGAAAAATAAAAAAGTTTATTTAAAACTACGGGCGGGAATTTTGACATTGACAGCTAAGTTCTTTAGTGTGGTCGAAAATGAAGGAAGTTTTCGTGTTGTTATTTTTAGTACGGAGCAGTTTGGCTGTGATTTACTCTTTAAATGGTGAGTAAAGTTAATTTAAAGCTTTTTATTTTACTAGTCACTTATTCCAAAAAAATCCGATGTCTGATTGAACATCTTCAGACATTTCGACCTGACCGCAGCTTTATTTTAAATTTTGGCTGTGACTACATCTTAATATTGGCAATAATATAATAACTAATTCTTACACAAAATGGTGAAGTACTAGGTAATTCCTTTCAATCCACTTTGTAGTTTTTGCTTTCCAGTGGTTTCTCTTTTTTTTTGGAAGTTTAAAACAAAGCCTCGGTCATCAATCAATTAAGAGTTAAGCTGCCCTTTCCCCTATACCTAAAGTTTATACAAATCATTAAGACATACAAGAAGACATTTTGCGGTAGTAAGTAGGTACCTATTGTTTAAAAACATTAAAACAAAAACAATGCGTTGTTACCTCAGGGACGCTATGACCATTGAATAAACTGAGGATATACAGTGCGAACCACTAGTTAAAGACACATTTTTGCCTCCGTGGCGCAGTGGCTAATTTGTCGCACTTTAATGCGGCAGCCGCGCCGGAGGTCCTGGGTTCGAATCCCGGGTCGGACCGATGAAATTGTGTCTATGTTTTCATGATGTGAGTTTTGTCCCGTTTCAATTTTATTTAACATCTTTCACGAACGCTGCACTCCATGAGTTTTACTTGTGTACGTTCGTAAAGAGCAATAATGTTTAATTAAACTTTTGTAATAACGAACGATTGCAAAATTAACCAGAACAAGACCCTGGGTTTACGAAATTATTAATTTGACGTAGATCGAGGACTATAATTTGTCACTGTTCAAACTGAGTATGTGAAAATCAGTGCATACCTACAGTTACGTCTCTTTTAAAATCAGGAAATATCAATAATGTATTCAAGGACTTTCTAAGATAAAGTTCATTCTGTAACTGTATATAAACTTCAAGTAAAGACCACAAAGATTTTAGCACCACAATTTCGTTGATGCTGATGCACAAGGTTTTCCTTTATTGTATTTAGGTGTGTTTGTAAATAGTCGACTTCTACATAATATAAGATACGTCCAAAGCACCGTAAGAAATCACTTGCCATAAGTCTGTTAAGAATAGAGTTTGCGAACCACAGCGAGCTTCAGAAGCACCTAGAAAAGGAAGTTAAGATTAAATATAGAAACATATTTGCGTAACGTAAGGTCATTTAAGTTACTGTGGCACAACTAGAGATTTGTGTTTTCCTCCTTCCTGATAACGATCTAAGTTTAATACTTCACCGTTTTCCCAGAATTGGGGCAATAAATGCATGCCTTGCTTTGATGTTGACGTTTGATGAGAAGTTAAGAATAAGGTACCTTAAATAAGAGAGGTAGAAAGCAAATACCAAATAAGAGTTATTCAAACTCATTTATTTGATGAATTCCTTGGACTGACTACCAGGACTTGATACCAGGGAAGTCAAACACTTTATTTCCATTAATTAAAAAAATTACATCTATGAACCATTTAAACCATGGATAAAATCACCACACAAAAAATTGATTCGAAATTCCGTTTTAGATTGTGGTTAGAGTATTTCACCACTCGACAAATGGTTTTATAGAAGCGACCGAAGTTCGGCGGCAATGCATTTTCGATACAAATTACGTGACGATATTTTGGCATGGTGTGTCATGGTGTTGCATCTATCTATCTTCTATTGTACCTATATATAAAAATGATTAAACTCGAGAACGGCTAAACGGATAAATCTTATCTTGGTCTTGAATTATTCGTGGAGGTCTAGGGAACGTTTAAAAGGTGAGAAAAATATATAATAAAGGGACGACGGGGCGGGACGGGACGCGGACGAAGTCGCGGGCGGAAGGCTAGTTTAAAATACATTTCACAAGGGTAGGCAAGCCGAACTTC
The DNA here is from genome assembly GCA_958496325.1 of Nomophila noctuella. Taxonomy (NCBI): domain Eukaryota; kingdom Metazoa; phylum Arthropoda; class Insecta; order Lepidoptera; family Crambidae; genus Nomophila; species Nomophila noctuella. The sequence continues at coordinate 2,550,315 of OY292498.1, forward strand.
TGTCTCGTAATTTCGGCCTGGTGTGTTTCTACACTAAGATAACTAAAAATAAATGGGCCAGTCAAATCGCTTGTCAAAGGTCTGTCTCGATAGGGCCAGTAGGGTTGCTCGGATAACTTCGAGCTCTTCATTAGCTTTTAAGCAAAAAAACCATTGAATCTTTTTATTTACTTAGATAGTTAGGCATTGTTAACAGTGCAGGATGTCTGGCCTTTTTAGCGATTATAAAAGAGTAGGTTAAAAATAAGATCGAATGTCTTATGTTTATTGATTACTATGCGAAATTGTACGCAGATTTCCAACAAAAATATTTTCGTTCGAAAGCCTTAATAGTCCCAATGTCATCAAAACAAAGTCTGACTTCCCAAATGTTAAAGCGCAAAAATACAAGTATAGATCCCGGAAAATATCTCGAGCATGACGTTCTTTGTTATATGAAATCCATAAGGCTTTTATCTTCGTCTATCGCTTGACACCCAATGACACCTGGAAAACGACTTCTACAGCTACGGTTTAATTTGTCTGGGCCATAAGGTGAGACATGGCAACCCTAAGTGCGTGGACGCCATTGAACCGCGGGTCAAGACTGCGAGGAAGTGGACCGGACCACTTACATGTAGAGCACGTTGCATTTCTGCACATTACTTTAAAACTTATTTGTTTGGCTTAATACTTAGGCGTAATACTTAAAGGAACAATGCCCAACATCGGAATAACATTGACGAAGACACGTGTAACGTGTAAAGCCATATCAATACTCGCGAGGAAAAGTTTGGAATCACATACTTAAATATTGAATAGGAATTCATATAATTGAATATTAATTGAATAGGAATTCAATATTTTCAAGTAAGTATGTATGTGATTCCAAACTTTTCCTCGCGAGTATTAATATAGCCTACCTAAATAAAGTTATTATTGTATAGGTTTATATTTGAACGCCTCGATGGTCTAGTGATTTAAGTACCGGTGCGTGGTCTCGAGGCCCTGGGTTCAATTCCCGGGTCCGGCAAACTATGTGTTGATTTGTGTAACTTATACCGGGTTTGTGATAGCCAAACTTTGGTCGCGTATATTCAGCCTAGTGTGTTTGTAAACTAAGGCTCGTATTAATAAATCGCACTCAACTCTGAGCTCGGTCTTGAGTGCGAACTAGATATGTTATTCTTATAGAAAACAGCACCTCAAGTTCGCGCTCAAGATGAAGCTCAAAGTTGAGTGCGATTTATAATACGAGCCTTAGACTCACCCATATTATTATTATAGTTTATGTAGTATATTATGTGTTAGGTATAAGTAATAAACGTATATTTACTTAATTTTAATAGCACTACCTACCTACCAGTCACTTTCTGTTTGACCCTAAGGTTGACTGGTAGAGAATGCCATGAGGCATTAAGTCCGCCTTTTGTACAATTTTTATATCGTGCAATCAAGTTTAAATAAATAAATAAATAATTTCAGAAAGCGAATACAACAAAATGCCAGCGCTTTACGCCCTGGACGACTTCTCCTCGTGTCTTCTGGAGCCAGGGGGGACGTACTGTTTAGCTGACTTCCATCTGTTCAGCGATGAGGATTCAACTCTTATGAAGATGATACAGGTAATACCAGACATTCGTTTTGAGTACCCCAAGGGTAGCACTATAATTGCTGAAAAGACTTAATTAAGTTAAAATAGAAGATCGAATGCAACTGCGTAGAAAAGAACTATGGGTACCATGTCATTCCAGACTGTCTTGACTATCTTAGCTTAAGACTCTAAGGGGATCCCAAAGACGATTCCTAAGGGGAATCAAGCTAAGAACCCTGATGGTCGAACCCAACACTCTCTTCATGAGTAACTCTTAACCGTCCGACAAGATTCCTTTTCTCAATAGAGTCAATATTTCCAAGTATGAATTCTAAAAGCAACAGCAATAGGTAGGGACATTAATACTCATCATCATCCTATCGCTTCTCCCGGTTGCATCCTCGGCCATTGCCTTGGGGTACGCTGCGACTATGACCCTGAATTGACCAGCCTGGTTATTATTTTATTACAATTATTACAATACTTAGAAGAATCTCCTCCCCTATTACCTCGAGCTTCAAGGAACTCCTTAATTATAACCGGTCAATCACGACATGCGTCGCATATCAAAGTTTACTAGGAAGCTATGGAAATACCGTTCAGGGCATAATTGTCTAATTGCTATAATTACGTGACTCTCGGCCGTAGCCTATGGAGTATGGACAGCCGCAATAATTACACTTTTACGCGTGATCGTACTTATTATGTCACAAACAACAACATCATTTATTCCTCGAGTAGGTTCTACATCAAAGTGTCTTTCTTTATGATTATGACTAGTGAAAATTCTTATCACACTTGATAAGAATTTTCACTAGTCATAATAGGTAGAGTTAAAACCAGCACTGGATATTGTGAAGACACTTCTTCACAACATCCAGTGCTGGTTTTAACTTTACCAGCACCCTGGGCGAGATTTCTACGGCGCCCTCTTTGACTAGGGGTGTTACCAAAGCAATCAATAGAATAGTCGACGTCGATCGATTTTTTCTACCAGAACAATCGATCGACCGTCGATCGACGGCATCGATCCATGGTAGATTGGAATAGTCGACGTCGATCGCGCTGTTTCGCCAATTGATCAACGTCGACCGGTCGGTGCCATCGCTCAGCAATCGATCGATTGGTCAGTCGACTGGTGTCCGTCGATAGCGTCGATCAATTAAAGCTACCACACCAGTCGACCGATGTCGATCGATGGCGTCGATCGACGATCGATCGATTGGTGTGGTAACACCCTAAGTAAACTTCGAACTATAAGGATATGTCGCCGAACCGCGCATTACCCTTGTTTTTTCCAATTGAAAAATATCACAATTTCGTGACTAGCCTAATTATTGGCGATAAGCGGGACTTCCATGTTTCAAATGCTCATAGGTCGACTTTCATTGCCCTTTTTTACGATTTCAGTTAAATTTTATTGTTCTTACGTATCGTTGGTTTGCTTAAAGCAGATCAAGTCACAGATCATAGTTCCACGGGCGGATGTAATTACAGCCTGCATACGTAAGGCAGGACCTATCGTCTGGGTCAACTGTCTATGGTCAAAGCTAATTATATACCTACATCGTCGTTTACATGGATTACTTGCAAACATATCTAATTTATGTTTTCCGCGCGGGATTCATTTATTTAATTAAGGAAATTAAGTATAAAGCATCTTACAATGACACGGGAAATTAAATAATTTGTACGACATTGTAGTAAACCTCCAACGTTTTTATCATCAGATCAAGAAACAAAGAGAATAATAGAAATAGGGGTGTCTACTGGTATCATACACTTAATAAAAAAAAACGAAATGTTACTGGTAGTTAAACTTCTTAAAATGTTTAAAACACATTAAAAAACGAATCTACTCGAAAATCCTATCTAAATTATTTTCTCTTTTACAGGAATATTCAGACCAAACTATGAAACACTTCAATCACACACAGATACACAGAGGCATATGTGTAACAAAATTCTGCGAAAATTATATGAAAAATCATAAACCAAATGAAACAGAGAGCCTAGGAAACATCCTTGAGGCATGCATCAATAACTCCATTTGGGTGACACATAACTTACAAGCGGCATTACTAGAAGTTAAATATTGTAAAGGAGCGAATGATACGTTAGACATAGATTCTTATGATATAATAGTAGCAATAATTTATTTGGTATTGATTGCACTCAATGTTATCGGAAGCCTCTACGATTACTTAATATGCACAAAGCATCATAAATCGGGTAAGCTTATTTAAGTTTTGTTATGCATGTATCGACGCATAATATTATAAGTATTGAATAAAAATGTGTCAAACTGGATGATGATCATATTTCAATTTGAATCTACTAAAGTTCATTTCAGCTAAGATGATTTCTGTGTCAGGTATACTTCTAATACGAATTTAAACTTTATTTCAAGGCAATATGGAAAATAGTGTCGATTTCTTTTTGAACCGTCAACTGTCACCGAGATCATCTTAGGTTAAATAGACCATAGTTACATTATTTGTACTTAGTCAGCATAGAAAGAAAGATCTGGATTGAATTTGAGTCTGTTTTTGTTTTTACAGAATTTGCACGAGCTATTTAAAAAATATATTTAAGTCCCTTACATATTGTACATTTGGAAGCTCAGCATTTAATTTAATAGTTCCAGGAAACCCGTACTTATTGGCGTTTTCCATACGACGGAATTGGAAAAAACTAGTAACGCCTAGTGGGGACGGGCCTGACCCAAGATTTGAAAGACTCAAACTATTCCACGGGATGAGGTATCATAAAATTGTCAATCTTCTTTATTATCTATTTGTTTTTCATGAAATGTAATTGATGTTTAATTAATATTGTTCTGTAAGAACTGTTATCTTGTTGCAGGACAATGACAATGATGTGTGTCTTTTTTTCTCACACTGTGCTTATGATGGCGTATTCTTACGTAGACAACCCGTTGTACATTGAAAAGGTTACTCATTATTATCTTAACTATTACTTAATTATACTTTGAGTGCTATGCGTGTATAATTTTTCGTACATATTGGTAATTTTTAAGCTGTTCTCTAAGGCTCCTATTAATAAATCGCACTCAACACTACATAGTATAAAACAAAGTCCATTTGTATGCTTCAATCTTTGAAACTACGCTCAAGTTCGCGCTTAAGATCGATCTCAGAGTTGAGAGCGATTTAGTAATACGAGCCTTAGGCATGATGATACAAAAACTAAAGCTTAAACATTATACAATGAAAACGAAATCGCGGGCGGATATATAGGAATATTTTATCGTCATCAGCCTACAGGCTGATTTATATAATAGTGGTAAGAAAAAAATCCTTCAAATCAATTAATAATTTCCTTTTCCAGTCGTACGAAGACCCAGCGAAGCAGATCCTCTACAACGGCAGTCTGGTGACGCATACGTTCTTCGTCATGTCAAGCTTCTTAATGGCTTTCAACATGCAGATACACTCCGAGAAACATAAGACCAGCTGGATGCAATTGCCGAAGGGGATTCTACTCAGATGGCTTAGGTAGGCCTGCATGAACTTTCATACATATTTGTAAAGTTTCAGCCAAGCCTACCGTACCGTTAGACTTCTCAAGGAAAAGCAAAAGGGGTATTTATTGTTCCAAAATTACTTAAATCTTGTTTCAATAACGTGTGTGCTAGATATATTTTTTTTATTCAAGATAGGCTTGCATTTGATGACAGAGTTTTTACATCGGCTGATCCGCTTACCCAATAACGCCTTAATCACTTCGATAGGCAAATGTAAAAGTAAGTGAGAATTCATCTTGGGACCTCGTGGATAACGGTCTAATATTTTAACTACCAAGAAGACCAGCGAAGTCTTCACCTTACTATAAAAAACTATAAATTACTATAAATTGTCGGCCCCTCAACCGCCCCATGTGATTTTTTTTTAATGAGAGATCTATAACCGTTTCAGTTTGTTTATTTTTTTTTGTACAACAACTTTTAATCGAACCTCCATACACGACACCTTGTTAAACCGATTTCTTGTCACGAAGTCTAAACCAACCAAACTTTTAAAACTGCATTCCTCAGACTCACCCCAACATACGCACTCATCCTAGCAACAATCTCAACATGGATGCGGCACTTGGGCAATGGGCCAGTGTGGGACTTGGTAGTGGGCAGCGAGGCTGCAGCCTGTAGGCAGTACTGGTGGGCGCATGTGCTGTACATCAACAACTACATCTATGACGACGCGTGGTGCGCGCCGCAGACTTGGTAAGACACTAAAAAAGGATTAGGATTTAAAGAGAGGTAGAACTTAGTGGAACTTCCACTCGAATGTGCCGCTCGTCTGGGGAGGTGCCTCCACCTTACAGAAGATCACAGTAAAATGGCACTTCGTACTGTTGTATGTTTCTAGAAACGCATTTGCGACCCTTGTGTGGTTGTTGATGTCCATGGGCAGCGTTGATCACTTCCCATCAGGTGATAAACTTGTTAAAGCCGAGGAAACGAAATTACCCACCCCACTTTTGGAGACAAGACTGGTTTAGTCCGGAGCAATAATTTTTCTGAAAGTTTTTGGCTCCTCTTGTCTATCTCCAGAGGAGTATAGGATACAACTGTAATTTTTCTATTGCAATAATTTGAGCCACAGAATCGCGATGCATTTCAATCATGAGAAACGGTAGTCAGGTTTTGTTTTTCATATCACGTTAAATTTGCTTTCTTATGTTTTATAACATCACCTTTTAACAACTCCTTAGGTACCTAGCAGCAGACACGCAGATGTTCTGCCTGGCGCTTCTCATCTGCGTGATGGCGCGGAGTCGGCGCGCGCGCATGTTTGCGCTGTCGCTAGTGTTCGCACTGGCGCTGCTGTCTATCGCATTGCATACGTACCTGCAAGACTTGGAGGCAGTGGTTATACAGTCACCGGAGTAAGTGCAAACATTTTATTTTAGCACTTATCCTCCTAGGGTCTAAGGCTCGTATTAATAAATCGCACTCAACTCTGAGCACGATCTTGAGTGCGTACTAGAAATGTCATTGTGATACAATCACTTAAGTTCGCACTCAAGATCGAGCTCAAAGTTTAGTGCTATTTATTAATACGAGCCTAAGACTAAGCGGTCATTTTATAAATTATGAAAAAGTAGTTGATATCAGAAAATGACCACCTCATTGACGTCTGCTAGCATGCATTGGATTCTAAATTGGGCGAAAATGAGAAGTTGTGACATAAAAATTTCGGTATATGTTTTTCCTGCGGAAATATAATCTGTGAAAATAAAAATGTTGATGTTGAGATACTTATTTCTCCTTATTCGTCAGGCGCTAATAGTAATAAATATAAACATGCGGGACAAGTTGGCTTAGCAATATATTCCTTGTTGCTTTTAGGTAACAATTTATGCTACCATCTATCTGATTATAAATAAATAAGGCATCACGTTCACAGAACATACCGTGACCTGTACGCAAAAGATGATACTTTCCGTCTACTATACATCCGAGGGCACACAAACCTGTCCACCTACACTCTTGGTTTGGCCGCTGGCTTCCTCGCCTACTACTGGCAGACGAAGGGGAAAGACTTCACGAAGTACAAGGTAGGAATCATCATCAGCCTTTTGCAGTCCGCTGCTTGTCACGCCTATCCTAATGCTCTCTTATGTAACAATATTCGATCATAATTGTGCGACATCGACATCGCAATAAAACCGGCCAAGAGCGTGTCGGACACGCCCATGAAAGGGTTCCGTAGCTAAAAGATAGCCCGACCGCTTAAGACAACATTTAGTAAGGGCAACTGCACGTCATAAGTTGGTCGAGTTGTATAAAAATAACTATGTATGATACAGGGTTCGCTATAGTTTTCGTTGAAAGTACTTACTTGGAGGTATACAGGACATTTTTTTCAGAATTATTGTAATAGTATTTCAAAAGGGGGGGGGACGCTCTAATTTTAACTTTGTATTAATATATCTCGAGACTGGGGTGTTTGATCCACATGGTTTCAAGGCGAGTTTTATTGTATTTAAAAATACCTGTTTAACGATACCCTACACGATGGGTTAAGTCAATTTTTTTTTTTAGAATTAACTTTTCGCTGTGTGGGAGGGGGGGTAAAAAATGATTATTTTTCGATAATTTTAAAAACCGATTCTTGAATTATCGCTATACATCTCTCCACCAATTTTCGTGGCAATCGGTTTAGAAACGGCGGAGAACGAACCAGGACAGACAGACAGACATGACGAAACTATAAGGGTTCCGTTTTTGCCATTTGGCTAAGGAACCCTAAAAAACAGACATCCACAAAATCCACATCGCTAGAACTATGTTATTCGAACACTAAACTTTGCAGCCAACTTTTGAAGATTAATTTTACAGCTATTCATTATTTTAAAGTCAACAAAGTACACCACATTCACTGTGGAAGGATAAGGAGGTCGACTAAAACTCAATCGTCTTAAAGAAGCACGCGGGTCCAGTGCAGATTCGTGGTTATTAATGTCTGTGCAAATGAATGCGTCCAGTTTAATTTATGGATTTTTGGAGTCAAAAAACTTTATGTGATACTAATAAACAAAGTCACATACCTACTTTAATTCTTACCCAGATTCACATGAAACCTCTTTTCCTCCACCAGGGTTACCGCTGGATATTCTGGCTGTTCTTCCCTCTCGGAGTAGCGGTGATCCTCTCCGGAGGGCTGTTCTACACGGACGGCCCTCGCGCGCCAACCTGGCTTCGAGTGACCTACGCTACTTTGTACAAGGCTGTCTTCCAGATACTGGTGCTTGGGATCATCATGGGCTGTGTATTCAAGATTGACAGTAAGTTGAAGAGGAGTGTTCTTTATGGTAGACTAGCGGCCCGGAACGTGCTTCGCTGATTGTGGTAATGGTAAACGAAGAACCACTTGTACGATTTTGTGCAAACACCTGGGACAACGAGCAAGAGGATCACCTGATGTTGAGTGATCACCGTCTCTCAATAGATACCAACGACTCCAGAAGAGTCGCAGATGCTCTCTAGCTTCCTCAACTGAGGTCTTAGGATCTTACTAACCAGTACAAACATAGCACAACAGCTGTTATGACGTGCTATTTCACTGTGGTCTTTTCAGAGATGGAGTGGAGTAAGTTGAAGAAGATTATGCTAAGTGAACAGACTTATCTAAACAAAGACCCTTCCTTAAAAAAATTGCATGTTAGTCTGTAGAAGTACCTTCATCTTACAGAAGACTAAAATGAGTTAGCAATTATTCATGTTATATATTACATAATAATCAACCGATTATTCTGGTGTAAATATCCGTCAATGGACAAGTCTTGTACTCGACAAGCGTCTACAACGTGAAATACAGGAAATCTTGTTGGCTCTCTTCTTGATTACGAATCTAATTGGCAATTCATAGTTCACAAAAAATAGTCTAACTATTTTTACATGAAAGTCATGAAAGTCATCTCAACCTAAAGTCTTCTTTCTTCTTTTAGCGGTATACAGGGCGGTGGTCGAGTGGCGCGGCTGGACGTGGATGGGTCGCGTGTCATACAGCGCGTTCCTGCTGCACACGCTGTTCCAGCGAGGCTTCGTGGGCATGCAGACCAGGCCCATCAACATGTCCGACTTTTATGTGGTGAGTTGATGCTTGTCAACAGTCTTCCCTCTTCTCTAGCGGTGTACAGAGCAGTGGTGGAGAGGCGCGGCTGGATGTGGATGAGTCGCGTCTCATACAGGACCGCTCTGGTCCTGTATATATGCTGCATACGCTGTTCCAATGAGGCTTAGTGGGCATGCAGACCAGGCCCATCAACATGTCCGACTTTTACGTGGTCAGTTATCTGTCTTTTTTGGTGGATGCAAACTTTAGCCGTGCATTTTACTTCAGGCGTTTATAGCTTTTCTTACACACTTGAAGGAACCCAGGTTATAGGAGAGAGGAAACAGGTACTCTGATAACGCGTGCCAACTGAATAGATCGGCTGAATGAATTGCGAAACTTCTGGGGTCGCGATGGAATAGTAGCCACAGAAAATAGATACCTACACTATATCTATTGTGTTCAGATGGTGGTGCTATCATCCACCGTGGTGTTCGCGTACGCGTGCGGGACGCTGCTGTGGCTGGCGGCGGAGGCGCCGGGCGCCGCCCTCACGCGCGCCGCGCTCGCGCCGCCGCCGCGTGCCCCGCCTCAGCCGCTGCAACGCTCGGGAGACCTTACCGAATAAACTATTGAAGGAATACCCACGCGCTGTTTTATTTTTTTGGCCTTTTAAATAGCCCTCCCACAGAATACCCACTTCTTGTACCTACCTACGGATGCCCCACCCTGGCACTGATCTATCACTGATCTACATATAAGGTGCCTAATAAAGCAAAAAAAATATTCGCTTTAGGTACATAAATAAACCGGGAACGGTGGCATAGGTTGACTGCTATCCTACACTGGCCCCAAGGCTGGTTTAGGTAAACTTCACTTCATTGTTCACTTCAAGTTGTCTTAATTTAAAACAAACTTTTTTCTATCTACAAAACAACAGTAAAGATGGCAGGTTGACTGATGTCCCATTCTGAGCCCGTTCATTAATCTGAGTGATAAACGTATGTAATTTTGATACAGGTATCATGATTTATTGTCTGGTTGCCATGACGTTACTATTACTAGCACTCCAACTTAACACAAACTGTTATCTACACTAATATATAAAGCTGAAGAGTTTGTTTGTATGTTTGTTTGTATGTTTGTTTGTTTGAACGCGCTAATCTCTGGAATTACTGATCCGATTTGAAAAAATATTTTTGTGTTGGATAGTCCATTTGACGAGGAAGGCTTTAGGCTATTGGATATCGAAATCCACGCGGACGGAGTCGCGGGCGGCTGCTAGTAACAAAATAAAACTTCTGCAGTGTTAATTACTTGAAATTTTAATCATTCAGACATCATGTGTATTGTATCCCCACCACCCCCTCAAGATCCCTCCCATCTAATACATTTTAAGCCGATTCCTTTTGCTTAATATGCACATTCGCTGGCTAAAGATGGAATATCTCGACGTGAAATACCTAACATGATATCGAAGTTTAGCTGATTCTCGAAGATAAACCTAAGTTTAGCCGGCTAATCTTAAGTTTATGTTCACCCCCCACTGAGCCGTAACATAACCGATATACATCTGGAAACGGACTTAAGAAGCTACAGGTTTGGAAGCTGAAATATACATAGCATGGATCACGATAGACCAAGTTAGATGGAGTCGTACTCAGTGCCGGTTTTAGCACTACAAGCGCCCTTGGGCGAGATTTCTTCGGCGCCCCCTAACTACAATTCAATTACCTAGGTACATAGGTACGAAGAAAGGCAATAGGTACAATAAAATAACCATCATTTAAAAAAAACGTTCTATCTAATTTACAATAAATCTGTAGAGATATCAAATCTGTACATTAAATCTCTTTTCAAAATAACTATCAGGGGGTGATAAGTCATCGATACTGATGCCAAAAACGCAATCAGTAAAATTTTTGTCTGTCTGTATGTCTGTATGTTCCTTATACAAACAAAAACTACTGGACGGATTTTGACGAAACTTGGTACAATTATTCTTCATACTCCTGGGCATATTATAGGATACTTATCATCACGCTACGATTAATAGGAGCAGCGTAGTGAAGGGAAATGTTGGGAAAGCGGGAGAAATTACCCCATTTTTAGGGTTCCATAGCCAAATGGCAAAAAACGGAACCCTTATAGTTTCGTCATGTCTGTCTGTCTGTCTGTCCTGGCTCGTTCTCCGCCATTTCTGCACCGATTGCCACGAAAATTGGTGGAGAGATGCGTATTGATAATTCAAGAATTGGTTTTTAAAATCAGCGAAAAATAATTATTTTTTTACCCTCTCCCATACAACGAAAAGTAAATTCGAAAAAAATACTTTGCCTTACCCCATCGTGTGGGGTATCGTTAAAAAGGTATTTCTAAATACAACAAAAATTGCCTTAAAACTATGTGGATCAAACACCCCAGTCTCGAGATATATTAATACAAAGTTAAAATTAAAGCGTCCCCCCCCCCTTAACTTTTGAAACACTATTTCAAAAATTCTGAAAAAAATGTTCTATAAACCTCCAAGTAAGTACTTTCAACGAAAACTATAGCGAACTCTGTATCATACATAGTTATTTTTATACAGCTCGACCAACTTATGAAGTGCAGTTGCCCTTACTAAATGGTGTGTCAAGCGGTTGGCCCATCTTATGGCTACGGAACCCTTTCACGGGCGTGTCCGACACGCTCTTGGCCGGTTTTTTTTTAAGCTTTCGTCGAGTGTGCAGCCTTAATGGTTAAAGTCACATAGAAATCATGTATGAAGGAAATATTCTACATAAAATTTTCTAAAAAATATACCCTAACAGCATATGTCTATCTTTTATGGCTGACCCACAATAACACGTGCAACACCTGATCCAGATTGGTTTGAACGCGCTGTTCTCAGGAACTACTAGTTCGAATTGACAAAATAATAGGTATTTTGTGTTGGATAGTCCACTTACCATTTGTCAAGGTAGGCTTTAAGCTATCTATAGTAACACTGTGTGCGGAAACCGAAACCTACGCGGACGGAGACGCTGGCGGCCGCTAGTCTTTAATAAAATTTAAAACATAAACAGGGGAAGCTACATTCTGATCAGGCAAAAAGGATTTCAGGCTTATGAGTTCATCACACAACATATAACCATCGATATATGATTTAGAATCCACAGTTAATTAAAATTGGAGATCACTACAGAGTTTGTCAAGGTCAGGTTTTTCCGGAATCTGTTTTATTATAAGTAGGTATACTAGCGGTCGGCGGTCGCCCGCGACTCCGTCCGCGTGGATTTCGGTTTCCGCACACAGTGTTATATGTACTAAAGCTTAAAGCCTTCCTTGACAAATGGTAAGTGGAGTATCTCTCACAAAAGTCTCAAAAGTTTTGTCAATTAAACTAGTAGTTCCTGAGATTAGCGCGTTCAAACCAATTTGGATCAGGAGTTATTACATATACACGTGTTATTGTGAGTGGGAGAAACAATAGGCTCGTCGAGGGCAGTTTCATAAACTTGCTCAAGCAAAAATTTTCTTAAATAACCGAGCGGTAATGTCCGCGAATGTATGTTATGTACGTCATCTTACCTAATAAAATACATATCTTGATATTTAATAATTGGTATGTTGTTCTGTTTTACCATCATATTTTTTATGTTGAGTTCTCTTTCAATTCATGCTGCCAGTGAGGCAACTTGAAATCAAAAAAAATATCATTCACGGTTCTTGTCTTTTTTCGCCCAGTAGGCCTTACTCAATGAGAGAGGGAACTATAAGGGGGCGCCTGTAGTAAATTATAGAAAATCAGAAAGAGGCGCCGGACGAAAAAGGGCGCCGCGGCCTGCGCGCCGGCGCGGCGCCCCTTTTCGTCCGGCGCCCCTGGGCGGTCGCCCGGCCTCGCCCTACCCTAACGCCGCCCCTGGTCGTACTGGGCATATGCTAATATGCCCACATAATATGACACACACCGCCACCCATCGGGGTACTTCTGTGATGTCCTTTATGAAAAGCTGGACCAATTCCTTATGAATTAAGTACCTAACACTATTCAGAAATTAAATAAATATGAATAAAGCAGAAAAAAAATACAACAAAGTAGTACAACATTTTTATTGTAACTGCATTATACTAATTGCATTATCTACCAGTCAACCATAGGGCAAAAGGGCCTAGTTTATTCAGGGCTGCTGTCCCAGCACAGCAGCCCTGAATAAACGGACCAATTCTGATTATTTTCAAATTATATTTATTCATTACATTAACATGCTTCAAATAAAACAAAACCATGATTGATGTCAAAGAATAAAATTACCTATGTAAATAGGTAAAAAACTTAATATTGAATACAAGCCCCAAACTTTTTGTGATAATCAAATCTTAAATTACAACTAAATACTAAATACAATACTTTACACATACCCACAGTTATCACATGAAACATAATTTGTTTATATTTTGTAGTTATTCCACTAAAATTATTTTATAATGAAGAAAAATACGTTTAGGCATTTACTTCCTTGTACGAGTATACTGTTACATAATATGACCTCACACTACACACTGGTCCCCTCTTCTATTTGTCCCTCTATTTATCTATCCTTCCGCTGCACTTATACTCTATCGCAGGGCAGGCGAACCTTTATATAAATACGTGCCATATTTTCCAAAAAACAGTATAATGGAGTCTTTGACGTGCCATCAAATAATTTTGACTTTCTGATTACTATTTGGAAAAATTTAAATGGTTCACTCGCGATATGCTTTATACATTTTTACGCATTTATGATCGACAAAGTGCCCAAAATATTGTGTCGCGTGCGGTCCGCCTACCCTGCTCTATCATATACTCGTGTTTGATCGTCAGGGTCCACTGCTCTGGACTCCTAATCTATATGACCCCCCATCGCACGAGGTCGTTCACGATCCCTCGGAACCGTTCAGCGTAAAGCTCGTTTGGTGGCACCATGAAGGAGTCCACATCATTGTCAGCGTCTATCTTGGGAGCGCTCTCGGCTTCAACTGTCACCACTGGGAGAACCATCGTCCCCAATAACAGGGCGTACGGGAGCATCTGGAAATTGAATAAATAAAGTATCAGCCTATTAATGTCCTACTGCAGGGCAAAGGCCTCCACCATTTGAAATCATATTTTCGTTACAAAGATGGGTTTTGGCTTAATCACCACGCTTGCCGAATGCGGATTGGTGATCACTAACCCGGGCTGTGTGCAGAAAAATCAACACAAAGTTAGCCCGACCCGGGATTCGAACCCAGGACCTCGAGACCAAGGCCCGGTACTTAAACCACTAGTCACTAGACCATCGAGGAATAAATAATTGAATAAATAAATAAAAAATAAATGGCTTGGACTAAAACACATTGGTGTGTTCCTAGGAATTTTTTCCTAAGCTCGAAGCTTGTATTATGGATGCTAAGGAATGGATAGACATACTTAAATACTTTTATAAACATCCATGACTCGAGTGCATCACACAAAAATGCCGATGTTCATCACGCAAACGTTTGCCCCAAACGGCATTCGCACCCACGGTCCTTGGTTTTGTAGCCATTAGTCTCTGACCATTAGACCAACGGGCTCGTCGAATTATAAACAAATAATATGATATATCTTTCGAGGCCATCAAAACAGTTCGTCTATCGTATTACTACGTAGTAGGATAAGATTAAAAATATTTATATTATTTATCATCATGGTATCAGATTCCTAGTTCGTGATGATGACATCAAATCGATGGTTACATGCATGAGCAAGCGTGTCATTTGATGGTAAGTGATCACCGCTGCTTCTGGACGTCAACAACCGCACAAGGGCCGCAGATGCGTTGTCTGCCTTTAAAAACCCCCAAACTCTCCCCAACT
This sequence comes from Nomophila noctuella, assembly GCA_958496325.1. Taxonomy (NCBI): domain Eukaryota; kingdom Metazoa; phylum Arthropoda; class Insecta; order Lepidoptera; family Crambidae; genus Nomophila; species Nomophila noctuella. The sequence goes on from OY292498.1 coordinate 2,565,333, forward strand.
GAGCTCTGGCGAGCTTGCTCACCAGCAGAAACGTATAATAATACCCTCCGGCCGTATTCGGCCATGGCGGCCGACCTTACGATCAGCCAGTCACGCATATTTTATAGTGTTCAAGTGAGTGCGCTCTCACTCTCATAATTCGGTGGGACAGCAATCTGACACGACCGTAGAGAGATCAGGCGCAAGACCAACGGCTTAACGTGCTTTCCGAAGCACGGAGGAGCTCGAGATGAAATTTTTCGGTCACCCATCCGATGACTGGCATCTGCGAACGTTGCTTAATTTTGGCAACCGCAGACCGACTACTAACACACTAACCACTGCGCCTTCAATTAGAAACATAGAACAGTTATGAAGTGCTACATCACTATGGCTTTCTGCAACTTACCTCTTTCAAGTCATCATCGAAGTGTTCTCTCGGGTACTCCTCAGCGATGTCCAGCTGGTACCGTCGCAGAGCGATGCCGAGCTGATGGTAGTAGTGCTCCACGAGCTGGTGGTAGTGTTCCTTGCGGAACGCTTCGTCTGAACCCACGAAGATGAAGTACATGAGGTCGGCCACTGGGCAACCAGCGTGCATCGTTTGGAAGTCTAACACGATCGGGTGGACCACGCCGTCCTGTAATTAGGAATAATTTTGTGAAATAAAGCTATTTTAATTATAATGCTTTAATTAAAAGTAGATTATCGTTTAGGCGGTTTTTCAGCAGCCGTGAATCCGTGGTCAGCACGGAATGCCTTCTTTTTTTCCTTTTAACTATGAAATGACCGTCACTAGCTTTATTTTTCATCTTAATGATTTGTACTGTAACACAAGACGCCATTTTGGATTACCTACCTAAATAGTACAAACATTATGAACAACAGTGCATAAAGGATTTTTATCTTCGAAGTGTCTACTCTATACGTAGTAGTAATACCTCAATGATTATAGCATTCATAAACAAATACTAAAAAAAGTTTCAATACCGTAGCACTTAATGGTACTGTCATAACAAATGTTGACCAAATCCATTGTCCCACCGTGAAACGAGGCGGAACTGTCAGGGACGCTCGTTGACACCTTGACACGGGTTCCACTCCACTGACCATCTTAAACAGTTTCCAAATCGAGGCTTTGGCCATTGACAACTTTCGCCATTCATGATTCTATTGGATTCGACGGGCCCGTTGGTCTAGTGGTCAGAGACCCTGGCTACAAAACCAAGGTACGAAACGGTGCCGCTTACGGCAAATGTTTGTATGATGAACATCGGCATTTGTACTCGAGTCATGGATGTTCATAAAAAGTATTAAAGTATGTCTATCCCTAGCTTCCATAGTACAAGCTTCGAGCTTAGTTTGGGGCTAGGCAATTGGCGTGTTAGTCCAAGCCATTTATTCGTTTATTAATAAAACTCTATTTATGTAGGTATTTTGAAAACTTGGATTAAACGCATTGAGGATTGACAACAACGTATAGCGTAGATATCTCGAAGAAATCTTTCTTATATACGCATTGTTTCCCATGGACAACAGTTGCCGTCTATTTGTACAATTTTATCATCGATAAAATGCCGTCTTTTTTTTAAAAGCATGTACAAATCATTCATAGGTAAAAAGGCATAAAAGTAGGCAACTGAATTATCTGCCCTTCCCTCCAAGTTGACGCGATAGATTTGGTTGTATTACGTAAATACGTACAATAGTCGAATAGGGAAGCTGTAACTTTAAATAGATAAATAGTCGACATTAAATATCCTGAGGTGCGATTCACTAAGCGAATAAATGCTGTTACTTAATGTTTCTTCAATCCATATTAAACATAACTTATGACAACCATATTCGAGTAAATGTTGTGTTCTCGTAGTAGATATGTACCTATGATGATTGAACAAACAACAAAAACAATAAAGCATTTTTCTTGATCAATGAAGAACTGCCGAGTCTTATGAAGGCAATATTGAGATAACACAGCATTATTGTTTTGTTTTGTTGATATTATTTCAGTCAGTTATCGTCGAAGTGTCAAACCTCGTAACTCCATCAGATAAAATTTTACAGGAGACACAAAAACCTTTACCTCAAAAACTTGACTATCTTTTACTGACTGATTTAAGGCTTTGATTTGCGATCTAAATCTATAAATTCGCCTTTGACAGCTGTACCTCGACCCAGTCAACAGTAGTGAGCAAAGAAATGAAGCCCCATTTCGACCTCATAGTTAATCATTAATCATGTTTAGAGTACAAGTCTCTGTTAGCATAGATCAAGAAGCCAGAGTATTTTTATACTCAAAAAATCTTTAAGTGATATGATCTATACTGTCAGTTTTCGACCGACCGTAACCGACCTGCTTTTTAAATAGCAAATTGCTTGGCCGGAAGTCCCCGTGGATAAGAACAGGCGCCCTCGTCGGCCGGTGGAACTGAGCGAACATTTCCTTGGCGTCGCCCGCGTTGAAGTAATCCTTCACTCTATCCTGGTATTTCTCGTCAACGACCGCAATAGCACTCCCTAACATGTGATCCCACATAGCTAGCACCGACGGATCATCCTCAGGCGGTACCTCAAACTTGAGCTCTTTCGTCATCACCTCGTATTCCTCAGGGTCCTCCTTCATATGAACGAATGACAGCGCATGAAACTTCGCCAAAACTTCAACAGACTTCGACGCGTGATCCCAGTCCACAGATTTGAACCTGCTGTAACTGCTATACCCGGCAGCCACTAAATTCTCCAGCACGACAGTTTCTCTCCCCAACTCTTCGATTCCGCCGTAAAATTTTGGTATAACAAGTCTGTTGTTCTCAGGCACTTGGTGTTTCTCCTCGAAAGTAGTCCAGACTTTTATGAGTTTGTTGTAAAAGATCTGCTCGGTTTTGAAGAGTACATCGGCGTTGATTCGATCCCTGATCTTCTCGCTCAGGCAGCCGACTTTGGCGAAGAGTTTGAGGTCCGGGAGGGTGGGTGACGATATGGTGGCGAGGAAGAGCTGGGTGGTGAAGTTGGCGCCGCCGCTGGTGATGGGTTCGACGGCGATGCTAGGGTTTGGATAGCGCTGCTCGAAGGCAACGGTGCGCAGGAGCGCGCGCAGGGTGGTCTCCGCGTCTGCCATTGTGCGCGTCGCGGTGGGAACTGGCGATCAACTAGCGCCGGCGCCTGAAATACTCGTAGCCTTTTGACGCGATATCGGTGACGCAATTTTGATAAGGTTTAAGTAAATAAAAAATTTGCATTGGCATAGCAATTTTAAAATATAGGTATATTGGCGGTCGTTATTGAAAAAATCGAGAAATGTTAGCATTTTTGAAACTATGTTGATTGTCTGTAGAAATGAGATGAGTTGACTGTAGAAATACCGGCGTTTAAAACGCTTATTCCCGGCAGAAATTGCCTTCCAAATTCGGTGCTTGTCGAAAGACTATCTTTATTCACAGGCTTCAGGGAGGGATTCCCCTCCCTGAAGGCTAAGGCTGAGAGAATAAATAATATGTCTGAATAAATATTAGTTGGATGAACCGGTGTGATATCGACTGATATTGACTAATTCTCAACTGCTACCCTCAGGACTGGATCTACCTAAGGGCTGCTTGGGCTGCAGCCCGGGATCTATGGAACGGAAAGGGGATTTCCCTGTCGTTGGTTTTTGGTCGATATATATTTTTTATTTTATTCTTACAGGGGATTTTTGGCAGCGCTGCGGAACGTAACGTCTGACATGATTTTGTTTTTTTTTCTGCACTTCTTGTCTTGTTATCAAAATGCAGAACTGACCGTGTTAAGTGTTTAATTAGTAAGTATAGTAATAAGTGATAACCTTAGTTAATTATTAAGCATTAATGACATTCATCCAATATCAATATACATTTACAATATCTAACCTCTGTAATAGTCTGAAAAGTAAGAAGTGTAACAGTACAGTGAATGAAACCAGTGAACCAGTGATCGTATAATAAATTAATGTAACTGATATCCGAGAGCTGGAGACCTGGTGAACTGTAGCACAGACGTTAATACCTACAACAGGCACCAGTGATCCACAGCCATATCTTGAAATGTGTTATAATATTGTCTTTCCGTATGTTTTTCCTGATTTTTGGATTGTGGTGAAAAAATAAACAGTTTTTTTTTCCTACTACTACCTATACAGCTTCGAAGTGTTAAAGGACCCCATAAGACCCCACACCGTCGCAGGCCCCACAAGCTCACGATCCGCCCCTGGTTACCCCAATACTTTTTAATTTTAGTTGTACTTCCTACATTGCGACTTAAACGTCTAAAACGTATGTTACCTACATATGTGTTGTACTCCTTTTGCACCATAACTGTTATAAGTAAGATTAATAGCTATAAGTTATTAATCATACAATGAAACTGCAATAAATGTGCTTACTAATTTACAATATTTAGTTATCACTGATAATAAGAGAATTAGGTTCCTACTCAACCTCATGAAAAACAAGAATATCATCGTGAATAGTCATCTTAAAACATCTATGAACTCACATAGATTTCTCTATATTATACAAATCCAAAAGAATTGTAGTCACATCGATGAAAGATATAAGTGCATTCATTGGGTATTTACCAAAATTCAATAGTCAGAGAAGACATCTCATCTAATGATAAAAAGCTTCATCTTAACGTAAACTGTGGTACCTATGTATATTAAACCAAAAAACCGGCCAAGAGCGTGTCGGACACGCCCATGAAAGGGTTCCGTAGCTAAAAGATGGCCCGACCGCTTAAGACACCATTTAGTACGGGCAACTGCACGTCATAAGTTGGTTGAGTTGTATAAAAATAACTTTGTATGATACAGAGTTCGCTATAGTTTTCGTTGAAAGTACTTACTTGGAGGTATACAGGACATTTTTTTTAGAATTATTGTAATAGTATTTCAAAAGTTAAGGGGGGGGGGGACGCTCTAATTTTAACTTTGTATTAATATATCTCGAGACTGGGGTGTTTGATCCACATGGTTTCAAGGCAAGTTTTATTGTATTTAAAAATACCTTTTTAACGATACCCAACACGATGGGGTAAGTCGATTTTTTTTTTCGAATTTACTTTTCGCTGTATGGGAGGGGGGGTAAAAATAATTATTTTTCGATTATTTTAAAAACCAATTCTTGAATTATCACTATACATCTCTCCACCAATTTTCGTGGCAATCGGTTCAGAAACGGCGGAGAACGAGCCAGGACAGACAGACAGACAGACAGACAGACAGACAGACATGACGAAACTATAAGGGTTCCGGTTTTGGCATTTGGCTACGGAACCCTAAAAAGAGACTGTCCGAGCTATTGTACTGAGAAAAAACGAATGTCTCACCAAGGATTCGATCCAACACGCAGGGCCGTCTTTCACATTCATCAATCACTCGATTGGGGGGCCCTGGGCACGTGCCCATTGTGCCCAGATGGAAAGACGGGTCTGCTAACACGCCAAAGGGCAGGGTAACTACTAAATGCGCTACGAACTAAATTATATAGACAATTGATCTCCAAGTTATCAATAATATATATTATATATTTCATTATGTATAAAATCCATATTTTAATGTTTCTTTCTTTCTATTGAACGATTGTTGCGTATTAAATAACTACGAGTAATAGTTCGTCAACCGCGGCCTCGGTCCAGTCGTGTTTTATTAACTATTGTGATTGTGAAAACTCCTAATATTATACATACATAACATTTAAAAAATACTAAAAATACCAATTGATATAAGACCAAATACATAGCATAACAAAACATCAATTATCTCTGAACTAGCTGTCACTGAGATACCGCTTTTGCGTTTAGTACGACAGAATAGGAACAGGTGTAGGAAAGCTAGATTTTGCAATTCACGCCCGTCAAGGCAAGGATAAAAAATAACAAATGTCATGTTTACAACCACATTATTGCGTATCCCAACAGGATAATAATTTAAAATAAAATATCATGCTTCTCGTCATCTTTAAGTAGTTATCTATTCCCTACAGATAGATAATATCATTTATCTTCCAGCATTATTATTTATCATATACTATTAAACATAGTCATGCAATATGAGTTAATTTTTCGTAGGTGACGATTGAGAATACATTGACGTTTAATAAACACATATCAATTAAGACTTCAATAAATTACGCTCTGGCATTATTACAAAAGTTGCTGTTAGTTTGTTCAGTGAAAATCAAGAGACGAAGGATAAAATAAAAAGGCATGTAAGTACCTGTGTTTTTAAATATCGCGACAAAACACAATTTTTAATAAATTAAAAAAAAACAATATTTAACCCTAAACCCCAAAACAGTATATCTTGAACCAATTAAAATTTAGCGCCTGCTTTTATAAGTAACCTTTATTTAATGGGGCTGATAGGTATTTTTTTTAATTCAATACTGCGCTTTCTATTTAGTTTAAGATATATCGGCCCACAACAATAATAAAGACTGAAGTGAGTTAGGTAATTAGCAAATATTCTTGACATTTTGACGGACCCGTTGGCCAACCTAGAGACCCTGGATACAAAACCTAGCGGGCTTCAAACCCGCGGCCTTTGTCGATTTTATATATTTGATCTAATCAAATTCATTGAAATACCTTCATATAAGCGACTCTACTGGCTTGGTCTCTGATCAAATCGAAGTTCACTGTAAATAGTTGGTATCCTAATAAACACAATGATGTAATCTGCTAATTCAGTGCCGGCCCCGCTTTTCAAGATGGCTGATGCGCGGGAAAACCGACTCCGTGAAGTGCTGGAAAACATAGCAAAGGAACGAAAATACGACAACCCTGAATACATACTGAAAAAACTACCACCCACTGGTGCTAACTTTACATCCCAATTATTTCACTGTGCTATAACTTCACCTCGAAAAAAGGAGCTCAATCTTTTCGGCAAAGTAGCCGTCGTTAGCGAAGAATTTCGGGCCCAAACACCATCGAAGATTTTCGATATCGAACGTCACTTTTACACTAAAATTTCGAAAATATACGCAGAGATCGAGGATAAACATGAAGTTCCTGAGGAACATAGATTGGTCGTGCCAAAGTTCTATGGCTGTATCGATACATTTTTGGAGGAAGTGATAATCCTTCAAGACCTAGCAAAAGAAGGCTTCATCACCTACGACAGGTTCAAGTCAGTAGACTGGTCATATGCATCGAAAGCTGTTGAAGAACTAGCTAAATTCCACGCCCTGTCTATAGCTTACCAAAAAGAATATCCTGAAGACTATGCAGAAGCGACTAAGGTATGTACCTACTTATTTTTTTTTAAGTTAAAGTATAGGCACCTTTTAGAACATAGATAAGACTTAAAGTTTGTTTTGTACGTACAAACCAAAAATCGATTTTTCATCATCATCATCAGCAGCCTAACAAAGCCAGTCTGTTAATAGGCCTCTCCTGGGGTTCTCCTCTCAGCCCGATCCTCAGCGACTCGCATTCAGGTGAATTCTTTATAAAAAGTTGAACAAGTAGACCTTTCCCCATCATATTTATTAACAAACGAAATATATTTTATTTTTAGGTTTTAAAGCGAGAGATGATTGCGGACAGCTCGACGATGATTGCCATGCTACAGCAGATGATGGGGAAGATGGTGCAAGCGGTGCGGGAGGAGAACCGAGAGAAGTTGATGAAGATCATGGCCGGCGCGATGAAGTTTGAAGAAGTCATGAAGTTCTACCAGCCCATGCGGCTTCCGGTCATCATCCATAGTGACTTTCGGCAGAGCAACTTGATGCACAAAATACATGAGGTAAGAACAATTTAATAAATAGGAAGACAGGCATAGTATTTTTAATCAACGGAGTCTAGCCCGTGAGTCGTGACAATCGATTCGATATACTTACGCGAAAAAGTTCCGTACAAAAAGAACTTTGTTCAGCAAAGTAACAGGAATTGACTCACATGATACACTGGCAAGTCTTTTAAAAATAAGCCCCATATACCTAAAGATACCTTCAATAGGATCAAATCTGAAACAATATAAACCTTTATGCCTTCTGCAATAAAGATTGAATAAAAATATGACTTTAACATGAATTTAATTTCCAAGGAAGAGGTAGACTAAACAAAAGATGTATGGATTGTGCGAAGAATGACATGAGTGAAAAAGTTGTGAACGACTCGATGACAAATGAAAGGCCTGTAGGAAAAGTCGACATATTGCACGGATCCCAGATAGTCGAGGAACAGGGAAGGCAAATGATGAATGATGATGAATTAAATTTGCAGGACGGCTCAGTCCAAGTGGTCATAGTGGACTACCAGACCGCACACACCGGCTGCGCAGCCAACGACCTCCTCTACTTCATCTTCACCAGCTCTGATGGCCAGTTCCGCCAGGAGTACTTCTCCAAGCTGATCGACCACTACTACGAGCATATGGCAGCGGCGCTTAGGTTGTTTGGACTGAACCCTGAAGAGGTCTTCCCGAGGGCAGATTTTGACCAGGACTTGAAGGATGTAAGTATAAAATCCAGTACATAATTATAATAAATAAATTTCTAGAATCAACATAGTGAAGCACACCAATTGCCCAGCAACAAACTACTTAAGGTCAATTAAAGTTATCTATATCTATACTTATAATAAATCTGTAGAGATGTCAATTCTGTACATTAAATATATTTTCAAAATAACTATCAGGGGGTGATAAGTGATCGATACTGATGCCAAAAATGCAATCAGTAAAATTTTTGTCTGTCTGTCTGTCTGTCTGTATGTTCCTTATAGAAACAAAAACTACTGGACGGATTTTGACGAAACTTGGTACAATTATTCTTTATACTTCTGGGCATATTATAGGATACTTTTCATCACGCTACAATAAATTGAAGCAGAGTAGGGAAGGGAAATATTGGGAAAACGGGAGAATTTACTCCATTTTTTTAAGCTTCTGTCGCGTGTGCAGCTTTAATGGTTAAAGTTACATAAAAATCATGTATGATGAAAATAGTTTTCATATAATTGCCTAAAAAATATCCCTTGACAGTATATGTCTATCTTTCATGGTTGACTCACAATAACACGTGTAACTCCTGATCCAGATTTGTTTGAACGCGCTAATCTCAGTAACAACTGGTTCGTATTGACAAAATCGTTTGTATTGGAAAGTCCACTTACTATTTGTCGAGGAAGACTTTAACCCTTTCCACGCCACGAGTTTTCGTCAAAAACGTTCACCACACGCCACCGCAATATAACTGGTTGATTAACTAGTGCTGACAATGTTGAGTATCGATATTATTAATTTGTAACAAATAAATCATTTGAAAAAAATATTTATAGTTATTTTTTAAGTTTCTTGGGTTTTATTTTATTACTAGCGGCCGCCCGCGACTCCGTCCGTAGTTTTTACGTGAAAGAGTAACAAACATCCATAAATCCATTCAGTAGTTTTTACGTGAAAGAGTAACAAATATCCATACATACAAACTTTGGCCTTTATAATAGTAGTTATGATTTTAGTTACATGAAATAAAAATATAAATAATGACCGGTAAGTTTTTCTAATGTAAATACATCTACGTATTCCAAAAATCCTCTAAAAAAAAAAGAAAATTACAAACACTTTATTGTGTCAAACCATGGTTGCACCATTAGATTGGGACGCTTTATAGTACATATTATATTTTTTTATAACTTACCTGTTGATTATGTAAGAACACTTCAAATTTAACATCATCAGTTCCTTCTAAAATCCTAATCAACTCCTCTGCAGTGGTCATATTTCAATAAACATTAATTTATTAACGTAATAAATCTACACAGCAACGCAATGCATAACACAGTAAATAACATAATTTTGCAGGGTACTTCCATAATTTATCGATATCTCCAACCCTCATTGTACAACACTAAATAAGTAGTTCTAGAAACATCTATCGCCTCTGACGTCACTTCCGTGTCTGATATATCAGACGTTGGCGTACGAGACTCATGCATGATCGTGTCGCTATAGTGTTGTGACATACTATGCAATTTACTGGATTTGATCATGAAACCCAGTATCAATCAAATCCACCGAATCAAATTTTGATGCAAAACATGAATCGAAAATAAAGCGTTTATCAATGTAAACGCTTTATTTTCGATTGCATTATTATCGAGTGGATTATACAGGTTTTTGTTTTGGGCATATTTTTTGTGTGTTACGAAATCTTGCCAAGTTTTACATTGGTTAAACTTGGTAAGATTTCGTAACACACAAAAAATATGCCCAAAACAAAAACCTGTATAATTTTTACATTATTGAATGTTTCTATTTTGAGGTACCAGATTTCTGGTTTTGGTAGGAACATTGAAATGGAACATCACTAATGGAACGCCAATGTCTGATATATCAGACGTTGGCGCAGAGGGTCCAAGTAAAAAAAAAATAGTATGAGTCGATTCAACACGGTTTTGTTTTTAATAATTTATCATTAAAATAACATTATAATACTTTATGAAATTGATATTTTTGATTAACTAAAGTATAAACAGTCTGAAAATTGTATGCATATGTCGTCACGTACTATAACGATAAGAAAAAATAGAGTTAAATTGGTTAGATATTTATGTCTGATATATAAGACGTTGGCGGCGAGGGCACGAAAGTTAAATGTCTGATATATCAGACGTTGGCGTGGTAAGGGTTAAGCTATCTATAGTAACACTGTGTACGGAAACGAAACCCATGCGGACGGAGTCGCTGGCGGCCGCTAGTGCATAATATAGGCGTTATGAGTACTTCAATATTATTTTTTACGTAGGTTCACGCGACTGTTATTCATGGAATAAGGCTAAGGACTCACGAAGCGTTTTTCACCCGCGCCCGCCGCGGCGGCGGAATAGAGTTTTTATTTCAAAACTCACGAGACCGCGTAATTTTGCGGTTACGCAGCCGTCGCGGTTGCGATTATCGCTCGCAAACTTGGCGGTTGATTATCGCAAGACTAGCGGATGTAAGACGGGTGGTTAAACGATCAGTTGAGCTCCAGACCGCCATGGACACACACCAGAAACGAGCTGTTGCGTTATACTTACTTCACAGAAGACTTTAAAAAAGAAGGCCTAAAAGGTTCTGGATACATCCACTGATTGCGGAATTGCGGTCGCCCGCCAACCGATCGCAGAAAGCGCGGGAGCAACCCGCCGCGGTTGCGGGACCGCGAACCGCGCCCGCCGGTAGAAGATGACCGCCGGTGCAGCGGGACCCGCAAGCAACCGCACACGCCGCGGGCGTAAAACGCGTCGTGAGATGTGCTTTAATTTTTTACATAAATATCTGTATTCTACAAAGGCTGCGGGCCCGCAACCGCGGCGGGCGCGGGTGAAAAACGCTTCGTGACGTGAGTCCGTAGGCTAAGGACTCACGAAGCGTTTTTCACCCGCGCCCGCCGCGGTGGCGGAATAGAGTTTTTATGTCAAAACTCACGAGACCGCGTAATTTTGCGGTTACGCAGCCTTCGCGGTTGCGATTATCGCTCGCAAACTTGGCGGTTGATAATCGCAAGACGAGCGGTTGCAAGACGGGCGGTTAAACGATCAGTTGAGCTCCAGACCGCCATGGACACACACCAGAAACCCGCCAACCGATCGCAGAAAGCGCGGGAGCAACCCGCCGCGGTTGCGGGACCGCGAACCGCGCCCGCCGGTAGAAGATGACCGCCGGTGCAGCGGGACCCGCAAGCAACCGCACACGCCGCGGGCGTAAAACGCGTCGTGAGATGTGCTTTAATTTTTTACATAAATATCTGTATTCTACAAAGGCTGCGGGCCCGCAACCGCGGCGGGCGCGGGTGAAAAACGCTTCGTGAGTCCTTAGCCTTAGCCTCAAACTACTACTTTAAAACGAATATTACGTTTTGTATGTGTCTACTTTTTGAACGTATATAATGTTGTCAACAATATATTATGGTAACTTTATTTGTTCCGATATTACTATCTACCCTGTGTGTCAATATATCAGAGTGAACCTACCAATTGGTGATGACAATGTTCATCACATAAACATTTACTGCTAGCGGGAAACGAACCTGTGATCCAATATCGTAGTCAGCGTCTCCAGCCTCTAAACCATCGTACTTTGTCCAATAACTATTGAATGATTGATTTCTCTTCTTCCCTTCCAGAGCATGCCATTCGGGCTGATAGTGGCCACTATGATGCTGCCCATGATCACCCTGGACGCGGCGCAGGTGCCGAGCGAACACGAGAACTTGCAGAGCATAGAAGATATGACGAAGATGCTGATGAAGACCAACGATTTAAGCGCTACCAGAATCAATGAGGTTGTCGACGACTATGTCAAGTGGGGTCTGCTTTGAAGACTAAGAGGAAATCAATGCCGGCAACTAACAGTTTCTCCCTTAAAAGGTGACACCCTAAAGGCTTAAAATGTACAAAGTTTCATACAAACTTTTATCCTTTATTTTATCCTCTTGGAGGAAGAGTTTATGGTCATCATTTCATAGGTGATGCCTACGTCATACTGTTTACTTTATGCATGCAAAATCTTAGCCTAATCGGTTTAAAATTGACGAAGTTGAATACAAACTTTCATCCCCTATTTTATTTGTTTGAACATAACAGCTAAATTAAGCCTGATCCGTCCAAAGATTTGGGCTGTGCGTTGATAGATCACTACATCAGTTAGTCAGTCAGTCTCCTTTGAGTTTTTAGATGATAATTATATAATTATGTTTTTTCGAAAGACAAGAACTCTATTCGTCGGTGATTATTACAGCTTTAGTATTTCCCTTAGTAGTAGCCTGTAGGAATGCCATTCAATGAAAATAGTTATGGTTATGTTGCTATTATATTATGGTTGACATTGAAATTGAAACGTTTTTTTGTGTAATTCGTTTAGTAACTGTACGTATAAAATTATTAAATTAAATAAACGTGTTTTATACGAACTACGTTTAATATTAAAATCCATCGTGGCGATACGTCAACCAAAAATTAAGTATTATTTTCATACGTGCGTGCTAATTTATTTTGTGCGAATCGACTACTAACCCATTATTGGATTGTACTCGTAACTCGAACGTGGCGTTGTATGTGTGCTCTGCCCTGTTATCATTCGACATCAGCCATCCAATTGGTGTTAATAGAACCACATTCACGCAGTTCACAGTTGTATTATCTCACCATTTGACAAGAGCGAACTCAATTGCGACCTTGCGACTTTTGCGAGTAGGTATTTTTATTACGCAGCACAAACCCGGTCTGTGATTAAATAATTAAGTATGTTTAGAATACAAGGTCTCTGTCCACATCAATCAAGAAGCCAGAGTCTGTTAAGTTGTGTCATCTCAAAAAATACTCTAAGAGTTATGATCTTTACCGTCAATTTTCCTTTAACATCGTGCGTGTATTTTGAGTTGTTGTTAATTAACTTACACGTGTTAACAGATAAAGATTATTTGTTGCACGATACTATTGTTAAAAGGAAAGATTAAATAAACATTTAATAAATCTGATAAGTTTGTTAATTTGTTTGTTTGAACGCGCATATCTCAAGAACTACAGATTCAATTTGTTAAATGATTTTTGTGTCGAGTTATAGTCCATGTAGTATATTGTACAATACTATGTGTGCGAAAACCGATATTCACGCGGACGGAGTCGCGGGCGCTCGCTAGTTGACCATAAAATAAAATTGAGAAGGTAAAGTAAAGAATCAGCCTACTAATACTACTAACGTCCCATTGCAAAGGCAAAGACCTCCATCATTATGTTTTCGTTACAAATAAAATGTAAACATTTTAAATTTATATCAAAATTACTGAGGAATATAAAGTTACTTACATAAAACATATTTTGTGGAAAAACAGGCATCGTGAAATATGCCATAAAACACAAAAAAAAGTTAAGTGAGCAACTAATAAAAACACAGGTAAATCTGTGGTTTCACATATTTCTAAGATTTTCCTTGATTGAATACAGATTGCTGTGGACATTTCCGCTTCGCATTGTAATTGACAGCCACTCGACAGTTACCATAAACCGCAAACAACTGACCTGCATTTTAAACAGCAAATTGCTGGGCCGGTAGTCCCCGTGGACTAGAACTGGCGCCTTCGTCGGCCGGTGGAACTTGGCGAACAGCTCCTTGGCGTCGCCCGTGGTGAAGTACTCCTTCACTCTATCCTGGTATCTCTCGTCGACGACCGCAACAGCACTCCCTACCATCCGCTCCCACAGACCCCGCATCGACGGATCATCCTCACCCTTTAACTCAAACTTCAGCTCCTTCGTCATCTCCTCGAATTCCTCAGGGTCCTCCTTCGAATGAACGAACGAAAGTGCATGAAACTTCGCCAAAACTTCAACCGACTTCGACGCGTGATCCCAGTCCACAGATTTGAACCTGCTGTAACTGCCATACCCGGCAGCCACTAAATTCTCCAGCACGACAGTTTCGCTCCCCAACTCGCCGTTTCCGCCGTAAAATTTTGGTGTAACAAGTCTCTGGTTCTCAGGCAGTTGGTATTTCTCGTCGAAGGTAGTCCAGACTTTGACGAGTTTGTTGTAGAAGATCTGTTCGGTTTTGAAGAGTGCATCGGCGTTGACTCGGGCCCTGATCTTCTCGCCGATGCAGCCGAATTTGGCGAAGAGATTGAGGTCCGGGAGGGTGGGTGACGATATGGTGGCGAGGAAGAGCGCGGAGGTGAAGTTGGCGCCGCCGCTAGTGATGGGTTTGATGGTGATGCTGGGGTCGGAGTAGCTTTGCTCAGCGGCGATGGTACGCAGGAGCGCGCGCAAGGTGGTCTCCGCGTCTGCCATGGTGCGCGCCGCGGCGGGAACTAGCGATCAACTAGCGCCGGCGGCTGCCGCAGCCTCTCGACGAGATATCGGTGACGCAACTTTGGTTAGTTTGAACCATTATAAAAAATGTTGCAATGGCAAGGCAATCTTGAAATGCATATTGACGGTCATAATAGAAAATATTAAGAAATATTGTAAAAATACCGGCGTTTGAAAAGTAACTGTCAAGTTACTTGACGGTTATCCCGGTAGAAACTGCCTTCCAAATCCGGTGGTAGACGGTCCCTTTCCTGAATCCAGTGAGTAAAGAATACCTTTGTCTGAATAAATAAAAGAACAAATACAGGTGGATTCCCAACCATTACTTATTACCCCAATACCTTTCATTTCAGATGAACTCATTGTGAGGGCTATATTAACTTGATTTACTTAGATATGCCTAGAATATTTGTTGTATTTGTTGTTGGTAATACTCCTTTTGCAACACAAATGTTTCTAACTATGTAATAGCTTTGAGTTAGTTCTTATCATGAAACTACAATAAATGTACTAACTTGTTTACAATATTTACTTATCATTGATAATAAGAGCAAAATAAGTGCCTCGTAAATGAAGTCATCCTCATGAAAAACATGAATTATGCTACGTCCTGTTTGAGAAATCCGTTTCAGTATCTTTACAATAGAATCGGAGTCACATCAATAAAAGAGATTAGATACGAGTAGTGCTTATACAGTGTTTTTCCCTCAATTCGGAATGTAGGCAGAGAAAACATCTCATCTTACGATAAGAAACTACCTACTTCATTAGATACATGAAGGGTGGTATGTATTTGTTAAAAAAACCAGCCAAGTGCGAGTAGGACTTACGTGCACCGAGGGTTCCGTACAAATCGTAGTAAATTGGAGTGTACGATTTATGACGTACCTACTTATTTAAAAAAACTCGTTCAAACCAATTTTCAGTGGAGGTTTGTAAGGTTATGCACCTTACAATTTTGTTTTGTTTTATCACTCTCTTATTTTAGAAGTTACAAGGTGGGGGACACTTTTTACCACTTTCGGCAGGGATTCTCGCGCGAAACTATTATCTTTAGAAAAACAATATATTTGAAACCTCTGTTATTTTTGCCTTAATACTATTTTCGAAGACCTATCGATCTATAAATACCCTACACGTAATAATTTTAATGTTTTTTTTAGTTTCAGTTCTAAGCATGGGGATCCCCGATATTTTATCTATTTTCGTGTGCAAATCTTAATGCGGTCCACATAATACATCTACTTACCAAGTTTGTTTCCTCAGAATAGATCTATAAGTAGTTCTTATAGTTTCGGAACAAAGTGGCTGTGACATACGGACGGACAGACTGGCAGACAGACACTCATGACGAAGCTTGTTCTGTTTTTACTAATTGGCTACGGCACCCTAAAAAGACTCTGAGCCATAGTCCTGCGATAATATGAACGTCTCACCAAGGATTCGAACCAACACGTCATAGGGCAGGGTCACTACCAAATGCGCTACGAACGTGTGTCTATTGAATCTTGTTGCGTATTATTAAATAATAGTTCGTAAACGTGCGGTACCGCGGCCTCGGGCCAGCCGTGTTTATTCACTTGTGGGCTGTTATGTACATTATTGTACGTACGACCCACCCACCTACAATACGAATATCGTTTGCAATCTATCAGCGATCGTTGAACCAAAGATAATTGATATGGAAACCTAACAATAATATAGATCACCTCCTATCAATAATGTTAGGTAAGAAGCATCATCGTAGCCTTGGGCTCTGGGTGGAAAAGCAGTCAACCTATCCTTCACCCCTCTCTCCAATTAAATATATAAATTCTTTGGACTAACACACCAATTGCCTAGCCCCAAACTAAGCTCGAAGCTTGTACTATGGAAGCTAGGGAACGCATAGACGTACTTAAATACTTTGATACTATACTGTTACTTTTAAAAAAAATGTTTCTTTAATTAGGCACCTTATAAACCAGAACCAAGGTGGGGCAAGCGCCCCAGCTTGCCTTGCTAGAAAAAGTCTTAGTAAAAATAGTACCTAAAAAATCATCGCTAATTGAGCTAACAACTTTTCTATGTGCATACAATTCCTGAGGCTTAGTAGACACATTTCCATACGCAGTTATAATGCCAGCTAGTGAGTCACCCACTTAACCTTCAGAATTAGATGATGCACTAGACGAAGTTCTTTTGGGTGGGATTTGAAACAATGAAGCTTGTGCTAATGGGTATAGGACCGCTAGATTTGGCGATTCACGCCCGTCAAGGCCTTTTGTGTTTAATATAAAAAGCTTAGAGGTTATAAAAACCAATAGGTAAATGCTATGTTTACAAACACAACAACATTATTGCGCAACACAACACGGATGTATTTTTGAAATTAAATATCAGTATAGATAATTTCAAATTTTATCTTCCTGCATTATTATTTATCATGCAATTGAATACCTACTTGAGTAGGTATATAATACATATGAGTTCATTCTTTGAAACGAGAGAACACATTGACGCTTTTTAAACACATTTCAACGAAGACTAAAATAGATTAGTGTAACCAGCGTTCTCGCGTTTTTACCAAAGGTGGAGTTTTATGGTTTGTTCAGTGCAATTCAAGTGTCGAAGGATAAAGTAATTAGGCATGTAAGTATTTTTTTAATATTTTATTTATATCCAGCACAAATCTATTTGAACCAGTGCAGTGGTTCCCGAGATTAGAATTTCAAAGAAACAAACAATCAAACATAGGAACTCGACAGCTTTAATATTTATAGTAAAGATACAATGTTGTTAAGTATGCTCCTTACCCTTATTAAAGTTTAGGTGCGCAGTAACTTTATAATTTACTAGCGGCCGCCCGCGACTCCGTCCGCGTGGATTTCTTTTTTTCGAAATAAAAAGTAGCCTATGTTCTGTCTCAGGGTCTAAAGATTGTCTGTACCAAATTTCATCAAAATCGGTTGCGAGGTTTAAGCGGGAAAGCGTAACAGACAGACAGACAGACAGACAGACCGACAGACCGACAGACAGACAGACAGACAGGCAGACAGACAGACAGACAGAGTTACTTTCGCATTTATAATATTAGTTGGGATAGTTGGGATTATGGCATACTCACCTACATTCAGTTAAACACCGTTAATATATTGAACTAAACAAAGTAATAAAGAAACCTTTAGTAAGCAATTATGTAAGAGATACTTAATCAATTTATTATTGATCATTTTAGTTTTATTTTGTAAATATCGATGGGCGTTACGACTTACTAATAAAATAACAAGGAACATTTTTACGAACCGGATATTTGGCATCATTTCCATACCTACACCCAAAATGATTAGATACTGAAGTTGGCCTTGACCTCGGCCCACAACAATAATAAAGACTGCAGTAGGTAGGTAGGTATAGTATTTAATAATTATTTGATCTAATCCAATTCATTTACCGAACTACTTATGCATTTTTAAGCGACTATTTTGGGCTTGGTCGCTGAGCAAATTGAAGGTAACTGTAATAGTTTGTATCCTGATAAACCACGTGCACTGGCAACACAATAATGTAATCTACTAATTCAGTGCCGGCCCCGCCTTTCAAGATGGCTGACGCGCGCGAAAACCGACTCCGGGAAGTGCTGGAAAACATAGCAAAGGAACGAAAATACGACAACCCCGAATACAAACTGAAAAAACTACCACCGACTGGTGCTAACTTTACTTCCCAACTGTTCCACTGTACCATTACTTCACCTGGCAAAGAGGAGCTCAAACTTTTCGCCAAAGTTGCCGTCGTAAGTGAAGAATTTCGCGCTCAAGCACCAACAAAGATTTTCGATATTGAACGTCACTTTTACACTAAACTTTGGAAAATATACGCAGAGATCGAGGACAGACATGACGTTCCTCAGGAACATAGATTGGTCGTGCCAAAGTTCTATGGCTGTAACGATACATTTTTGGAGGAAGTGATCGTCCTTCAAGACCTAGCCAAAGAGGGCTTCATCACCTACGATAGGTTCAAGTCAGTAGACTGGCCATATGCATCGAAAGCTGTTGAAGAACTAGCTAAATTCCACGCCCTGTCTATCGCTTACCAAAAAGAATATCCTGAAGACTATGCAGAAGCGACTAAGGTATGTATGTTAGGTACCTACTTAATTTTTATAGTCTGCTTCACCTAAGATGATTCCTGTGACAGTTTTGCGTTCAAAGGAAAATCGGCACTATTCTAAAGAAATAAGAACCCTATGGAAAATCATAAAAACAGCTCGTGGAGTCAGTCACGTATTGCCTTAGAATAAAGTTTAATTTCGTCTAGGAAGTACACCTGTCACATGACTCGTGTAACCTGAAATATACAGTAGTTAAAGTATAGGTAGGTTTCCTACCTTTCGGTACTAATTTTTATGTGTCTAAAGTTTGTTTGTACCAATAAACCAAAAATAAATATGCACGTTTTCATCATCATCAGCAGCCTATCCACTGCTGGTAATAGACCTTTCGTAGAGCTCTATCCTCGATCCTCGGCGATTCGCATCCATTTGCATGCTTTATAAAACGCTAAATAAGTAGATCTTTAACAAAATATTGTGTATTTTTAGGTGTTAAAGCGAGAGATGATATCCGACAGCTCGACGATGGTGGCCATGATACAGCAGATGATGGGGAAGATGGTGCAAGCGGTGCGGGAGGAGAACCGAGAGAAGTTGATGAAGGTCATGGCTGGCGGGATAAACTTTGAAGACTTCATGAAGTTCTACCAGCCCATGCGGCTTCCGATCATCATTCATAGTGACTTCCGACAGAGCAACTTGATGCACAAAATACATGAGGTACCTGGCTGAATCTTGCTTAATGTCGTGTGCTTATAATAGAGTATCATATCCTCTGGCCAGACAATTAAATGGCAACTCTACTCAAAGTAACGAGTGACAGATTGTGATGGCCCATATAAAGTACTTTGGGACCAAATCAAATTAATATAAACCTCTGCTGCTGTCTGTCTACTGCAAGAAATATTCAACAAAAATATGACAAAAAGTATCAAAGTATCAGCCTGTTAATGTCCCACTGCAGGGCAAAGACCTCCAGCATTTGAAATCACGCTTTCGTTACGAAGATGGGTTTTGGCTTAATGGTGCTCATTAAGCCAAAACCCATCTTTGTCAAATGCGGGTTGGTTGGTGATAACAAACCCTGACTGGGTTCAGAAAACTCGACACAAATATGCCTGACCCAGGAATCGAACCCAGGACCTCGAGACCACGGCCCGGTACTTAAACCACTAGGCCATCGAAGCATTAATACGTTATTTAATTTGCAGGATGGCTCAGTCCAAGTGGTCATAGTGGACTACCAGACCGCGCACACCGGCTGCGCAGCCAACGACCTCCTCTACTTCATCTTCACCAGCTCTGATGGCCAGTTCCGCCGGGAGTACTTCTCCAAGCTGATCGACCACTATTACGAGCACATGGCAGCAGCCCTGAAGAGATTAGGGCTGGTCCCTGAAGAGGTCTTTCCTAGGGAAGATTTTGACCAGGACTTGAAGGATGTAAGTAGAAAATCAAGTAGGTAAACTTAAGTAGGTATAGTGAATGTAACCATTTAGTATAGTAAATGTACCAACACTGTCACAATTAACATGTCAGTGTTAACTGCTACGTTCTTTTTGGTATATTTATTTTACTTAGGGCTGCTATGTGAACGGTAATATTTTGGCATGACATTCACAGATATGTCAAAAATGGATTTTTAAATGCGGAATTCCTATAAATATAAAAACGGTTGAAATTCGTTGGGTGAAATAAATTTAATACCTTCAAAAATTAATGGGCCTTATGGAGATGTTTATCAAACAAGCATATACCCTGATTCCAGCCCATGACCGAGTTTCATGGTCAGGATCACCAATCTTTATTTTACAATTGCTCTTCTTTTCTTCCAGAGCATGCCATTCGGGCTGATAGTGGCGACCATGATGCTGCCCATGATCACCCTGGACGCGGCGCAGGTGCCGAGCGAACACGAGAACATGCAGAGCATGGAGGACATGACTCAGATGCTGATGAAGACCACAGAGTTATGCGGTACCAGGATCAATGAGGTGGTCGACGACTATGTCAAGTGGGGCCTGCTTTGAAGAATAGAGAGTAAAAGAGCAAACCAGTGCCAGCGACAATTTTTTTTTGTGATCATGTTGGTGGTCATGACTACCTACTCGTGACAAGTTTATTTTATTGCATTAATTATTATATCTTATTTCTATTTCTATAAGGATATATATATGTATATATTTTTTGCAAATTGTATGACGTTGCTTCCGAATGGATTAATGTTACAGTATTGTCAGTTTAGTAATAGCTAGGTACCTACCTACTTTTTTGATTCCTTTGCTCGTTTTTTCATCAATGCTTTGATGTCGTTAGATCGTGTTCAGAGTTGAGTGTAATTTATTAATACGAGGCTTAAACCAGTGTGGTTGGCTTTGAAAGAACAGAGGAAACAAGTGCCAGTAACTCGCAATGCCTGCCAGTCCGATATCTGATACGAGTATAAAAGTGGCACTCCTAATTTCATAAGAAACGCATGGCATTGAACGTGTTAAATTAAAACATTTTAAAATGCTAGTTTCTCTTAAGTGTTATTAATGAAATATATTTGTATTATTTTTATTGCGTTCGGATGGTTTTTCTGGTAATGAATGAATTTGCTTTCATATTGTATTATTTTTAGACGAATAAAATTTTATTTTTTATGTCTGCCATTTTTAAGTGATAAGTATTCAGATTCCTGGTGAATGTTTTGATGTTGATTATCATCTTACATAGGGACACGAGAAGTGACTGTGTTATGTAAAGATACCTAATGTTATTATTACTGAGGAAGCAATTGCGCCATGGTGCTATTATTAAACTTTGACTTAGGTATGCAAGTCAGTTGTTACTTGTTAATTACAACACAAACAATATTCAAATGCATCTAAGTTGTGTCTAGCACACTATTTAAATGATATATCCAAGGGCAAATATTTATAACGTAGATACTTGTAGCTCACTATGATTGATTTGATACATACCTACTCAATCTATTGAATTTTCTAAAACCAATAAAATTTGGAATTCTGACCCATACCTTCTGACCAAGTTCCATGACTAAATAGATAATAATTTACCTACCTGTGAAATACGTGCAGGGTATCTAATGATGAAGGCATTTTAAAATAAAACACAACTTCGTATTTTTCCTTTTATTATTTTCAGGAATTGTTTCTTTCCATATTAATATAATATCATAGTTTCATTACAGTGAATACATGTCAGCAGGTAATGACGAATGCACGAACGCTGGTACCCGACTGGTTCCCAATAAGAAAACATTATTTCGACAACAAAAGATGTGGGAACATGGATCTACACTTGTAACTTGCTCATTTGAACTATTTCTTCCAAACGAAGCGTTTATTCCTTATACTTATTTCCAGAACAAACACTAGTTACTTAACTTCTTACATGAATAATTTCATCCTACGCAAAACTAATTACAAGCCCAGATCCACTTCATCACCACACCGATTTCAAACTGAAAAAAAACAAGACAAAAGCTTTAAGCCGATCATAGCCCTGGGTAGTCCACTTTTAAGCCACAGCCAGATCCAAGCAGACAACAGTATGACCGAGACTTTGAAATGGAATAAACAATAACGCGACTACACAAGAACGTCGCAACAAAAACACAGCCATCAAACAAAATTGATACGTAACAATATTTAAATTAGGTCGTCATTAGAGCATCTATTCCCTACTTCATAACCATACGCAACCTCGGAGTACCGACATTCTATAATAAATTATTTGGTCGTACACGCTATATTATTACAAACGTACACAACTTTTATATAAACATTTATTTTTTATTTTTATCATATAAGTACCTAGTAGATTTTTCTAATCTTGCGTTCAACTAGAAACGACGTGCAGTAAACGATAATCTTTATTTGTCGTAAAATAAGCGTTATAATCCAACAAAGTATAAAATTAAGTTCTGTAGAAAATACAGTCATCAGCTTATAATAGCGAACTAAGACGAATTCGCGCTAACGTTTATACATAACAGCGATATGTGGGTATACCATAACGTCATAATTAAGCTAGAACGTAGTAATTTATATTATCATAAATATCATGTTGGCGGCATTTATTGAATCTCGAGGGCCTTTTCCGTAGGATTAATGAATCTATTTATTATTATTCCAACTAGACATACTACAAAACGAATATTTTATACTCCTCACGAAAAAGCCCTAAAGATCATTTAATATTTAGTATAAATAGATAGGACATCTACGTACGAACCTAAATCACAAGAATGTTGATTATAAATAGTTATTGTATCTTAGAACATCCATTCCATCCCCGTGGCAAAGTAAACGCGTAATGATATGAAAATTGTACTTTCAGCTTTTTAATTGGAGCACTGACAAAACTTTTATATAGGTATGCTAATAAAATGGCAATTTAATAAACTCTGTGATAGTAAACATATTTAACAATGATAACGTTTTTGATATACGCGTCCATAAATGTTAATTCCACTATTAGTTGAGCCGATCGAGTGCAGAAACTAGTATTCGCTATTATTTGAGATATTCAAACCTAGGTAGGTATAACATGCTCCGTTACAAGAACAACAATTGATTATAGAAGAAATATGAGTTTGTACGTGTTGGAAAATCTTATATTCAGTCAACATTTTAAAGTTATTAAACTCAAAGTATAAAACGTCTCGATTCCTTCAAAGTACCTAAATAAATAGGTACTTTATAATGCTAAACAATATTGTTCAACTATGTGAGTGTATGCAAAATCAACAGGGTGATATAAACGATACATTTAGTGCAGTTCCATAATGTACATATATCGATTCATAGAAACAGTGTTGATACTTGTCACATTTAAACTTTATTTTCGTTGCATTAAGCTGTGAATTATCATGCCTATTTACGATTTCACACTTGAAGCATTATTTGCGTAATAGGAGCATTCACGTGTTACAGAGAGGACCTTTATTTTTTTCGAAATTGCGTGTGCTTCCTCTTGACCAAGCGAGCTAACCTAAAAGACGTTTGTTTATGCATTTCCTTACCCAAATGCTGCCCCAGTTCGATAGAGCCTTAGCAATAAGACCTTCTGGACATGTTGCCACTTTAAACATTGTCGAACTTCGTTATCGTATCGAGTGATTGGCAACTAGTACCCAGTATTGTCAATTTGTCCGCCATGCATCAAGTATGACTTCGTACCCAGACCACAGTGAACACCGAATGTGAAGTAGGAATGCAATGACGCTAACCTACCGCTTAATTTACAGCAATGATGCTAACACAGCCAACAGTAGTCAGTTCGAAATACTTTTGACTTCCAGGAATTACTAAATTTATCTGTTTCTATATATCGTATAGGTTAATGATTTAAAACATTGATTATTTTACAATCTCAATACTCACGATGTTGAGGACTAGTTCGAAAGAACAATTTAAATGTTTTCTTTAATTAAATTGATTATGTAAACATATCGAGAATTGAATAACATGTGTCATCTTTTCTCGTTAAATAAATGTTTTTTACCTTTAAAGACCAATTCAATATTTTAAACGATTTTTCATACAATCATTTTCCTGTGAATCTGGCAGATAAATTATGTTCCCTACGTTGTTGACTGTGCTAGACCACTGCTTAATCTCTTGGGGTACCTACCAATAACGTTTACCGTAACAAAAGGTGTCAAAGAAAGCGGAGACGAGCGTTTGTGATATAGTAAATCTTAAAAACTATTCTCAATATAACGAAAATAATAATTAATTCAACCAAACATCCCTTGCTGAAAACACGTTTGTTGAAACACAGCTTAAACGTCAAGCAGTAGCTGAGTAGTATATAATTGCTACACAATTAATATCGCTTTGATTCGCGTTTAGTCCTATTTAGTCAAGAATTAATCTTTTAAGACAAACGCAAAATCTCCGCTTCGACGTACACCATTCAACGTTTCTCTAGACCTAAACCTACCCTTTTCTATACGCAAACATACTCGTACATAAAATTCGTAACGCTCCCTTACCTCCCGAGTCTGGTCTCTGAACCATCATGAACCCTTTTTCTATAAATTACCCAATTAATTTTTAAAACAATTCCGTTAGATTGGATGAGGCATATCATTTACGGAAACTTAGAACATAATTCTTTTGCACAAAGCTACGATAAATGATAAAACAACGAAATTACTCGAACATCGTCGATTTAGTACAAAAAATAGCCTCAACCAATGTCTGAATATACTTCGTACATAGCCTTATAACCAACGGGTATATATTAATTGCGGTATAATAAGACTTAGGCGCGCGGCCTGCCATTATGATTAAACTATTATTTCTAGCAGCTATAGACAATTTGAAGACCTAAGCTGAAATCTCCTCTTTGCAAGCTTGAGATATTAAAAAACAGAATTTGCGGATTAGTTAAGGAAAATTCCTTTCATAAAATAATTAATACATTGGTACATACATAATACAGCCCAAATATAGCTTAAGTTATAGTCCAAAACATTTGCAATTGAAAAATCGCTAAATCATGTCCAGACCAGAAAGATTTAACAACCGCTAATGCTTTAGAAATTAGAATGGTTATGTATAAAATATCTATTCAACTTTATAAATATGCATGCATGCGTTCTATTGATCGCACTAATATGAATGAAGTAAACATTAATATTTTTCGAGCCAATTCAACGTGATGTTTTACATATTGTACTTAGGTAGTCCGAGCAAAAAAACAACGGCACAAATACCACCATTTTGCATTAAAGCATTAGCAATTGAGAAACACTTTAAATGTAGTTCGATGTGGTACAATTTATATAAGTGAATATGTAATAACGGCGATCCTTTCATAAGTATAGGTAAGTAGCGATCAACCACATCGTACTAAAGGGTACGTAGAGAAGATGACATTTTGTCTATTTTCGCTATCGTTATCGTCTTGACTATATTGGGGGCGTTTGGCAGAAAAAAAGCGCTAGGAAGCGTTTGTAAACAAAATGGCGATTGTTAGCGCAAAATGGCGATTGTTAGCGCAAAATGGCGATTGTTAAGCGGTAACACAGTAAACTGACAGCAAACACGTCCTGGCCGAAAACTGTACAGTTTGTTTTTTAGCGCTAGTAAACGCTTGCAAACGCATTTTTCTGCCAAACGCCCCCATTGACATACCGTTAACGCACGATTAGTATTTGCGACAGGTAGCAATATTAGTCGAAGCGATAGCGACAATTCGAATACTCAAGTCGAATCTTGTCTCGAGCCCCAGAGTGGTCAAACCTAGCAAAGTACCGCGCACCGTCACTACCAACTACCTAACCTGTATTATATCAAATACCATTTTGTAATTTAGCTTTAAATACACATATACACGTCAACGTCAAGAATTAATGTTTACTCCGCTATCACTGAAATACATACAATGTACTGTATATTTGATAACAGACAGGGTCGATCGGACCGCGCGGTCTAAAATAATGAAACTACATACAAATTCTATACTCTTTAACCCTTCCAATTAGAATATTCTGATTCATACAAGGATAACAAGGATTCGAATTGACAGTGTTGCTATATAAGAAAAATAGAATTTCTACTATTCCAACGTAAATATTTAATTTTAACATTTTGATCTACGTAACATAATATGAGTATTTCTTATAAAATATTGGTATTTTCATAATACGGTTGGAAAATCATTTGTGAGTGTAGAGTGTACCACGCGGTCCGATAAGCCACAAACAACAGCGCCTAAGAAAGAGATAACAACTTTAGGATAATATTTACCCATAAACACACTGGTATTTATAGTTACACGTTTAGTTTACAATTACATAATTACTTATCGCCTATGTACTAAGGCTTGTAATCAGATACTCGGCTTAAAGGATTATTCAGAGATTCGCCGATCTCTATTTTAGGGGTTATTCTCAAAAGAAATTATTATGGAATGAATAATAACTGAATACTTTACGCAATCAGAAACAGGAGCTTTGAATTTCTGACACCACTTTTCAAATCAAATATTTAGTCTGTCTTTTAAACGGAGTATCTGAAATCAGCCAGAGCTGCTTGAAGAGACATTCTTATATACTTCGTAACTCGAGTCTTTTCTCGATGCTCATAACGCGATGACTACACAATACTGAAGGAAAGACCGTCCCACTCGGAGGCGTTATCGAGATTAACGAAGCTAATGCGATGGTTTGCATTGCATACACATGCCTCATCAAGGACGCACTACTTAATATAGTTATTGTACCGGGCGGCGCGTAAGGTCGTGCGCACTTAAGCGAGTGATGCGACTCTAAACAGCTAACCAATGCTAAGTAAAAAACTACCAATTTGGTAGGAAATTTGTTTTTATTGCAACTTTTTTTTTGATACATTTGAACATTTTTTTACTTTTTTTCTTCGAAAGTCCAAATTATTCTACTCGCATAAGTTTATAAGAAACAACACACTTTGCTGCATCTTCTCACTCACTTGGTTGTACACATATTACGCAAGAAAGAGGACCACATAGAATAGCGATACGAAAGGCACTACAGAAGACAAACCGCGCTGCGACATACTGCACACAGATCCCATTGAACAAAATAAACAAAAATAATATATTCCACATATTTATTTGACATTCTCATTGAGCATTCGGTGGTCGGTCGGTTTGGGAGTTTGATGTTGCGGGGCCTAGTACCGCGTCGGTATCCGCACAACATACTGCCAACATAATAATAACAATAACAAATAAACAATCATACAGTGAAATGCACAAATTGTACTTCGACAGACATCCAGTTAGCTATACAAAACAAATATCCTCAGATTTATACATCTTCATATTATCTAACGATAAGAATGCGCCTTAAACGAAATTTACAACTATAATATCAGACATATATCAATAATTACGTCAAAATACAATAAAATAATTTATAAACTTTATTATTTAGAGCATCAAAGAGATAACGAAAGTTCCCGTACCATAACATAGCTACTTTTAACACTTAATCACAGGTTATAAATAATTCCATATACTTACGATC
The DNA here is from genome assembly GCA_958496325.1 of Nomophila noctuella. Classification (NCBI taxonomy): domain Eukaryota; kingdom Metazoa; phylum Arthropoda; class Insecta; order Lepidoptera; family Crambidae; genus Nomophila; species Nomophila noctuella. The sequence continues at coordinate 2,593,244 of OY292498.1, forward strand.
GGTAAAGATAATTTAGAGCAAAATCATCAGAGATTGTGGCAAGTTTAGGTAATATTTTTTGTATTCAATGGTTTTATAATAGTTTATGTAAGTCCTCTTGCAAACTTCAAACAAAGGACAGTACATTGCTTTCAGTTAGAGTACATTTTCAACCATTATAACTTCTAATGGTAGTTTTATAACTTTCATCAATGAACTTTATACAAGAAAGCGAATATTGCGAGAAGTATCATGCATAGTAATATTGATAACATAATAATAGTAATCTTTAAAACTAATAGACTATACACATAGTGAAGCTATTAGGCCTCTGTTGCAGACAACAATATATTACACTTTATATTATATTCGTCGCACACGATGCGAAAAAATCTGACACCATCCGAAACTGCCAGGTAAATATCGATTATACAATACTTCAAAAATCTATCAATTCTAAGACCAGTATTTATATATAGAGTAATGTACACGTGTATTATTTAAGCTACGTATATACCAATATGTTCGAAATATCCATTATGATAATGAAATGACAGATTTTTCCGTATTGCAACGACGCAAAATTCGTTAACGCCCAGACACCACCATTTGTTCGAGGACCCCCCTCTCAATATTTAAATTGACTAGTGATTCAATAGTGATACATTTCCCTACTTTTATTACAATTATGTGATATAAGATATGCCAAATATTGATACGAATATCATCTTTGCCTCCTCATTAGATACAATCTTCTTACTACACTTGAATTGTAACCCTTTTTCAAAAATATATGGTCCTATACCATATTAAATAGGCTACTAACGCAAAATTATAGAACACATTCATGCCAATTCGTTTTGTTAGGAAATGTATGAAGGACAAGCGCTTAAATATCGTAAGAGTTTCCGAAAAAAAACAGACGGATAATCATGAAAAAAATTTTTTTTTTGGTAACCACTTTACATTGTAGGGACAATCAAGTGTAGAGCCCTGTGGAATGTAGGCTAGCTTGCTAATCTCCAAAGACCGGAGCCTCAATACGTTGCGACAAGGGAGAGGATAACTCCCAAACTCGCACTAACCCAGACTACAAGAAGCATTCACTTCGATCATCTAACAGTCGCGTCAACATATTACTGTAATAGGTCGAAAAGAAACGTTCTACTACTTTGAAAACAAAAGTACCATTTTTCAAAATAAAATAAGACACGACTATCTTTCTATCATTTCGTCTCATTCGACTTCGATCTTAAACGACGTCAACGATCTCGATAAATATACCTCCCACTAAAACAAAACGGACGAAATGTTGAAATGCACAATTAAGTCCCTCGGAGACGAGGTCGAATACATCGGGCGCCTCGTGCTTCTCGAACTTCGCTATCGTCTCGACTAGTCCTGTCATCCCGCACACGAAGGACCTGCGCGAGCGGAATGGCGGTACCGGTCGAGACGATACCGAAGGTCGAAAACTCTCCGAGCGGCAAGTCGTCGAGAGGCCCGGGACCGGGCAGAGGTCTCCGGCTCACTTGAACTGCTTGGAGATGGCGAGCGCGAGCTGCAGCTCGGCGTCCTCCTGCTGGCGGCGCGCCTCGGCCTCGGCCTGCAGGCGCCGCGACTCGGCCGCCGCCCACGCCCACTGCTGCTCCTCCGACGGCAGCGGCTCCGCCCCCCGAGCCTCCGCCCCCCGGGCCTCCGTCGCCTTGCCCTTCTTGTCCTTCCCGCGCGAGCGCCCGATGCCGCCTATCGTGTGCACGATCGACTTCGCGTACTTCACCGGCTTCGGGCTCTTCTCCTTCTTCGCGGGCAGCGTGCTCGACGGCCACGTCTCGTTGAGGTTTTTATTGTGGTCCGTCGTCCAGTCGGTCGCCCAGTCGTCGGCCTTGGTCGCCCAGTTGTCGGTCTTGTTCGCCCAGTTGTCGGTCTTCCAGTCGCTGGAGGCGGCGGTGGTGTTGCGGTCGGCGTCGGCCCAGGCGTCGCTGGCGGCGGTGGTGTTTGCGGAGGCGCGCGAGGCGGGCTCGGCCCAGGCGTCGGCGGCGGCCCAGTCGTCCTGGGGCCAGGCGGCCCAGGCGTGGTCGACGCGGTCGGGCGGGGCGGAGGCGCGGCCGGTGCCGTTGCTGACGACGGCGCGGGGCGGGGCGGGGTCGTCGGTCTCGAAGCCGGCGACGGAGGTGGGGCGCGGCCGGTCGGCGAAGGGGTCGTCGATGTTGAAGGGGTCCTCGTACCGGTAGTCCTTGAACGGGTCCTCGGTGAAGTCCATGGCGGCGCGGCTCTACGCAACAAAGGGTGAGTGAGAGCGGGTGCGGGGGGAGGGGGGGGGGTACGCACGTGTCGCCGCCGCTCCGCCGCTCCGCTTAGCGCTGCAAGTGGGTACAAGCACACGAGCCGTGGTTAGCATGTTAGTGGACGAGTGGCACGAGATAGTATGAGCCGCGCGTACGCATGTCACCGTTTGAGATTTATTTACTATATTTTTTAGAAAATAACGTGAGTTAAAACAATCGTGATTAAAAAGGATTGAATGAGAAGGAATATACTTAATTACTTTGAATAGTGACACTGGGCTTCATAAAAGACAAAGCCAATATGTTCTGTTTATCTATAAATCTTGTTTAAATTAATTATTCAAGCAAAATTACAACACAACTAAATAAGACATACACAATTGAAGTTATATAGTGACATGGCGTACGCACGGTAATATTAGAATGTTGTATTATACAAATTGTTATTGTTGTTAAGAAGATAACCAAATGAAATAATATATAAAAATGAAAATAAATAACTGAGATATAACAAGGTGTTTTGGCTAACAGCATGCAAAAGCACATATATTCTGATTAAAACGATCAAGCCTTTATTTATACAAGACAATAGTTTCATCTACGATTTTTCTATTATTATACTTCTAAAGAGCATAATATGTACTAATATTATAAAATGGAGCCATATTATAAAAATACCATTAAATGAACAACTAATGAATACCAGATGAATTAACTGTAAATATCTTTGAAATGAATATAAATAATGATAATGAAAGCGTGCAATGCAAAGCAAACTAAATAGTAGGTATTTTTTAAATTTACACCGACAAACCTGGCGATTTTTCCTTTTTTAGGTGTATTGTAATTTAAGAACGGCAAGGTAGACCATTATATTGAATTTATATAGGTTTTTTTTACATTTAGACACAATATACAAATAATATATGTTTAATAATGTTGAACTTTAATAAAACAAATTCTTTTAATTAACTTGCTCACAAAGAAGTGATTTCTAAACATGCCGTTAGATTTTACTTTACCGGTGGCGATGGCGTTTTGTATAAATCGAGCCGAAAATACATTTTTTCTAACCATTTGACTTATTTAAATACAAGGCACATTAACACTATGCAGTGTTAATGTGCCTATAAAACAATCGGTGAACCGCCAGAAATGTCTACACACACCACTACAATACTACATTGAGAAAGGCATCGAAGAACAGAGAAAGTAAAACCACCAAACGGTGTTTTGTAAACACAAAACACTGTACCATATCTGTCAATTTAGACGAGACTGACATTTTACGCCACAGATATAAAAAGAAACAAGCTGTTATAAAATGCCATTCTCTAAGTATAGGAACACATTAGGCTGAAATTACGCGACTGAAGTTCGGTTGCAATAAATAATAAATAAATTAATTAATTGAACTAACACACCAATAGGGTATTATTACACCAATTTTTGAAAACTGCTTAAAATCAATCTTTGTGCCGTAATGTACTACCAAATATTTTATTTTGATTTTTAAATACCGATAAACGGTCTAAATTTATGTTTAAAATTAGGACTTGACATTGACGTGCGAAAACGCTAGCCGCCATGTTTCTTCGCGAGACGTCACTCGGGTAGTGAAATAGTTAACAAAACGTACTAACATTAGTCATAAAGTATTTGACTGAATATCGGAGTGACGTCATATCGGATTCTAAAATGGCGTCTGCTGTTTTTGACACATTAAAAACAGATTAAAAATGTCGATCTTTTAAATTGAATTATTAAATTTACACATTTGATTTTGGTGAAATATCAACGTTTTTTTATTCATTTTGTTCAAAATCTATCACATAAATGCATTTTTATATTTTTTCTTACATGGTGTAAAATACCCTATTGTCTAGCCCCAAACTAAGCTCGAAGCTTGTACTATGGATTCTAGGTAACGGATAGACATACTTAAATACATTTATAAACATCCATGACTCGAGTACAAATGCCGATGTTCATCACACAAACATTTGCCCCAAGCGGGATTCGAACCCGCGACTCTCGGTTTTGTAGCCAGGGTCTCTGACCACTAGACCAACGGGCCCGTCAATGCAATTTCTTTACAAATTACACGTCGTAATTTTGCTATAGTGTGTCATCTTCCATTTAAAATACATTGCAGGTGTATTCACGCCGAACTTCGGTCGCGTTATTTCCGCCTAGTGTGTTCCTACACTGAAGCCTACCTCACACATTGTGATAAACTAAGATATTCTATTAAGTCAACTAAGGGTGCTACACTATGCTATAAATCAGTGTCTTTTATTTTTAAACTATTAGATTTAATTGCCTTCCAATATTTTTATTTATTCATCTAAGTACTACACACCCAATGTAAACAAACTATTTACTATACGTTATAAAGTTTTTCCAGACGTTTACATCAATATCTAAACAAACCAACATTTTAAAATAAAATGTATTACAACAGACAAACAAATAGAGATTATTGTGATAAGGACAATGTGTGAAGCTGGCCTTTATTTCAACCAATACCCATTAAGATGTTAGCTACCAACAATCAGGCAATTTTGAAATGGTAGCTAGCTTTGATTATAAGATTCTTCGTTAATATAAAGATGTTACGAAGCTTTTTATACCAACAATCATGACAAGAAATATTTGTATTACCAGACTCCCTAATATTTCTCGTCACGCAATTTATTATTGTTTTTTTTTTATTTTATAAAAAATTCCACAGCCAAAAACTTTATCAGATTTCTTTAAAATTACCTTCGCAATTTGATCTACATACCTACATTAGTTTTTAATGAAGGCACTTAACTAGATACCATTTCATATCAGCCTATTACACCACAAACCAACCTACCAAGAATTGCCATAGTACTATTGACAATACATTTTAAACCTTCCCCGAAACCAATTAAGATTGAAAATCAATTGTTTCTTAGCCAATTTTTGGTAGGCTGTCCAATGTCCATGCCAAGCAGTTTGCAAATATATGCGTTAACGGCTCGAAGGCTACCCACTAACAGGTGCGCGTAACATTTTACGTACATTTTACTTTCTCTGCAGCGTAAAAGTAAAAATAAATGATAATATAAAAACAATAGCGGTACTATACGGACTGGCCGCATGCAGCGGGGCTGGGAACGGGCAAAGAAACACGTCCGAAACTAACTTAACGGAAACAAATCTGAAAATAACCTGTTAAAACTTAAAATTAAACAATTTAAGTATACAGAAAGCTTGTAAATTTGTGGCTCTCGTAAATTAAAGCCATCTTTAAAAAGAGATCCGGGCAAAATATAAGTTCAATCAAAATTTTTTTCTATAGTAATAGTAAGAAATATTACAAATAGCTTTCTGTAAACTGTAAAATATATTTCAATAAAACTCATAGTCACTCAATTGAATAATAAAAATGATAACTGTTAAAGTTTAATTTGTTTAATTAAATTTGGTGATCATTAAAAACTGAAATTAAATCAAATAATTATATTAAACATCAGTTCACTTCGAAAACGTTCACCGTTACTTACAAAATAGTCTCTAAAAGATTCATTCATTCATTTTAATTATTTTATGTGGTCAATACTATAGAGTACTATTTAAAGACCTCAATATACGAACAATGTCTTAGTGGATTTAAGTTCTTTTTTTTGTAATTTTTTTTTTTCAAGTAATATATATATTTTTTTAATTTTTACTCTATGTAGTGATTACTAACTCATTACTAAATTAAAGAAATTGTAAATGTGTTTATTGAATAAATGGCTCTTATAAAAAAAAAAATTTACTCTTAGTACTTTGTTTATATAATTTAATAAACAAACAAAAACACATCTTGTCCAAGTACTCTTACAATCGACAATCGAACGTTTTCGTTTCCCAAGTGAACTATCCTCGCTGGTCTAGTGTACTATTAGACATACCTTGTGCGGCGGGTTGGGTCGCGGCGGCGCGGGGCGCGGCGGCGGCGTCTTGTGCGCCTTGGGCGGCAGCGTGGGGCGCGGCGACACGCCCCCGCCCCCGCCCCCGCCCCCGCCGCCGCCGCCGCCGCCCGCCGCGACCGACGCGCGGGTGGGCGCGTGCAGTACTGCGAACGGGTCCGCCTCCCACGCGCCCTGAGAAAACATAGTAATCAGCATATTGCAGCCCATTGCTAGACGTATGTAAAATAATAAATAAATAAATTCATTGGACTAACACACCAATTGCCTAGCCCCAAACTAAGCTCGAAGCTTGTACTATGGATGCTAGGGAACGGATAGACATACTTAAATACATTTATAAATATCCACGACTCGAGTACAAATGCCGATGTTCATCACACAACCATTTGCCCCTAGCGGGATTCGAACCCGCGACCTTTGGTTTTGTAGCCAGGGTCTCTAGCCACTCGACCAACAGGCCGTCAAACTTTGTGACCACCCAGCCGCCAAAGCTGTCTATATCCGCCCTTGGTACCAGGCTGGTACTACACTGTCTGTTCTTTTTTGTCCATGAACAAGGTTCTCAATCTTACTCTGCTTGGGCGTGCTACACAACACTTAGGAGAAAAACTATCTTATAAATAAGTAAATGTACTAATACAGTATACTTACATCATCGGGCTTGTCCTTGCCGTCAGTAGATGCGAATGAGTCGCCAGCGAACGGATCCGAACCCGCACTAGGCGCGAACGGATCGCTGCCGAAGCCGTCCTGAAAGCAGTGCACATTATAATAATGAAATAAATATAGTTACGACGCTAGAATCTACAGCATGTGACTAAGCACTCATCAGATAATGCTGAGCAATATTTATTTTTTATTGGATTTGGACTCTTAAGTCAAGGCCACAAAGTTCACTTTTATGTAAGATCCATTTTCCACAGGCTCTTTGGGCCAGTGCCTTGTTTTTATTTTAGTCATGGTAGACTGATACTACTTAACCGATATCTAATCTGTTTGTACACGTTGGGGGCGTGAAAGGATCGAGCGACAGAACAAATGTCCCGTTGAACGTTGTTGCCGCCGAACGATTCCTCCCCTTGATACATCACTACAAGGCACTATACTGGTAATAGTACTACTAACTAATGTACTACTGACCTGCATAGGTTTGTGCGCGTTGGCCAGCGCGAAGGGATCGTACCGTTCATCGCGCCGAACGAGTTGTTGCCGGCGAACGGATTCACCCCTTGATACATCACTAAAAGGCACTAGACCAGTCTACTACTGCTAGCACTACTAACTGATGTACTACTGACCTGCATAGGTTTGTGCGCGTTGGCGGGCGCGAAGGGGTCGTGCGGAGGCACGGACGTCCCGTTGAACGCGCCCTCCGTGAACGGGTCCGACCCGAACCCGCCCGAGCCGTTCATGGCGCCGAACGAGTTGTTGCCGGCGAACGACTCGTCTTCCTATTATAAGCGAATAACACAATGGTAAATACAATCGTCTTCAAGTTACAAATTAAGACTAAGTACTGTGAATGCTAGAAGGAGAATTTCAATATTACTAACAAAAATTTAAAAGCAACCTATTTAACACTTTTGCAATCTTCGCCACTTAACTTCATTGCTAATATGATTAAGCTGAAGAGTTTGTTTGTTTGTTTGAACGAGTTAATCTCAGGAAATACTGGTTTGAATAGAAAATATCGACTATGTGTGCGGAAACCGAATAAACCTATAATTCACCCATCTGTCGTGAACTACACTAGACGAAGTTCAGGCGAAGCGGAGGGTTTCCTGAGAGCCATATTTTATTATAGCAAAATAAGTATTTTTTTGTATATTTTATTAAGCATTTTTAAATGCCGCCCGATTGCCGCCTGAGCCACGAGATCAGATGAATCTTTTTCTGTTTTGAAAATAAGTAAATGGTACTCACAAGCGCATCACTAGGCGTGGCGCCGCGCACGATCTTGTCGAGGCAGTGCGGCGCGAACTGCGGCTGCAGCGTGGCCGCCTGCGCCGCCGCCGCGCCGCCGCCCTCCAGCGCCGCCGCCGCCTCGCCCATCAGCCGCAGCTGCTCCTCCAGGTGCTCGATTTTTATGTTTGCCTGCACGGAACAAACGAAACTGATGATTATTTTTCCGTTAGATGGATTTACCTTCCTGGTGGGTGGCTAGCCAAGACTCCACTTTCGCGAGCGCGGACTATCGTTTTCGTCGCGACTTATATCTCCATCCCGCTCACATAAATACTTCATGTATGGAATGGAAATATAATTCGCGCTCGTGAAAGGATCATATCGGCTAGCCCACCTGTACTTTGATTGGTCTAAGGGAGCATTTCCACATAGGCTGAGCTGCGCGGAGCTCAGCAGAGAGACGTGTAAAAATTTACACTAGAGCCTGTAGCACCACCTCGCCACTAAGAGCAGGGTATGCTGATCTGGCTTATTGCGACGACGGTGTGGCTATGCATAGCAGTGAGCGTAGCTGCTCTTTGGACCGCGTCCGCCTCTTCTTGCTGTGGCTTCTCGCCCTTCTGTTCACGCGTCTCCTGACGCTAGAGCTACGACACTATCCACATGTCAAGATATGCTGACCTGGCTTAACGCGATGACAGTGCGGCTGTGCGTGGCAGTAAGCGCGTCGGCTTCTCGCTGGGACCGCCTTCCGCTCCTTCAGCGACTGTGGCGCCACCTAAGACTTCTCCGGACACCGGGATTACTCTGTGTGCCGGTGTGAGTGCTGACCTGGCTTAACGCGATGACGCTGCGGCTATGCGGAATGGTGAGCGCGTCTGTTCTTTGGTCTTCGTCCGCCTCTTCTTGCAGTGCCTCGCGCCCAGGGCTTCTTCAGAGTCTGCGCGTCTCCTGACGCTAGAGCTACTAAGGTGTGCTGACCTGGCTTAACGCGATGACAGTGCGGCTGTGCGTGGCAGTGAGCGCGTCGGCTTCTCGCTGAGCCGCGTCCGCCTCCTCCTGCAGCGCCTTCTCCCGCTCCTTCAAAGTCTGCGCGGCCGCGCGTCGCGACGCCACCTCCGCCTCGGTCTCCGCCGCCGCCGCCTCCTACGCTGACACCTGACACCGGAGACAGTGGCGCCATCTCGCCACCACGGGCAAGGTATGCTGACCTGGCTTAACGCGATGACAGTACGGCTGTGCGTAGCTGTGAGCGCGTCGGCTTCTCGCTGGGCCGCGTCCGCCTCCTCCTGCAGCGCCTTCTCTCTCTCCTTCAGCGTCTGCGCGGCCGCGCGTCGCGACGCCACCTCCGCCTCGGTCTCCGCCGCCGCCGCCTCCTACGCTGACACCTGACACCGGAGACAGTGGCGCCATCTCGCCACCACGGGCAAGGTATGCTGACCTGGCTTAACGCGATGACAGTACGGCTGTGCGTAGCTGTGAGCGCGTCGGCTTCTCGCTGGGCCGCGTCCGCCTCCTCCTGCAGCGCCTTCTCTCTCTCCTTCAGCGTCTGCGCGGCCGCGCGTCGCGACGCCACCTCCGCCTCGGTCTCCGCCGCCGCCGCCTCCTACGCTGACACCTGACACCGGAGACAGTGGCGCCATCTCGCCACCACGGGCAAGGTATGCTGACCTGGCTTAACGCGATGACAGTACGGCTGTGCGTAGCTGTGAGCGCGTCGGCTTCTCGCTGGGCCGCGTCCGCCTCCTCCTGCAGCGCCTTCTCTCTCTCCTTCAGCGTCTGCGCGGCCGCGCGTCGCGACGCCACCTCCGCCTCGGTCTCCGCCGCCGCCGCCTCCTACGCTGACACCTGACACCGGAGACAGTGGCGCCATCTCGCCACCACGGGCAAGGTATGCTGACCTGGCTTAACGCGATGACAGTACGGCTGTGCGTAGCTGTGAGCGCGTCGGCTTCTCGCTGGGCCGCGTCCGCCTCCTCCTGCAGCGCCTTCTCTCTCTCCTTCAGCGTCTGCGCGGCCGCGCGTCGCGACGCCACCTCCGCCTCGGTCTCCGCCGCCGCCGCCTCCTACGCTGACACCTGACACCGGAGACAGTGGCGCCATCTCGCCACCACGGGCAAGGTATGCTGACCTGGCTTAACGCGATGACAGTACGGCTGTGCGTAGCTGTGAGCGCGTCGGCTTCTCGCTGGGCCGCGTCCGCCTCCTCCTGCAGCGCCTTCTCTCTCTCCTTCAGCGTCTGCGCGGCCGCGCGTCGCGACGCCACCTCCGCCTCGGTCTCCGCCGCCGCCGCCTCCTGCGCCGACACCTGACACCGGAGCTTCTCCACCTGAACACAGAGAGACATAACTAAGCTCGAACCGATTGACATGTAGACAAAAGACTGGTCTATTAGCACAACCACGACTAAGACCAAACAAAGACAACGCAAATAATGATAAAACAGCAAGCAAATATTTGACACATTTCACTTCATTTTTAGTTCATTTTAAAAGTTACAGCTTTATGGAGGATATAAAAACATTTTAAATTACTAATTATTTTATTCTACCTTAGTTGCACTAATTAGTAAATTAGTTCCTATTGTATGTAATAAAACATACAAAGTACGACAAGATTTCACTCGTAAATAAGTATGGTGTCCGAGCACGCTCGACATTATGAATTTATTTTGCTGACGACGCGCCCTCGCGAATCAGTGACTTTTATATACATGATTTGTAACATTTATTAGTAGTACAATAAACGCTCTTAGCGGTGACGGACACTTTTATTTAACATTCTGCTCCCGCCTAAACTACGTACTCTAACTAAAACCTATAACTTAACTAACTTACAACTACTTATAACTACTCAACAAAACTACATCTACCTGTAAGGACTTACAACCCTTACATTTCTTCGAGCCGGATATATCATCAGTGAGGTGTGAATTCGTGATAGTGAGAAATCTGTGATAGCGATCGGTTGACTGGCCTCCCAGAAGCGGGTCTCACCAGCTCAATTGAGACGGCGCTCCTACCTACATCACAGAGGAATCTCTGTCACGGACTAGCACCATCTGGAAAGCAGTAACGACGCGAGACTTTGAACTTACAAAGCAACATGAAGGACCTTCTCCGCCAACAACAAACCATTGCCGACGGCATCGAGAAAATTGTGCTTAACTTTAAGAAGGACCCTTCTAGCCGTAAAACTAAGGATTACGGCCTCAAACGCCTGGAGGCTCTCGAAGCCTTATGGAGTGAATTTGTAGTCAATCACAACCAACTTCTGACATGTGAAGATAAGTCTGACCAATACTTCATCACCAAGGTTTATGATACTGTGACTTCGAAATATCAAACCATGAAGGAGGCTCTCCAAAGGATCATCCAAGCGGAGCAGCCTAGCGAGCTGAAGGAAACTGGAGGGTTATCGAAATGCGACGAACTCATGGCCATTCAAAATACCCAGTTTCGCGCTTTCTCTCGCATGGTACGTAACATCGACCTGAACATCATTACTGAGAAGTGGGAATTAGAAGACAAACTGCAAGCTTTACATGCTCGCTGGCGTGTCATCGACGAGACACACTGGCAACTCGATAACCTTTTAATGGGCTCTAATTTGGAGTATGAAGAACAGTTCTCAAGACGTGAAGCCGAATTCGAAGCCACAAAACGAGATCTACATCGAAAGCTGAATGCAACAACTCACCAGCAACGTTCATTGCCGCCGATAGAAATCCCAACTTTCACTGGAAACTATGCCCAGTGGCCAACTTTCATGGATTTGTATTGTGAAGCCATTCACAACAATAACATGCTGACGTTAACCCAGAAGATGCAGTATCTGAAGGGAAAACTAAGAGGAGAAGCAGAGCGAATCGTCCAGCATCTTAATGTGACGGGAGAAAACTATGAGGCCTGTTGGGAAATTCTCACCCACAGGTACAACAACAAACAACTCCTCTTCACTAGGCAGATTCAAACCTTCATGAATCAGCCTACTATACAACATCAATCATCGTTTGAACTTAAACGGCTTTATGATACCAGTTTAGAGACCATTCATGCCATTCACAATCTTGGAATCGAAACAACAAGCTGGGATCCCATTCTGGTACATATTTTGGCTGGAAAACTAGACTCGGAATCCTACGCCTCTTACATGGAAACAAGAAAGACGCCAAGAGAACTACCATCCTTCGACGAATTTATGGAGTTTCTACAACGAAAATTTACAGCATTAGAACCCATAAATAAGAAAAGGCTGCAAAACATACCTATATCAAGAAGCTTTCAATCGAACAGGGATAACAGTACAACATATCAACGGGCGTCTCAATCATCAAGCAAGCCTAAACATTATTTTGGCAAAACGTACCACGTTAATTCTGAAAGAAATTGCCCTTTGTGCAAAGGTGATCATTTTTTAATGTATTGCCAATCATTCAAGCAATTGACATCAGACGCTAAGTTGAAGGCAATTGCGCAACTCAACGTATGCAAGAATTGCATGTACTCGCATAACGGGAAGAAGTGTACATCGATCAAACGATGCCGTGTATGCAACAATCAACACCATACTTCGTTACATGATATGTTACGCGAAATTGAAACATCGAATTCGCCGCAAAATGTGACGCCGCTAAATGTGACGCCGCACGTGCAATCAACTTCGCCCTTGCGAACACAGCGCAATGCGAATCATGTTACCGGTGATTTCAACGAAGTGTTACTTGCTACGGTGCAACTAAAAATTAGATCATCTGATGGAACTTACCTAACGCTAAGATGTTTACTCGATCAAGGGTCGCAGATAAACTTGATCACGGAATCAGGTGCTCAGCGCCTCGGATTGCAACGTCGAAAACAAAATGCGACTATTTCTGGTATTGGATTCTCAGCAAACCAAAGCCACGGAACCGTTCAACTTATATGCGAGTCAATATATGGCGATTATACTTTTACAACTGAAGCTCTGATCATGACTAAAATGCTCAACTCTCTTCCTAACTACACATTCGAAAGGCAACAGTGGCCCCATTTACATAACATCAACTTAGCGGACCCAGATTACAACATCTCCCGACCAGTCGACATACTACTGGACGCCGGAGTTTATGCCGACATCGTTATGGCTGGAGTACTAAGAGGCCACCCAGAAGCACCTATTGCGCAACAAACGAAACTCGGCTGGGTGTTGATGGGAAACATCAAAACATTCAACTGCCACGTCATACTGAACAACATACAAGATATTTCAAGATTCTGGGAAATGGAGGAAATCGCGGAAGCTCGTCCTGAATCACCTGAAAACCACTATTGCGAAACCTTATACACCACCACAACAAGCCGACGTGAAGATGGGCGATACGAAGTGAAAATTCCCATGAAACCCAATTTTGAAAAACATCTGGGAGTGTCTAAGCCACAGGCAGTTGCCCAATTCCGACAGTTAGAGAAAATGCTAGCTAAGGATGAACAGTTGGCATTGACCTACAAAGAATTTATTAACGAACACCTCGCACTTGGTCACATGAAGAGATGCTCCTCGCCACGAGAACCTAGCTGTGTCCTTCCTTATCATGGAATCAAGAGACCAGAGGCGACAACAACAAAGTATCGGGTTGTTTTTAATTCATCGGCCAAAACATCATCAGGCCACAGCCTCAACGACCTTATGGAATCTGGTCCCAACATACAACAAGACCTATTATCCATCATCATGCGCTGGAGATCCTTTCAATATGTGTACAAGGCTGACATTGAAAAATTTTTTAGACAAATACTAGTGTTTGAAGAAGATCAGCACTTGCAAAAGATCGTCTGGCGAGATTCTGTGTCAGATCCTATCACTGAGTACCAACTGTGCACTGTCTCATACGGAAGCAAGGCTGCGCCATTTCTAGCGATGCGCACAATAAAGCAGCTTATCAAGGACGATGGAAACAAGTATCCTTTAGCGGCTACGATATTAAAACACCAGCTGTACGTGGACGATGTCCTTGGAGGCTGTAACACAATTGACGAAGCCAGGAAGACACAGAACGAGCTGATTGAGATCATGAAAGGCGGAGGCTTCAACCTTCGTAAGTGGGCCAGCAACAGTCCCACTTTACTAGAACACTTACCTGAAGATCTCATTCATCAAAACATGCTGAACTTCAAACACGCAGAGACAAATAAAACGCTTGGTATCAAATGGAATCCGAGCTCGGATCTGTTTATTTTTACACAAGAAGAGCTCGATAACACGCCTACTATTATAACAAAACGCAAGTTGCTTTCCGACATCTCAAAACTATATGATCCGTTGGGGTGGTTATCACCCATAACTATGAAAGCAAAAATCATCTTTCAACAAACATGGACATCAGATTTATCTTGGGATGAGCCCCTTCCAGACAGTATTCAAAAGCAATGGATACAATTCCGCGATGAACTTCCACACATTAATAACATTAAAATTCCGCGTTGGATGGGAGATACGTCACAGCCGATAGAATTACATGGATTTAGCGACGCTTCGGAAAAGGCCTATGCGTGCGCCATTTATTGCAAGTCTATAGACAATCAAGGAAGGCATATCATCAAATTAGTGGTAGGCAAAACCAAGCTAGCGCCACTGAGATCACCCATTTCACTACCAAAATTAGAGCTATGCGGCGCGCAGCTGTTATCACGGCTTATGAAAAAGACCATAGAGTCAATAAATGTACAGAACGTAACAATACATGGATGGACGGATTCAATGGTCGTGCTGGGATGGCTGCAGGGAGACCCTTCTCGCTGGAAAACCTTCGTTTCCAACAGAGTCGTGAAGATATCTGAGACTATGCCATCTACTTGTTGGAAACATGTTAGGTCGGAGGAAAACCCGGTTGACTGTGCGAGTAGGGGACTGACCCCATCTCAACTTATATCACACCCCCTATGGTGGGATGGCCCAGCCTGGCTAAAAGAAAACCACATACCAAGTCAACCGCAATCCTTCCACACCGATGCAGAACAGAAACAGATGAAAAAAGTCTGCGCAGTACAAACATCGTCAACATTAATTGAGGAACTTCTTAACAATAATAGCTCTATGGCACGTGTAACACGAATCCTAAGTTGGGTGTTACGATTCACAAACAATGCGCGGGACGCAAAGAATGCTAAGCGAACATCGTACTTAACGACATGGGACTTGCGAAACGCTCACAATGCAATTATCAAGGCAACACAAATTACGTACTTCGCCGATGATATTGCACAACTGTTGAAACATAAACGAGTTCGATCAACAAGCAATTTAATAAACTTAAATCCGTTCCTGGATCAACAAAACATACTTCGCGTCGGAGGGCGACTGAGACATGCAGATCTGAGCCGGGAACAAAAACATCCGATTATCTTACCATACAACAGCAAGTTAACGGAGTTATTGATCGACCAGGCCCACAAACAGACCTTACACGGAGGAGCCCGATTAACCCTATCATATCTACGTAATAGATATTGGATAATCAGCGGCCTGAGAGCAGTGAAAAAACAACTTGTGAGGTGTATCCGGTGTCATCGTTTTAAGTCTACGTGCAATAACCAACTGATGGCAGACCTACCACCCCAGCGTGTCACACCATCGCGACCGTTTACGCATACCGGCGTAGATTTCACTGGACATGTAGAAGTGAAGGCTAACAAGGGCAGAGGAATCAAAACTATGAAGGCCTACATTGCAGTCTTCGTATGCCTGTGCACCAAGGCCCTTCACCTAGAGCTGGTCTCCGATCTTAGCTCATCGGCCTTTCTGAACGCCCTGAAACGTCTGTGCGCCCGCAGAGGAAAGCCTCGGCATATCTACAGTGACAACGGCACAAATTTTGTTGGTGCCGCTCGAACTCTGGATAAGCAACGAAGGGAAGCCCTACAACATTACATCAATGATGACGTCATTACCAACATGTCAGAGGAAGGCATTGAATGGCATTTCAATGCCCCTTCGTGGCCCACGGCTGGCGGACTTTGGGAGAGAGCGGTTCAAAGCCTCAAGCATCACCTCAGACGAGTACTGGGAGACCAGAAACTTACCTTCGAAGAGTTCTACACACTTTTGACACAAATCGAAGCGTGTCTCAACTCACGGCCCCTGGTAGCTTTAACTGAGAACACCGACAACATTGACTGCTTGACCCCGGCACATTTCCTGATTGGCGAACCAGCATTAGAACCACCATTATCTTCGGAAGGCAGTGACATGACTTTTACAACAAGATGGCAACTGACGGAGAAAATGTTCAAGGATTTTTGGAGAAAGTGGTCCGTAGACTATCTACAAACATTACAGACTCGCAGCAAATGGCATTTCCCAACGACTAACTTGGAAATTGGAGACGTCGTTATCGTCAGAGAGGACAATGTCCCCCCCGCCAAGTGGATCCTGGGACGGGTGACCGAAACGCATCCAGGGCCCGACGGGCGGGTGCGGGTTGTTACGCTGAAAACCAAAACAAATACTATGAAACGACCAATTACAAAACTTTCCCGCTTGCCATTGGAACGGCAAAATAACACCACCACCGCCGCACCTTGTACAGATGAGCCTGCGAAACCTGAAACAGAAGGAAAACGTAGAAAAATCAGCAGTAAAAGGCACTTCAACAACTACTTTTGCGCGTTGCTGATGATAGTTACGATGTTCACAAGCCCAACTCTGCAACAGACGACTAATATCACGGAACTTAACCCTGCGCGACTTATCTATTTTGACAAGGTGGCTGATTTACATATCATACAAGACGAGTGGAAAATGGTTGTATACTATAACATGACAACATATTGGAGAAGCCTGGAAAATATTCAAAATTATGTATACCATTTCAACTCACTTTGCAAGGAAGAATCAGCCTATTTACCAATATCCGCTCAGTTTCAACACGAGTTAAACGAAATTCAGCATTATAATAACTTACTACGTTCGGAACATATTACACTTCGAAGAAAAAGAGGCCTTATTGATGGAATTGGATACGCCGCAAATTATCTTTTTGGCGTTCTGGATCAAAGATTTGCTGATCAGTACGAAAAGGACATTCAGATCATTCAATCCAATGAAAATCATTTACTTAACCTGTATAAAAACCACACATCAATACTTGAAGGCCAGTATAATCTATTAAAGAGAAATGAAGAGATCATGAACAAACAATTTCGTATCATCGATCAACATATCGCCGAAGCTCAAGAACGCATAAAGATCAGTCACGCCAACGAGATGTACGTGACAGCCACCGCACTTGCAGTGAATATGATGATCTCGAACATACGGCAAATCCAACAACAACTGCTGGACTTAGTGACTGATGTTAGAGATGGAAGGGTGGACACCCATCTTATTAAACCTGACCAATTTGAAGAACAGCTAAATATCATCTCTGGTCAGCTTTCAAGCGAGCTGTCACTGCCCTGTGTGAACACACGCCAGTGCACACGAGGCCGATACAAGCTGGCGCGAGTACACGCGCGCTTAACAACTACATACCTACTCTTTGAAATTAAGCTGCCACTGATCAACAACGAGCAGTATGAACTTAACCGCATTATACCAATACCTAAAATCAGCGGAAAAACAGAAACAAGTGTAATACTTACATCTACTTACCTGGCCGTGAACTTAAAAGGAGACCTGGTGGTACCCCTACAAGATCGAGATGTCGCATCCTGTACAAACATACACGAAAATCAGCTACTGTGTGCCGTCAATCAACCTATTTATAACATCAAGGTCGCTAAATCGTTTTGTGAAGCGCAAATAATAAACAACGGCGACTTATCACAGTGCCAAACAAGAGTATCGGATTGCACCGACCGATGGGTACGCTTACACAATCGCGGCGCCTGGCTGTTCTCATGTTGCGAAGAATGCACTACGCGCATCTTTTGCCCAGCTGGTGTCTCAACTCAGCGATTACGCCGCACTGGGATGATAACGCTCAACCTTGGTTGCATGCTTAAAGGTGAAAGCTTTAGCATCCACGCCTACAAGGACTATCATAGCGAGCTTCAAATAACACCTGAGGAAGAAAGACTATATATTCAAGAATCCAACATTAATAATATCCTCACTGATTATAATCACACCTTCGTCCCAGAGGACCACAAGGCAGCCCTCGATGCTCTGAAAAGGAAAATTGATACGGTCAAGGAACAACAGGAGACGTTAAGTGTCCAATCACTGACTCATGAGACACACCATTATCTTCTTTACTCCGTGATTGCATTCATCGCCACAACATGTATCATATGGGGAGTTATTCAACTAAGAAGAAGAGTTCGAGCCTGCAGCATAAACCTACACCAGACGCAAGCCGCCCACAGCGTGCAGCCAGCCCGCAGACAGCATCCGCACCCCGAGCCGCGCGCCGACGCCGACGTCATCGGCGAGGTGATCGAACTTGCTGCCCGCAAACTTGATAAGGCTACATCGCCTTAAAGCTGTTTTTCTTTCTTTTCTCTTAAATTTGGCAGCATGTCCGAGCACGCTCGACATTATGAATTTATTTTGCTGACGACGCGCCCTCGCGAATCAGTGACTTTTATATACATGATTTGTAACATTTATTAGTAGTACAATAAACGCTCTTAGCGGTGACGGACACTTTTATTTAACATTCTGCTCCCGCCTAAACTACGTACTCTAACTAAAACCTATAACTTAACTAACTTACAACTACTTATAACTACTCAACAAAACTACATCTACCTGTAAGGACTTACAACCCTTACATATGGAATATGCTTACCTGTGCTTTCAAGTCGTTTAACCTCTTTTGTGCTTCGCCTTTTTGGTTTTCTAACTGTTTTAATGTTGCCGTTAGGGTGTCCAGCTCGCTCTGAAAAAATATATTTATTTATATCAATTTTATTTCAGTCTCACTTATTCATTAAATTTTATTTCAGTCTCACTTATTCATTAAAAATCCTAGTCCTCTCGTTTTTCCAAATTTCTTGTTGCTTCTAGAGCGATCGAAGATCCGAAATCGGCGGTAGACTATGATACTCGTAGTATCTCGTCGCCTAGCCCGAGCCGTGTCAGCGCATCGCGATCGCCTCCGTCTCCGTCACACCCGCCCACTAGCCCAGCGAGGCTCCCACCAGTGGACACACACACACGCGCACCTGCAAGCTGTCCACCTCGCCGCTCTTGACGGCCAGGTCGCGCTGCTTGGCGGCGAGCTCGGCGTCCAGCGCGAGTCGCTCCCGTCACACTCGCCCACTAGCCCAGCGAGGCGCCCACCAGTGGACACACACACACACACACGCGCACCTGCAAGCTGTCCGCCTCGCCGCTCTTGACGGCCAGGTCGCGCTGCTTGGCGGCGAGCTCGGCGTCCAGCGCGAGTCGCTCCCGTCACACTCGCCCACTAGCCCAGCGAGGCGCCCACCAGTGGACACACACACACACACACACGCGCACCTGCAAGCTGTCCGCCTCGCCGCTCTTGACGGCCAGGTCGCGCTGCTTGGCGGCGAGCTCGGCGTCCAGCGCGAGTCGCTCCCGTCACACTCGCCCACTAGCCCAGCGAGGCGCCCACCAGTGGACACACACACACACACACACGCGCACCTGCAAGCTGTCCGCCTCGCCGCTCTTGACGGCCAGGTCGCGCTGCTTGGCGGCGAGCTCGGCGTCCAGCGCGAGTCGCTCCCGTCACACTCGCCCACTAGCCCAGCGAGGCGCCCACCAGTGGACACACACACACACACACACGCGCACCTGCAAGCTGTCCGCCTCGCCGCTCTTGACGGCCAGGTCGCGCTGCTTGGCGGCGAGCTCGGCGTCCAGCGCGAGTCGCTCCCGTCACACTCGCCCACTAGCCCAGCGAGGCGCCCACCAGTGGACACACACACACACACACACGCGCACCTGCAAGCTGTCCGCCTCGCCGCTCTTGACGGCCAGGTCGCGCTGCTTGGCGGCGAGCTCGGCGTCCAGCGCGAGTCGCTCCCGTCACACTCGCCCACTAGCCCAGCGAGGCGCCCACCAGTGGACACACACACACACACACACGCGCACCTGCAAGCTGTCCGCCTCGCCGCTCTTGACGGCCAGGTCGCGCTGCTTGGCGGCGAGCTCGGCGTCCAGCGCGAGTCGCTCCCGTCACACTCGCCCACTAGCCCAGCGAGGCGCCCACCAGTGGACACACACACACACACACACGCGCACCTGCAAGCTGTCCGCCTCGCCGCTCTTGACGGCCAGGTCGCGCTGCTTGGCGGCGAGCTCGGCGTCCAGCGCGAGTCGCTCCCGTCACACTCGCCCACTAGCCCAGCGAGGCGCCCGACAGTGGACACACACACACACACACACGCGCGCACCTGCAAGCTGTCCGCCTCGCCGCTCTTGACGGCCAGGTCGCGCTGCTTGGCGGCGAGCTCGACGTCCAGCGCGAGTCGCTCCCGTCACACTCGCCCACTAGCCCAGCCAGGCTCCCACCAGTGGACACACACACACACACACACACGCACCTGCAAGCTGTCCGCCTCGCCGCTCTTGACGGCCAGGTCGCGCTGCTTGGCGGCGAGCTCGGCGTCCAGCGCGAGTCGCTCCCGTCACACTCGCCCACTAGCCCAGCGAGGCGCCCGACAGTGGACACACACACACACACACACGCGCGCACCTGCAAGCTGTCCGCCTCGCCGCTCTTGACGGCCAGGTCGCGCTGCTTGGCGGCGAGCTCGACGTCCAGCGCGAGTCGCTCCCGTCACACTCGCCCACTAGCCCAGCCAGGCTCCCACCAGTGGACACACACACACACACACACACGCACCTGCAAGCTGTCCGCCTCGCCGCTCTTGACGGCCAGGTCGCGCTGCTTGGCGGCGAGCTCGGCGTCCAGCGCGAGTCGCTCCCGTCACACTCGCCCACTAGCCCAGCGAGGCGCCCGACAGTGGACACACACACACACACACACGCGCGCACCTGCAAGCTGTCCGCCTCGCCGCTCTTGACGGCCAGGTCGCGCTGCTTGGCGGCGAGCTCGACGTCCAGCGCGAGTCGCTCCCGTCACACTCGCCCACTAGCCCAGCCAGGCTCCCACCAGTGGACACACACACACACACACACACGCACCTGCAAGCTGTCCGCCTCGCCGCTCTTGACGGCCAGGTCGCGCTGCTTGGCGGCGAGCTCGGCGTCCAGCGCGAGTCGCTCCCGCGCCAGAGCGTCCACCTCGCGCGCGATCGCCTCCATCTCCGGCGTCGGCTGCGGTCCCAGGTTCAGTGCCGGTTCGTTTTTCTGTAACAATCATGTTGGCTTTAAGAAACGGTCCTTATCGACATAATTCTAAGTATTGTCTATGAAGAAGTATTGTCTATGTAAGTCTACTCGCAAATTCTTAAAATTATAACTAGAGGATCCAAATGTAGTGTTAAATTGGAAAAAGTACTTTTCTCTTTTATAAAAACCTTTTCGGACAATAATAAAAAAACAACTTATGAAAAAAATCGTACAGCCAAGCACATATTTGAAGATTTTTTTCGAGAAAAATATTATCTGACTATGGAGTTTCAAAAACTTCTTAGAATATGATCTAAATTCAAAATCTTTTGACATCACTTTGAAATGAAATGGCGCCTGCGTGTCAAATTATTTCCGTATTATTTTTTATTTCAGTATATTTTTCTGCGAATGGAAAAAGACACGTTTCGCAAGCACATTATGAAGGCAATAACAGTAACTTACATAAACATGTTATTCAAAAATGGGAGTTTGAGTTAGACGATAGACTTGATTACCCAAGTAAGTATCTATTTAAAACTGTATGTTGTGTTTCATATACGATTTAAATGTATGTTTCAAATCCTGTTTATATGTATTTCTGAGAGAGCAGAGCTAAGGAAGCCACTGTCTCAAGGATAATAAAACGGTAAATAGGCTCCTCTCTGCCTGTTGGTAAGTAAAACAGGAGCCCCAACTACCAAAACCACGGATGTGGTACTAAAATGGTGTCCTATCCAATGACATCGCTATACCGGCGCGAGATACTTCTTCACGATTCTTTTAAAGGAATCTGGGTTGTAAACACGTTCACTGGCAACGAATTCCATCACTTTAGTAATCGCAGTAGCTAGTTTACTTATTTGTAGCAAATACCTTTTTTCAGGGGGTGACAAGGAGAAACTTCGTCGCATATCTGAACTATGGTCCCAGTACTACGCATGTTCAAGGATATTGGTCCGAAGTTTGACCTCAGAGGGCCGTCTTCCGTCGACCTACCATGCTGCATACGAGCAAGCGGTCATCCATCTATCATGTGGTCTGTGTGTTGCTCCAGACCAAACCGGTGCTATTGAATGGCTCTATACTCAGGTATATCATAGTTTTCGAGTACATTAGAAGTTCAAGAGCATTCAGGGAGCAGAACGTAATCTAAGACTGCACGAGACCGTAGGGAGATAGACGCAAGACCAACGGGAAAACATACCCTTAGCCATCAGGAATAATCTAATTATCCTTTGCCCCGGTTATTATGCCCTAATTCGCGTCTTAAACCTAAAAAGTGTGTCTACTAACACCAGTGGGGGACGATAATGTGGTGGTCGTTAGGAATAATCCCTTTTGAGCTAAGAGGAAGATATTGCATAACAACTTCCAAACATACTGCGATTAATCGTACTTTAACTAACAATTTCCAGTCAGTTAAAGGACCATATTCTTCATTGGCGTATAATGAGCGCGTTGTGAAGTCAAATAAAGGCGACTTGGTCATTTACGCGTTGAGGCTGGAAGACGCTGGGAAGTACAGATGCAGGTTAGGCCAGAGCACTAGCGGCCCAATCTACCTTGACGTTGTGGACAAAAATGAACCTTACGACTTGGTTAGTAAGTTTTATTTTTATAGCAGTAAAATGTTTGTGATATATGACTAGAGAATGGCCAATCCAGGGGATACAGATGCAAGCTAGGCCAGAAATCTAACAGGCCAACCTACGTCGACGTTGTGCTAAAACCAAGCCCTAATACTAAACATTTTTAGGTAAAACCTTACACTTCTCGAGGGCCCTTCCCCATTCAATCACATCACTTCACACACAACGGTTTATCTTTAACAACATTTCCATCGTGGACATCTTGGAGCGAATGCAGCTCCTGTGACCAAGTCGGCCGCAGACGGAGATACGGATTGTGCTATGTCAAACTCAGCTCACATTCACACCACAAAGCACAGGATGAAACAGATTCGATATCTTTAAACAATGCACTGTTGAAGCTATTCCAAGGTGAGTCTATAACTTGTAATATTTACGAACCATTGTTTTATCGGTTATGTCTTTTTCGTAAGGTAGCCGTAACAATAGAGTTAATCGAATGTTCATTTGCTTCGTGAATTTATAATGGTAAAGGTATGTGTAGATTGATTGTAATTCATTGTTAATACTGTGTTATTTAACCTCTCTTGTCGATAAATTAGACACCATATTTGAACCTTATTAACTTACAATAAGGTCCAAAACTATTTAAATTGTAATACATACTCTGTCCTTTAAAGGGTTAACCTGTTCAGTTTTAAAAATGCACTATCTTGATGCTGAAATAACAAACACATAATGTTGCTTAATTCCTTTCAGAGAAACAAAATTACAAGTACTTAAGTGAAAGATGCTTCAATGTTTGCCAAGTTACTTTTAAACTCTGGACTCAATGTATAATTTCGGATCAAGCCTTTACAATGCAATAAAAATAATTTTACGGTCAATTAGGCATGCTAGGTCGTACAAGGCTACATAAAATACATAGAAAATTAGGTATACACTTTGCGTCAATACGATAACGAATGTAGGTTAATATAAGAATAAGAATATATATTTTGTGACAATGTTGCAAGTATTTCGAAGCGACGTTCCGTTGTGCCTTTAATGGGACAAAATATCAATGGGGACGATGGGAATACAGGAATACGTTGTGTACAGTCATAAGCACTAACATGTATTCAAACACATTCAAATATGAACTTTACTGCCTTGACATAAGAGTCAAGGTGTTATTGCTCGTGACTTCTGGCAACTCAATTGACAACATTTAATTTTTTTCATGTGCTGTTTTTATTTTCTATTCTGAAAGATTTTCAAAAACTAAAACTTACGTATTTTTTCTTTTTCGTTTATTTTCTTTCCTTTTTGTAAAATAAATTATTTAAAAACGACTTATTCTAAAAGAGCGTAAGTCAATGTCATGGGATGAACGAACATTTTATCTTTGCTATTTTAAAAAATAAACTTGAATGACGGAAGTTCACACAAATGTTGCCAGGAGACTCTAGGGTAAATTCATGAAAAATGTTGTCCAAGTACCTAAAGTGCCACTTAAGTACCCAGTTCGTACTTTAAACTTACGTGAATAATGTTTTAGTAAGATTTCATAAAGCTATAAAATTAAATCTGGTACATCAACTGAGTTATATAATTTTGTTGCAATATTCAAAAACATGAGTTTTTCCCCGATTGGCCAGGAGTTTTGCCAATCCGGCAACACTGTATGATAAATGTACACACACATGCACAGTTTGCTGTCAGTTTGACAAGAAATAGTGTCAAACTTACGTTTCTTTTTTTTAATTCACGATGGCCAAAGCGAGACCAAGATTGACTGTGTGTGGATCCGACGAGCATAGAATTTGGAAACTTTTCAAAATATCTTTTTAGTTACTGAATGAAAAAAATTAAAATTATTTTTTTTGTGTCAATTTAGCGAAAATCTCGAAATGGTTTTTGAACTATAGTACCTTGTAAAAAATTAAATGTTGTCAATTATGTATAAAAAGAGTCTGTTCATTTTCCCTCTTCATTTTCCTTGTTCCTATTCCAGACTTTCCAGGTGGAATTCCCTGTGGTTCCCGATTGTTACCAGCAAACTTGCGCAGCGCACCCGTCTTAGCACAGCGACGTAATCAAATTATGATTGGACTTTGTAAGGTAAAGAAAACATCTTGGCAAACGCATACACAATCTATTAAATTGTCGATAAAATGTGTAGAAAAATCACGTTATTATAAGGGACCTCTATTTTCCTGATTTTATTTTGTTTTAATGAAGATTTGTTCTTATACACACAATAGACGTACAACTTAGTTCACACGAATTTTGGCACAACCGTTTTATTAAAATTACCCGACCGAGGTTCGACGGCAATGTATTTTCTTTACAAAATTACGAGACGTAAACTTAGCATGCTGTGTCATCCTCCTTTAAAATAGATCAGAGGCGTAGTCAAGCCGAACTTTGGTCGCGTAATATCGGCCTGATGTGTTCCTTCAAATATCACTTAATTTATCGCAATTTTGTTTCCTTTCTCATATTGCCTCAAAGGTACCCTGCGAAAAACGCTCTGTATTCGAAGTGCGCACGCGAAGCGGTTCGCTGCTAGAGCGAGCCAACAATAGCGAAGGGGTATACTCGCTGTCCCAACAAGTGCCGGTAGAACCGCCGCCGCCTGTCTCAGAAACAGTGTTCGCGGCCATTGGTGACAGAGTTACTTTGTTCTGTCCTGGGTGAGTGTTCAAATGTTCCTTGATATAGGGATAATATACGAAGCGACGGGTTGTACTCGCTGTCCCAACAAGTGCCGGTAGAACTGCCGCCGCCTGTCTCGGAAACAGTGTTCGCAGCCAATGGTGACAGAGTGACTCTGTTCTGTACGGGATGAGTGAAAAAGTCCGCCATACCAGTCCAAAACGAATACAAAGTTTGTTTTGAGATAAGAAATGTACAGTGCTTTGCATTTGCAAAAGAATTTCTATGTAAATATAGTTGCAAAATAAACTACTTAAAATTTGATTGTAATTTAGTATTATTCTTACAGCACTTCGCTCAGAGACATGCCGGTTAATTGGCGTGTGGGCAACAAGAAATTGATACCAAGAGACGTGGACAAGTCTTCAGCAGGGCGAGTGCATCTCAACGCGAGAGACGCGCTCGTCTTCACAGAGATTACTTTTGGAGATTCCAATCATTATAGGTAATAATATTCTGCAATGTTTCAGTTTATGTCATCTTGTCCTTTTTTTATCACGAAAATATTTGTTTGGAGGCGGACAACAGGCGTAACCTATTCCATCAAGACTCCAAATCTCTGAGTCCAAGGGTCCTTCTGTGCCTTGGAAGCCAATAATAATGGCGACCATACTTGTTTCACGATTAGTATGGTCACCAGTACTTCTTGCTAGACACTTGCGGTTCAATAATAGCCACTATGCCCCTCACACAAGAGCGTTAAGTGTTTCATCTGAATTGCTCTTATCAATTGCAGTTGCCGGCAAAGGGACGTACTAGTCGGCGCCGTGAAGCTGGAGGTATGGGACGCGCGCCCGTACTGGAGCCGGCACGTGCTGTTGCTGGCGGCGTTGGTCGTCGCCTGCGCCGCGTTGCGTGCAACCGACAACGTTTTGCGCAACAAACGACGCGCTTTGCGTTAGCGTAGTTTTCGAAAATAAAGTTAGTAAACTTGTTTGGTGAAATAAATTGTGGTGTCGTTTTTATTTAACGAATCCTGTTTATGATTCATTAGTATACTTAATCCTAGCAACGGATAAATGTACGGGTACGAGTATATTAAAAAACTAATCAGTGGCGAAATTGACAGACTTAATGGTCGTGACGGAGAGCTTCTATGGGGCACTCCATCATGTGTGGGATAAAGACGGTTGCGGTTCAATAATAACCATTATCCCCTCACATAAGAGCGTTAAGTGTTTTATCTGACTTGCTCTTATCAATTGCAGTTGCTGGCAAAGGGATGTGCTAGTCGGCGCCGTGAAGCTGGAGGTGTGGGACGCGCGCCCGTACTGGAGCCGCCACGTGCTGTTGCTGGCAGCGTTGGTCGTCGCCTGCGCCGCGTTGCGTGCAACCGACAACGTGTTGCGCAACAAGCGACGCGCTTTGCGTTAGCGTTATATTTGAAAGGAAAGTTAATAAACTTGTTTTGTTTAAATATATTGTGGTGTCGTTTTTATTTAACGAATTCTGCTAATATGATTCAATAATACACTTAATCCTAGCAACGAATAATTGTATGGATATGGGATGAGTAAAATAACGATCAAGTGGCGAAATTGGCAGACTTAAATGTCGTGAAGGAGGATTTTTTTTCTACGTGCTCCGTCATGTGTGGGTGATGAAGATGGTTACGGTTCAATAATATCCATTTTGCCCCCCAAATATGAGCGTTAAGTGTTTTATCTGACTTGCTCTTATCAATTGCAGTTGCTGGCAAAGGGACGTGCTAGTCGGCGCTGTGAAGCTGGAGGTGTGGGACGCGCGCCCGTACTGGAGCCGGCACGTGCTGTTGCGGCGGCGTTGGTCGTCGCCTGCGCCGCGTTGCGTGCAATCGACAACGTGTTGCGCAACAAACGACGACGCGCTTTGCGTTAGGGTGATTTACGAAAGTGAAGTTAATAAACGAATTTCGTTAAAATAAATTGTGGTGTCGTTTTTATTTAACGAATCCTGTTTATATTATCCAGTATACGAAATCCTAGCAACGAATAATTGTATGGTACGGGACATTCCCTGAGCAAGGACAAAGGCTACTTTTTATTGCGAAAATAAGTAATCTGAAATCCACTTGGCGGCTGCAAGTAATGTATGAAAACGAATAGTGGCAATCAATACTCGTCCCAGTGTCGTCTTCAATAATTTGGAAATGGGCTGAGACCCCGCAGCGTGCCACGTCCGGGGACTGCTGCTTCTGCGACTGCTGCAGCGGGGCGACGGCGGCAGGAGGGCACTGCCGCCATCCAACGGCAGAAGCGCTCCTGTCTTGCAAGGTCGCTCGGTCAGCACGCCCCTGGCCAGCAAGGTCACAGCGGCACGGCGCGCTGCACCAGCCACATGGCCAGCGAGAACTGCTCGCGCGACACTCGCCCACGCTGCTCGTGTACACAGCGCGGTCACACACGCACCTGCATGATGTCCGCGGCGGTGGGCGGCGGCTGCAGCTGCGCGGCCGGCGGGCGGCACGAGGGCGGCAGCATGGCGGGCGCCAGCGCGGGCGGCGGCGGCGAGCCCCGCACGGCGCGCTGCACCAGCCACATGGCCAGCGAGAACTGCTCGCGCGACACTCGCCCACGCTGCTCGTGTACACAGCGCGGTCACACACGCACCTGCATGATGTCCGCGGCGGTGGGCGGCGGCTGCAGCTGCGCGGCCGGCGGGCGGCACGAGGGCGGCAGCATGGCGGGCGCCAGCGCGGGCGGCGGCGGCGAGCCCCGCACGGCGCGCTGCACCAGCCACATGGCCAGCGAGAACTGCTCGCGCGACAGCTTGCCCACACTGCTCGTGTCGCACAGCGCCCTATCGACAACACAACACGAAAATTTCAGACCAACTCTCTAGATCGGTGGTTCCTAACCTACGACCAACTTTGGTCCTTCGAGCCATTCCGAGTGGTCTTGAAGCGATCGTACTCTCATAGTTCGGTGAGACAGCAATCTGGCGCGACCGGCAAGATATCAGGCGCAGGACCAACGGCTTAAAGTGCCATCCGAAGTTTATACTGCTATGACGTCTCTCATAAAATTGACCAATCACATTACACTTTTAAACTGTATGAACGTTATGCCATCTAATGTAAATATAATTCAGCATCTCTGTCCTAGTCAACTAACACAGGAATGCTGTACACAGACAATCTTTTATTAAATTGAATCTTTTTCTGGTAAGTGGTTCAATAAAGGTGCCACACAATATGTCAAAAAAAAAATCGGTAAGAACTAACCATATATGCGCCAACGTCTGATGCGGCAGGCCGGAGTCGAGGAAGACGTGCTTGATCTCCGCCCCGGAGACGAACCCGTCGCGGTCGGCGTCGGCGGCCGTGAACATCGCGTCGTACTGCGAGCGCTCGGCCGCCGACACGACCCAGTCGTCGCCCGCGCTGGCGCCCAGGCCGGGCACGAGCGGGGCTTGCGTCTGTGCCGGCGGCTGTGGACCAAACACGATGTTTATTACAGAACTTGAAATCGAAATGGATAAGATTGAATACGATATTTAAAAAAAATGTTAGAAGGGCTGTACCCAAATGATTAAATTTAATGTTTTAGGAAATCAACTTTGGAACTTTACTCGTAAGTCAAATGCGTTTCTATAATAAAATGTCAAAAATTATAACTATTCTCGTAGTTGAAGAAACAATTAATGAAGATGACACCAGTTTCGTTTTCTTTGAATAACCGTCAGATTAATTAACTAAATATTTTTAAATAATTAACATTAGACACTAAAAAGCGTCTCTTTTTGTAGAAAAGTTTTGTGAAATTATTAGTCAAAATAATACTTTTTGTATCCCTGACTCGTGACCTAAAGTGAATGACATAAAGTCCAATTTAATGATGATGAAATTTTACCGCGGCCCAGTTTTAACTAAGCTCACCAGTTACTTATTTATTCTGTTTCTACTCACACTAGACAAATCGAGCAATCCCTCTAACAGCGACGCATTAGACTGCGGCTGTTGCACGGGCACATGCGAGGCGTGCGGCACGTGCGGGCGCGGCGGCGGGGGGCGCGGCTGCGGCGACGGCGGGCGCGAGGGCGGGCGCGACGGCGGGCGGGAGGGGGGACGCGCCGGCCGCGCCCGCAGCTCCGGCGGCAGCGTCGTCGGCACAGCTGGCTGTACTTGTCGCGCTCGGCCGGCTTCATGCTCCAGTCCCGTACGTGGATAGACTGATTGAGCCGAATAGCCTATAAGACATAGTCAGTGCTACTCACACCTACCTTATTCCCGGCGATGAGTCCGTTGTTGGGCTGCAGCGAGGCGAACAGCTGGCTGTACTTGTCGCGCTCGGCCGGCTTTATGCTCCTGCACAGGCTAAAGCTTTACAAAGGACTTACTACATTTCTACTCACACTAGACAAATCGAGCAATCCCTCTAACAGCGACGCATTGCTCTGCGGCTGCTGCGCTGGCACGTGCGAGGCGTGCGGCACGTGCGGGCGCGGGGGCGGCGGGCGCGGCTGCGGCGACGGCGGGCGCGAGGGCGGGCGCGACGGCGGGCGGGAGGGGGGACGCGCCGGCCGCGCCCGCAGCTCCGGCGGCAGCGTCGTCGGCACCGCGTGCTTCTCCAGCGCCTTGTACACTAGGTGCATGGCCTGCATGATAATAACACTGGTCAATGTTCCGATGGCGACACGTTGTCACACGTCTAGTAGGTCGCAAATCTGACGCGATTGCGATGCAAACAACGTGTCTAACACTGGCGTTTTTTTTTTTCTCGCCGCCACTAACACAACAGAAACTGAGTGAGACAGCCTAAAATTTATTTCCTTGCTGCTTGTCTTTACTTTGCTTGTTTGCCTATCTCACTCAGTTCGGACTGAGTTTTCAGCTATACTGCCTCATGACAACAAATATCGTTTTAATGACATCGAGAATATATATTTACACGTTTGAAAAAAACGGTTATTTAAAGTTACATAGTTAGCAAATGTTGCTTATTTAATTCCATCATGGCTGTGCCTACGCTTACGGCTGGATTGCTCGTAAGCCGCTGCTGATATGGGTTTGGAGCCAAGAAATCATACCAACGAAAAATGCCATTGGTTTGAAGTAATGATTCTATGAAAAAATAATTCTTAAACTGAATCTAAAAGACTTAGCAGACCTATAATGATTTAGTTTAACAAGAAAGAGACGAGACGAACTTCTTAGCTATCCATGAATTCTCCGTGCGGGTGCCGGGTCCATCGCGTGGAACAGAGAGGAACGTCAGTCGGCGCCTGGGACTTTCGACCCAGCGTGTAGGTTTAAGGGGCCTCTTTATAGTATACTAACGATCACCTTCCTAGTTGTTGTATTAAGCTAAACCGTACTAATACACACAACATTATGTATATTCAAAACGTCACATCGAAGCACACTCACCACCATGAACTCGTGTCTATCAAGCATGCCGTCCTTGTCCTGGTCGGCGAGGTCCCAGATCCGGCCGAGCGTGTCCAGCGGCAGCTTCGACTCCATCAGCACTCCCTTCACCTGGAACAAAGAGTAAACATGACGTTACTTGAGGCGAGAGGATCTGTGTCAAAACATGGAACAGCATCAGTCCATTACTTGTCATGGATTTTCCATAAGTTGGCTCTTTGTTGGATCCTCGGTTCCTCGCATCCAGGTTCTTCACTGTAAAAACGTATAGGCCCTGGGTCAAATTAAAACTGGGGCCCTATTCCTATGTGTTGACATGGGTTGCAACCTTTCATATATATTTTGAAACTGTGAGATATTGCCACTTCGAGCCAGTTTTCTGGATTTGGGAGCCCCCTGAGCTTGAGGGCTCCGAGGCACTGCTCCGCCTAGCTAGCCCCTTAGTAGTGAGCTACGCCACTAATTTCGGAGAAGTTTACGTCCAGCAAGAGTATCGTGTTGCTAGTCCACGCTGTTGAGTTTAGTGTGAGTTGAAGTAACACGTGGGTCGCTGTTTTCTCGCCGTCCCTGCATGGCTATTCAGGTCGCTGGCTGCCGGTGAATCCGATATTATAGTTGGAAGTGTCTGCTCACCTTATTCCCGGCGATGAGTCCATTGTTGGGCTGCAACGAGTCGAACAGCTGGCTGTACTTGTCTCGCTCGGCCGGCTTCATGCTCCAGTCGCCGTGCGTGGGCGCGGGCGACGGCGCCGCGGGTCGCGCCGGCGGCGGCCCGTGAGACACCTTGGGGATCTCGCCCTGTGAGCAGAACGATTGACGACGCTTTTAGGGTATGCACGCATTATGTGGTTTGCCGGGATTCGGCCAGCCGTTAATTAGCCATTGGGTGAGCGGCAGCCACATGACCGTGCGCAGAAATACTGTTTTTCGTATATATTTTTTTTGACTGTGTCTAACTGGACGGCTGGCCGCATTCCGGCTAACCGAATAGTGCGTTAATACCCTTAAAGGAGTAATTTTAGTTTTCAAAGCTCATTTTAAGTGGGGCGCTTAACACCAACAGGTTGTAACGTTAAATGTACACGAGCCGATTTTTTGTTTACATTACACAATAGATGGCGTTACAGTCGTTTGGACGCGACTTTACACTCCGTAAGTAGGTGGCTGCATTTGTCACGACCGTTGATTGGTCAGGTCTAGAATAATGCCTAGATCAGGAGCTTTCCATACTTTTCCAATATAATATGGTTTTTATTACACCGTCATCTCTCAGTCTTCGGCTAGTCTTGAGTTATATTTGCAAACACAATTTCCAGTTTGGCCCGGGATTCAAACCCAAAATGTCCACTTTTGTAAAATAACTAAAGTATCTTCTAGTAGCGCGTACCACTTTAGGCGGCGGGGCTTCGGTGTGTATGTTGCTCATGTTGATGTCTCGGCCGGCCTGCGCCAGCGCCACCAGCTTCAACGCCACGAACAACCCCGCCTGTGGACAAACAAACAAACAAACACAAACATTAATACAATCAAGAATTAAAAATTAATATGTAAGTCTCCACAAAGTACGGATACTAAGAGCTTATTATTAGCTATTATAAGCATTGTGTTTTATTTTTAAGCCTGCAATTTCCTTAATAAAATGCTGCATCTTTAATTTAAAAAAAACTGGGAAAATTTGCAATCAGGTAGGTAATGAAAGTCTGAATTTTCCTAACCTAACTGGGAAAATGGGAAAACCAAGTGTTAGCGTTCCCCGCGGGAATTGAAACCACGACTTCCTTCTAACCAGTAGACGAAGGAGGCAGTTGAAAAATACAATACAGATTATGAATCAGGATGGACGCTATTCATCATCATTGATAGACACTTAGCCAAGAAGTACCAACCCACCATTCCCAACCATTCGTTCATACAAGGAGCTATGTTTCATTCGCGATTCATATTGCAATACTTATTTAACTGTCGTTACCATGGACGTTTAATGGCCATACTCGATCAATACACACCACACCCATATTGTGTCTATCGTATCTTGAAATTGAGTGAATAACCGTTCAAAAGCATTATCTCAACACAGGACATACAGAGAGGTCGAGAGATAACCGTACAGGTGAATAAACATTCAACAATCAAGAAGATGTTCGGTGACTAACTAATACGTCATCGTGGAATTATAGCCCTCGATAGGAGACGTGATCTAGGAATACCACTGTTACATTAGTTAGGTAAAAGCCGAACACAAAATATCTGATGTAGGTAACGCACACAACGCACTATCTGATGTAGGTAACGCACACATCAAATTATAAATGGAATTTTTTATTTCATTTCTATTGAAAGTTGAGTTCACATTTCCCAATAATTTGATTTCATCTCCGATTCCCTATGATTTCTTAACAAAATACGAGTACCTATGTACATCGGAGTACCAAAATGCATCCTTAATCTTTCGACAAATAGGCTAGTTGCCTCATATCACCATTTATAAAATCAATTTTAATTCGAATATTATTCCGTACAAGGTTCCAAAATATGTAAACTTCATTAAATATAAATATGGGATTGCTGCAAAAATTCAACTTAAACCCGATACATTTTTACTTTTTTTTCTCTTGATTGAAAACACCGTCCGCCATGATTCTACGTCACCAATATTGTAAACAACACAAATTCAACGACAGTTTCGACAGGTTATTCGTGGTCTTTTATTTAAACGCGTTGATTGTTGTTTATTTCACTATTCAAATATTATACACTTCACATTTATTGAAAACAAAGCTGCCCAAAATAGATACTTTGATGGTTGCAAAATGTTTTGCTTCAAATTCTGATTCGCAAATTCTCATCACTGGGTACTTTAATCCACAACTTCTTATTGATGTATTCTTACATTCACGCACGATACAATAGTGGTAATTCATAAATGTATCATGTAATCTCTACGAAGACATGGTTTTAATTCCGATAAACACTTTTTGGTTATGTCACGCGTATTGTTGACAGGAACAGTGACGCCACGGCACAGACCATCATGGCGGACGGCGTTTACGGTAGTATAGTGAAATTAATAATTTAAAATTCAAAATAGAGTTGAATAGGTGCTTCAAAAAATTTTCATATTTTTTTTACGTTGTAATATAATCGTAATTAACCGTTCTATCAAATAATAAAAATAGTGGCAACTAGCCTATTGTTTCCCAAATCAAGCAAAGACTTTTATTGATTATTGTTCGATTTTGTATACTTATTTCCAACGAAAATATACTCATTTCCCGAACTTACCAAGGCCATGTAACCTGTTCCGGTAGGGACGTTAAATCAATTATTAGCACTTAGCTTAGCGGCCACAACGTGCCGGAATTAGCGCCGCCAGCTAATTATAAACCCCATGGCTTACAAACATACGACACATGGCTATAGTAGAATACTGTTTTGACCATGGGCCGATTTATCTTGATAACTTAGTCAAATTGACTTGATAATAAAACGTGGTTACTAGAGGTTTTCCGAATATTGCTGCTTCTCAATATTAAAACACAATATGTATTAAGTGCTGCAACCTAGGTTATAAAGCACATAGCTTACAAATGGGGGCCCAACAAATATCTAAAAGTATTTTAATGCATTTAACTAAAAGATAACTTATCTCTTGGTTTAATTATATTTTGGTCCAATAAAACAAAAACCTTTTCACTAGTTGGAAAAGCAAGTCATGAACCCAGCAGGTGATTTTAGCATTATAAGAAAAAGAAACACCTTCAAAGTGTTAGAAACGCTGCTTTAGACAATGTCTATTTATACAGAGGTCTACGAGACTCGAGGTGCCCAGGGGAATACCTAGATAAAAGCGAGTAAATGCCATCACTGAAAAGGTCACGTAAAACTTTATACTCACTATAATATATAGGGTCAACTAAAATAGCTGGATTTACTTAGTCATTATATGCCTTACTGTTTTAATGGTTCAAACATGTTATGTGTGTGTGTGTGTGTGTGTGTGTTGTTAAAAGCGCAATAGAAACTGAGCCCTTTGGGCCGCTGACATAGGCCACAGACGTGCCTCGGCGGCCTGTAGGGATGAAAAGATTCATGTCGGCATCATAATATGCCCACAAACTTTTCCGACTTAATGACAGAACACTTATATTGTTAAACGGACTTAACGCGATTTTAATTATGTAGTACATGTATACTACTTACTACTAATAAATAATTCACGCAAGCTAGTCCGCTTGCGACTACGATTTGTAACGCAGGCGAAACGTCAAGCTGCAGTGAGTAGTATACATATACTATATATAATTTATATCGCGTTGAGTCCCATAAAATAATATTAGTGTTATAATGCATCGCGCAAGTCTAAAATCTGTTAATTAAAGAAGCCGCCAACAAGCCCGCCGGCAAAAAGTTTGCCGACATAGGTAAGTCGGCGGCTCAGCAGTGGTTGCAGCGTGATATTAATTACTCTCAAATTCAACTTTACGGATCATTACCTGCACTATGAGTTCTAGAAAGCTAATAAATATTACTCATACATGTATGTTCTTTATTAAAACAAATCTCACATACGTCATACATATTAATTTAAACACCCGGCTATGTTCCACATAAACGTGGTCGGTGGGACGATATCACACGTTAACCATTCACCGAACCAGTTCATCAACCCTATCACAATATATCTCTCCTAACCAGAGCCATCGTAGCGCCAACTAACCAAACAATAAACAACCAAACCACTCACCTCTAACAAGAGGATTCACCACACCACAGTACTAGCATGGATAATTTTGTTCACTTAATTGTCACTCCACACGTCTATCCCATTCATCACTCATTCGCATGCCACTATCATAGATTATTGCAGAAGGTCTTTTTCTTACGACGATGCGACAGTATTTAATTACTTTTTATGTCATTGCAATTGAAATAAAAAAAATTATACCAAATGCTTATTTTCCACGATATCTTGACTTCCATGATCCTTATCATCCTAGCGCCTCTCCCGGTTGCGCTCTCGACCATTGCCTCAGAACCCAGAGTACGCGACGACTATGATCCTGAGTTTGACCAGCCTGGTTAAAACAGTGGAGCGACTGTCGTCTGACCTCCGCAACCCTTACAAGGGAAACCTGACCATTTTAATCATAGACGGATCTCGTCTTCTGATGATGATGTCATTCATATTTCTTGTCCAACCGATTTCTTCGCCATTGTGAAATGAAACAGGCAATTGCCTATTGACTACTGGGGTGCGAAGAAAACTGGATGAGTTTAGTGCTGGGTAGTAGTAGAACAAATAACTTAAAATAAACATTGCTTAAATGTACTAGGTCGAAGAATAATTATTTTATGTACCGAACCAGCGGCCGCCCGCCCGCCACTCCGTCCGCGTTGATTTTTTGGTATTTCAGCACACATAGGGTTATACTATAGCTTAAAGCCATCCTCGTCACATGGACTATTATTTATCCAACACAAAAAGTTTTTTTCAATTCTTGCCACTAGTTTAGCAACAAACAAACTCATCAGCTTTATAATATCAGTTTAGATTATTCCCTGTTAGGCATAAAACCCTAATACGCCCATGATTGTCCCTCTGTTATCCCGCATGCTATGAAGCAGGCTCTGATAACATATCACACAATTTGTAATCAAATACGAGACGCATCCTCCGCCGAGCTAAGTCAATATTTAACTGAATGTATCTGGGTGTATAGTTGCCCGCCTGTTTTCACGACCTTGGTTTCTTTTTCACTAAGTAAAGGCAAAGAACTTAGTTTTTACTATGCTGTAATTTTATTATTGCGGTGCGCCAATACTGCCTAATTTTTGTTGTAAATTGCGGAGCACAGATTGTTTCAAGCTGATTGTACAAGCAGTAAAACAGATAGCAGCTAAACTGGTTGAGGGATTTTTTAAATTTAATTTTATCAGATTGGATATTTTTATTTATTAATATCAACATTTTTACTCAATGCCTTAATTGTTTTCGTATTTAAAACTATACTGATTATACTTTAATAAATTCTGAGAAGAAAGTTATTGCATTGTGTTATCCCACAACATGAGAGACACTCCCAAATATATTGAGTCATAAATAATTATGCCATCTCTCATTTGGGCAATACAAAAATTCTCAGTGAGTTGGTGAATCCAAAAAAGAGTTGGATTCACCATCTGTATATCTTTGCTTGATAAATTGTCCCAGAATTTTATTCCATTAATTTTATGATTTTTAAAATTCAAACACATATCAGCAAGGTGTTTATATGTAAACATACTAGCTTGCTACATCTTTAACTCAGATGCATACAATATCTTTACAAAGATAAGCAAAACAATCTGAAATCTATTTGATGATTATGAAAGGGGCCTCTCAAAAATGTATATGACAGAAGAGATGTCAGTATACTGTGTATCATAAAAACAATATTATTGTTCATCATATTTCTGTAAGCTAATATACATTATAGCATATTGTGGTACTTATAGCCACTCTAAAAAAGTAAAGTATCAGCCTATTAATGTCCCACAGCAGGGCAAAGGCCTCCATCATTTGAAATCATGTTTTTGTTACAAAGATGGCCGCAAGAAAGCCACTCTAAACATTTGCAAAATCTGGACATC
The DNA here is from genome assembly GCA_958496325.1 of Nomophila noctuella. Lineage (NCBI taxonomy): Eukaryota > Metazoa > Arthropoda > Insecta > Lepidoptera > Crambidae > Nomophila > Nomophila noctuella. The sequence goes on from OY292498.1 coordinate 2,630,883, forward strand.
CTCCTATCCTAGACAAAATCAATGAGTAAAACCATCTGATTACATAATGAATATGTATTTTGCAAGGACATAACAACTACTTATTATGTTGGCATGGACATTTGGGAAGTAATCCAATAACATGTACCTATTTGAATGAAACATTTGTATAAAGAAACATAAGCTATTTTAAAGCCAAGAGCTATTTCATGGAATATGCTTTATATGCAAATAAATTCACTGTCTGGAGAGATTCATACATATAACAAGCTATAACATCTAGTTTTCATGGCTCAACATGCTTAAAGTATTGATTGTTGAAGGTGTGTATATTCACATAACTTTTCCATTCCTATTATTCATAATTATAATTATTTATTAAGGATTCTTCATTAGCCCTTACTTTAGTATAAAAAAGCTGATAAAAGACATGGCCAACATTCTATGGAACGTTTGCCTAGACACCAAATTCATTTCCCACAAACATGTCGTACTGCATTAGACTCGTTACTATCAGAACATTCAATATCATTAACAACTAAAGTCCAAGAACTTGAGGTTATAATTATACAGAACAGACACACAAAGATTGCAAAAAACATTTCAATCCCTTACTGTAGCATTGTTTTGATTGATGACATGAAACATTTTTTACTAAGGTTACTCAACGGCGTACCGTGAAAAAACTGTTGTCTCTTTTTCTCTTATCGTAATTTTGCTAACGCTTACTCTGTCACGCATTGTTCATTATTTCCATGGCAACGGATTTAAATATTTGACAATAACTGTCGAAATAATGACAATAATATTCATTCCTTTCTGCTTAAAGTAATATTCATTTTGGGAAAAATAATAAAATACTATGTTTAAAATAGTTTGTTGGTGATAAATAATACGTTAAATGATACAATTTCAAATATTTTTTTATATTTGAAGCTATATTTTATTGTATGTCACTGTTTTTCATACAATATTATATTGTGTCTATGGAGGACAAGAGCAGACTATCCGTATTTACGTTGAAAGGAACGCATTTTCTCAAAAGCAGTGTATAGCGGAAGTTAAATTACTAATTAATTTCTTTTAAATACTGACAAGTTCTACAAGATTGTAAAATATATGAAAATTCATATTTTAATTTAATATATTTTGTGCTTTTGTGCCATTCGTGGCCATCACTACTTCACTAGGCAGGAATTGGCCATGTCCTTTTCTAGCTTAAACTCTTTTACCATCCACAAGGCATGATTAACTAGTTTTCTAATGTCTGAATAATTGCAAAATACAATCATTTATCATAGAAAGATCCTCTCTTTCTCTATTTTATGTAATTACACAATTTAACTACTTGATCTCGAGTTGTCTTTGATAAATTTCCCATAATACAAGAGTCTAGAAAGATGAATAAGAATATTAAAGTCAAGGTAGTTTATGTACCAATTTGATTTACATATATTAAATTCTTTTGCACATCAAATCCTTTTTTTATTTATTAGTGCAGGCAATGAAGCATTTTGGGTCCGAATTTTTTTACTGTGAACCGATTTGCATGAAATTTTGGACTAAGTTTCATTGCACCCTTCTATTCAAAAGTGAAAATGATTTGAACGCCGCAACTACCCCTGGAGTGATTGCCACCCCATCTCGGGGGTGAGTATTCTTTTTTTAAGATAACCTCGGATATCGATAGGAAGACTAATTTTAAGCAAAAAATCATCTATAAAGTTTTTCGATAAATCTAATACTTTTCAAGTTATTGGCAATTGAATATTCGCAATTTTGTCACGTTTTTCATCGGTTTTTTGCAAATATCTCCAAAAATATAACTTTTATCGATAATGTTATGAGGAACAAAATTGTGGCAGGTAAAAAACTAAACAATTTTGTTTATTACAACGTATTCTAAGTGCAATATTAAGTTAGATATTAAAGATCAAAGCCGTTTTTTATTTTGTCTGCATTTTAATCGATGTGGTCAATGTCATCTAGCGGCGAGCAGATGCATTTTATGCATTCTTATAATTAAGAGTTTTGTAGTGCTTGAAATAAGCTTTCAAATGAGTACAATTAAAAGTCTTTTGCACGTAAAATAAGTAAGCTGTATTACAAATAAGACGAGCATCCAATATTTTTTCTTATAAAACAATGGGTTTCATAAGTGCCATTTCCACCAGAATTGAAATTATTCGTATTCCGCCAAGAATTAACTTTATTATGAAGTGTTTGATAAATTGTATCAGTTTGGCTGCTTTAGGACATATATTTTTCAAAATAGACCGGATTAAAATAAAAATATAAAATCTCATATTTTAAAAAATCCCACCTTCTTTTCATAATATCTCAAAAATTACGATAGATGCGTATAAAAGTGTGGGGATAAAAAAATAAGGTATTTTTCTGACAAAAAATTTAGTAATTTTGTTATTTCTGTTAAAAAAAAACTGACGGAGATATGATTATTTAAAGAGCGCGTGGCAGCGGCAATCACAGCCTCTCTTAAGCCCTTTAACCCTTCACCGTTTTTGAAAAACGTTTTTGATTATATATTGCAATAAAGGATGTTGTAGTTTTTCTAATTACCTTTTTAATGCTGTTTTAGAAATTGTGATAGCATGAATAGCTTGGAAATGGCACTTGTGAAACCCATTGATTTACAAGAAAAAGCATTCGATGATCCTCTTATTTGTAATACAGCTTACTTATTTTACGTGCAAAAGACTTTTAATTGTACTCATTTGAAAGCTTATTTCAAGCACTACAAAAATCTTAATTATAAGAATCCATAAAATGCATCTGCTCGCCGCTAGATGACATTGACCAAATCGATTAAATTGCAGACAGAATAAAAAACGGCTACGATCCCTAATATATATCTTAATATTGCACATAGAAAACTTTAGGATAAACAAAATTATTTAATTTTTTACCTGCTACAATTTTGTTCCTTATAAAATTTTCGATAAAACTTATATTTTTGGAGATATTTGCAAAAAACCGATGAAAAACGTGACAAAATTGCGAATTTTCAATTGCCAATTACTTGAAAAGTATTAGATTTATCGAAAAACTTTATCGATGATTTTTTGCTTAAAATTAGTAATCCAATCGATATCCGAGGTTATCTTAAAAAAAAAATACTCACCCCCGAGATGGGGTGGCAACCACTCCAGGGGTAGTTGCGGCGTTCAAATCATTTTCACTTTTGAATTTAAGGGTACAATGAAACTAATTCCAAAATTTCATGCAAATCGGTTCACAGTAAAAAAATTCGGAGGTTGGACCATATTTTTCGCTTCAATGACTGCGCTATATCTACTAGCACTTCCATTAAGAGGGAATTATTATATTCAAACTAAATAAAATTAATGTACCTTATCCAAGTATCCTTTCCCTGTAGGATCAGACAGGTCCCAGATCTTACTGAGAACCACATCGCTGAGGTATGACTTCTTGAGGAAACGAGCCGCATCGAGAGCTTGGATCGCCCCAGTGCCTTGGGGATCCACCTGCAAATAGTTGGAAAATTAACCATAGTACTGAATGTAAGTGTAACAATAGTTCCAACTCATTATGTAATTAAATTTAGAATATTTAATAAAATGTTTTACTTGTATAACTGTACTTGGGTTATGTGGATGCAGTTAAATGTATTTTTATACATAAGATACTTATCCTATGACTCTAAATAATAATAACAAATGTACTATTTCAAGGACAAAAAAACTTAAAATTAAGAGCTATTCACATGTGAAATTTAATTGGCTCGCTATAAACTGAATATTGATTTTTCTCAAACCATGTTAGTTTACCCTAAACCATAGAATATAGGTGCTACACTGTAGAAAATGTACTTTCAACATTTTATTTTTATGTTTGAGGAATCTGTCTCTTTAAAATACCTAAGTATTGTACAAAAAAATTTTTAACTTCACATTACAATCAAATGGGATGAGACACACCAAAACAGTTCTCATACAATTTTGAAATATTGTGTCCATCCATGAATGTAGGTATTAAAAACATTTTAGAGAACTATTTGTATTATGCTCTCTAATTTTAATGATTCTTAGAATTTTCCCATTACTCCAATGTTATTGATTTAAACAAAACCTGAGTACTAGCATCTTGCACGCAACACCGGCATTAGGTACCTGAGACGTTCTCATAAAATCAATTACAAGTCGCGATCAATCGGGACCAAATAGTGGCACTTTGCAATACTCATTCTCATTAAACACAGTTACTTACCTGGTGATAATATGCTTCGTATATAGCACTGTGGTTCCCTGCCACCTGCAACGGTTCAATCCACATTTTGATCACTAAAATTTCACTGGCTATTAGATTTTAGAAACGTATTTTGAATTCTTATGGGTGTGACATTTCACCACTGTCCCTGACATTCAATGTTCCTCTAAAATACTTGCGATCTAAAGTTAAAACTTTTATAACAACTATAAAAAACAACACTGCTCAACACTGCACTTGAATTTTTAAGCTTTTATGAATTAATTGTACAGTAATACATGGAAAAACTTCGCTTTTTATAAGCAGCGCAATCCGACCACTGTACACTTTAACAAGGAATATTTAACTAAAACCACCATTCAGCCGCAACACTTCGAGTGTCAGGTGATAAATTCGTTATCGAACTTTAATTTGAACAGAATTATCAGCTGCTCCGCGCAATATTAACTATTTAATTTCGATTATTTCTACCTGAGTAGGAGAAGGCAAGGCAGCCATTTTTTACATCTCCTCGTCGACCAATCAATAGCTGTCATAGACTAGAGACATTTTGACAAACGACAGATTCTTTTGCTTATGCACACATAGTGCTTGCAATTTACTATAATCTCAATCTTAAAAAAATAATATTTTTTTGTATTAAATTTTTAATAAAGCTCAAAGGGCTTGTAGTCCTTTATATCTTTCTAATATTATAAATAGTAAAGAGAGGTTGGTTGTTTGTTTGTTCCGCTTTCACGCCGTAACTACTGAACCGATTGCTTTGAAATTTGAAAGTTAGTAGTCCGGATTGAATAGGGATACTTTTTATCCCGTATAAAATTGATATACACGAGGGAAAACCAAAATATTTTTTACAATATAACCGAATTCCACGCAGGCAAAGCCGCGGGTGGAAAGCTATAAAAAAACGCTACATTTATTATATCTTAGAGACAAAAGAATAAAAGAGTTAAAAGTAATAAAATGAACACTCTAAACTTATCTATATATGTGCCTTAATTCAAAGAAAACTTAATTAATATCTGAAAGTATTCAAATAAATATATCAGCCTTAAATAAAAAACAAAAAATGCTTATTAAACTGAAAGTTTATTTTTCGACACTATGTAAAGTTTACTACATATTAGAGAACCAAAATCTCTACATTTTTCTTATGCTCTCGAGAAAGTCACCCAAACGCTTTAAGCCACGAGAATTAATTCTGAAACAAGGAAGTTCTTGCAGCTCCTTCATCCATTCTACAACTTTGTTATGGCGATTTGATAGCGGGACTAGTAAACTGAAAGAACTAATAGTAGCTCCACAACAAAGATCACACAACATCATCTGAAAAATAAAATATAAGTTTTATTAACGAAGCCTACGATCGTTTAAATTGCACCTTTCGAACGTCATTATTTAGATACCTTTTCTCCAGCTAACCAAGGCTGATTTTCAAGTTTCTTATTCAAATAATCGAGTAAAGTATTCCAGTGCTCCACTTTGATGTCGTCTATCTTCTTTCCAGAAAAATAATCGCTCTGTAAAAATAAGATTACAGGTATGAACCTCGATCGTTCATAAACGACTGCGTATTAAAATTGTAGCTTGGTATTCTACCATTTGGTATTGTACCCATCTTAGTAACGAAAACATGATTTCAAATGGTGGAGGCCTTCGCCCTGCAGTGGGACATTAATAGGCTGATACTTCTTCTACTTCTACTTCTACTCCTTTGTATTCTCAATTTTTATGTGGCTGTATGCGATATACCTACTTTTGGGAAGTACGATGTATGAATGAATGAATTAAATTACAAAACAGTTGGCATCGCGCTCATAACGATATCTAACTTCATTTGGGAGAAAGTTTTTATAAGTGTAAAGTCTCATCAAAATTAAATCTGGAATTGGGTCGCAAAGGACAATTTGACAAGAAACTCTGAAAATCTTAGCCTTACGAAAACTGCACTGTCAGCGGGGAACAGTGAGCCTGAGTTGAAGAACAGCAGCTGGTCTACTTTAGCCTGTAGCGATACGTCTTCGGGATACAGCTCATTGTCCGGTATCTGGCGACACAGATACAAAGCGATCGCGTGGCTGTCACATATTATTTCTTTGCCTGTATCTAGAACTGGGATTTTTTGCAAAGGATTTATCTGCAAACAAAAAATCAGACTGTTAGTAGGTATTATTATTGTAATATTTTTTTTTACTTAGGTAATGTTTTTCGCTGTTTAGCTAAAGAAAAATGCAGTAGGCAACGTAAAAATATATCTTATTATAAATAAAAAAAAATATTAATAATATTTCATATTATTTATGTGTTAAATGTTAACAAAATCTTTAATGAGCTTTTACAAAAAACGTATTTGTTTCTTACCTTAGCGAAGGCCTCAGTTTTGTTTTCACCCATAAACAAATCGATTTTATTAAAATTCAACTTGAACCCGAGCTGGTCCGCTGTCATCATGGTAAACCTTACCGGTGGAGATATTTCGTCCCCGTAGAGCGTCGGCACTTCCCCTTGCATTAATGACCTGATTCAAATACAGAATTTATTAAATCTTTTATCCATGAATAGATTCTAAATCCACAAGGGATCGGAATTTAAATAAACACAAACCTCACGCATGTTGCATTGCTAGTTATCGTAGGTAAAATCCGACGGAAGTCGATCTGTCTTGCAAGCATCATTTTTTATCAAACTTTTAGTTTTAAGCAAGCAAGTAATATCTGTCCACGGTCGCGGTACCAATGATCACTAACTCCACAGATCGGCACAAAAGAAAGAACATGTGCATGTATTTTAATACTTAAGCCTAACAATATACGAGATATGGCGTCAGCAGCAGGAGTCGCATTACATTATGCATTCCAACGGTCCCTACCTGTTTTGAAAAACAAAACGATATCAAATCTGTTTTTTTGTGACACCGAACACGATCCAGATTTATTATTTTATTTAAATTTTATTGTAATTAATGGGGTTGGCATCATGTCGATATTAAAATACTTACTAAAGTTTCTTGAATTTTCGTTTGTACGTCTGATCAAAAGGAATAGGTACTTTACCATTTAACTAATTAGCGTTGGGTAATTAGATAAGCCTGTCTAAAGTAATTTGAGATTTCCTTTTGGGGCAAGGGTCAGGGAAAAGTATATCAGATTTTGTGTATAATTTTGTATAAACTTGCATGGTTAACAAAGTATAATAATAAATATTTTATTAAGAAAGGTCCCTACCTACTTTGCAGTGTTGTTAAGCTAGTGCTTAAATTCTTCTTTCGCACTAATTAAAACTTTAAAGAGCTATCTGAAGCTGTCATCTTTTTGTCTCACTGAAATACCTTGTCAAACTATATCAAAACTTTTTCAAACTTCAAAATTTCAACCAAAAACATCATCATTAATGTTATGTAAATTCGTGAATACTTTAATTTACTTTTGGATGTCCACAAAATTTATAATGACAATCTTCGGAAGAAAGTAGATACAGAAATGGGACAAAGCACCAGTAAAAATGTAGTAACCACCGGTTTAAAGTGATTATTTTACATGCGTAATAATGTACTTTTGATTAGCTTAGTTTTTCCTGTAGCACTCTAGTATTTCCTGTAGGTCTCAGCGTGGTCCTTAATAATAAATGGTAACCGCTGCCCAATGTTCTTCGACATTAACGAATCCAAAATCAAATACACAAGGGTCGCATGTTTTCATTAAGACCATTTACTCACTAGCAACAGATACTGTATTAAATTGCTAGTTCACTATCTTCTGAAAGGTGGTGGTACTTTCCCTAAATAGAAGTAATAGGTCAAATTCAGTTCCAAACAATTGGCATTCCGTTGGATGTTCCACATCGCTGTACCTGGCATAGAAAAAATAAACTACTTGTAAAAGACGTTCTATGAAGGTTTATCAAATAGCGAAATTAAATCTTTATCTTTAAGAAGCTTTGTATATTACAGACACTGCACCTTATGGAAAGCGGACCGGAGCCCCGCGTGCCGCGCCGTCATGATGGCCCTGGACGCGATGAACCTCAGCATCACCGAGGTGGATGTGAACCTCGACAAGGGGGAGCACCGGGCTCCTGAGCTCACTGTCGTTAGTATATAATCATCAGTAGCCGTTTAAGAGACTGATAGGTCTCTACAGCCACCAAAAACGATGTCTTATTGGCTGTATGAATCTTCTGCAATAGATGCATCAGGCCTAACAACAACAATGGTTTTAGGATAGAGCGTGGTTGGGCAACGGCCCGGGGCGCCGGATAAAAGGGGGCGCCCCCGACCTATCCTTGTAGTTCAAAGTTTACTCTGCCGTAGAGGTCACCGTAGAAATCTCGCCCCGGGCGCTGGTAGGGTTAAAACGGGCACTGATAATCATCACCATCAGCCCGTCACCATCTAGATTTCTGTCGAGAGCGAGGAGTTTATAAAATGTTTTAAACTACTTGGTCTATAGGTTTGTGCCCCTCTGAACTTTTTAAACCAGTCAGATCCTCGGCTAATCGGATTCACCTGGCGTCAGAGCGTTCCTGTATTACGTGGGAAGTCGGGTTAAAACATAAATCTTACAATCCCTAATGTAGGTATAATTACATAACAAAATACCTACTCTTTATTTTGCAGTTCAATCCACTTCAGACCTTGCCAATTTTCAAGGACAGAGAACTGGTTTTGTGTGACAGGTATTTCATTACATACCTACTTAATTAATTTTAATTTTTATCTGCATTTATGAATAGGAACAGTATTTGTGCTGTCATGTAATTGTAGATAGATAGGTAATAACATCAATATCCTTCCTGGTGCAAGTTAAGATAATAGGTGGTTCGTGGCTTCTGGCACAAAAATTAGATATGTTACGTTACGTAACGTAGGTTCAAGTCTGAAGTCGAAATTGAACTATAATGATATGCATAATGGAATCACAAGGATTATAAGTCTTATTATATAACAATGTATGAATATTTCAGCCACGCGATCACAGCGTACCTTGCAAATCGGTACAACCCCTCGGGGCGGCTGCTGCCCAAGGACCCTGGAGGCCGCGCTATCATTGACCAGATCATGCATTACGATAGCGGAGTGCTGTATCCAAGATATCGAGCGGCTGCTGTAAGTTGCCTGTATACTTGAATAGTGTTTTTAAAACAACTGATTAAACGCCTACGAGAAGGGACCTGGCAATCTAAATGTGATCATGGTCCAACAGGCCAACATTGCTAAGGCGGCATGAGCAGTTTTTAGGTTTAACTTCTGTAATTTAAAGCGTGACTATGCTGGCTACTAATCAACGAATCACCTAACTTATTAAATCACCATGATCTGCCAAAGCGAATTTTAAAGCAAACGCATGTGGATTTGTTGATGTCAATGGGTGGAAGTAATCGCTAATCAGATGACTCTTTTGCTCGTTTCCCTAATCCAATTAGCCATATGCCTATTGCACACAACAACTTACGAGTTCATATAACCGATCACTCCGCTGCGGACACTGACAACGGCGGGAGGACAGTAAAAAAAAGCGTTTATTTCGGAATATTATATTATATTATATAATTATAATTAATGTTTTCTTTAGCGAGTTGGAGCCGAGTCCAGTGTCGCATAAAGTCAATGTCCGTGTCCAACCTCGCCGCGACCACTTTCAGTTGTACCTTTCTTCTTTAAAATAGTATTATGTTTAATGTCAAACCCTCTCTGTTCTCAGAAAATCAGCGTCTTGGCTTTAAGCCACGACATATTGCTGAGTGGCAACCGTTTTGGTAGCATATTGTTTTCACTTTTGTATTTTATATCTTGTTAATGTAATATTTGTCTTGCACCAAATAAACGTATTTTCTTTCTTTCTTTCTTTCTTTCTATTACCTCTCTTCTTTTGTTTCAGTACCCGATAATGTACGAGAACTGCAGATACGTAAACCCGGCGATAGTGTGCGAGATTGAATGCGCTTACCGCGACCTGGAGTGCATGCTGGTGGGACGCACGTGGCTCGGCGGCAGCTGGCCGACCCTGGCTGACATCACCGTTGCTGCTACGCTCAGCACGCTTGGCGTGCTCGTGCCAATCGATAAGCTTCGGTAGATATCTCCATCTCTCCCTTTGTTTAAGTAATTTGTTGCTATTGCCGTTGAAGTAGTTAATACTCTTTGCAAAACTCAGCTAGGACCAAGAACCAGAGGTGGAATTCACGCAAATGTCATAATCTCACGGTTGTATCAACGGAGACAGTACAAAATTAGTACTAAATTTCTACTGTCAACGATGATACAACCGTGAGATTATGACATTTGCGCTTAGTGAATCGCCCCCCAGGACTCTAATTTTCCTATTCGTCCACCTCACTCTCTGTCACTCAAGTAGCTTGGTTGGTTACTCTTTTCTCGGAAGATAATTATAGACTTCTCTTGACTTTGCTAGGACCTTAAGCTTCCTATATTATGCTTTAACATTAAGGTATTCCTTCATCCTATGTATAATTTCCTTTGCGTTGCGTAGGCGGGAGATATAATGACAAAATAGTTACCTGGTGGTGTTCGATCCTCCTAAACATTGACTGTAATCGATAACACTTGTTGTTTTGCAGATATCCTAGACTTTCCAGTTGGCTCTACCGAATGTCCGAAGAAATATATTATGTCACAGCAAATAAAAAGGGCCTTGGAGAATTTTCAAGAAGAATAGGCGAGTTGTCTGAAGTTGAAAATATTTAATTATCTAAGAGCAGAATGTATTTTTTTTACTGTTATGTTTGTCCAGATCTCGGTGTGTATGATGATGAAAATGAGTTCAAGTGTCCGCGAAGTTCAATGAGACGTCGCGCCTGTGGCCAAGATAAACATAAGTAATTTTTACAAGTATTAAATAAACAACTTTAGAAATCAAATCTTTTGTTATTCCTGATCACAAAGCGCCTTCATTAATTTGGTGGCATTTGCTCTACAGGATGTTGTATTTAATACGATTGAAGTAGGTTTTTTAAAAGGCCACCGGGACCTCAGTAAGAAACTGGCACTTCTATTTGTTAGAAAAAAAAAGTGAAATATGCTCCTTTGTTTTTTTTTTATTATAGCCTCAGAGATCTTAGAACGCCTATGGAAAAATATATGTGTATGTAAAACTTGAATGTGCAAATGATTTTATACAAGAAGACCGCAGTAGCAAAAGCAATATAAGAAAGTTATTGATATGCTACTATGATCAGTAACTTTTTAACTTATTTTTCAGCTCTATTCGACTTTACACTGGCTATCGACTCAGACCGGCTGCCCGTTATTTTATACTAGTGGCCGCCCGCGCCTCCGTCCACGTGGATTTCGGTTTCCGCTCACGACAGTGTTAAAGCTATAGGCACCGTGCAGAAACTATAGAGGGCGCTAAAATCCCGTTTTTTTTCTGTGGTTTGACAGTAAAATTTGACATTTACCTTGGTCAGTTCGAATTCGAGTCACTAGATGGCAGAATAAGGCACGGTGTTTTCCAAAGATTTTGGAAAAATCTTTGGTGTTTTCCTTGGTTTGACAGTAGAATTACCGACATTGAGATTGACATTTAGCTTGGTCAGTTCGAATATGAGTCACAAGATGGCAGAGTCATCGCTACGCACGGTGCCTATAGTTCCTAGATAAAGCCTCCTCGACAAAAGGATTATCCAACACAATTTTTTTTTATTCGAACCATTAGTTCCTGAGATAAGCGTGTTCAAACAAACAAACAAACAAACTCTTCAGCTTTATTATAGTATTCTGTTCCGTGTAGTATCAAGTATAGATTTAAATAATATTGAAAACACATAATCTATTGATTTTTATGAAAGGACACCACTAGCTTGGAATCCACCTGTCAAGCCTGTCAGCTTTTGTGTGTCACTCACTTCGCTTCAATGAAGATATTATTTCAATAATTTTGTTGTGAAGGAGGAGGGATGGATCAGAGAGGAGTGAACAGTGCGCTAATTACAATTACTTATGTAGATTATCAAACCTAGCTACCTCTATTGTTTAACAAGTTCACAGGGGAAATGTAAAAAGTTCGCAACTATCGTTGTTTCTCACGAACTCGAAGAAAGTTTGCGTGAAAGGTTGTACCTGTGTTTGTGATCGTGAATCGTGCCACAGTTCGGTGCCATCATCATTAGCATACGTGCTAATACACAATGAGCCCGATTATTACGTTATGCTAACGTAACTCGACCGGATTATTGGTGTTTAATCGCAATCTCAGATCTGATTGGAAAGCTCACTTTCTAGCGTCTCGCAGCAGCGATGTCTGGCTTCCAATCGAGCGACACGATGCCCAAACTCGGGCATGTGACTGATCTACGAGAGCAGTGGCTGGTGCGCGCGGACGGAGCGCTCGCGCATCGGCTGCAGGACCGCGAGATATCGTCGCATCTGTGCGAGAACCGATACCGGAACCAGCAGATCCGCGAGGACTTCCCCGTGGCGCTGCACGAGCAACGCGGCATCGAGCACGAGGTGCGGCTGCGAGAGCTCGCGCGGAGGCGGCAGGCGGAGATCGACGAGGAAATTGCGAGAGAAATGGCCGAGATAAACCTGCGGAGGCAACGGCGACAGCGCTCCGCCGAGCTTCTCCAGCAGCCTTGCTCGTCCCGCGCTCTGCCGCCCGCCCCGGTAGCCCCAGACAATGACCTTGATCCAGAGGAGCTAGGCCTGTCTGCCGCTGAACTGGAAGAAATGAGAAAAAGACTAGAGCAGGAAGAAAAAGATGCCAAGTTAGCCAGAGAGCTGAGCCACGAAGCTCAGGGCCATGATGCCTTGCTAGCAGATATGAGGTGTGCAGTCGAGACACAGGATGGAGAACTAGCAAGGTTACTTCAGGAGCGAGAGTACAAAAAACTTCAAAGGGCAAAAGAGAAGGCCAGGCAAAAAGCCCTCCTGAAAAAGCAACAAAAGATGGCTGCACAGCAGTTGCAAAGCCCAATGCCATCACAATCAGACACAGAACCGCCACATGATTCACAACCACAGACAACATTGTGTGATGCCTACAGCAATCCTAGAGACATGATTCGCGACAGCAGATTGAGGCTGTGTAAATCAGTTGATTCAGACTTAAATTACGTTGAACCATTTGAGAAGGAAATAATACAGTCTAAAGCCAGTGCTTTACAATCAAAGGAGATCTCCAACCAGTATTACTCACAGCAGCCAGGGTCATCCAGTACTGAGGGGGCTTCACATATGCACTCCAGGTCCTTTGAGTCGGATGTGCGAGCTACACCAAACAGCACACAGCATCGACATCCTCCTCCACCCCCCACATCAGGTAAAAAACCCCGTTTCCCTGACCCCGTGAGCATCAGGCCAGCTTCACATTACCCAACAGATAACACCCTCCCAGTGGATGAAACTCCAAACAATGTGACAAATATGTCACACAGTTACAGTGAGAACAATAATTTGTACAGTTCAACATTTCCCATGGATCAGGGAAATGTGAATGCAGACAGGTTGAACAGAGACCGAGCTTACGATCCTTCAAAAAGATTGTCAGTGATATCTGATATAACGGCTGAAGGGTTAGCTAAAAAGAAGACGAAGCAAGCAGAAATGCACAAAAAAAGAAAAGGGTGTAAGATACAATGAAGACTCTGAGAGAAGAAGAAGATAAAGATGATTAATGAACAATTAAAATTTAGCAAGAATCTCTAATAATATCTCAAGAACTATTTAATATTAAGTTGTAAATTAGTAACTTCTGAAGTTGCTTTTATTAATCTCATACTCTGTAATACTTGATCCAATTTGTATTCCAGATGATGATATTGTAAGTTATTGGATCAAGTGTTCAAATTACAGTAGTACCTGGAGGAACCAATGAGCCATTTTTAATTATCTTAAGGTCTTTCCTGTGCCTTATTTTAGAATAAGATTAAGCTAATATTGCATTCCAGTTTAGTGATTTATATTTACATGTCAAAAATGCAAAACTATAACATAATTTTAAAAGAAATAATTGTAATGATTCAACAAAAGCTGTCCATGTGTAATCTAATCTAACTCAAATCTGATTATTTGTAAAATGTCATAAAACTTTTAAACAGTTATATTAATGATCATAATCATAAATATTATGATTATCTAAATAATCTTTGATATTACAGGTAACTAACTGTTTGATATTTTATATGGTCAATCATTTCAATAATGATTATAATAAACATTCCTTTTTTTCTCATTATATTTTTTAAACTTAGTACATGCCTATTGGATAATTTTTCTAAATGTTAATTTTGTGTTTAATGATAAGATTTTTCTACTAATATTTTGAGCTCTCTATTTGAGTAAAATTTCTTAGATTTAACTCACTAACTTAACTCAAAATTGCTCAATTGTTTAGGGGACTTTTATAACTCTCTCTTTATAAAATATTACTTGATTTGTGTACTTAATTATCTAAACTTAAGACTGATGTAATGGTAAACCTGCTTTCACAAAGTAGTTTATTCTCTATGATTTGATTTGTTTAATGCCTAAAATGGTGCTTTTGTTTTAAGCAATCATATATACATGTGTTGTTGTTTAAGTTAATTTAGTTTCTGATTTATATGTTAGCCTACAGGACAATAGAAATTGTCTCAGTCAACTTTCTTTTCTTCATATGGAGCCATATTTAAATATGCATTACTGTTTAAGCAATTTCACATGCTAATTTATTATAATGTGTCATTGACTTTGTAGGCAGAATATAAAATCTCATAATTATAATGATAAATTGTTATTATTTTATTTTGCGAAAACATTGAAACTTTTTGAATGAGCAAATTAAATTAATCAATGATTAGGTACAGAAATCTTTAGCTATTTTTGATGATTATACATAATTATGTTTAATTTAAGCATAAATGATAATTGTGCTGATCTAAATGGACATATTTACTTGTTTTTTTTTTCCTAAGACCTATTTATTAGTCATAAGCGAGTCCCTTTTTATAGTTGTAGCTTTGGCTTTAAATTATCTCGTAAATTGCTCAAAAAACTCGCTGGACGATTTAAACTTGAGCTCGTGTCTCGTAGTAGGTTTAAGTTATCCTAGAAAACTACGAACCGAGACGCGATCCTCATTGTTTTGCTTAGTTTCAAGTGTGACTTGCGTTTTATAATTTCAGGTAAATAGTCCATTTGGACCAACGTTTAAAATAATATAGATATCCAGTTATGTTAAGCTTTAATTGCAATCAATGGCCTTAAACGTGCCTTAATGAAACCCGACCAAACTTGAATAATTTATTGTTATTAACGTAAGTAGCTTTAACAACTTTTAAATTAACCACTTTGATGTTTATATAGTACCTACATTTAGTGCACGTGTAGCGTTTGTATCTACATACATATGTACAGACTAAATGAGTTAAATAACCACGCCTCCTATGTGCTTGTGCAGTGCAGTGCAGGTCAATTCGTATTGAATAAGAAATCGATCAATATTATTAAGAACTTGAACTATGGTCAATGATATTGATGAAGCAAGCACAAACAGAAACTGAACTATTTTAAATTTTAGCACGGGTTTATACGCTTGATATTGCGTAGGTACCTACTGTGTTCAACTGCAGAAATATTAAGTCTTCAATCTTCATAGACCGTCACGACATTGTCTTTACCATTTGACCTAGTTCTTACAAATTTGTCTTCAGTTACTATGCAAAGGGACTACAATGCAAACTACAATGTTTAAAAATAACAGTAATTATTAATTATCCTTTAACAATCAATCAATATTCATTCAGTACTCATATTATTTAATTTCTTTTATATATGAATAAAGATGATTCTCAAAATATGCTTTATGTTGTTTCTGTAAACCTAGTTAGTCCAGATTGTTTTACTATGTAGGATATAAAGCCATTATAAAGCACAAGTTATTTCACGAATAAATTGTACACTAGTTAAATAGTGTACCTATTGTATTCGCGACGGAGTAGACCGCAAACTTTATAAGGCAAAGTAAAAAAACTGTTCCAATAATCAAATGTATGCAGGTAGAACCTACTGTGAAATCTTTGTTCTTCAGGCCCAGTTTCCTGTGGCGCTTCAGGCAGGCATTCAACGTCAAGTTATAATAGAATAAAAAATATTGTAATATGAAGTTACAAAAATATATACCTAATTTGTTAGACAAAAATAGAAGACTCCAAAGTCCAATAGAAAAAAACTACTACATATTAAAATTATATTTATTTAAGTATTAGGGGCATTTCACGTCAAGCGGACAACAAAAAAAAAGTGAGGTCGTGGATTTTGTTTATATTCTGGTCAATTATACCTTAAGTAGATGTAGATATGTATACACATTATTTTTTTCATATGATGCTTTTTTGCTGAGATATGAGCTTTTAAAAATTTACTAAGAGCGGAGCCGATCAATTTTAGACGATTATTATTTTTATTATTTTATTTCTAAAAAAAAATAAAAGTTATGTTTTTTCATAGTTGAAATGTTGAAGTTTTTGATTTTTTTATCGAATTCTAAATTTGAATTTTTTTTCGTGTAGTAAACCGGAAGTAAAAAATTAAAATCGATTTTTGGCTAACTTCGACCCTTTCTTTTTTAAATATTTCAGGCTCGTAATAAAGCTTAAAATGTACTTATCGTTCACAAAAAAAATTAAAACGTGATCTCCAACACTCCAAGACTTAGAGCATTTATAAGTCATACGCATAGCTATACGCATACATAGTCATACGCATAGCATTTTCTAAGCAATCAGTTTTATGCGCTTTACATGCTAAAATACGACGCTATCAGTATTTTATTAATTTATTCTAATATGCAAAAACATAGAAATACACGATACTTCAAAATAAAAGCAAAACTCGAAGGAAAGTATTCAGCAAGAGTGAGATTTTCTGCGAGACCGTTTTACTTCCGCTGTCACCATTCCAGGAACTAAGCAACTACATGCTTTTATTAGGGTTCCGTAGCCAAAATGGCATAAAAACGGAACCCTTATAGATTCGTCATGTCTGTCTGTCTGTCTGTCTGTCCGCCAGTCTGTCACAGCCACTTTTTTCCGAAACTATAAGTACTATACCGTTGAAACTTAGTGAGTGGATGTATTCTGTGAACCGCAACAAGGTTTTCACACGAAAATAGAAAAAAAATTAAAAATGTAGGGGGTCCCCATAGTCAGAACTGAAACTCGAAATATTTTTTTTCATTGAACATATACGTGTGGGGTATCTATCTATGGATAGGTCTTTAAAAATTATATTAAGGTTTCTAATATCACTTTTTTCTAAAGTGAATACTTTGCGTGACAGACCCTTCCAAAGTGGAAAAAAGTGTGTCCCCCCCCCCCTCTAACTTCTAAAATAAGAGGATGATAAAACTGAAATAATTGTATAATGTACATTACTATAAAAACTACCAACGAAAATTGGTTCGAACGAACTCTATATAGTAGTTTTTTTAATACGTCAAAAATAGAATTTGTACGGAACCCTCAGTGCGGGAGTCCGACTCGCACTTGGCCAATGTTTTCCAACAAATGAAGGATTATATGTAAAGAGAACGAGTGCTAGTAAAATTATAAAAATAAAAAAATAAATCTCTTTAACTGACTCTGTTTTAACACTTAAGGACGCGCTACTGGGTCCAATGGACCCAGTGCCTTGTATTTTGTTGAAAGACTTCAAAAATACGTAGTTTGCGACGATGCCGCTCTTAGTACCTTTCGACGACAGAATGAGGCGATAGATCATCACCTTGGATATCAGTTGGCGCACTGCATGCGAGTGCTACGGGCCTGAAAGGTATGTATGGGTCCGTTGGACCCGGTAGCGACTAAATACGTAAGTGTTTTTTTCATTATGTTATTTATGTTTGTTTATTACTTTTGTTACCTAATTTCGTAGAAAATGGCAAGCAAACGGAATTTGAGACTACACGAATTAGAGGTTATTATCACAGCATATCAAAACCCGTATCCAACACATATTACTAGAAGTAGAACCAACAGAAACATCCACCACACGGCAAGGGCCAACGGGTGGACGAAAAGTACGTTGCGGTCTCTGTAACTGGAAGAAAGACAGGAAAACCAAGGTTTTCTGTGTAAACTGTAATACACCAGTTTATGGAGAACATATGGAACAACTTTATGCAAATTTTTATATGTTTATTTTATAAAGGTAAATACAGAACTGTGATGGAAAATTATTATACACCAAAAAATATAAGTTGATTTTGAAAGTTGATTTTGCGAGTTCCTATGAAAATTTATCGCTTATTTACATTTTGTTTTAGTAGATACATTATAACAGTATATTAAAGTAAAAAAGATTTTGTTAAAAAATATATCTTTACAGAATTTACAGCTTTTTGTTTAACATTAGTCATAAAACTATGCCAAAATTCGTTTTATTTTTATGCTGATTGTTTGATTAAGTAAAACAATAAATATTAGTATTTGACTTAAGATTTGTTTTTATATTGGACATTATTTACGATATTTATAAACATCAACGACTTTCATTGAGAAGTTTTAGAATAAACTCATAATATTTTCTGGGTCCGCTGGACCCGGTAGCGACTGTTTGTGTTGCAAATTGAAGCGCGCGTCCTTAAGTGTTAATCTCAACTATTAAAACTATTGAAGACTTGCAACTATTGGCGATAACATTTTTTTTTGTAAATCTATACTAATATATAAAGCTGAATAGTTTGTTTGTTTGTTTGAACGCGCTAATCTCGGGAACTACAGGTCCGATTTGAAAAATTATTTTTGTGTTGGATAGTCCATTTGACGAGGAAGGCTTTAGGCTATTTAAAATCGAAAACCACGCGGACGGAGTCGCGGGCGGCCGCTAGTAACTTTATAATATTTTTATAACTACGAAATGGTGTTACTGGTATGTTTTAATGTTGTGTCATTGTTTTTCAATTTATACTTTTGCATGAACACTTGTTATTATAAGTAATAGATAAGTTTGTTTTATTGTATTTAAAAAGTTAATTAATATTTTTTATTTTGAAGAATTTTGTATTTCTATGTTTTTGCATATTAGATTAAATTAATAAAATACTGATAGCGTCGTATTTTAACATGTAAAGCGCATAAAACTGATTGCTTAGAAAATGCTATGCGTATGACTATGTATGCGTGCGTATAGCTATGCGTATGACTTATAAATGCTCTAAGTCTTGGAGTGTTGGAGATCACGTTTTAATTTTTTTTGTGAACGATAAGTACATTTTAAGCTTTATTACGAGCCTGAAATATTTAAAAAAGAAAGGGTCGAAGTTAGCCAAAAATCGATTTTAATTTTTTACTTCCGGTTTACTACACGAAAAAAAATTCAAATTTAGAATTCGATAAAAAAATCAAAAACTTCAACATTTCAACTATGAAAAAACATAACTTTTATTTTTTTTTAGAAATAAAATAATAAAAATAATAATCGTCTAAAATTGATCGGCTCCGCTCTTAGTAAATTTTTAAAAGCTCATATCTCAGCAAAAAAGCATCATATGAAAAAAATAATGTGTATACATATCTACATCTACTTAAGGTATAATTGACCAGAATATAAACAAAATCCACGACCTCACTTTTTTTTTGTTGTCCGCTTGACGTGAAATGCCCCATTAGCCAGTTTTTTACATCGCTTTAGATTGTTAACATGACCAAGTGGCGCATGTGATAATTAGCAGTCACCAAATCTTAGAGTGTTAAGATTTAAAGTGCATTTTGCCATAGCACAATGTACAGAAAGGGTGCTTAAAGGAAAATAAATAATAAGACTATTTAAATTTCAAATTGACTATGTTCATCACAATAAACAAAAATAAATACAAAAATATGTCACATGAGGATCTAATTACTGCATACCATGGATATTAAGAATATTATAGGATTTAGCTGATTTTGTTTTGAAAATAGGTGATTACACCTACATCATACTGCTAAAAAACATTTTGTTAAAATTATGTGATTTGCAATTACATGCTTGCATTTACTATGCAAATATGATATTCAAATGTAGTTATAATATTTATGAACCCTTCATAGAAGAATCTTGAATTAAGGCGATGTGTGCAGACCATGCCACAGACTGTAAATGAATCTTGAAGTTCATGGCCTTGTTCATACATAAAAATGTATCAAGATTTTAAAACAATCTGTGTAAGACCCAAATCAACCCCTATATTGTAACTTTTGACAACAATTTTTAGAACAACAGCTATCTTTACAACATAGAATTTAACAAGTTGTAATTGCCTACAAATTCAACACATATAATATATTAATAGCACAATTTCAGGCAAAATATGCAGCATGCAAAATGTTCTCACATTAATAAATATGTGTAACATAGTCATTGTCACTGGTCCAGTTATAAAATGTGGAGGTATTCAGAAGTTACAAAATAGAGGTATTTTTTTAAAATAACACATCAGTAAAGACCTGGAGTCGAAGTTTTCTTTAATCAGATCACATCACACAATTATGTAGGTATTAGTTCAGACTAAAAATGTATATTAGTGTTATCTTGATGTTACTGCTACCATATCAAGCAAACACAAAGGAAAGATGTTGTCAGTCCCCAGATATTTACTCATATGATAATACCTCATAAAATATACATTTGCAATTTCATCAGCTATTGTTCTTTAACGCTATTTAGCTAAATTAG
Organism: Nomophila noctuella; assembly: GCA_958496325.1. Taxonomy (NCBI): domain Eukaryota; kingdom Metazoa; phylum Arthropoda; class Insecta; order Lepidoptera; family Crambidae; genus Nomophila; species Nomophila noctuella. The sequence continues at coordinate 2,651,764 of OY292498.1, forward strand.
CAGCTTGTTTTTTTGCTTTAACTAATTCCACTAACTCCTTGTATCTTTTCATGCAGTCTTTTTTGGTACGATTGGGTATGCAGTCTGCAATTTTTTCCCATCTCTCTGGTGTACTCACAGGGAATGTTTTGATTGCCTGTTCCAACAGTTCTTGTTCAGTTTTTGTCCATTGCCTGTCATCTTTAGATGCATCCTTTTCTGGTTTCGCTGGTTCGTCTCCTACTTTGGATTTGGATGTTCCATTATTCAACTTAACTCCGCTATCACTTCTAGAAATACTATCGTCATCAACATGATTTGCTACTTTCTTCTTCTCTTTTTCAAATTGATCAAAAGCTTCCTCATTTGCTGCTTTCTTTAGGCTGCTCTTGGAGAAATCTGCACTCTGCAAGTCCTTAGCTTTGTTTAACACATCTTTAGCTACAAACCGTTTCTCATCTGTAAATGTTCCATGTTGATTCAAAAAGTTTGCTACTACTTCCCATCTCTGGTTTGTTCCAGCAGGGAATAAGTTTACAGCTTTAATTAGCAGCTGAGTGTTCTCAGGGGACCACTCAATTGGGGCTTTAACAGCGGAGTCCTTTTTAGCTCGTTGCTCCTCTACTTTTTTAGTTTCAAATAGTGCTTTCCTCTCAGCTTCGAGCTTTTCGTCTGTTTCCCTCACGGTGTTTAAGAATGCTTCCCTTCCTTTACTTTCCAGATCTTTCATTAAATCTTGCAATTCAACAACTTTCATCATTTCACAGATTTTTTCTACAGCTGCCATGTGAGCTACGGTTTCGTTTTCATCCTGAGCATAGTAGTTCTTTGATTTGCACATATCTCTGAGGGCTTTCCTTTCTTTACGGAGGTTCTTCTTCAATTGCTCTCTCTCGGCCCGAGCTGCTTCGATGCGAGCCCTCTCAGCTTCCTCTGCTTTCTGCTTTGCTAACTGAGCTTCCTTGATAAGCCTTTCCTCTTCTGCCTTCTTAGCTTGTACAGCATCCTGTAATAAAATTATAATACAATGTTTTATTAATATATTTTAAGAGAAAACAGTTATAAAATTGTCTTTTTTTGTTTTTCTTGTCACTTTGACTTCACTGCTGCATATCTCATACAATATGCATATATGCATACAATATAAATTATTTTATCAATATAATAAAATTAAAATCTGTATTGAACAGATAAAGGTATTTTCACAATTTCCATTGGAATTAATTTTTTGGGTGAGCTTTTTGAGTGCTTAAATTAGAAAACTGTAATAATTCCAAATGATGTGGTGGGAAATCAATCCTTATGATTTTTTTATAATAGTACTAGCGGCCCGCCCCGGCTTCGCCCGTGGTACTTGTCCACTATTTAATGGATGATATTATACATGAAAACCTTCCTCATGAGTTACTCTATCTATAAAAAAAAAACCGCATCAAAATCCGTTGCGTAGTTTTAAAGATTTAAGCGTTCATAGGGACATACAACACACATAGGGACAGAAAAAGCGACTTTGTTTTATACTATGTAGTGAAGAAAAATTACCTGTCTTGCTCTCTTTGCAGCTAATTTCTTATCTTTATCCTCCTGCTTGAAGCGTTGAATCCTTGGATCGTTGGAATACGCCAAATCGACCAGGCTACGTATCCTAGCCATCTCCTCCTTTTTTAGCTTGGCTCTTGCAGCTTTATTCTGTTTTTCTATCCATCTCCGCTCCTCACGGTCCGCACCCCTCTCCTTTTCCTCTTCATCTAAGTATGAGAACTCACGCCAAGACTCAAACTCATACCAGAAAGCATAAAACCTTTCAACTTGTTCTCTAGGACTATTCTCATCTCCTAACAAAGGCACGTTCCTCTTCTCAGACCAACGTGCATTGCTCTCAAAGTATTTTCCGAATGCTTTGTAAAAGCCTTCCTTTTTAATCTCATTACTGGATGGCAAGTTATCATCTACCTGAGGGTCGACGGAGTCGTACGACCTCCGCTTCACCGGCGTCCCGAGTGTCTCGTAAGCTTTCGTTATGCACGTGAAGTAGTCGTCGTCGCTGCGGATCTCCTCGCCCTGCGCCTTGCGCTTGTCCGGGTGATGTTTCAAAACCTTTTGTCGATAAGCCCTTTTTATGTCGTCATCGGTGGCCTTGTACCGCAGGTTTTTCATGCCCAGCACCGCGTAGTGGTCCTGCTGCTTCCAATCCTTCGGGTCCAGACTCCTAAGGTAATCTACATCGTCCTCGAATGTCACCTCTTCCGCCTTTTCTTTGGAATCCGAAGTTTGAAACGAGGCATCCTCGCCGTGACATTTGATGTTATAATACCTCAAGAACGCGGACCCTGCGCATTCTACTTTCCTTTTGACGAACGGCCGTGATATTTCCACAATACGGCAATTGTTATTTGATACTGCCTCAGTCATTTTGAATATTTTTCATTAAAAAAATATGGACACGGTAACATAACCTTAAAGTCAAGTAAACACTTGGATAATGTGGTTCACACTAATAATTTAAATCAATACTAGTTTGAGAAAAAGGGATTAAAACTTGCAAATAATTACAATTATACGTGGGTTATAACAAAAACACCACGCTTTTGGAACTAAAACGCGCCATGAAGAAATTGAAAGAAAGACAGAATGATGACAGATTCACTGAACGAATGAAGAAAATCTTTGCGAATGAGTGAACTGGCAAAGATGATCCATAAACTTTTTTTTTTCTTTCGTTCTTGTCAGGCAAAGGGAGAGAAGAGTAGACATTCGTACGTGACAGAATGCTTTTTTAACAGGTGTGCCAACATAGCAATGCGTAAAGATAAAAATCAGCTGACTTCCATTCCAGTCCAAGTCAAATAAATCAAAACATCTCGAAGTCGTGAACTTGATCCACACTTTTATTTAGTTTTAGTTCTTAGAGGATTACTGTGCCTATAAATATTGACAACAAAATGGACAATGATATAGATTCATTGTTCAAACCTTTAGTTTTAGTAACAGGGTTTGGCCCATTCTTGAATCATCCGGTTAACGCAAGTTGGGAGGCAGTTCGTCTAATGAATAAGGAAAAACTGGAGAAGGAGCATAATATAGAGCTGGTTCTATTGGAGATCCCTGTCACGTACGAGAATGTCGACGAATTCGTACCTGCTTTGTGGGAAACGCATACTCCTAAGGTGATTAAACTATTTTCTAATATAAACCTATTACTACTTACAGCATCAACATCTTTTGCTTTGCTTCATTTCAGAACAAATTTGGAAAATAAGAAAAGTGGCATTGGACTAGAAGTAATGTCTTACTACCGATACATAGTTCTTTTGATCTTCCAATAAAAGTCTTCCATTTCTACATCACCTTAACAAAACTTAACATTTAATTTAAAAATAATTCCAGCTAACTATTCACGTTGGTGTGTCAAGCGTAGCAGAATGTCTGACACTGGAAATGCAAGCACACCGCAAAGGCTACCAACGCATGGACTACTTCGACAAGTGCCCTGCGAATCACGTCTGCCCGGCTGAGGGAGCGATCAGAATACACACTAAACTTGACGTGGAAAGAATTTGCAAAGAGTTCAATGATACTAACCCCTTAGAAGAGAATGTGAAGGCTGTCAGTTCGAAAGATGCTGGAAGGTTAGTTTTGGGTTTTAAGTATTACAAGTATTCAGTCATTGGATAGATACTTCCAAAATAAACTGGAGCTCCAGCATTCAAGCCAAGCATTACAAATGTCTGGTTTTCTTGTAAAAATTTAGTTATAAAATTAAGAGTCGGGTAAAACTAAGAAAACATATGCATATTACGCATCTATTTCTGATCTCACAGCAAAATCTTTTCTAATACTGTTTTTTCACATAAAATGGTAAGTGATGTTGCAAGTTCATATTTCACACACTTTTATTTTCTTTCACACATTGTAAATGTAACTGGTTTGACTTGTCAGTTAAATATTGAGCTTGGTGATAAATAATAATTATAAATTGCATATTTATAATGAATTGAATATGAGGAAAAAAGGGATTTTACAAAACAATAGGTGTAATTATATGTAATTACACCTTTACCAAATGTATTGCACATAGTGTATGCACTATGTGCAATACATAATTGTGTAGCAGATAAGAATTCATTGTCTTTATTGTTCTACTTACATCCATTATCTATTTTACAAGACAGTGGAGGTGGGTTTGTTTGTTACCCATCAGAGTATCATGTAATTTATTTGACTATTCATAAGTGCATATGGGAATGAAAATATACTATTTTAAGTTTGAACAAAGACGCTTTTCCCATTTTATTCAGAGTACCATTAGACTTGACTGGTTTTCCAGTTAGCCATCCTCTCCCACAACAGATTAAACTGACAGAGGAAAAGTAAGGTCCATCCGAATAAAAACATGAGTCCTTGGCTACAAAACCAAGTAGGTCGCTAGGCCCTAGCGGCTAGGGGCAAATGTTTGTGTGATGAACATTGGCATTTGTATAGAGTCATGGATGTTTATACTTTTATAAACATCTCTGAAGTTAGGGAACTTCCAAAGTACAAGTTTCGAGCTTAATTTGAGGCCAGGCAATTGGTGTGTTAGCCCAAAGAATTAATTTTATTTATTTACTAGTTTTCCGCCCGCGACTTCGTACGCGTCCTGTCCCTTCACGTCGTCGTCCCGACTCGTAGTTCATAAATTTTGCTTGCCTAAAAACTATCCCTGGTGGTCCAGGCGTTATTGAGTTATGCGCTTACCAAGACATTTTGCGATCGATTTTTATGTATAAGATTATTTCTCATGAATCTACTCCTATTTCCAGGTATCTGTGCGAGTACATCTACTACACGTCGCTGAGCGTGGACAACACACGCACTTTGTTCGTGCACGTGCCTGACACAACGAAGTACACGTCCGAGCAGACTTCACGAGGGCTGGAGCGGATCCTCGCGCTCTGCCTCCAACAGGTGCAAGAGGCCGATGACAGGAAAGCAGGGGAGCAAGCGTGATGAGGAATAGGTGGCAGTAAAGTGTACAGTCAATCGATTTAAGACCATTGCATATCATTATAAAGTAAATAATGACTAACAGTAACAGACACTACCATCAGTTCGCTTGAGACCACAGCCAAAACGTCAATGCTAAAGCTGTAGGTACTGCGAAAATCCTAGAATTTTTAACATGTTAGTTTACCAACACTCTTTGGTAAAATCTAGGCATTCAATTAAGTTTGGACTTATAACTGAATTGTTCGAATATAATATTTGAGCAAGTCAAACATATTTTGTATCTAAATACATCTACTTTACGTTGCTGAGCGTGTACAACTCCCGCATGTTCGTACGTGTCGGGCTCGATATCATCTTAGCATATGTTCTAGTTGCATACCCAGCCAATATTATTAGCTATTCTCCTGTCTATACTTACACTTCAAGTTAAGAGTAAACAGACAGGGGGTACCATGTTTTGGTCTATTAACTTATTATTTACTAAATAATACTTTTTAATACGTACTTATATGTATATAAGTCATAATGGACCATGAATAATTATTATTGATTGTTATACCATATTTAATAGCTACTAAGGAAATAAGTGTTTAACCAATACTGTGATATTCAACATTCAAATAGCAAACCTACATAATATACATTTTTTTACTTGGAATGTATGTGTGGTGCAGCTTAACAAACCATGTTAAAATATATGAATACCTATTAATATAAAAATCATAATAGTAGTTATTAATGACACTTGTTGACGTACAGGCCATTTATAAGATATTGTAAATAGATTGTAATTACCTAAAATAAGAAAGTGCATTTATTCTAATAATAATGCAAATTATACAACAAATGTTGAAAATAAAAATGTCATTGTAGTTAATAATTTTTATTTTTTAATCATACTTATTTACATACCTGCTTCAATATAAAGTCCATTACACACTTGCATCTTTTTTATTTATCAGTAAGATAAAATATCAGGTTTTTAATGATAGTTTACGGGTAATTAACCGTCGCGGTAGATGACCGATAGGGGGCACCTGTGTAGGGGATTCTCCCATAGGAACCCATACACTGAACGACTAAAAAAGTTTAAAATGCTCAGTCTTGGTAATCGGCGACTTATTTTAAGTCTATGTTTCCTACATAAACTGTTGCATGGTCAAGTGTGCGGCAGCGACCTACTGCAGCGCGTCAAGCTCTGTGTCCCTTTTAAATACCCTAGGCATAGGATAAAGAACCTGTTTAGGATACCCGCCGCTAGAACCAATCTGGGTCGTAATTCCCCCATTAATAGAATCCAGCAGGATTATGACATGCTCCTAAAGCGAATACCAGACTTGGATGTTTTCAATGATAGTCTTGCCATTTTTAACCTTATGAACGCCACGGTCGGCACTGGACGACAAATGAAAAAGTGCCTAACACGCCACCGTCGTGTATGGCCGACGAGAAAACGACATTTTTAAAACACAAAATAAACATACTAAATCAACTTTTCTGTGTTTCTTTTTCCTATTATTTTAAAGTACTTTAATGATGTATTGTAAAATGGCACGAAGATATATCCATCAGTTACATTTCACTAGCAAAAATTATCACTAAATATTGCTAACCGAAATGGTGTTCTCCTCACGCCACAGTCGGCAAGACACGACAGCTAGTGATGGGTAAGTTAGGTAAATTAAATTTTGAATTTATGAAATATTTTATTGAAAGCAGCTTACTACTACATCGATAATTATTTTTTAATAGCAACTATTTGTATCTGAATATTCTTAATGCGTAATATTTATGAAAGTATTGAAAAATGATTACTATTTATATCTATCGATCGATAGTTAACTGTTCACTCTCGCGCATCCCTACGGAACAGCGCATAGACAGTTACCTGTACGCCACAGTCGGGAAGACACGTCAAGCGGTGACGTCATTAGCGCTACGGGAGACTGCTAGTGATTTCCTATCCTATTATAATTTATAACTACGATAATATTATTGAACAAAATTTATACCAGAATAATTGTTACTTCATAATATTTTATAATGAATTTATTATCTTATTTCGATAAAAACTATAAATACAACTGCAAAATTACTACAAAATATGTGCCGGCCGTCCGAACCCAGCTTTTTCTCGCAGAGTGAAAATTTGTTATACTAAGCATGAATTTATTATCCTATTTCCATAAAAACGATAAATACAACTGGAAAATTACTATAAAATGTGAAAAGGGGCATTTTACGCAAAAATCATGATCGAGATGTAACAGGCCTCTTTAAGTAAAAACGGAGAAAATCAACTAAAGCTAAGTAATTAATTAGTACTCTAATAGACAACCCTTTCTTTACCTTGTTGTTTATAATTTATAATAATAATTATAAGTTTACTTGAAATGTCACATCATTACCTCGCACGCAAGAAAGCTGTCAAAGGTCGTGCCAACCACGCCAGAGTCGGGTCTTCCCGACAGCGAATGCCTACACGAACGAGATTAGTGATGTATCTTATTATTACCTGATTTATTCGTTTGTAGTTCTAATGTCTACTTTTACTTTGTATAGAATTTTGTAACTGCTGTTAAATAATACGAAATCAAAAAAATTTATTTTATTTCGAAAATATGTGACGATTAGCAGAGATTAAATCGGTTATTGACAACTTATCGATAACATCGTTGGCATCCCTATTTTATTTGTAGGTATTTGCTCTGAATTTATGGCTTGGCGTGGGAAGGGCGCCGATGCGTTTGAGTACTGGCGTTCAAAAGGTTAAAAGAAAGCTACGGCAATACATGTTCCCCGAAGCCAATATATTGTGATTTTTGTTAGTTATCCTTTTAGATTTATTTTATTGTTTCTGTTAAATGCTTTAGTTTGTAGTTAACTCTTAAGAAACGCAACTAGCGTCTCTGCTCTTAATTTATATGTGAGTGCTGTGCTCACCTGTAATTGACACGTATACTAGAACAATACCAGTGTGCTTGTAGCGTTATCAATGTATTGTATATGTGTTGTTGGTGTGCCAATAAATAAATAAATAAATAGATAGGAAAAGCAAATGGAAAAAAATAATATGTTATAGGACCACTTGATCAAATTCGTTAACATCAAGTGATGTTTATGTTAAAATGAATCTTACTTTTGATAAGTAATTTAATTTTGTATATACCTTTCACATAAATGTCCCAAAGATCAAAACCATTCACAATCATTTCATTTTCCACGAATAAAGTGGTCACGCATATCATTAACTTTGACGGCACCATTCTGTACACACTCTAAAATCGCCAGAAGTAATCTAGTTACCTTGTGTTTGGCGGCAAACTCCAGCAAATCACACGCATTCTCAGCCGTCAAGCTGTTCACAAGTTTATCCACTGCTTTCTGCTCCAAGTCAGGCATCATGTAGTAAGAACCTAGTAGCAAAAGTTGCTCCAAACCAGTATCAGGTAAAGTATGTAAGTATACATAGTCTTTGAGATGTTGTAATGTTATCTTAGATGTACCTGGGACCTCAACATGACCCTCTGTAGTTTCGCGCCAAGTCCCGCCGAGCATCCGCCGCAGCACCGGACTGGAAGCAGCTAAAACTGCTCTGTGCATGTGAACTGAACCATCTTCACCCCTCAACTCAAAGTCCGTTAACTCCATATCTTCATGAAGAGATGCGAAAGAACTTGCACTGGGAACTATGTCCATTTGGACCGATACATCGAAGGAATACTGCTGCCGTTTATTATCGCCTATGAGGTGCCAAGTACCGTCATCGCTCATGAAGCTTTTATTCATAATTCCTAATTCAGAGCTTGAAAATTTAATTGCATATGTTAAGTCATCATCTTGGTGAAGTTTGAAGAACCTGATGAACAGCAAGTTGTTGTAGACATTTGTGTGGCCGTTGTTCACCTGTGCAGCAATGACTTTGACTTGAAACACTGCTGTTCCGCTGATTACATACTCTGGGCTGGTTTTCGTTGCAAATGGTGTGTTGTAATTGGTGACACCAAGTCTGACTTGTAAAGTATTTCCTCGTTGAACAATATTTTTTGCTTCCATTCTGTAAACATTAAATACAATGATATTTAAATACGTAAGACCTCGGCATCCTATAACTAGGTACAGATATTTATTAAGTACTAACTAAGCCTATGGTAGCTTTCTGATGAAAAAAAAGAATTTTTAAAATAATTCCAGTACTTTTTGCGTTGATTAATTACAAACAACAGTACAAATCTTTCCTCTCTATAAAGAAAACTTATAGAACTGGCACTTCAATCAACTTCATCCTCAAAATAAACTCACTCATCCATTTTCAAAACTACCATTCATTATTTTGTGTGAGTTTGAGTTTAAGTTTATTTACCAAAAAGAAGCAACAATTAGAGGCCAATCTTATTTCAGATACATATAAAAACAGCCGTAAAAAAATAAAAGAGAAAAACTCATAAAATGTAAACTTTACCCATAGCACCATAAAAGTAAAAACACATTAAAGGTTAAATTACTTAGAATATTGTTAAAAGGAACCAATTATTGTTAAAAGTTTATAGGATAAACAGACAAGGAGAAGGTGCCTTCTCTAAACGTAGGGAACACAAAGGCAGTAACAAAATAAACTAATAAAATCTTAAATCGCTCACCTACCCGTCAAAGCTTAACCATATGATTTTGTTACACAGAAATTAATATTCAGTCGCAACTTTTCCAGTTTTTTGGCTGAAATCTGAGTCTTTCTTTAATTACTTTTCGCTTTGTTTTGTTTTGCTTTCCCTTGCGTCTTCTTTACGTCACACGCGCGCGATGCCAGTTTCGTTGACAGTTCGGAAAATTTTATTGATATACTCCAACTTGGTAGATAATTTAATTGAAGAATCTTAGTTAAATTAAATTACGCAAAATATTCTTTACTAACTCTAAGTTCATTCTAACTTTAAGTTATTCTACAATAGCATAACAAAAAGAAAACTTGTTCAGGAACGTTCAGAAATACAGTCTATGCGCTGTCAGCGCTGTGTGCTGTCAAAGTTTAATTTGTAGGTTATAATTTAAATATTTATTTCTGTTTTTTCTAATATAAGTGTAATAGGTATTTTAAACTAATTTCCAATATATAGTATAATAGCTTATTAGTTTTTGGTGGTGTGCATTTATTTACAACAGATTTGAATGAGGAATATGGCGGGCATTCGTAAATATATTGGTAAGTTTTTACATATTTCTTCCTTTATTTTATAATCTTACATATAAATTATAAAATAAAGCTGAATTTTATAAGGTTTAAAATATAATATTTATGGTATTGAAAAAAGAACTTTTTTCTAATGGTAGTTTTAAAATTAATCATGCTTAGACTGTGTGAGTAACAACCTTATTTTATTTTCAAGACATTGGCGCAAACCTTACTGATGAAATGTATCAAGGAGTTTATCACAGTAGCAAGAAGCACGCCCCTGATCTAGAAAAAGTTTTAGAGCGAAGTTGGTCAAATGGCATGGACAAAATGATAATTACAGGTGGAAGCTTAGTAGACAGCGAAAAAGCCATTGAATTGGCTCACTCTGATTGTAAGTGACTTATCCATTAGTATTAATTGCTGAAGAAATACAAACAAAATCCAAGTTTTTATATCGGAATGGAATCTGTGCTCTGCCACATAATTTTCATTTAAACCCCAAGTAAAGTTTACATTAACAGATTTTTTTTTACACATTTTTATGAGTTTTTTTTAAGTTCCTGTTTTTTCAGCTCGTTTGTTTGCGACTGTTGGATGTCACCCAACTAGGTGTACTGAATTTGTGGCTGATGCTGACCAGTACCTAAATGATTTGAGAAGCCTAATAACAGAGAACAGAAGTAAAGTAGTCGCCATTGGAGAATGTGGATTGGACTATGAAAGACTTCATTTTTGTGATAAAGAAACCCAGTTGAAGTTAGTATATTATGTACAATTTTTAATTGAAGTTAATTAATTCTGTAATTTGATCTAACATATTGTTTGCTTCAGTTGGTAGCTATATTAAAAAAAAAAATGGAAACCATGAGTTTAAATTCACAAAAGTTAATCAGATGGGATCTTAAATTATAATTTTAAGATATCTATACAGAAACAATTATGATATCATAACAATAAGTATTAAATTTCTTTAGGTATTTTGAATTCCAGTTAAAATTGAGCCGTGAATTCGGCCTGCCGCTGTTTCTGCACTGCCGCGCGGCCGCCGAAGACCTGGTTAGCATCCTGAGCAGGAACGCTGAGCAAGTGATCGGTGGCGTGGTGCATTCGTTTGACGGCTCTCAAGAAGCTTTAGAGAAAATACTCGCACTTGGCTTGAGTATCGGCATCAATGGATGGTTAGTTCTGCTTACAATCAGTTTATTTATTCCTTTATTTAATCTTTATTATTGTACCACACAAAATATTGTACAAAAGGCGGACTTAATGAGTCATGGCATTCCCTACCAGTCAACCTAACGGCAAATCAGAAAGTGAAGTAGTTAATTTAACAACTATTTTACATTGGGGAAAACTGATCTGATGTAATTTAGGATGAGGTACACTAACGGGATGAGCAGATTGTGTACTTGCAGTTTGGAGCAGTTTCTTTTAACTGGCGGCTGCCCGCGACTCTGTCAGTGTGGATTTCGGTTTCTGCACACATAGTAGGCTATCAAACGCAAAAAAAATTTCAATTCAGACCAGTTGTTTCTGGGATTAATGCGTTCACACAAACAAACCAACAAACTCTTCATCTTCAATAAATTAGTATTAATGAGATGCAAAGCTGAATAAATCAACAGCTGGTGCTCTGCCCATACAAAAAACAGTTCTAAAACGTCCCTTCTGACCTGTCTTTTCAAGTTGATTATTATTTATTCCAGTTCCCTTAGAACAGAAGAGAATCTCAACGTCGCAGCGAAGATACCTCAAAACAGGTTGATGATAGAAACAGATTGCCCATGGTGTGAGGTGAAACCGACCCACCCGGGATTCAAACACGTCACCACCAAGTTCCAGTCAGTCAAGAAGGAAAAGTACTCGCCAGACTCCAACTTGCAAGTAAAGGGGCGAAACGAACCGATCAATATTGTGTAAGTATTAAAGTAATAAAATACATATTATGAATTTTTAAGTGCAGGAAAGGAACAAACTATGCGGTAAAAACCCCGACCGAATTTAAGCAGCTGAATTTACGTTCCGTCGTGATCATAATATAACACACTTTTAAATGGGAGATGACACTTTGCCGAAATTACGTCGCGTTATAGAGAAAATGCAATGTCGCCGAACTTCGGTCGCGTAATTTCAGAGGAGTGTGTTCCCAACCATGTGTAAAAATATATTTTCATTGCTAAAATGTTCTGTTTCAGGCAAGTGCTGGAAATATTGGCTGCAATTCGAAAGGAGAATATTGATGAATTAGCAAACGCTATTTACAATAACACCAATGAACTGTTCTTTAAAAATAAATAATGTTAAATACCATTCATGTTTATTATGAACCTTCCCTTTCATATTGTTTGGGTGTCAATCCCAAGTTTGATGAAAAAACTAAAATATTCAAAGCATTGATTTCATTAATGAAGTATAAAAACCCTTTTCATAACACACCGTATATCAGTGATCCTACAAAGTTGGAGTTTTTTTTACTCTCTTCACACAAAGGTATATAAATAACGCGATAAGCGTCGTCGCGGTGGTCTAAAATATTTATACCGAACAATTTTAACTCATATTTCCAGGCCTGACGCAGATGGTGACGCAAGTGCATAATGAATCGTGAAAGATTTAGCCTAAAATAAGCACAACAAAATGGAATTTATATCGTATATTTAAAAACACACAATCATTCATCAACACAAATAAATATACTACAAAAAAACTTACAGTACTTTCTCATATACTCTTAAACAATTTCATAATGATCTCAGAAGTAAAAATTAGGAATTAAACCAAAAGGTAACTTGAATACAAAATAATTTCATTTATAAATGCATCATCAGGAATGTGACTTGGAAATACTGATCATTTACACACGTAATGTCATGGAGTTAAATAAATTTTTGATTCCTTTGATGATATGATTTAAATTATTGCATCGATAATGATTTATAACATTAAGAACAACAACATTTAAAAACTATAGATCTTTCGTTGCAATAGCTACTAAATGAGATAATTATTGTACTCAATAAAAAAAAGGATTTTCTTTATTGTATGTCCAATGAAGATAGATTGAAATTATGGGCAAATGGAGGATTGTATAGTTGAATAAGTTAATATGAAAATAAACGCTTTGTGCTTTGATTATGGCAAATTTAAATTTGTTTAAAAAGAATAAAAAGTATTTCAGCTTGCATTGGGAAATGTGCACTGAAGTCTTTTAACATTTAGCAATGCCCCAACACTAAAGAAAAAAATATTCGACTGAAATGGGCTTACTAGTCTTGCAAAAAGCTCAGGACATATTCCCAATTTTTCTGTTTTTTCGGCTACCTCAACTTAATCTTGAGATTACTAAAAACACTGTAGACAAATGAAATTGTGCAATACTCCATTTGCGTACAATAATGAAATGTATTTAGTGTGATATGGAAAGTGCACTCTTCAGGGTATTTCCGAGTACAAATGGACCTGCTCCCTGAACCAGTGGAAGTATGAAGACATGTGGTCCCTGGTAACGTTAAGTGCAGTCTGTGTTTTGTTCTGGAGTATCTCGGGAGCCCACTCGCCTCTGAAAATTGATAAACAAGTTTTGGTAAATCAAACAAAGAATAAAAATCAAATAAACATTCAACAATTCAAAATGTTGTTAATACGAGTAAAACTTAGACATCAGTAAAAAATATGGGTTATTAGGATGTATCTCATAATTTAAATTAGATAGACATATTACATTACATTTCAATACTTCCAGAACTCATTACAAATTCATTAAAAAATTAAAAATTGGTTAATGGCTTCGCTTCATAAATTTATAAATGCTCAAAGGTACTGAATTTTTATACTGCATTGTATTTATTATTCTTTCATAATGATTGGAATATCCTATAAATATAATATAATATAATAATATAGTGGAATATCCTATTAGAAGTTGCTGTACCATTTTAAAAAACGACATTAGATTGTTAATACTTACACAAAAACTTTGGTTGCCAAGTAATCTGCAGTTATCTGATAGTATGTGATTGTGAACTTCTTCACAGCAGCATAACCGGAAGAGGTGTAGCTCTGTACATTGCCAATGAGTCCGGGCACATACTCTTCTATTGTTGCGACTACGACAGGGGATTTCTCAGATACATAGTCTTGAATGTTTCCGTATAGAACACCGGTTTTCTTCACAGCAATGGTGAAGAGATCTTTGGAGAGCTGCAAGTAAGGCTTGCAGAAATCAATGGTTTGGGTGTAGTAGACCGGCGTGTTGGTCTCCAACCAAACATATCCTCGTGCAGATGTCGACAGAGTCTTCTGCCACGCTCGTTGACTGTGCTCCAAGATTCCGAGATCTTTGAAAAGACGTCCAGTTGCACTCTCTGTTAAAATAAATGTAGATGTTACAAGATTTCACTAATTTAAATTTAAAATTATAACTACAGACCTATGGATGGAGTCCGGAATTTCCAAGGGTTTCTTACAATTATTGATATTATTAATAAAATAATTTTTCCTCTGGTGTTACATTTTAATTTTAAATTTAACAAAATTTTCCTTCCTCTACTTATCACCGCATAAATAAATGTGTGACATAAGATGAGTGTTGTAAACACATTTATTTATAGTAGGTATTTAATTAAATATGTTATTTGCAACAGTACAAGTTATACAAGTTCCAAAAACAAATTTAAATAATTGTATAGAATTCCATGGAGTAAAATTGCTAAAATTCACTTACTGGGGAAGTCGCCTCCAACTCTTGACACATCATATGCCACCAAACCAGCAATGCCTACCAGCAAGAAGAAGCTGGCCCACAGCCACGGGAATCTTCTAGTACTTGTCATTCTGTCTAGAATATCCTGGAAAGAGTAAAATCAACATTATTATCCACAGTCATCTTTCAGTATCAAATGGTACGGAAACATTTGCGGACATGACTAAATAAACTATATTCAAGAGTGGCAGAGGTGCCCACAATTAGACATACATGACAAAGGTCTCTCCATTTACTTGGCCTGATATTTTACATACAGAAAAGTATTCCTAACTCTTACTTAATTTTGCTGACAGAAAAATTTCTATGTAAATCTGATAACGAAATAAATTACTTTGACTTACAATGTGACATGTTTCATAAATTAACCCTGGTACTTTACTTGAATGCATTCATAGATATTATTTGTTTTAGACATCAATAAACAAACATCAACAATGTTATAGAATGACCTTAAGATAAAGGAATGTCAAGATACAAAGGAAAAGCAGAACAGAGAGATAATTAGATTTTAAGTACAGAAACAAGTAAATAAGATAACAAAAATGTTTCAAGTTATCATTCCCTCTACTTTCCTAATAATATACAAAAGTTTGAGTACAATCTTTTATTGTACTTAAACACTTTTGGGTTTCTCATAACCAGGGGACCTTTAATTGGTAAAAAAAATGCTTATGTGATCAATGTTTTTAAATGCTTCTCTTTCCACTGTTTTAACTTTTTGGCCTAACATAAACACCAATAAGAAAGAAGGGTTGTTCTGCACGTCAGTGCAGCTACTATAATAATATACATTTTCATGTTAGAAATATGTTTGTAAATTGTTACCTCTAAACTAAAATTGATATAATTTAGTGGAAATAATTTCGGACAATAATATCTAGAACTTTGAGTGTAAAATAGGTACTTAAGTCAAATAAAAGGTATATTTTTTTTTAATAATAAGTACCAAAATTATTATGAAAGGATCTCCTCGATTGAATATTGTAAAAAGAGGCTGTATTACCTGGGTACATGAAGGTATACATCGTAACACTTGTGGAGTCAATATATTAAATCGTGGCACTTACTTACGGCTCACTAACGGAAATTAACATGCTGTTAACGGTTATCGCGCTCGGGTGCTTTCTACGCACGGCTAAAAGTGGTTTTTCTAGTTTCATTCACTAACACAAATAAGAGATGAATCTTCGAAGTTCAAACACTAAAAGTACGTACTACGCGTTCCGCCCTTTCAAATCTTACTTGCAACATGTAACCTTTTATATTGTTTCTTTAATTCTATTTTATTACAAATAACAAATGTTTCGTATTTACCTAAACGATTGGACCAATTTACTCCGTAAATGTGAAAATAGAATATGGAAACGCCAACAATAATGGACGCCTTAATTTTTTCGAATGACATGACGTGACGTGACCATTGACATTTGACAAGTCACAGATTACTGCTGTGCCAATTGACAATATTTAATTTTTTACAAGGTACTATAATTCAAAAACCATTTCGAGATTTTCGCTAAATTGACACAGAAAAAATGATTTTAATTTTTTTCATTCAGTAATTAAAAAGATATTTTGAAAAGTTTCCAAATTCAATGCTCGTCGGATCCACACACAGTCAATCTTGGTCTCGCTTTGGCCATCGTGAATTAAAAAAAAGAAACGTAAGTTTGACACTGTTTCTTGTCAAACTGACAGAAAACTGTGCATGTGTGTGTACATTTATCATACAGTGTTGCCGGATTGGCAAAACTCCTGGCCAATCGGGGAAAAACTCATGTTTTTGAATATTGCGACAAAATTATAACTCAGTTGATGTACCATATTTAATTTTATAGCTTTATGAAATCTTATTTAAACATTATTTACGTAAGTTTAAAGTACGAACTGGGTACTTAAGTGGCACTTTAGGTACTTGGACAACATTTTTCATGAATTTACCCTAGAGTCTCCTGGCAACATTTGTGTGAACTTCCGTCATTCAAGTTTATTTTTTAAAATAGCAAAGATAAAATGTTCGTTCATCCCATGACATTGACTTACGCTCTTTTAGAATAAGTCGTTTTTAAATAATTTATTTTACAAAAAGGAAAGAAAATAAACGAAAAAGAAAAAATACGTAAGTTTTAGTTTTTGAAAATCTTTCAGAATAGAAAATAAAAACAGCACATGAAAAAATTTAAATGTTGTCAATTAATAGTAAAAAAAAAGTTTGAAATACAATCTAGGAAGGTCGGTATTAAAAATACTTTCTTAGTGTTTTTAGGTACTTCTGTATGAAATGAGATGGCCTAAGTAATTACTTAGGCACAGGGAGATCCGGGATTAATTATTTTTAATTAGTATTTGTATTTTCAATGGATTTAAAAGTTATTGCAATCATAGTTCTAGCGCTAACCACGGCGCTTCTCAACTATACTGTAGCCGACAGATAGCCTGGCTACTTGGGCCAGGAAGTGCTCAGAGCAGACCGGCGAATCGCATAAAGGCAGTTTCTTCCTACTTGTGGTGACGAACGGCCCAAGCCTTGATCGCCACACACGGCTACAAGCCTGGTTAGCCTGTTTGCTATAGTGCTCAAATGCAACATTGTGCGACTAAAAATAGAATAAAAGAAGCTGACCTGGCAAATCTTGCTAGTTCTGATAACAGTTTCATCCCTTTTCTTCCCTTTAAGCGCATCCCCGCTGACTTCTTTAAACTGCAGTACTGTCGTCTTGAGTGACTTGCGTTTTAGCTTCTTACTCACTTCTTCCCAGTTGCTATCTGTACAAAATTTGTATTTTAAAATAATCGTAATTTTAATGGCCAATGGATTCTTTTACATTGTAATAAAACTTTAAAGTTTTTATCATAATTCATTTTTAATAGATGGACTTTTTACTCAATTTACGTCGTCGACGTCGTATATGCTTCTAAAAGCAACAAACATTATTTTATTCTCAAAGTGCAAGAAGTAAAAACTAAGATGTTCAAAAGAATATATGAAATACATTGACCTTGTTATAATACCACTAGTAAATAAAAGAAACAATGTTTTAGCATACTTACCAATATAATCGAGTAGCGTGGCCGATTGCTTGCTACACTTGTGGAACAGCTGTCGCCAGGTGGCGTTGCAGGAGTCGTCTCTCTCCAAGCAGTCCACGAGGCAATCCACCAAGACCTTGTTGTAAGAATCCAAGGTCGCACCGCAAAGGTACTGGTTCG
This sequence comes from Nomophila noctuella, assembly GCA_958496325.1. Lineage (NCBI taxonomy): Eukaryota > Metazoa > Arthropoda > Insecta > Lepidoptera > Crambidae > Nomophila > Nomophila noctuella. The sequence continues at coordinate 2,669,880 of OY292498.1, forward strand.
GCAACTTCTTCATAATTTGATTGAATGTTACTTGTAACTTATTACCGCTTTTACTGAAGAATAGATCCTGAAACAATTTTATCATTAGCTTTGGGAGGTCTACAGTCTGGCAACCCTTTATAATCTGATCTAGCGCTTTAATTGGAACAAATAAAGCTTTTATTTAATGTATTAATGTTTTAAATTGTTATTTTGTTAAAGTGTAAAAGCATTTATTTTATATGTTTAATATTTCCAGATAAATACGAAATACTAGGAGAGGCCCATGTCCAGCAGTGGACTGCGATAGGCAGAAGGCTGATGATGTTGATGATGATGACGAAATACATTGGCTAAAGGTTGACATTACTTCATAAAAAGTACCTGTAATAGCTGAGGCCATATAACAATGCTTAAGAAAAAAATACAAATATTAATTCACATATTCCAATTGATTCAGGCTCACCTTATATTTACTCAGTTGATCAATAAGGTCACTTGACAGTTCCTTGGACAGGCCATGCCTCTTGTTGCTGACCATGTCGAACATGGCAAAGAGTTGGTCTTGGCTGACCTTAGCGTTCATGGCATCGCGGCTGTCCATTAGATTGGTCAGGTACACCACCACGTATTTAGTGTAGTTCTTCAGTTCTATTATGGGCAGGAAGAGTTCTTGCCACGCTAAAATGATGAACGATTTTAAATTAAAAAACAAACCTTTTTGAAAAACCTTTGTTTTTTGAACAGTACTACTGAGACAGTAAATGTGTCTCATCAAACTGAGTAGAACATAACTTAGAAACTTACAGTTCTACTACAGATATCTGTACCATAAACCTGGTGTTATAATAAACTAGACTACTAAGCCTATAAACTTAAATTTTGAAGAAGGTTGACTTATAAAATAAATTTAGTGAAACTAGAAAAATACAATCATAGAGAGACGAACTTCTTAGCTATCCATGGATTCTCCGTGCGGGTGCCGGGTCCATCGCGTGGAACAGAGAGGAATGTCAGTCGGTGCCTGGGACTTTCGACCCAGCGTGTAGGTTTAAGGGGCCCCACTATGGCACTGAGTAGTACGTAACAGTCTATTAAAAATTGGAAACTGTGCCAAGTATCTTATCTTTGTATCGCATCTCCGAATAATGATAAGAACTGATAAAGAAAGACTTCATCACAAATTATCTTGACAGTAGATAAAGCGAAAATAAGATACGAAAGAAGGAATAGTTGCAACAATCGAAACTTACTTTTAACCAGGGCTACAATTATCCCCTCACAGAAGAGTGTAATTGAACATTTTAATTTTTTTTTTCTATTTATTGTTTATGGCAAATGAGCTAGCAGGTCGCCTGATGGTAAGCAGCCGCCCATGAACGTCTGTGACTTCACCAGATGTATCTCCGATACGTTCCCGGTCTATAAGACCGCATATCTTCCCCCAACTGAGCTCTGGCAACCTCACTTACCAGTAGAAACATAGCACAACAGTTACGAAGTGCTACTTCACTGTGGTCTTCTGCAAGGTGGAAGTACTTCCCCAGACAAGCAGCTCATTCAGTGGCAGTTCCACTAAGCTCTACCTCTCTTAAACAATGTGAAGATTCAAAAAACATACCTTTTAATCCTACAGCAAAGTCGGTAAGACCGCCCTGTCCGAACGCCCAGAGTAACGACAGACCGATCGGCGGCCGGTTCTGGTAGGAGTTACGTAGACTGGAACTCTTCGCCACCGACGCTACACAAAACTCCGGATAATCTTTGGCCAGCATTTGCAGCAATAGTCTGTGCCCGTTCACATTTTGACCTGTGAACAATAACAATAGCAATGCTTCATTCTTTCAAAATCAAAACTTTTACTTTTGTCCAATTGGTATTTTTTAGGAATTAATTATTCTGTAGGCTATATATAAACAGTAAATGTTTTAAAAATAAATTAATATAGTAGGGGAGGCGAAGCGGGGATTTTTGAAGTCACTCGAGCGTGTCAGATTAGTATACAGGGAGAATCCTTGTACCCTTTAATGTACCTCTACCGAATATCAACCCTTCATATGGCGGGGTATGCTGATTATAACTATTTTATATGAAAAATGGTCAGAATAACGATATCCCTCAATATAATTGGCAGATTATTCTACAGAGGTACTATTGACGCACCATGTCGCCGCGGGCTAGCTAAGCCCGCGACCGTGTGTGGGGCTCGGGCGCACAAAATAAGCGCCCACTACCCACTAAACCCCTCCAGTTTCCCCTTTTGCTCGCATCAGGACGGGTCGCTGCCAGCCGCCAGGTGGGCGGCTTATGTTCCTGCATAAAAATCTAACGCGCCGGAGTATTACATTTTAAATTTTTTTTACACGCTCTCCCCATCGCTAAAATACAAAACTTGTATTGAACTTTTTTTCATTTTGAGACCTAAACTATCGAATCCAATAGGTCTCTAAGACGCTCGAGTAACTACAAATTTAGCATCCCGGCCTCCCCTACTAATATAATTAGTTTGCAGTAGTTTATGTAGATGTCTTACTTAACAATCATGGTACGCAATCACCACCGCCCATGGACATCCGCGACAACTCTAGCAACATTATACTCACCACCATTATCTATTATCCTACTACTATTATAAAGGCGAAAGTTTGTATGTATGGATGTATGGATGTTTGTTACTCTTTCTTTCGTTGTAAAAACTACTGAATGGATTTGAATGAAACTTTACCACAATATATCTTATACATCAGAATAACACATAGGATATTGGAAATCGAAATCCACGCGGACGGAGTCGCGGGCGGCCGCTAGTTCTTGTTATAATGCTTACCTCTGCTCATATCATTCGCTAGGGCAGTGAGAGTTACATCGAAGAACAACTGAGCATTCGCTTTCCCAGAGTCTTGCAAAACATTTTCCAGGCTGCTTCTTATTTCTTCCGGCACAACACAAAGCGGATAATCTGGAGGGTTGCTGGCGAACGTAGGGTCTTCAACGTCTATTTGAGTCTTTGAATTGAGGAAATTTGCTACCTCTTTGAGCCAAACCAGAGGGGCGTTAGAAAATCTAAGTTTATTTGTTGCTATAATAGAAGCTAATTCTGATGGGTCAATCTGAAAAAAAAAAAGGTTTTGAAGTGTGCACAAATCCAAAAATGTATGCAAATATTACAAAATACATCTGGGAGCATAGCAGTGCCCCAGCCAAGTCTCGAGTACATGTATGTCGTCGTATTCTCTCGGCAGAATCAGCATTCCGAACCAGTGGTAGAATCGCATTAAATATGTTTATTTATATTAGTATATTTTATATATCACCATATATATGTATTCAGATGTAGTATATAACATTATTTTTATTTTCTTAGTTTTGACGATTCGAAAGTGCTTGTTTGTATGCCTACTTGAATAAAGATATTTTCGATTTTGATTTTTGATTTTGTATATTATTTGGCATGAATAATTAAAGATAATATTCTAGACCCAATTAATAATTTGTGTGTAGGCATGAAACATCTAGCACATCCATCTCATTTAATAACTGCCACTTGCACTACATTTACACATTATATAATAAATAGTTGCTTCATCACAAATTATTACATTACCAATTATAAAACTAGGTCAAAGACTATAATGACTATGCATTACCTACTTAATTGTAATACACAATTGATATTTATATGTATCTTATCTGCTTCATTGTGGTAGTTATATGTTACTAAACTTTTCACTAATTCTCATTCAGTTGTCTCATACTATAAAAATGCATCTAATTAAAATTTTAATAAGTAAAATTGGATGTTTTACTTGCTATTAAAGGCCATTTCAGCTAAGATGATCACAGTGTCAGTTTGCCTTCAAAGGAAAATTTACACTATTCTAAAGATTTAAGGCCCTCCAGAAAATCATCTAAATCCTCATGGAACTCATTGCCTCAAAATAAAGTATAATTTTATATCAAAAGTACACCTGTCACAAGGATTATCTTAGCTGAAGACTTCAGCTAACTTCAGCCTGAAGTAGACTATAGTTTAGATGGAATTTGATTCTGATACATACTGCCTGAAAAGCACCTTCGATTGTTTTAGGAGGCACGGGCTTGGCAGGCTGCACTTTCTTATCTTGTGGTTTTTTCGACTTCTTTTCCCCATCTTTTTTTTTATCCTTCCCAGGTTTCTTTTCGTCATCAATTTCCATGCCAGCATAGAAAGACTTTATTTGGGAATGAGGTACTGAAATGAAATAAGATCATGTTGATAAGATAAAACAAATTCATGTAGGTATTATTGTATCTTTTATCTTTTATTTAAAATATTTGAGGGTACAACAGCTGCATATAGTACGGGTGGTCCAATAATATACCTACTAAATTGGTAAAAATATTATTTGTCGTTAAAAATAAAAGAAAATAAGACAGCATAGTAACAAGTTGTTTTATTTCTATAATAAAAATAGTGAAAGGCCCCAAAATTCTAATTGGACACCTGAAAGTTACTCACCGACATCCTCTAGTTTCGGTCCGTTTTTAACAGCTTTTTTCGCATCTTCCTTTGACTTGACCTTACCATTTTGAGATTTCTTATTTTTGCCAACAACTTCCCATTGACCGCTAGACATATTTAATATTATTTTTGGTATAAATTTGATTTTTGTAAATAAAAGGAAAGCGTCAAGTAACACGTCAAAATCAAATAGTAAAAAACGTCAAAATCTGAAATGAACCGCTGTCATTGGTCGAAATATTCCACTTGGCCAAAACGTGGCAGGTTGCAATGCAACGCAAATGCATTCCGTTGCAAGTTGGCATAAATTAGTATTGTAACTAATTTTCTATATCTTATTTTAGAAATTTCTCAGTCCAACAGAAGCTTGTGGTCATTTGTTTTTATGGTTTTGATAGTAAGATTAGTATTTTATTTTTTGTTATTAATTTAGCTGCAATAATATTATATCACATTTTTGTGAAACGGAGCGTTGGCTAAGGCAGTGCCTTATAGAAGTCTGTAATCTTTATTTTGATTGTGAATTATTTAAAAATAAATTATTCCAAAATGTGTGCAATATATCTTTGCTTTTAATCTTGTATGTATTCAAATTAAATTAAATTTATTTTATTTTAATGTCTCTATCAGTCTGCAGTAAACTCGATTATAGAATCGAAATTGAATTAAAATATGCAGCTGTCAAAAGTACAGCACTAATGACTGGTATCTGTTTTTTTTAGTTTTCCATTTTTCATCGAGAAATGTACTTTTGTATTGTTACTGATGAAAATTGCAATTACAGAAATTGCGATCCGTGAAAAAAATTGTTATAGTGTTCAAAAATTGTGATAATCAAGTTCTACAATTTGTAAATGAATAATGGGGGATAAATTGATGATGGACGATTTAACCAGCTCCTTGAGAGAAAGGGTGTTTTTCGCAGCAAGAGATGGAATGTCTTTTACCCTTTATGCTTTATTATATGAAAAAAGTACAGATGAAATTGACGAAGTGTTAAACACTGTGAGTATAGTTTGATGAACACGCTATTTCATTATTTTGTTTTGATATTGCACATTTTGGTAATGTCATCTCATAAACTTCTCATGATAATTCTATTTATAACTTCCAAATCATTCTGTTACCTTTTGCGCGTTATAATCTTAATTGTTGAGATAACTAGTTAACCTTTGTTAGAATTTTACAATGTATGTGTGTAAAAGAAATTATTTTGTTTGTTTACTTTTACAGTCAACAACACTTTGAGGAAGGAGATCATAGTAGGTACTATAATGTACCACTGGAAAAAATATTGTTTCTTTATTAGTGTTTGAATGAAATGTCATGCTGTAAATAGAAAACAAAGAACTTATTTAAATTATTTTAAGAGCTCTGCAGTCCTACTTAAGTGAAGAGTTAATGTCAGAAACATAAATATCCTACAAATGTTTCAAGTTATCTAAAAAATATATGATTGGACTACTGAGCAGTTGAAATAACATACATATAATTTATGTTATTTTATTTATCATTTAAAAAAAAAAGAGTAATTGTAATTTGTTGTTGTTGTGTGAAATTGTAATTGATTCTCTACAGTTTAATTTGTTTCATTCTGATTGCCTTTGGATTTTTACTTTCTTGCATTTCAAATTTATTTTTATGCAATATTAATAGTCTTCAGTCATAATTAAAAAAAATTTGCATATCTAGAAATAAACCTTTAAATAAATTTTGAAAGAACTTCTCTGTTCATAATTGCATTCAATTCAATATCTTCTAAAAGTGGTACAATATTCAGTGGAGTTATGTATCTTCAAAATGTATGCTGTGCACTATGATTTGCTCTAAAAACCATCCATGAATGATATCTTTATTGTTACTTTACAGAATGTTGGTATCACATACTTACCAAATGATTTTAAAAGGAAAGATTTTTTTTTTATGAAGTATGTTAAGCAGCTTACTACCTAAGATTTAATTCTACACTGTACTTATCTGGGTCTGCAGCACACACCAGATTTTATTAACAATGGAAAATACCATTTCCATAAGTTACAATTTGTGTTGGTGCTTTTATTCTTAATTTGCTTCAAGCACTTAAGGGAATTTTGATACAAAGCTACCATTAATGTAATTTTCTTTTTCAAATACTGACATTCATCTTTGATAACATTGGTGTAAAAGATGTGGATGACTCAATGACAATGATTGGTGTGAATGGAAAAAGTCCACATATAGTGTTGACCCCAGATAAACTGGGAACAGGACAGGCAAATGATGATGATTGACATTCAGCAATCAGTACCTATTCAAAATAATTATTTTTTTATGATTTGCAAGATTTTTTTGTGTTGTTATTAGCCTAACAAGATTGTCACATGTATGCCATGTGACCATACCTGAGACCTGTTACTTTAATGTGCACTTTTCAGATGTGATAAAATATATTAAAATTAATAAATTTGTATTATGAAAGTACCACACATGACTTCGTCCTAGATATCCTGTCGTTCTATTGTGCATAAATGCATTATTTAATAAAAGTTGTTTATTACAAAATGTGCTTCTCACATGATCATCTCCGGTATGAAATTACTTACTCCTCTGGGACAGTGATTTTTTGACCTGCTTATTGTAGTGGTCAAAAAGTTTACTATTAGACCAAGAGGTTGCAGGTTCAAAGGATATTTATTATAGTGATACCATTTTTATATATTTAGTGAATCTTAAAGAATTATTTTGAACTAGCGGCCGCCCGCGACTCCGTCCGCGTGGATTTCGATTTCCAATAGCCTAAAGCCTTACTCGTCAAATGAACTATCCAACACGAAAATAATTTTTCAAATTGGTCCAGTAGTTTCTGAGATTAGCATGTTCAAACAAACAAACAAACATACAAACAAACAAACTCTTCAGCTTTATATATTAGTATAGATTACTGTTTTGTTACCAGGATGTCTGCTGCGATGGAGTAAAATGCACAGCCCTCATTGCTGCGGCGAGACACGGCCGCGAGGGCGCAGTTAGGATTCTCCTGGAGAAGTTCCGACCACCCGTCAGATTGGAGACAGAGGGCACTGTCAAATTCGACGAATACGTCATAGAAGGTATGCCTTTGATTAACTTGTTACGTGTTTGCTTATCAGGTTTACGTTATACGGAAATGAATAGCATATCTGTAGGAGGTATTTACAGTCTACCTTATCAAATAACACGGAAATTAGTTACCTAGAATTTATTACGTTTCAAAGAAATATTCAGTAAGGCTTAGGAATTGACGTGGTTTATGCAAATCAGAAACAATAATTATTTCTTATTCCAATAGAATATCCCAGGATCTATCAAGTAGTGCTCCATACTGTGCCGTTTCGGGCATTTTTCCCGCTTTTTTAGGGGGCAAAGCAAATGGCAATACTGTGCAATTATTGTACTTGGTTACAGGACTATAGTATCCAACAAGAACGTGTATACCGAATGGGATTTGAACCCACTATTTAAAGCGTGGTTTCAAGGGCATGATTTCGTGAGGTTACGATGATCAAACAAAGAATGCTTTAACTTTCATTCATTTGTGACCTTTGTTATGACTTGAAACGGTCAGAACTTTTTTTTGGTAGTCATCCAAACTTCAAGTGATAAAATTAAGATTATACATTGTTCATGACCCTTTGCTATCAACTTTTGTTGTTATCTTATGATAATGACCATGCATGACGGTCAATTATATTTTCAAGATTTATCATAGTTTGATAATTACAGCTAAAAATTGTATAGTGGGAGAGTCACTTTAGGCTTTGTGAAGTAGGTACGTAGGACGTATATCCGTACCTTCCATACTAAGTTTAAAGATAAATTTAACACGGTCACTGTCGGCGATGGTAATCATTATCGACAAAAAACGCTTTGTAAAATATAAACGTTTCAAACGCATATATTGTTGAATGCATTGGACTAGTAATAGCTCAATGGTTGAATATCGTCGAGCTCTGGTGCATTGTGGCATAAACCTTTGTTTAAGTAAAATTTGCAAATCACTGTTTAGTGTTTACATCGGGGAGTTCATTGGTTTCGTAGATTCGATAATATTCCCGTTCCTTGGTACGCAATAGTGAAGTGTAGGAGCGATTCGGTTGATCACGCAGGCGGGCGCGTGGTCACGTGTATATTTTTATCCAATGTCAAGTGCAATATTTCCATGGAACCTTCATCCCGTTTATAGAATGAGAGAAAACGTCTGCTCACGACTGTTTCAGTCAACAACAAATAAGAGTGCGTTGACTTATATCTTCGTGTCGTCGCTTCCATACGCGGTTAATTTTAGAACGAAATTGCGAAAGCTCTTTACATACAAAGGATCTAAAAATTGAGCGGTTTGAATTTGGTTGTTGGCGCACATCCAAACACCTCCTTTGTTTCCGTGTATGATTTATTGCATAAAATAATCTTGTACATCTCTGTTATTAATTCGTTTGGCATTGCACTTGTGATGTAGTACAAGAGGTCGCGATAAGTCTCGCATACGGAAGCAGCTATCTGTCCAATATTTGTTTTGTAGGACATAAAGAAGGTACGAATGCATCAAGCCAAAATACTTAGCATAACAATCTAATGGCTAGCCATCACAGCCACAGGTGAAATCAGCCGCCATTATAGTAGCCGTATGTTCCAACAATATTTATTTCGGAGCCAGGAAACTTAAAATAAAGTCTTAGATCAGACGAACATACTTCATTATAACAAAGAGAACAAAGTGCGTTGGTGAAATGTTCATTTAGAGAGGTGCCTCATTTGTCCTTTATACTGCGTTGCAGATCATGTAGTATTGTTTAAAACATTATGCGCCATTTCAAAAGAAATATAAATATACGGAAGACCGAAGAGTCCGAAGTGCGTATACAATATAGGTCAAATATTATAGTCGTTTCCTTCCATTTCGAATTAGGACGCGAACTATACGCAACTAACAGTCTCCTAAACTATTATTAATCCTGTTACAAATTAGTTTGGCATTGTTCTTTGTCATTTGCAATCCAGACTATCTGGCGGTCGTCATTATATTTATCGCTATTAACATGAGAAGATGTTTTCGGATTGAATCGTCACAGAATAACACTTCTCTGAACTGGAAACCATGATGATGACGATGTTTTATTTACCTAGTCATAGGCAACTTTAGATTATTCGATTAGCCCACTGAAAGTGTAATATGAGTCAATGTTCTTGAAACTACATATTTGAATGCAGGAGTGATATACATATGACTAACTTTGCGTTCAATGATTTTTATATTTTGTTTACTCATAGACATTTTTGGGCTTTTGATTAGACCAAATCGTAAATGACTCAATACTTTACATTGAAACTATTTTAATGCAAGTGTGATATTAATGTCTTACTTGTCATATGACTAAGAATTTACGTATTCCATTTTCTTATCAATGTCACTTGAGAGTATGGGAGTTTTTGATTGAGATGGTTTGTTGATATTTGTAACGTTTATTTTTCATCACACTGCTGTCACAAACCCGCCTGTCCGGCATGGTGGCTGAGGGCATAGCCCGCTATTTGGGGACCCTTCCTTCAGCAGTGGACTACTAATACTTAGTGGATGATGGTCTTGTTATTTTTTCTAAACGCGTTGTTTTACCTGCCCTTATCTATTCACCTGAAATTTATTTATTTATACTTTAACATTGGGCTTACAGGAGCAACAGCGCTATGGTGCGCGGCAGGCGCCGGCCACCTCGGCATAGTGAAGCGACTTGTCCGCGCGGGATCCAACGTGAACCATGCGACTCGTACCCTCAGCACGCCCCTCCGAGCCGCCTGCTTCGACGGCCGGCTCGACATCGTCAAGTACCTGGTCCGGCACGGCGCCGACATACACAAGGCGAACAAGTACAACAACACGTGCCTCATGATAGCGGCCTACAAGGGACATTTAGACGTTGTAAGTATGTTGTTACACAGCTTATACAGTGGCGGAGTAAAGCGCCGCCTGCTTCGACGGCCGGCTCGACATCGTCAAGTACCTGGTCCGGCACGGCGCCGACATACACAAGGCGAACAAGTACAACAACACGTGCCTCATGATAGCGGCATACAAGGGACATTTAGATGTTGTAAGTATGTTGTTACACAGATTATACAGTGGCGGAGTAAAGCGCCGCCTGCTTCGACGGCCGGCTCGACATCGTCAAGTATCTAGTCCGGCACGGCGCCGACATACACAAGGCGAACAAGTACAACAACACGTGCCTCATGATAGCGGCCTACAAGGGACATTTGGACGTGGTATGTATGATGTTACACAGCTTGTACCGTGGTAGTGTAAGCGCCGCCTGCTTCGACGGCCGGCTCGACATCGTCAAGTACCTAGTCCGGCACGGCGCCGACATACACAAGGCGAACAAGTACAACAACACGTGCCTCATGATAGCGGCCTACAAGGGTCATCTGGATGTGGTAAGCACGTGTCTATAACATAAAGCGGTAGTTTCCTTGCCTCGAGGACCCTGGGTTACGAAGCGACGGCTTTCCAGGTAACCAGGAATGACTCATGAATGATAGAAGATTTCTCCTAGACCAATTTCACTGAAACAATAAAAGAGATGAAAAGGTCATGTTCAATGAACATGTTCTACCGGAACCGATCGCGATTCACGGCGCAGTTCTCGAAGTTGTTCAGAAATATGTCTACCTCGGGCAAACGTTGCAGTTGGGTAGAAACAACTTTGAGAGCGAGGTGAATAGAAGAATACAGCTAGGTTGGGCAGCATTTGGGAAACTACGTCGAGTTTTTTTTTTTTTCTTATCGTCGATTCCACAATGCCTTAAGACAAAAGTCTTCAATCAGTGCGTCCTACCCGTAATGACATATGGAGCTGAAACGTGGACACTTACGGCACGGCTGGTTCACAAGTTTAAAGTCGCTCAGCGGGCTATGGAAAGAGCTATGCTCGGCGTTTCTCTGCGGGATCGCATTCGAAATGATGTGATCCGGCAGAGAACTAAGGTCATCGACATAGCTCACCGGATTAGCAAGCTGAAGTGGCAGTGGGCTGGCCATATAAGCCGCAGAACCGACAACCATTGGGGTAAACGAGTTCTAGAGTGGATACCGCGTTTCAGCAAGAGTCCCAAAAAACGTAGTGTAGGACGCCCTCAGGCCAGGTGGAGTGACGATTTGCGCAAGATGGCTGGCAGGAGCTGGATGCGAGTCGCCGAGGATCGGGCTAATTGGAGAGCCCTAGGAGAGGCCTATGTCCAGCAGTGGACTGCGATAGGCTGATGATGATGATGATGATGAATAAAAGAGAATGTTGCTGCTGTCATAACGTAGCCTATGTCGGTAGCGTCCTTCTTATTGTGGGAATACATTAGGCTGAAATTACGCGACCGAAGTTCGGTGGCAATGCATGTTCCATACAAAATTATGTGACGTAATTTCGGCATGGTGTGACATCTTCCATTTAAAATGCATTGTAGGAGTAGTTATGCCAAACTTCGTTCGGGTTTTATGCGCCTATTGTGTTCCTAAACTTATGGTGAAATCTTAAACTTGTGCCACTTTCACCTCGCTTTATCTCTCCCTTTCTGTGCTGGTCAATAAATCCATAATCTTCGTCCCAAGTTAAATGATTCACCATTAGAGGGTGGACTCTCTTCACTTCTCTCTTTATGTCCTTGCCAATAATCCACCCTTACGCTTTGGTTCCAGGTTCAATTCCTGCTAGAGAGCGGAGCGCGAGTGGACGAGAGAGCGCTGTGTGGAGCGACGGCGCTTCACTTCGCGGCGGAGTGCGGCCACGCGGCCGTGGTATGCGCCCTGCTGGATAGGAAAGCGCGCATACTCACAAATGAGAATGGTATGGTAGTATTTGTTTTTTATTACCGCACCAACATCAATGAGTGTTTTTCTGAAATTTATCTCCGCTAGATGGCGTAACGTAAACAAAAACATATATGACAAGAACTAATGGAGTGAGCTGTTTTTTTTGTCCGTTGTGTCCATAAGTATCAATGAATATTTAAAATGTATTTTTTTGTTTTTACATAATAAAAAGAAGACATACTTTTGTTCTTGCATTTTATCCAGAGACTAGAGAGACAGAAAGAGACAGAGAACTGAGGTGCGATTCACTAAGCGCATATATCATAAAAGTCTTGGTCGCAGCGGCGATGTATTCGGTGGCAGGTTTCTTATATACAGTTTTCCATTAAAATATACAAAGATGATCACTCCAGTTACAGATGATCACTCCATACCTGATTGTCAATTCCATCACAAAAAAATTAATTTACTAGCGTCACAGATTACATCGCCGCTGCGACCAACGCTTTTATGACATTTGCGCTTAGTGAATCGCACCTCTGTATAGCGATACATACACTAGATTGCAAGTCGCGTAAACCTAACAAACAATAACTTCGAGGTATGTGTCGTAGGCATGACGCCACTACAGTGCGCAGCGGAACGCGCGCGGGCATCTGTAGTGGAAATCCTGGCCGCGCGGCCTGAGGTGACGCGCGCGCAGGCGATCGAGGCTCTAGAACTGCTCGGCGCTTCCTTCGCTAACGATAAAGAATACTACTGCCTCCGGGTATGTATCAATAGACTTTAGGTCATTATCTTCAACTGGTAGCAGCCCATTGCTGGAAGTAGATCTCCCCCAGATAGGGTTACGTCCATAGTCTCTATGCTAGCAAGGCAATGTAATGTAGGTATCTTGAGTCTCACTCAGATATGAATAAAACCATGCTATCCAAGCGGGGTATTGATCACAGTAAGGTATATGGATATTTTGCTCGACGCGGCAGCGAAGGACCAATAAAAAACACAACCACACAATTTTGTTTTTAAAACCTTCTTCAGTGTCAGATTGCACTTCTAGTTATTATATATGAAATATTAAGTGCACATAAGTAAATAAATCATTTATAAATGACCGCAGATGGCGTACCAGTATCTACATAGAGCAATGACAATGCGGTATGACACGAGGTACGGGCTGCTTCTCAAGAAAACAGTGGACCCCATTCCTGCCTACGATAACTGGAAGGAGAGCACCACTATAGAGGTAAACACTTACTACGTATTACGTGATTCTACTCTCTTTACGAACTTTAATATCTGAATTGAGCCATTAGCATATTTGTTACGATCTAATTTGATTGAAAGCCGGAGACAAAATTGTGAATGACTATCACATGGAAGAGCTTAGATCACAGAGATCTTATGATCAAGCCAGTCTAGAAGAGTACCTCTCCCATGGTATATATCGAATTTAACTCCGGAGTTGTCTAAGGCTCGTATTAATAAATCGCACTCAACTCTGAGCTCGATCTTGAGAGCGAACTTTGAGATGATGTTTTATATGAGAATGACTTTATAGGCACCGTGCAGAAACTATAGAGGGCGCTAGAATCCTGTTTTTTTTTCTGTGGTTTGATAGTAAAATTTGACATTTAGCGTAAAAGTTTCGAATATGAGTCACTAGATGGCAGAATAAGGCACCGTGTTTTGCCGTGGTTTGACAGTAGAATTATTGACATTTAGCGTAAAAGTTTAGAATATAAGTCACTAGATGCAGAGTCATCGCTACGCACGGTGCTTATAGATTTGATTGAATCGATCCGGTCGCTGTGAGCACGTGATCACACGTCACAAACACGCAGTTGCTCACTGTGATCACCTGATCATGCATCGCGATCACGTGACCTAGCGCATTGAGCTCGTGCTCTCTCCCGACCACGTGACCGAGACGTGTGTGGTTGCAGGAGGTGGAGCGTCTGCAGCAGGACGCGCACGCGCTGCACATAGCGTTTCTGTCCGACAGATTAATAATCCGTTATTGATATCTATACTTCTATACTAATATATAAAGCTGAAGAGTTTGTTTGTTTGTTTGTTTGTTTGAACGCGCTAATCTCAGGAACTACTGGTCCTATTTGAAAAAATCGTTTTGTGTTGGATAGTCCATTTGACGAGGAAGGCTTTAGGCTATTGGAAATCGAAATCCATGCAGACGGAGTCGCGGGCGGCCGCTAGTTCATTAATATGAGTGCGTAATCAAGTGCTCGCTCCCGTCGGTCACGTGACCTCGCGCTGTGAGCACGTGCTCCCTCGACCACGTGACCGACCGCCGGTGCCCGCAGGAGGTGGAGCGGCTGCAGCAGGACGCGCACGCGCTGCACATGGAGGGGCTGACGGTGCGCGAGCGCGTGCTGGGCCGCGGCTGCCCGGACCTGCCGCACCCGGTCGTGTTCCGCGGCGCCGTGTTCGCCGATGAGGCGCGCTTCGACCGCTGCCTCGCGCTCTGGCGGCACGCGCTGCTGCTGCGGCAGCACAACGAGGTAAGTCTCCCGACCACGTGACCGACCGCCGGTGCCCGCAGGAGGTGGAGCGGCTGCAGCAGGACGCGCACGCGCTGCACATGGAGGGGCTGACGGTGCGCGAGCGCGTGCTGGGCCGCGGCTGCCCGGACCTGCCGCACCCGGTCGTGTTCCGCGGCGCCGTGTTCGCCGACGAGGCGCGCTTCGACCGCTGCCTCGCGCTCTGGCGGCACGCGCTGCTGCTGCGGCAGCACAACGAGGTAAGCTTCGCGATCACCGGCACACGTCTCTCTGTTTTCCTTTTCTCGTTCTTTCTTTCTCTCTTTCTCTCCCTCTCTTTCTCCCTGCCTCCCTCTTTCTCTACCTCCCTCTCTCTCTCTCTCTCTCTCTCTCTCTGTCTGTCTCCCTCGTTCTTTTACGCACTTTCAACCCCAAATCGCGTATCATGAATTCATTCTTGTTATAAATTTGATCTTTCGCGTTGCATTATAATTTGACAAAATTAGAAGGGGATGATATCGCGTTTTCTACCGTTCGCAGGTTGTAAGTTTATGCTCGTTGTTTTATATTTCGGCTAAGAGCGGCGAGCGCGCCGCTGCGCGGCCGCCCGGCTGTTAGTGCTTGTTCACGTTTAGGCAAGGGGGATGGTGCGTTAGTTTCTGTCGAACGTACATCAAAACTCGCAAACTGATTCACCCCACATGCCTCCTTTGTATGAAGATGAACACATGCTGGCTTTTGACGCAGCGTACGCACTTAATGGTCTTTTGATATATTTATGAGAGTAATTTTAATTCCTTTCAGGTTTCGGTGGTGAAAGATTTGCTCAGATTTGCTCAAGTATTCTCACAGATGATACACATTGGGATACAACTACCATTAGCTCAGGTAATTGTATTTTTAATTGAAAAAATAATACATATTTTCTTTTTATTCTTTTCAAGAATTTTAGTATTTTATATAATGGTGAACGGTGTGCAAGGAAGTGGTAGACCATAGAAAAGATAGATGTATGTATTGTGTAAATATAAGAGTACAAAGTTGTGAATGAATCGATGACGAATGATAGGCCTGTATGGAAGAAGTCAACAAATTGCGCTGACTCCAGATAAACTGGGAACAGGGCAGGCGATAGATGAATATGAAATATTTAATACTATGCATTATTGTATAGCCCAGTAATAATATGATTTAATTCCAGGTGTGTTATGTTTTGGAGGCTTGTGCAGAGGAACTAAGAAGAGGCACAAAGAGGCTCGAGAAACCAATGAACAACCATGACCCCGAGGCTTTATTAGTATGTATATAAATCAATTTGCCATTTTTATTGCACAATTTTCCCCTTGTCCATATAAAGTCAGTAAATTAGTTCATGGAGTACATTCTGAATAACTTGGTCGGTCTGAAATATTTTAAGAACAGTAAAAAATAGTTTTCTGTGGTTTGAGAGGATAACCACTGAAACAAGTTTCACGGTTCGAGTCTCGCACTCAAGTTATGGATATTTATTATCCTCTTTATCTTAATATTGATGCATTCGACAAAGAGCATGTTTCCTTTCCATCTATTAAAACTGCCCCAGTCTTTGATTTATCTTATGTAGACTAGCATTCCATTAATTAAAAACTGCCCCTTACTTCGTTTTACATTACGAAGTAAAGTACACTGAACGTAGAGTAGATACATTGCGCATTATCCAAAGTATTGACGACTTTGTAGCCCAGTAAAGTTAAGTATCGAACTTAGATACATTGCATATGTTAACGTACCCCGTATGCTACTGTGTCCCGAATGTAGTGTAGCATTCGGGACACAGTAGCATACGGGGTACGTTAATACGGGGTAATGTAACTTAGATACAATGCATATGTTACCGTGCCCCATATGTTACCGTGCCCCATATGTTACCGTGCCCCTTAGTTACCGTGCCCCTTACGTAGTGTAGTAAAGTAGTGTCTAGTCATTGTGTATGGTGCCGTGCCCCGCATGCGTTCATGGCAAGTATTGACGCAGAGTTTGGCTCGCGCGCGCATGTTGCAGGAGGAGTATGAGAGCGGGCCCCGTATATAGTGTAGTAAAGTAACATATCGAACTTAGATACTTTGTATATTATGTTACCGTGCCCCGTATGTTCCCGTGCCCCATATGTTACCGTGCCCCCTATGTAACCGTGCCCCATTAGTTACCGTGCCCCATTAGTTACCGTGCCCCATACGTTACCATGCCCCATATGTTACTCTGCCCAATATGCTACCTCCCCCTTACGTAGTGTAGTAAAGTAGTGTCTAGTCATTGTGTATGGTGCCGTGCCCCGCATGCGTTCATGGCAAGTATTGACGCAGAGTTTGGCTCGCGCGCGCATGTTGCAGGAGGAGTATGAGAGCGGGCCACGTATATAGTGTAGTAAAGTAACATAGCGAACTTAGATCCATTGTATATGGTACCGTGCTCATATGTTGCCGTGCCCCATATGTTACCGTGCCCCTTAGTTACCGTGCCCCATATGTTACCGTGCCCCTTAGTTACCGTGTCCCTTAGTTACTATGCCCCATATGAAACCGTGCCCCATACGTTACCGTGCCCCTTACGTAGTGTAGTAAAGTAGTGTCTAGTCATTGTGTATGGTGCCGTGCCCCGCATGCGTTCATGGCAAGTATTGACGCAGAGTTTGGCTCGCGCGCGCATGTTGCAGGAGGAGTATGAGAGCGGGCCCCGTATATAGTGTAGTAAAGTAACATAGCGAACTTAGATACTTTGTATATTATGTTACCGTGCCCCGTATTTTCCCGTGCCTCATCTGTTACCGTGTCCCCTATGTAACCGTGCCCCATTAGTTACCGTGTCCCTTAGTTACCATGCCCCATATGTTACTCTACCCAATATGCTACCTCCCCCTTACGTAGTGGTCTAGTTATTGTGTATGGTGCCGTGCCCCGCATGCGTTCATGGCAAGTATTGACGCAGAGTCTGGCTCGCGCGCGCATGTTGCAGGAGGAGTATGAGAGCGGGCCCCGTATGTAGTGTAGTAAAGTAACATAGCGAACTTAGATACTTTGTATATTATGTTACCGTGCCCCGTATGTTCCCGTGCCTCATATGTTGCCGTGTCCATATGTTACCGTGCCCCTTAGTTACCATGCCCCATATGTTACTGTGCCCCAAATGTTACCTCCCCCTTACGTAGTGTAGTAAAGTAGTGTCTAGTTATTGTGTATGGTGCCGTGCCCCGCATGCGTTCATGGCAAGTATTGACGCAGAGTTTGGCTCGCGCGCGCATGTTGCAGGAGGCGGCCCATATGTTACCGTGCGCCATATGTACTCTGCCCCTTACGTAGTGTAGTAAAGTAGCGTCTAGTCATTGTGTATGGTGCCGTGCCCCGCATGCGTTCATGGCAAGTATTGACGCAGAGTTTGGCTCGCGCGCGCATGTTGCAGGAGGCGGCCCATATGTTACCGTGCCCCATATGTACTCTGCCCCTTACGTAGTGTAGTAAAGTAGCGTCTAGTCATTGTGTATGGTGCCGTGCCCCGCATGCGTTCATGGCAAGTATTGACGCAGAGTTTGGCTCGCGCGCGCATGTTGCAGGAGGAGTATGAGAGCGGGCCCCGTACATAGTGTAGTAAAGTAACATAGCGAACTTAGATCCATTGTATATGGTACCGTGCTCATATGTTGCCGTTCCCCATATGTTAGAGTGCCCCATTTTTTACCGTGCCCCATATGTTAACGTGCCCCATACGTTACTCTCCCCCTTACGTAGTATAGTAAAGTAGTGTCTAGTTATTGTGTATGGTGCCGTGCCCCGCATGCGTTCATGGCAAGTATTGACGCAGAGTTTGGCTCGCGCGCGCATGTTGCAGGAGGAGTATGAGAGCGGGCCCCGTATATAGTGTAGTAAAGTAACATAGCGAACTTAGATCCATTGTATATTATGTTACCGTGCCCCGTATGTTCCCGTGCCTCAAATGTTACCGTGTCCCCTATGTAACCGTGCCCCATTAGTTACCGTGTCCCTTAGTTACCATGCCCCATATGTGACTCTGCCCAGTATGCTACCTCCCCCTTACGTAGTGGTCTAGTTATTGTGTATGGTGCCGTGCCCCGCATGCGTTCATGGCAAGTATTGACGCAGAGTCTGGCTCGCGCGCGCATGTTGCAGGAGGAGTATGAGAGCAACGTGCGCACGGCGCTCTACCTCGTCGCCGTGGCCGGCCGGCTGCTCGAGAACGAGGGGAATAGTGAGGTTGGTTGATATACTATGATCATTATTTATAACAATATCATCATTATTAACAACATATTGAAAAAGACAATCGTAGTCATCATCATCTATAAAAGAATCTTTATCGTCGACGTTATCATCATCATCATTATCTTCAACTAATCATCATCGCCAACATTATAATCATCATCGCCAAAACCATAATCGTCATCGTCAACATCATAATGATCATCGTCAACACAATAATCATAAGTTTCAACAAAACTATCACCATTATCAAGTACGTAATCATCATCGTTAACAACAACATCAGCAACTACCACATCATAATTTATCATTATCATTCAGGCAGTCGAAATTGATCATGCTCAATTCGGGAAGACATAAAAAAAATTAAAGGTAGGCAATACGTCTGCGTCATTTTTGGGGATGTTGACTCCAGTGATCGTAACTCGGTGATCACTTACCATCAGGGGAAAGAATGGTAGCATTTCTACCCTTTAAATACATATAATGGTCCTGCTTAAGTCATTCAACCTATTCATTAATAAGAGCATTTCCATGCTAACAGAAATCTCGAATCACTATCATTGTAACCATCCATGTATGAGAAGAAGTAAGTAATTTTATTTTTTACTTAGGAAACGACAAGTTCAGTTCGCCGGGCGATATTCGGCTTACGGCACGCGCGGCTTCGGTCCGGCCAGACTCTCCTACACCTCGCGGCGGACAGGCGGACGCCCGTCGACGACTTCCACACGAGCGACGTGTGCCAGTGAGTGCGATTTTGAACCTTATTGCACGGGTGTCATGTATGCGGTCGGGTGGGGAATGGCGGATTACCGTAAGGTTGAAAACCGTTTAACAAGACAGCAAGAAGATTTCCAAATTGACTCGTTTTCGTCGAAGGTCAGACTCTCCTACACCTCGCGGCGGACAGGCGGACGCCCGTCGTTGACTTCCACACGAGCGACGTGTGCCAGTGAGTGCGATTTTGAACCTTATTGAACGGGTGTCATGTATGCAGTCGGGTGGGGAATGGTGGAACATTAAGGTGGAAAATCGATCAGCAAGGAAACAAGAACAGAGTTCATTATCAAATTGACTCGTTTTCGTCGTAGGCTCTTTTTCCTTTCTACAGCTGTCTGTGACGTAAGGTTTTATTTATTTATTTTTTTTATTTATTTTCTTGCACCATACATGATATTAAGCTAAAACTTAACTTAAAATATACATGGATTTGATAAAGATGTTTAGGAAAGAACAAGTTCAGTTCGCCGGGCGATATTTGGTTTACGCTCAGATGAATGATTATATAATAGATGAGGGGGAATAATTTGATAGTTATGCTATCCTTTTTCTCCATAAAAATAATAATGTATAAGTCATTTTTCGTTTTCACTTTAAACTTAAGAACGGGTTTACCTATCCAAACCAAATTTTCAGGGTTTGCTCGGACTATTTAGTAGACACATACTGAAGCACGTACCGGTCCCCTAGTAAATAAAAAAACATACATCTTTTTGACTGCGACTAATCAGCCGGCTAGCCGCATAGTGCATACATTGGGTTCGTTTAGCAGAAAAAAGCGCTAGGAAGCGCTTGTAAGCAAAATGGCGATTGTTAAGCGGTAAGCGCTGTCAATAGCTATATTCCTCTAGGACGCTAAGTTAGCTTTAACCGGGAAAATATTAAATAATGTTGTGAATGATGAAGCAAAATGGCGGATTATGTCAGCGCAACTGAAATTAGCAAACACGTCCTGGCCGAAAACTGTACAGTTTGTTTTTCAGCGCTAGTAAGCGCTCTCAAGCGCTTTTTTCTGCCAAACGCACCCATTGTTTAACACCGTGTGTCTGTGGCCAGGTTCCCGTGCATGCGCACGGCGCGGCTGCTGCTGGAGTGCGGGCTGGACGTGGACGCGCAGGACCACGCGCGCCGCACGCCGCTGCACGTCGCGCTCATCTCCTACCAGCTTATACAAGGTGACCCGACACTCTTTCTTGCTTGCTTCTTAATTATGTACCCACTACCTTTCCGCCCGCGGCTTCGCCGCTTCGAATTCGGTTACATAGCAAACAATATTTTTGTTCGGGAGTGTCTTTTTTTTCCGGGATATAAATAGCCTATTGTTTAATCTGGACTACTAACTTTACATCTGCAAAATTTCAAAGCAATCGGTTCAGTAATGACGGCGTGAAAGCGGAACAAAAAAACAAACACAAATAAACAATCCAACTCCCTTTCCGATCTATAATATTAGTAAGGATTAAGCCAAAACGCGTTTACCCCCTCAAAAAAAAAATGGTGGTGACAAAAGTTAGCAACCCCTATTTAAAGGCTCATGGTCATGATGATGATATCGACGGTGGAAAGCGGAAGTGGCGTATCTCAAAAATTGGCAAAATGTTTTTTTGATGCCATTATGTTAAGAAAAAAATCCCGCGTCGATTGGTGTATGAATCGTCTTTCTACGATGAAAAAAAATTAAGATACGTCAACGATTTTTTTCTACTTTTTTTACAACTCACTTGACCAATTGCTGTAAATAGGCAAAAAAACGCTACTTTTGGAAATAAAACAGATACGACAATACTCGAAGTACGGTAAACAGTTACATCACTCTTTTCCCGAGTTCAATATTGATTTTGATTGAGATACATCATTTCTACCGCTGCAAAATCTTACGTTGTCGAACGTACAGCAAATAGACCGAACTGACGTGAATACTAATCAAATAGTTACTGCATTTTAAATGTCATAGGAGTAGAGTCTTGTTTCTCACCCGCTGCGTCGCGTGTCCTGCTTACGCCATTTTGATCGCTCGGCATTTGTGCGTTAAAGCCGATAGTGAGAAAGCGGAATTGTTAATTCATTTTATGAACTAACCAAAGTAACAAAGAAGAAAAAGGTACATGATATTATTTTATTACTTAAAAAAAAATACTGATTCGAACATATTTAATGTTGAAACGAATGAAGCAGAAAAACGATGACAGACTGATTTGTTAAACAATAGAAGAGAAAATGTCATCATTATCATCCTAGCGTATGTCTTGGTCGCTTTTTCCACGACCTTCCATAGCCTTGGAGTCCAGGGTCCGCTTTCCTTTACTTCCTCCTCCACTTTGCACGATCTTCAGCATGACGTCAAGCCAGCATTTCTTGGTCTTCCGGGTCCTGGCGGGAGTTGCATGGCGATGAATTTAGTTCCCACGTAGTTTGCCGGTTTCCATAAAACATGGCCGTAACAACTTAGGCGACACTCCTGCAGTTTATCTGCGGCTAATCTAAGGCTGCCCCGAATGCATGAGTTCCTAACGCTGTCCTTCCGTGTCACTCCTCGCATCCAGTGCAAAATTTTCATCTCCGTGATTCTCAGCCTTCTTAGACCTCAGTGCCCACCAGATGGTCACGCGAGGAACACAGTTGAAGGCGTTCTGCATGTCCAGGAACAGGAAATGTAGAGGCGTATTCTTCGTTCTGTACTTCTCCATGTCATCATCATCATTATCCTTAGAGCAAAAACAGGGTCTATGGTAAAGGTCGGTTAAAATGCCCACACCACGAGGACCCATCGCCTTCCAGGCTTCGATGTGGACGGCATCGGTGGAACCAACTGCTTACCGATTCTTCATGTGGCGAAGAGCTCTCAGAACTTCATCAGGCTTTATGGGTGGTATACGAGTATACTAGTCCTTGATTTGGAGGAAGATTCGGTGGCTGCACCTCCTTATGCTGCCTCATAAGGCAGCTAGTGGAAATACAAGCGCCATATCTCCTTTACCACGAGGTCCTCGCATAACAGATTGTCACTATGGTCTTTTACACAGCGGCACTTGGAAATATCCAGTGTAGCTTTGTACGACCCTTGTACGAGCTACTCTGAACACAAGCTTCTGCCCTTTTGACGAGTCCAGCTTATCATAGAACGGTTGTAAGTGGTATCGGCAACAGCTTGCTTTGCAGCGCGTTGTGCAGCCCCATATCGTCTTTAGGAGATCTGGACAATTGCCACTATGAGATGAAGGTTTGATTTGCCTTGATCTCTCTCTGATCTTCTCCGTTCCACCACTATGCCTCCTTGTCACACTTGCGTGCACCCTTTGAGATCCCGAGGACCGTGCATCCCGAGAATCTTGACGCAGTTTGTGATTGCATCCTGAATCCCATCCCAGTGGTCTTGGACCGGTTTGCCATCAGCATCGGCACAGGTTACGCCAATCTCTGATGCAAACTCCTGGGATTTGGATTGATTCAGCAGCTACTACCTGGCATCGGCAACACTCAAGGGATTTCTCAGTAGGTCTTACGCAGAGATCCATAAAAAGGTGTCGGTGTTGAGCAGTGAGACTCTCACCGGTTATGGCCTTGCAGTTGGCCACTTTGCAGATGAGGTGCTCCTAGTGAGCAGGTGATCAATTTGGGTAGCATGCCGCCCGCTCCTGTAGGTGATTAGGTGTTCGGTTGTGTGTGTTTACGTTGCGACCGCCGTATCCGAAACCACCGTGAGTACGTCCAAACTCCTCACACCTGTCACACACATGGCCGTTCAGATCGCATCCCAAAACGATAACCTGTGAAATCGGGAAGCCACTCAGCACATCTCCAAGTTGGTTCCAGCAACTCACCCTGTCAACATCGCTACAGCCGGCCTTCGGCGCATAACCTCTCATCAATTGGTGCGTGACTTCATCAAGTAGCAACTTAATCACCATCAGCCGATCGCTGCAACGATTAACTTCCAGAATGCTGTCCCGAAACCGCTCAGAGAGCACTATAGCAACCGTGAGTACGTTGGCTAGCTCCCTTACTCGTCCAGTTATTGTGCCAATGTTCCAGGTTGCATAACTGAGCTATTTTCTACGGTTTGGGGCTCGATAGTTCAGCTGTGCACGCCCAGGGCATGGTAGCCCTCGCCCAATTGTCGTAGATGTTGGGCGAGGCTCCTGCGCGCCGTTTTCCGTCAGCGCCCTAACCACAACCGTATTTCTTGAAATTCCTACTATATGATTTGGCAAGTTTTGGCTTTTATGGGGGCGACTGCCGTTTGACTCTTTTGTATTAGCAGAAGAGAGATAAGAACAACATTCAATATTTATGGTACTAATAAAGTAGAAAAATTTTGTCGGACTGATTAAAATAAAAATGTTACAGATTGTGATCTTTGGGTGTCCCCACATTCTTTAAATTTGAACAAAACATTTCAGAGAAAGATACAGTATTTTATTATTAGTACATCTGTGACTCTTATTGTACTTAAAACATTTCAAATGTAAAAAGTTTTTTATTAAAAGTTCATACAGCTAAAAAGCCCTATAGAGTTTATCCTTTCTTTGAGATACAGCAGATCCGCTGCATGGAAACTGAAGTCTACTTAAACAAGCCATATAATTTTACCTAACAGATACGACATTTCTGCTGCTCGATATTTGAACATCAATTGCTGTAACTAGTCGAAAATCAATGAAGCAGTAACTCTAGAATATTCTAATCAACTTCATGTAATAAACTTTTATCAGTAGAAAAATCATGTAAAATTGCAGATTTCTAACATTCTTAATTTAAGAGATATGAATTTTTGAAATAGTTTTTTGGCTCTGGTGTAAAGTTGGACTTTTTGAGATACGCTACTTCCGCTTTCCACCGTCGATATATACCTACAAAACATAAAATCGGGAGCTGTAGCAACTTTTTTATTCGTGTAGACGAGCGGGAGCAGTGGAACGAGTCTCTCTGCGCGGTGACGTGCGAGCTGCTGGCCCGGGGCGCGCACGTGGACGCCATGGACGCAGACGGGATCACGCCGCTAGTGGCCTCTATCGGAGGTGAGTGTACTGGTACTACTGTTGTTGACTCGTGCAGACGAGCGGGAGCAGTGGAGCGAGTCTCTCTGCGCGGTGACGTGCGAGCTGCTGGCCCGGGGCGCGCACGTGGACGCCATGGACGCAGACGGGATCACGCCGCTAGTGGCCTCTATCGGAGGTGAGTGTACTGGTACTACTGTTGTTGACTCGTGCAGACGAGCGGGAGCAGTGGAGCGAGTCTCTCTGCGCGGTGACGTGCGAGCTGCTGGCCCGGGGCGCGCACGTGGACGCCATGGACGCAGACGGGATCACGCCGCTAGTGGCCTCTATCGGAGGTGAGTGTACTGGTACTACTGTTGTTGACTCGTGCAGACGAGCGGGAGCAGTGGAGCGAGTCTCTCTGCGCGGTGACGTGCGAGCTGCTGGCCCGGGGCGCGCACGTGGACGCCATGGACGCAGACGGGATCACGCCGCTAGTGGCCTCTATCGGAGGTGAGTGTACTGGTACTACTGTTGTTGACTCGTGCAGACGAGCGGGAGCAGTGGAGCGAGTCTCTCTGCGCGGTGACGTGCGAGCTGCTGGCCCGGGGCGCGCACGTGGACGCCATGGACGCAGACGGGATCACGCCGCTAGTGGCCTCTATCGGAGGTGAGTGTACTGGTACTACTGTTGTTGACTCGTGCAGACGAGCGGGAGCAGTGGAGCGAGTCTCTCTGCGCGGTGACGTGCGAGCTGCTGGCCCGGGGCGCGCACGTGGACGCCATGGACGCAGACGGGATCACGCCGCTAGTGGCCTCTATCGGAGGTGAGTGTACTGGTACTACTGTTGTTGACTCGTGCAGACGAGCGGGAGCAGTGGAGCGAGTCTCTCTGCGCGGTGACGTGCGAGCTGCTGGCCCGGGGCGCGCACGTGGACGCCATGGACGCAGACGGGATCACGCCGCTAGTGGCCTCTATCGGAGGTGAGTGTACTGGTACTACTGTTGTTGACTCGTGCAGACGAGCGGGAGCAGTGGAGCGAGTCTCTCTGCGCGGTGACGTGCGAGCTGCTGGCCCGGGGCGCGCACGTGGACGCCATGGACGCAGACTGGATCACGCCGCTAGTGGCCTCTATCGGAGGTGAGTGTACTGGTACTACTGTTGTTGACTCGTGCAGACGAGCGGGAGCAGTGGAGCGAGTCTCTCTGCGCGGTGACGTGCGAGCTGCTGGCCCGGGGCGCGCACGTGGACGCCATGGACGCAGACGGGATCACGCCGCTAGTGGCCTCTATCGGAGGTGAGTGTATTGGTACTACTGTTGTTGACTCGTGCAGACGAGCGGGAGCAGTGGAGCGAGTCTCTCTGCGCGGTGACGTGCGAGCTGCTGGCCCGGGGCGCGCACGTGGACGCCATGGACGCAGACGGGATCACGCCGCTAGTGGCCTCTATCGGAGGTGAGTGTACTGGTACTACTGTTGTTGACTCGTGCAGACGAGCGGGAGCAGTGGAGCGAGTCTCTCTGCGCGGTGACGTGCGAGCTGCTGGCCCGGGGCGCGCACGTGGACGCCATGGACGCAGACGGGATCACGCCGCTAGTGGCCTCTATCGGAGGTGAGTGTACTGGTACTACTGTTGTTGACTCGTGCAGACGAGCGGGAGCAGTGGAGCGAGTCTCTCTGCGCGGTGACGTGCGAGCTGCTGGCCCGGGGCGCGCACGTGGACGCCATGGACGCAGACGGGATCACGCCGCTAGTGGCCTCTATCGGAGGTGAGTGTACTGGTACTACTGTTGTTGACTCGTGCAGACGAGCGGGAGCAGTGGAGCGAGTCTCTCTGCGCGGTGACGTGCGAGCTGCTGGCCCGGGGCGCGCACGTGGACGCCATGGACGCAGACGGGATCACGCCGCTAGTGGCCTCTATCGGAGGTGAGTGTACTGGTACTACTGTTGTTGACTCGTGCAGACGAGCGGGAGCAGTGGAGCGAGTCTCTCTGCGCGGTGACGTGCGAGCTGCTGGCCCGGGGCGCGCACGTGGACGCCATGGACGCAGACGGGATCACGCCGCTAGTGGCCTCTATCGGAGGTGAGTGTACTGGTACTACTGTTGTTGACTCGTGCAGACGAGCGGGAGCAGTGGAGCGAGTCTCTCTGCGCGGTGACGTGCGAGCTGCTGGCCCGGGGCGCGCACGTGGACGCCATGGACGCAGACGGGATCACGCCGCTAGTGGCCTCTATCGGAGGTGAGTGTACTGGTACTACTGTTGTTGACTCGTGCAGACGAGCGGGAGCAGTGGAGCGAGTCTCTCTGCGCGGTGACGTGCGAGCTGCTGGCCCGGGGCGCGCACGTGGACGCCATGGACGCAGACGGGATCACGCCGCTAGTGGCCTCTATCGGAGGTGAGTGTACTGGTACTACTGTTGTTGACTCGTGCAGACGAGCGGGAGCAGTGGAGCGAGTCTCTCTGCGCGGTGACGTGCGAGCTGCTGGCCCGGGGCGCGCACGTGGACGCCATGGACGCAGACGGGATCACGCCGCTAGTGGCCTCTATCGGAGGTGAGTGTACTGGTACTACTGTTGTTGACTCGTGCAGACGAGCGGGAGCAGTGGAGCGAGTCTCTCTGCGCGGTGACGTGCGAGCTGCTGGCCCGGGGCACTGGCTCGGTAGTCACTGCACGTGGTTTTTTGGCGATAACATTTCCATACTATTCAATTTGATCGATATTTCGTCCCTCCGCGCCCTCGTTTGTAATTTAAAAGTGTTCTAAAGGTCCGCGTAACAGTAAAATTCAGAAAATGATACGCGCTGATCGCTCGCGTATAATTTTTTAGGATCGTCTTGACTACCGCGCTCATATTTTCGTCTAGCCATGCCACTTTCGCATGCCGCTCCGACTCGTACCAATTCTGTCTATAGGCTTCTGATGTGGCGTGAGGGCAAGGCAAGCTCTTTAAGCTTCATACAGATTGAGCGGAGCGGGCGTACTGACGCTAAATCCCACCTATCCTAATTTAATCATCATCATCATCATCCTAGCGTTTGTCCCGGTCGCGTCCTCGGCCATTGCCTCGGAGTCCAGGGTCCGCTTTCCTGCTGCACCTACTCCACTTCGCACGGTCTTGGGCATCCAGGGTGGAAAGACCTATCCTAATTTAATATAAATTATTAAAAGTGGGGATCGAACGATCTATTGCGTAGTGCGCTCGCTATAAGTAATTTATACGAAATATCATTTATAATGTACCATTGCGAAAAATCTGCGACATAAATTGATGGGCCCGCAAATGTTTGTGTGATGAACATCGGCATTTGTACTCGAGTCATGGATGTTTATAAATGTATTAAAGTATGTCTATCCGTTCCCTAGCATCCATAGTACAAGCTTCCAGCTTAGTTTGGGGCTAGACAATTGGTGTGTCAGTCCAAGGCATATAATTTTTAGTATGCCCTAGCTAAACTGTCGGTTTTGGGGCGCAGGTCCGGCGGAGAGCGTGGTCCGGGCGGCGCTGTCGCCGCGGCTGGCGTGCCTGGCGGCGGGCGCGCTGGCGGCGGCGGGCGCGCGCTACGAGCCGCGCACCGTGCCGCGCGACCTGCACGCCTTCCTCGCCATGCACGGCGTGCCCGCCCAGCGCTAGGCCGTGCCTACATCAGCAGCGGCTGGCGTGCCTGGCGGCGGGCGCGCTGGCGGCGGCGGGCGCGCGCTACGAGCCGCGCACCGTGCCGCGCGACCTGCACGCCTTCCTCGCCATGCACGGCGTGCCCGCCCAGCGCTAGGCCGTGCCTACATCAGCAGCGGCTGGCGTGCCTGGCGGCGGGCGCGCTGGCGGCGGCGGGCGCGCGCTACGAGCCGCGCACCGTGCCGCGCGACCTGCACGCCTTCCTCGCCATGCACGGCGTGCCCGCCCAGCGCTAGGCCGTGCCTACATCAGCAGCGGCTGGCGTGCCTGGCGGCGGGCGCGCTGGCGGCGGCGGGCGCGCGCTACGAGCCGCGCACCGTGCCGCGCGACCTGCACGCCTTCCTCGCCATGCACGGCGTGCCCGCCCAGCGCTAGGACACGCCTACATCAACCGGGTGTATCCGCAGACACGTACGTTCGCCGCCGGACGCACCCGCAGACACGTACGTTAGCCGCCGGACGCACACGGAGATACGCACTGTGGGGGTCCGACGCCTACATCATCAGCCGCTCGGCGTATCCGCAGACACGCACGTTAGCCGCCGGACGCACACAGAGATACGCACTGTGCGAGTCTATTGTAAGTGGGAGTTCCACACTTAGGGGTTGAATATATTGAGGGTTTGAAGGTGATAAGAAAACCGCTCTAATCGAGTGCTGGTATTATACTGATTTATTGGTATGAAAAATGCTTGTATTGACAAATATGTATATGTATGAAACTAATGAGAGCACCGCTCCACAGATTGATTTAGTGTTAACATACTGAAAGCGGTGCGTTGCTATATTTAAATAAATGTTCGAGGGCTCGTACAAGTACGTCAGCCGCCGAACGTGCGCAACGTTGCTAGTGGGCCCCACTCGCAACCATGAGGCGCCGGTCGTCTGAGCTGGGCCCCGCCCACAAACGCCTTGACTTGATAAACTCCGCCCACTTACGACTTGAACTGCTCAACCCCGCCCACACATGCAGCGGTCCATTCCGCTCTGTCTCTGCGTGCTTCACTTCACCAGACTCCGCCCTCATACATCATAAGCGGCGATACTCCAACTCCAACATTGAGATCCATGACGACGGCCGAGACGAAGGGGAGGCGCTAGCGGCATAAGCCAGTTTAATATTTAGAAGACATACATACATAAACGCCAAAATATCTGGCGTAAAATAGCGGAGAGACCAAAAATACTACATATAAATTATCTTGTACCCTTGAGCTCGACCTTGTGAGTTCATAGGCGAACTCAAGTGGGTGAAGTCGCAGCTCTCTATGATAATAATTAGGGCGGATCACGCGTGCGCAGTGTGTTTTAGACACTATAATGCAAGCTTACTTTTACCAGCCTGATATTTCTCGTCTGATTTATCGAAAGTAACCGTTATGCGAATTGCCCCCATCTGCAGCATTTCTCAACATTGACACGGAAGCATATTAAGATCAGCTATCAGTAATAGTGTGTTCACTGCCTGAATGCTCTTTGCAATCTGTAATCTAGCATGCTAGGTATAGGGAATGCAATCTTGACTCGAGATTGACAAATCGAGATCTCGCGCCTCATTGGATCATGGATAATCATGGTGTTCTTCTTAAGAAGCTCTTTTCATCTGCTTAGTGACATTACAGATCGTTGAGATTGAATATCGAAAATAGATAGATAGATTCGAGATCTCGCCGGATCGAGATTGCATTCCCTAGTTAGATAGGAATGCCATAGAAACCTAAGCACGGGTAAAAATAATTTTGCTTTAGCTTCAGATATCAATTTACAAGTCTCGCATTTGACGAATTAATTGTATTAAGAATGCAACCTGAGTTCGTTCTTTACGAATGAAACTGTCTTGTGTGTATTACGTCTTGTCGTGTTGTTGTATCACGTTGATCGCATCATATCACGCCGGTCGTGTTGTATCACGTCAATAGTATCACATCACGCCTGTCGTGTTGTTGTATCACGTCAATCGTATCACATCACGTCTGTCGTGTTGTTGTATCACGTCAATCGTATCACATCACGCCTGTCGTGTTGTTGTATCATGTCAATCGTATCACATCACGCCGGTCGTGTTGTATCACTTCAATAGTATCTATCACATGACACCTGTCGTGTTGTTGTATCATGTCAATCGTATCATATCACGCCTGTGCTGTTGTTGTATCACGACAATCGTATCATATCACGTCTGTCGTGTTGATGCATCACGTCAATAGTATCATATCACGCCTGTCGTGTTGTTGTATCACGTCAATAGTATCACATCACGTCTGTCGTGTTGATGCATCACATTAATAGTATCACATCAAGTCTGTCGTGTTGTTGTATCACGTTGATCATATCATATCACGCCTGTCGTGTTGTTGTATCACGTCAATCGTATCACATCACGCCTGTCGTGTTGTTGTATCACGTGAATCGTATCACAGAACGTTGGTCGCGTTGTTTTATCACGTCAATCGTATCATATCACGTCTGTCGTGTCTAGTCGTCCGTGTTACGCCAGTGTAAAAGCTTAAACCTGGTTTCCTCGATATGCTGTTTAGTGGATATTATATTTCGAAAAACTTCCATTTCTAAAGGTCTGTTGTTAAAGTTTTGGGAAATGCAGGGTTCGTATGTGTTCACGTGACAAGGTGTCTAAATAAAGAACGGCTCAATATATCGTTATATATAAATACGAGAGATATATCGAAACTAATTGTGTTGTAGGGGACGACTGTTGTGATAGTAACATAGTTATATATAAGTTAAGGTTTAGTAAGGACACCGCTAGAACCGTTGGTGTGGTTTTATTGTTAAATTGTCTGTTTAAACAGAGGATTTGGTAAAGAAAATATGAGATATAGCATTGTCTAATTCTTTCGATGAATTTTGCACTTTACGCTATGGAATTAAAGTTCGAAATGCATTGAGGAAGTTTCTGTATGTGTTGATGTGCCGTCGTTCATAAGTTAAGCTAGACTTGTGATAGTATAGCGATATATCATGCCCTTAAGGCCCATTAGGAAAACACTCTTAATAAACAAAATGGAGTTGATAAATATTTGGGAGTGGTCAGTCTCTTGTTCTTTTAGTTTTCGCGCAAAAAGTAGCCATCTTTTATTTGTTTCTGATTCCACGACAACTTTTAGACTCAACTAACGCTCCTTTAGGGGTGGAGTTAACTTACATCATAAGATATTAAAAGAGAATGGCCAAATTAAAATTAACATTTATAATTTTATTTTCTCCTACTATAGATTTCAATATATTTTTTGTATCATTTTCTGTTTACGCTTACACATTTCGATATCATATAGCTATTTTTATTTTATTTTTTTCTTC
Source organism: Nomophila noctuella (assembly GCA_958496325.1). Lineage (NCBI taxonomy): Eukaryota > Metazoa > Arthropoda > Insecta > Lepidoptera > Crambidae > Nomophila > Nomophila noctuella. The sequence goes on from OY292498.1 coordinate 2,701,680, forward strand.
GACAGGAGTCTCATTTCAATACTAATGAATTGACTCCAAAGTGTAACAGTTGAATGTAAAACAAAGGGCTTTATTGAGATAAAACATGGCATGTGTTCGAATCGTAACAACTCGATGTTAGGGTAGGGTAGCGATAGCACAAATACGTGTGTAGGAATTTACCACGCGATATCAAAATATATATCTGTAGTCACGTACAATACAATGAATAAATAAAGTCTTATATGAATGCGACAAGGTTCATAATTGAATGACTTTGTATGTCTCATTGTGCATGCTGACCCTTTGTCCGTGTATTAAGCGATATAATTACACGTATGGGATTGCATTAACTCAAATACATAAATTCAGTTTAAAATGTTTAAATAGTAATTTCTAACAATAGCTTCGTTGGTTGAAAAAAAATGTACCTCAGAATGCATTTTGTAAAGTGTTAAATTTAAAATCCCGTGCTATTAACGAACGCACAACCACAACGATATATTAGATTATATTAGAATTTAATCGTGCTATAATATATTGAATTAATCGATCACTTAATTATAATTTTAAGAATCGATATTAGATAGTATAGCGCGTGTATCGAGTATAAAATATCGAGATATTGCCAATAGTTCTATGTGTGTGGTTAAAAATTGATCAGATCATTTTAATTGCGATTGTGGTAACAAAATTATCACTGTACGGTTACAGTACTATGCAACTCAGAAGCTTTAATTTGTTCTTTTTTGTAAATTTATTTTTATTATTTTTAATAAATAACAATCTTAATTAATATACAACAATCTTAATAAAACTACATACAACAATCTTTACCTTTGAGGTTATTTGGACATCGTTAAGCTATTAAGTAATTGATTTGAACTTCTGAACTGTATCCTACTATGCCGTACGTTTGAGTCTAGACTAAGTATAAATTGTTATTATTTTTATATAATATAAAACTATCATTGGAAATTATTTAGCTTATGAATCGTTAATTTTATTTGGAAACTAACTAAAAGTTGATAACATATTTTTTAAATGTTAGAATATCTACGTGTTTTTTTTATTTTGTCTATTGGCAAAAGTTAGTCAATGCAAAACTGTATGTTGAGGGAAAAATAATCACATATGTTCTTGATATTAATGAAACAAGCTAACTTTAGCAATTAATCGTGCTTGTTTAAAACAAAAGATTAAATATGAAATAAATATTTTGATTAATCAACTAATTATATCCAAGTGCGGTGTATTTTAGTTTAAACTGACTAATACAATAATAGTGTATATGCAGCATATTTACCAGTTTTTTTTCATTCCGACAATAAAATAAAATATTTCAGTTTAGAATATTTCAAATTCTGACGTGTAAATTAATAGCTATAAAGTTTGCTTAAGCTTTATACATGCCAATAAATATAAACAGGTCTTGTTTTATAATAAACCAGGAACATTTTCTTATTTCTTAATTTATCTAAAGCATATAAAAATATGCAAATATTCTGTTCGAAATGGAATTAACTTTTTTCTATCGGCGTTCGTAATACGCACAGATAGGACGATATATTTTAGTACGTATTTTTAATATCATATCATCAGCTGAAATGTATAACTTGGTTGAAATCTAGTCAAAAATTAGTTAAGATGCTAACATTCTTTGTAAATATTTACTCTTAGGTATAAACATGGATAGGGTGGTTTATTTTAGACAATTTTATCTATGAGTTAAAGCGTTCCTTTACAAAAAGATATATTATTTTGATTTTGCATATTTTTTTGGGCACGCTCTTCACTCCAAAATGAATTTTATGTGCCTACTCAATCTTACAAAGTCTGAACAGTGTCACAGAAACCGAAAAAGCGTTAAATTCTATCTAGAAAACACTATTATGTCACTTCACACTTCTTCAAACCAAGGAGTGAAGTTTCTAGCTGCTTTAAGTCCTTCATGTCATATAATCGTTTTAATAACTATGTTTATACCTAGACTCCTTTAAAAACGTTTTAATTATAGTTATCTGGTACCTGTCAAAGACTCTATTTAACTGATTTCATTTCATTGCTTTTGTTTCTTATTATAAATTCAAAATATGGTCTCTAATACCACTAATCAATCCCTAAAGGGTTAAAACGTTTTTGAAGGAGTGAGCCCTTAATAATCTATGTTTACTTTAAAATGCTTTAATTAACCAAAATGTTTCCTATTTTAAAACTTTATTTAACAATTAATTTAAGTAGATTGGCTATAATGAAAATCAGTTAACTGGCTCAAAGATTGTATAAAACTATTGTTTGTAAATTAATGTATATTATGTACTAGTTAAGAATATATTATAACATGATTGTATATAGAATATTATTTTCTTGAAGATTACAATATTTTTGTAATAATTAAAACCGTACTTATTCAATCTGATGTACCTGGCTTATGTACAATTCGTACCAACATAGAAGCAATACAATATTTAACTATATTTTCATCACTGTAAAATATATATTTATGTAAGTATATTTTATTGACACATCAATTAAGTTTTTTATATTAATATTCATGTTTGTTAATAACGCTTAATTTTGCAGCTTTATGAATTGTGGGAAAAAAATAAGTTTTCAAGGTATTTACAAAATATTTAAATTTAGCTGAGACTTTTGGTATAATGACGGTGCAAGAGAAAATAAAAGAAGGTATGCAGAAGATTTAACAAAAAAATAACAATTAAATATTTACACACACACATGGGGAAATTACGATCGCTGCTGGATTCAATTATTTTTCAGACTATATTTACATGAATGTTATGCTTCACCAGTCGTTATTTTCAACTAACATTTGATTGGAACCTCTTATTGACTTCCGGTATATGCTATTGAATACTATTGTAATTTTAGACTATTACATTAATCCATGTCGTGCCAAATCGAAACAAAGGCTTTTTGAAATAATTTATTCAGAATTTTTCTCAAGTATTAGACGAAAAGATATGTCAACATTTTTTAATTAACGGAAAATAAATAGTAATCTGCGAATTTTGCTTTTTTTATCTTGTCATATATGTATAAATAATTGTGTAGCTAACACTGTAGTTTATGTAGATACATAAATTTAACAATATAAAGAGATAATACTGTTTCATGCAATAAAAAATAATATTGTTATTTTGCTGTAATTTTATTTTTTTATTAATATATATTTATTGTAACTTAGATATATTCCGATGCCGTATATAATAGTGTTATTTTTTTAGCCAAAGAATAGAAATATGCCTTTTAAGTAGATTAAAAAACACCGGGAGACGTAATTTTCAGGAAATAAAGAATATTTTTCAAAAAACATTGTACTTTTGTTTGACCCTTTTTGCAATTTGCATTTTAAAATAATGTAGAGCTCTAGCAATGATGGCAGTCGCTTCACTGTAATAACCATACTTGCCAAATCCTGGCCCGCAAAGAAGCGAACGGGATAAACGCTAGGAAGAAGTAGAGCTCTAGCAAAGCTCAAAACATTGGAGGAAGACAAAAATATCATATCACTTAATAATCCGCTCCAATATCTGCATAGATTTTGTTCTCGATGTAGTAATACCCCAATGGTTTGTAGTAGGCATTGAGGTATTATAGGTAACTTGCTTGATAGTAAAGAAACTGAAGTATAATTTAAGGGTTGGTCACTTTTAATAACATAGATGTGTATTTTCAGGTAGTATTTTATGATGTAGAAATTGAAAATAGTAATGGGTCGGTGTAGGTTTCAACGGGCTAATTACTGAAGGGCCTGTACTTATTAAAATTATATAATTAAAAGAGATTCATCGCCATGCTACAAGATCTTATATTATGTATGAGACGAGGCAAATTGGTTGAGATTATTGTAACAATGGTCTGAACTTCCCGTTGATGAAGCGATGCCGCAGATATTCTGCTGGTGGAATTTGAACTTTATTCCCATGGACATGAGTTACATGTTATGGGAAAGGCTGTGCGAACCAAGATGCATGTTTACGGAACCGAGACGGAATCTGAGGCGCTGTGTCAACAAAATACAAGTGATTGGAGATAGACCGAGTAATAAGAGTTTTATAATTGACGAGAGATACATAATTAAGTTCATGTTTTTGTAAGCTGTCTGCACAAGCAGAAATGTAAAGAAGTGCTTCCTTCTCTGTGAAATGAGTCGGCACTTTGCGTTAATGGCATAAACTTTATGCTATTAGTGCATCATCTAGCTAATAAAGATCGTTCAGTGGCTAATTATAGGGGAAAAACTGCAATTGGTAGATTTTGGATGCAATTGTAACTGCGTTTGGAAACTATTAGGAGACTACGACGGATTTTACTTTCGACTATGTAGTTAGGGTACATTAATGGCAAGAGTTTTACATCTCAATAGAATCATTTCAAGAAAAATACAAAATAGCCGAAATATTTTTTTTAATCTTCCCAGTTAAAAAAAAATTAACGAACACTTAAAATTCAAGTATTTTAGATTATTTGTATAAAATTTAGTTGATGGAGGGAACCCATACTTATTGTACCTACATTACAATTTTCGGTCAGCTGACGCAAAAATCTTAAAGCTCAAAAATCTACCTACCGTCTTTGTTATACTTATTGTTGTGCATCGTGCGTTTGGACCCAGTCCCCTCGCTCACGACAAAGGCGGCGCGGATGCACAGTTATGATGGGGACTAATGGAAATACCTTCCATTACCTAACGCCAGTAGCTTGGAGGGGTACGCCGATACCACTTTCAGTTTCTTTGGACTGCCGCGACGCGCGCACGCCGTCTGTTACGCAACACTTCGCCGGCCGCCCGCATTTATATGACACACTTTTTTCACGCGTGTCATTATCGGTGAAAAAAAAAAAACTAGTTTTTTTATCACTCGTATTTAGGACGCAAGGTTGTGTGTTAATACTGTTTATAAAAAAAATGCATTGTCTATGCACTTTTTTTTAATTATCTTCTGTGGGTAGTTTGAAAAAGTTCGTTAACGGATTATTTTAATATTTGAACTAGTCCACGAAACTCTAACTAAGAGGATTAACTTTGTGTTTTCATTGGGAAAATTAAACAGTGTTTATTCTGACATAAAAACATAATGTGTAGAACTCAGTGTATTGTATCAGTGAGCCAAAATGTGGTGTATGTTTAGTGATCACCCCGTGAAATATAGGACGACACCATCTGTCGAAAAGTAAGTACCGGCATGCTTGTTCACTGTTTTTTTTTGCAAATTAAATTGTTATATGAAGGGGGACTACTACTTTTGGTGAAGAAAACTTGTGGAACTTATATGATGCCTCTGAGTGCCATTGTTCCGGTGCCTAGGGTTAAGATTGTTATTCCTCTTTCCACGTTTCGAATCTACAACCCATTCAGCGAAAAAAAAACTTAATTGAATTACAGCAGAGAAACTGACGCCTCTTGCTCTTGCTTGGCTAGTTATGTACATGAATAATACTAAAAATATGGCATACAGGACACAGTAGCGGCCGTCCGCGCCACCGTCCGCCTGGATTTGGTTTCTGCACGCATTTTGTTACACTTTAGCCTAAAGCCTTCGTCGACAAATGGACTATCCATAGCAAAAATATTTTTAGCAATTCCAACCTTTTTTTTACCTGAGTTTAGCACGTTCAATCCAACAAAGTAACAAACTCTTCAGCTTTATTATTTTAGTATAGATAGCGGCCCGTCACGCGGTTTCACCCGCGTCCCTGGGGAACTACTTCCCGTACCGGGATAAAATATAGCCTATGTTACTCTGGGTGAATGTAGCTTTCCAACAGTGAAAGAATTTTTCAAATCTGCCAAGTAGTTTCGGAGCCTATTCAATTCATACAAACAAACAAACAAACAAAAAATCAAACCTTTCCTCTTTATAATATTTGTATAGATGAACACCATTAACCAAGCGACAGATAAGTCCAGGCAAAGGCTGAGTGAGAAGAATTTGCGGAGTAGACAGGAGCGGCTTAGGTTTCATATTACGAGAAGGTATTACTTGTTACTTCATTGATCTCTCTATGGTTGTATCACGTTAGAGCGGGAATAAGAAGTGCATCTGTGTTTGCGCTATCAAGCCTTGGATTTACACACCAATTGCCTAGCCCAAAACTAAGCTTGAAGCTTGTACTATGGATGCTAGGGCCATGACTCGAGCGCAAATGTCGCTGTTGATCATACAAACATTTGCCCCTAGCAGGATGCGACTCTTGGTTTTGTAGCCAGTGTCTTTGACCACAAGACCAACGGCCTGTCTAGGTTTAAAACATTCTACGTGGTTGACTAATCTTTAAGATCGGCTAGGGAAACCTTGCTATGTTATCCTTGGTGTTCCAACATACAATACAAAGCACCCAGACTTTCTGACACGTCGAGCTATTCAATGACGGCAGAGCTCAACATCTCATTATAGCTTCCGTTTCTCCATCTCGACTCATCCGTAGAACAAAGTCCGATCTGCAGGAATGCTAGTTTTCAGTAGAGGGCAAAGAAGTTTAAGATCTTTGTTTTCGGGCTGCGATCAAAAACGGTAAGACGTATCATTTTGAATTTTAGATATGTTTATATAGCGCAATAGCGTAATTAAATGCTCTTTAGTGTATATTTCTATTGCTTTTATTTCACGAAATAGTGAGTTCCATATCAACATCGGACATTTTCTAGCGGAAGACCGGGAGTCCTTGGTGAACATAACACGTTGTTTTACGGAGACGTCCGAATTAAGTGCCGTTCTATATGAACTTGGGGCGTTTTTTGATTGAATAATTTATCACTTTAAAGTCCTATGTGAATACTTATCTGGTTTGAAATGTGTTTTTGTAATGTTAGCCATAACATAACATAACACAATCTTTTATTCGGGCTTACACAAGGTTTATTCGTTAAAAAAAACCGAATTAGGAACTTTATGAAGCCCGGTGACCTGCTTGGTGTAGTGCTCAAGAGGTTGGGTTGGGTTCGATCCCAAGATTTGTTGGCATGAACATGTATCCATTTAAGTGTATGTATTTGTATAAATAAAATATATTTAAGCATGTCTTTCAGTTCCCTAGCTTGCCATGGTACAAGCTTCGAGCTTAGTTTGCTGCTAGGCAATTGGCGTTTTCAAACCCATTAGGCAAGGATCTTCACAGAAATCAACTCCGTGCATTTATTTATTGCCAACTGAATGGTGATTTTTCATTTGGTATGAAAAATCACCATTCAGTTTGAAGATTTAAAAGTTCCACATCACAAATATTTCCCGGTTAATATGGAACTGTCAGTACCAACTCTTCCAAATATCCTTGCCTAATAATACCTATTCAGTCTGTGATAGTTAATTCTGGCGATATATTATGGAGAAAGTTTCTTTGTGATTTGTTCGTCGTCATTTAGCACCTTTATATAACTAGAAAACCATTTAAGTAGAAAACCCGTGGCCCCTAAAACCAATAGAAAAATGCAGAGACGCCCTAAGTAATGAACAGACCGTAAGCGCAAATGGTTTAAGAAACATAACGAAATAATCGAAAAAACGATGGGACCATCTTACAATGTCGTTAGTCGTTACAAATCTTCTTCTTCTTCCTAGCGTTTATCCCGTTAGTCGTTACCAATGATCCAATTAAATATCTCACCAACAGTACTTGGTACAGTAAATTTTTGGCAACTGGGAGATCGAGTTAAGCTATGGGATATCATCATCAAGTTTTCAGATAAAATCAAAAAGAAAATATGCCTCAAGTATCTCCTAATAAATTTCAAAGTATTATGGTCACAGGCACCAACCAATCTCACTGCGAGAACATTGAAGTATGTGAAACAATATTTATTACACTTAAGTTTATATACTTTTGCCGTAACAGCTTGTATCTTAAAGAATGTGTGAAATACAAAGGAGGTCAGCGTACAAATAATAAGATACATTTATAAAGCACTTCCATCGTACTTCTTCCACGCAGTCTTTAAGATACGAGCTAAAACGGCAAGATATTGAAACATTGTTTGATATACTTATATTTTCTCTCAAAAAGATTCCTTAAAGCCTGTTTATTTATAAAATTTTATCAAATAACTTCATGATGCAGTTTCTTTCCACAAAAACAGAAACAGTCTAGGCGCTGTTGGTGAGATATTGTATCGAATCATTTGTAACAATAAATGGCATTTTCTACACGGTCCCATCGCTATTTTGACTTTTTCATAACATTTGTCTTGCCTTGGTTTTTAAATCACTTGCGTTTAAGGTCTGTCCATTCTTTATTAGTCTCTGCCTTTTTCTAGTGGTTTTAGGAGCCACGGAGCTACTGCTTCAATACGAAGACAGAGGTGAATTTAGTGGTGCCTAATGACGAAGAACAAGACAAAGAGAAACAGTCTCTATGATAAGGGCAGAATAAACTATCACAGACAGAATGGATGCCCATTGCTATGCCTAATCCTAGTAGGAGAGGATCTAGGAGTTAGTACTGACAGTTCCATATAAACCAGGGTAGATCTGTGGTACAAAATATGTTAATCCTAAAACTGAATGAATGGTGAATTTTCATAATTTGATGGCACATCTAAGGAAAACGTAAGTTGATTGCTGTAATGATCCACACCTAGTGTGCCAGGTATGGCGTTGGATATTAAGCTGTAGCAGGAAATTTTCTCGGTCTCGTCATGGCCATCCAGATTTTTTTCCATTCTATCAGCTCATTATTTAACACTAGCGGCCGCCCGCGACTCCGTCCGCGTGGTTTTCGATTTCCAATATCCTATGTGTTATTCTGATGTATAAGCTATATTGTGGTAGTTTCATTCAAATCCATTCAGTAGTTTTTACGTGAAAGAGTAACAAACATCCATACATCCATACATACAAACTTTCGCCTTTATAATAGTAGTAGGATTACAACGGGACTAAACGCGATATTATTTTCGCTTGTGACCACGCCACGGTTGTAGCATCACAGCCGAAACGTCAAGCAGAAAGTACTCAGTAATATATAAAAATAATATCGCGTTTAGTCCCGTTGTAATGTATTCTCAGCTGATTTTTCTTCATCAGTAGGTAGGCAAAGGTGACTATGGTGGAGTCAAGTTTTAACAAAATTCTCAATAAAAATAATAGAAAATGTATTATTACTAATAAGGCAAGACTATATACCTGCCTAGCAATTCATTACACAATGTTTAATTCAAATATTTGAATAATTGAGGATTTTTTTAATTGAACAACGTCTTATCTTATTCCGTTCTTCCAGTAATAACGTCCCATTTTACCATCGGACTAACAAATCGTCTCATAGATTCCGAAGAAAAGTGTTCTACATTCACATGCAACACTCAGAAGTACCATTAATTTCGTATAAAATGGTCCTAAGTTATGTTAAGACTTCTACTTTTTACTATTTATTTTTACATTTATAGTGGTTATCCTGCGAATATGCATTACAACGCATGTATTTTCGTACGAAAATTACGTTACTTAACTTTTCCATCAAAAAACGCCCTATATAAAAATCGATCACCCACAAATAGGAACGGAGCCAAAAAGTATGAATAAAGAGACAAATTGATTCTATATTCTAATTTCATTTTTTCGAAGAAAACCTAAGCCCGTGAAATGTAAATTTCCTTCCTCCACTGAACAACGGCCGGTCTCAACAACAGACGTGGCATCCGCACCGCCCCCACTGTCCCTTGGTCACATGAAGCGTTTTTTTACGGAAAGTTTATCACATGGAACGTTATTCGACTCTGTAACTCTGGAACTAAATAAGATAGAAAAAAAATAAAAATGTACGTCGATAGAGTTCGTTGTCCTTATACTGTTAAGGTATTTAACTCATTTTTGCACTATGATCACATCGGACTGTGTTCTACGGATGAGTCGATCTATTTCGGAAGAGTGCATAATTGGTTTATTGTTTTATTGTCAAAGCCTGCTATCAGCGTCTGGGAAAGTTTCTCGTATCAATTAAAGTTATATTTTGTAACCGCGTAATTGTGAGATTAGTCGCGCGTCTAATCCTTTCATTCGGATGAGTTGGTAACTAGAAAATGCACGTTGAATACGCACTTGATGGAACTCGTAATAGATGACGGATTAAGTAATTTTAAGGCTGAGCACTCACGACAGTTAAATCAGCAACGGAGTTTTTGCAATAAGCAATGTAGGTACACGTTTTATGTTGAAAATATGTCAACAGTTTTGTACATTGCTAATTGCAAAAATTCGGTCAGTGATTTTTACATGGGGGTCGCAGTTATGATCATCATTTAATGAAAAATAAGCAGGTACCAGTTTCAAATTATTGGAGTTAATTATTCCCTTTGTATTTTAAGCATAGGGGTAAGTTAAAAAGATAAATTGGTTACTCTTTGATTCGTAGTTTACTTCACAATTCAGACACAATTCGTTTAAATACAATAGAGTTTAATTTCAATAGAGAATATCTTGACCAACATAAAATATTTAAATAAAAGATACTAATTTACGTGTTTTTTATATCTTTGTTTTATAATAACAAGGTAGGTAGGTGCCTGCGGTAAATGCAATGTCTCGACGACGTCGATGATAAATATTTGTTGGATACTACATATATTAATCTATATATATTCTTTGCTGTAAGTATTTAATTTAGTCTAAACTGTATCGTGCCCTTGATTTGGTCTCGTTTGCTTATTTATCTGCAGAGATAAAACTGTGGATACCGCTTAGAAAAGCACAGATAAATTGCCGGTAATAACTGAACTGACAGGTACGTAAAATGGACAGAATTTCGACATCGAATTTTGCGATGTGCGATTTTAAACGCCTGGCTATTTCGTCAGAACCACCTCGCGAGGGAGAATTTATGCAAATATTTTGTGTATGGCGTGACAGAATCAGGGCAAGCTGCGTATTGTCTCTTAAAGTAAAACAACATTGTGGTTTTGAAGTTTTGTGCAAGCAAGTATCAGCCTATATAAGCGTTTGCAGGTTTGCATCATCATCATCATTTGTTTGTCCCCAAAAAGTTACACCAAAACCTGTAAACTGTGACGCGTTGGAAAAGAAAACTTTGAAAAGTAATTCCAACCAAACATACTGTGATACGTTGGGAGACCTTTACTAAACCTTATTCCCGGCGAGTCACACTTAACTCATCAGTTTTTAATTAATTTTGGGAGATTGGACTGTTAAGAAACTAACTACTCGTACGAGTTACTTAAACATTCACGATCTAATAAATAGACCTTTTCTGGCACGCCGAAATAGTCTATGTATGGTTAAACCACTCGCTAATTACTATTGAGAGGAAAAGCCAATTAATAAGCAATTAAAAATGTATGCTCATCATCCATTCTTGTCCCGGTTAAGATCAATCTTCGACCTCTTGTGCAAAGGGCAGGGTCACTACCTAATACGCAAGCCTTGTCAGTTTCGGTGTTTCTTGAGCATCCAGACAGCCTTTATAAGGTATATTGATTCCATATCTATTGGGTATGATTAATGTGCCTAAATCAATAGGTTCCTTATATGGAGACTGAGAGAGAGTCAAGGCTTTGTTCGCCAGTCTTAGCCAGTCTCATTTCTTACGGCCGATTCCAATAATGTAGGTAGAAGTATCTGACTATAAACGATGCAGGAAAGACGATTCTGGGCTTTCCTGCATCTTTATGCGGCTTAAGGCTTTACGCTGATGATCTCCAAGTATTTTTGAGTTAAGACCAATGAAATCGACCAACTGATGGAAACCTTTTGTATTTAACAAAAATATCTAGACAATTAAACTCTGTTGGGCCTATTTTTACCGAGAAATAGGTACATTGTTGAGGGCAGCTCGTTTGAAAATTAAAATATAATTCCCTATGTAGCTTCAGAGAGCTACTAACCGACAATCATGATATCAAAATATGTAATTTTTTTTTCCACCGCAACCGGATAATTTATTGAGAAAGAGCCACAATAACTCGCCAAATTTTTACAATAAGTATAAGGCAGTCCGCTTTGGGCTACAGTAATGGGGTGACCTGCCTGACCTAGTCCACAATGAGCACCTGATCATATTATTCTCATGCCAAAAATATATATTGTAGGTGCTCAAATAGTACTAATCCAGGTGATCAGGTTGCGGGTGCTACAATATCGGGTGTTCAAAGTGGAACCTCTTTGTCATCAATCAACCGGGACGCAGGGTTCCGGTGACTAGTGTTTAGCGACCTCCAGTCTTTCTCTAGTGTTCAGACATAACCTTCGTGCTAGTGTTAATCTGGATTGCTCAATACGGACGCGTATCCGTAAGCCTTGCTGGGGTGTGCCGGTTTAACGCTTGTTATGCGTATTAATGCTCGCTGAATATCGGTCATAGAATAGATAATCCCTAATATGATGTTTGAAGGGTATTGTTGTGAGCAAAAGCGGTCGCGCTAGCTGGAAACTTAGTAGAAACAATTTGGCTGGCGTGCATTGATTCTTAGGGAACAGGAGTGAGGTAGTTACATCAGGTCAAATAGGTACCACGCGGTTTAGTGGTGTGGCGACACCTATCAACATCGCCACAAAGGAGTAGTTCCGAGAGAACTCAACAGATGGCGCTGAAACGCACTGCGATATTTTTATACCAACCTACATCGCGCTAGCAGAGTTTCCGTCGCGACTTAGCACATATACGACTATATACCAACACAGTGTAGTAAGGACCTCGGTCCCCGAGCTAGATCACCCGCTCGGCAGAAGTACTTCTATCTTTTAGGCAATGGGCGATTTTCCTATAGTGGGTAATAATTAGGTTATAATTCCCTATCTAGTGTCATTCAAAGGAGCCTAATGCATTTTCGTGTAAATTATTTGGCGTTATCTATTGAAAAGTTAAATAAAGTATTGGTTTACCTTTACCGTGAATTCTTTATGTGAGTTCCATTCTTAGTACCTAGGAGCATAGTTTTGCAAAAACGCGTTGGAAACCTATATTTAAACATGAATAAAAATAAAAGAATCATCAAAACTGCCTATTCATTCATAGTGGTCAAAATAAAATCAACTTATGTTTCAAGAATAGATCTGCCGGCGGCTTAAGTTTAAAAATAATATAAATCAGTCAAAACTATCTATTGCTTAATAGCTTTCCAAAGGAGCTTGATTAAATTTGCAAATCAAATGTTTGAATGCAATCTGTATATGGTCAGACTGGTTTGTTAAAAATCACTCTACGATTAAGATTGAATGTATTATTTTTGTTAAAGTGAGAGTTATCGATCTACGAACTGCGATCGCGTGCGCGGTGAGGTTGCGCAATATAATAAGCGGTGCAGATTTTACTATCATAATTATCATCATCATCATCATCACTATCATCATCATCAGCAGCATCAGCTCGTCGCAGTCCACTACTGGACGTAGGCCTCCCCCATATATGGCAGTTGTGCTCACAGTCACCACGCAAGCAGCGAAGACGTTTCGATCACGATGATCATCAAAGTCACATGATGGTAAGTGAACACCGCTGTCAATGGACATCAACAACCGCAAGGGTCGCGGATGCGTTGCCTTCAAGACCCCGCATCCTCCCCAACTGAGCTCTGGCGACCTTACTCACCAGTAGAAACATAGCACAGTAGTACGAAGTGCTACTTCCCCACTGGCAGGCATGTTGGTGACATCAATATGGCAAACAATAAAACACAGGAAAAATACACTTTCAGATATTACTCAGAAGAAGATATAATGTCGTTATAGTGCAATCACTATAGAGTCAATACTAGGGGAAGTATCCCCTTATTTATTTATTTATTTTATTTGGATTACCAACATAAGCATTAGTACAAAATAGCTTGACAATTTATCGCTAATACTTACCTATATCTAACTAAACTTATAATAACAGGTAATCTCAGCATGCAAATATAATATACAATTAAAAAGTGTTATCGTTTAGTCCGACTTTTTTTCATTGTACAGTTGATTGTTTTAACATTTTGTAGTTAAATCTGTCTGTTTGTCTGCAAAGGTTTCATGGTGAATTAGTGCCACCAGCTTCACAGTGGTCTTTGTAACCTTTGCCGGCAAATTTGTTGATTCAAGGAAATTACTAGTTTCAAGTTAAGTTAATTGACTGACTTCGCAATTGGTAAGATAGTCGGTGTTCACGTGCCATAAGAAGGAATTTGTAAAGAGTCAAGATTAGAGCTAATATTTACACACAATTTAGTCACTACATAGTATAAAACAAAGTCGCTTTTTCTGTCATGTTGTCTGTTGTATGTCCCTATGAACGTTTAAATCTTTAAAACTACGCAATGGATTTTGATGCGGTTTTTTTTAATAGATAGAGTAACTCATTAGGAAGGTTTTTATGTATAATATCATCCATTAAATAGTGGACAAGTACCACGGGCGAAGCCGGGGCGGGCCGCTAGTAATATATAAAAAACACTAGCGGCCGCCCGCGAAAGAATTCGTCTGCTCGGATTTCAGATTCTTTTTTTTTCGCATTAAAAGGTAGCCTGTGTTCTTTCTCTGTGCCAAAGGAAAACGGCAAAATGGGTACCACTCATAAAACTTAGCGTTCCCAGAACTGACTATATAGGATTTAAAGGTAATCATGAGACGAACATTTTTCAATTTGAAGTAGATTTTTAGAAGCTGGGAATAGCTGGAAATCCTTGATTGTATTATATTACAAAATCCCTGAAACAAAACACCGGTCATCATTTACATGGAAAAACAGAACGCTTTTGACGTCGTCTAAAGAGCGACTCTTTAGTTTATGTTTGATAAAATGTGTCAAAATTGATCGGAAAGACATCGGTCAATTAATATTCATATATTCATAATCTTTATTGCATTCTTGTTCACAATATTCGCCGTTTTATGATTTGTAAAATGATTTGCCTTCAGTTGAGCACGCAGATACATACAATAAGAAATATGTTTTAAACAATATACGAGTATATTACAATAGATGTGTGTAGGTTGAGCACCTTTGCTCCTGCGCTGTCTGCTATTCTGCGATAAGGGACTCTTCGAGTGTGATTCGTGTGATTATTTGTGAGGACATTTTAATGTTTACCAGAATGTTTTAGTATTTAGTGTGGGAACTTGCTAATGCGGTGATTATTGAAATATGGGCGCCTATCACGCGTACATCGTCATGTCCAATAAGACTCGGATGAAAATGTTCTCAATATTGTTCAGCGCTGGAATTATTCTATCTCACAAAGAAGAAAAGCATAGTTATTTTGGACAAATATAATATAATTATAACATAATGGTGTTGGTCTTTAATTTCCTCGTTGTTATATTGTTTTGTAAAAGCAGTGACTTTTACAAAACAATATAACAAAGCAATGACTGAATGAATGAAAGAAAGACAAAGCATTTTTATGATAGATCAACGTACATACGTTGATCTATCATAAAAATGCTTTATCACCAGTAAGGTGTTCTACCACCCTAAAGGTTTGTATTAGTTTGCGCAATGTTATAAATAATTATAAGCAATAAAAATGGGGGGTCATCAATGATATTTAAAAAAATATAATTGGGGGTCATTCAGGCACTTCAATTTGACAGGTTTCAAAACTGTTTTTAACGCCATCTGGAGAAAGAATTTGACGATTGCATTTTTTGGGACAGAACTATTGACATTTTAGACCAATAGATGTCGGTGCTCGTATATTTAATATACTCCATGGCAATAAGGTCAATTTTTGCTTACATTTCAAAGTGACAGTCAGATGGTCAAAGTGTTAGTAACTTTTGGGGAAATGGCAATTCTGTGGATAATGTAAAAGTTGCATTGGAGGTTATGTTTGAAATAATCTTTTTATCCCCAGCTTTAAAAAATATGTTACCATAACATTTTTTGATAAGCATCATTAGAGGATTGATTTTCTAGTATTCACTTCTTGGAACGCTAAGTCTTTATGTGGTACTGGAAATACATGGGATTCTGCCGTTGTCCTTTCATCAAACTCGGTTGAGAGGTTTAAGCGGGAAAGCGTAACAGACAGACAGACAAACAGAAATACTTCCGCGTTTGTAATATTAGAGGATATTTTATGTTTTCATCATTCTTAGGTGTGTAGGTAACTATCTATTTTTGGTCGTTCATGACTGCCAATATAAACATACATGTATTACCTATTATTAAATATTGTTAAAAGTATCAAACGACTTTAAACAAACCTTGTTTTAAAAACTTTTATTCTAGTTTCATCAACACATGAAAGTCGTGGAATAGATAACATAAATTAGCCATATGTTTACTGAAATGTAACGATGTTTTATGATTCGTGTTAATGTTATGAATATCAAATGTTCATATTACATATGGTACCTATAGTCCATATCACGTAAGGTGATCCCTCTGATGGGTGTCCTTCAAATACGAAATTAAATTTTATTTCAAGGCCGTTTTCCGTAGTGTCTACTCATAATAATTACTTTAAAATAGAGTCGATGTGAAGGCGAACTATCGGCTTTCAACAAAGATGATCCACCTTTGTTGAAACGGACTATACCTACATGGTATATTTTGAAATAGATAGTCGAAGTCTTATTTCGTGTTTTCTTTTTTTTACTCGGGAAATGCGTTGCTTTTTAATTTAAGACGTATATTGTCTGTAGAAACAAAGAAACAATAGAATAGGGACACCGAATGGGTTGTGATTGTAAGATCATAGGATCATTTTAATCATTAAGAATATGGTAAATTCTAGATACTAATATTATGAAGCTCGGATACGGTCTAGATACAGGTGTGTAGTCGTGTTTTATTCTCCTTAGTGTGTTTTGCTAACATTAGTCTCGTCTCGTGCATTTTATTTTTCATATTCTTTATTTTGTTGAGGTACGGACTTGCCGCACCTTAACGATTGAGACTAGGGTTTTATATTCTACCAGGAATAAGGATATTATCTTCTTTAATAACAATTTTTATATTAAAAAAAATAAAAGCTACAAGTCAAAGTAACTTGCATTCTGCTGTCTTGAAAAACAAGTCGTCACGTCACCAATAGACTCATTGAAACGTCAAGAAAAAAATCAAAAGACTAATGTTCTATATTTTGCGCGTTGAAAAATTAGACAAAAGACCGCAGAAGAATGCAGAGCCAATGACCTGGAGGTCACCGATGATTGGTCAGTGATAGATTTTTATTTGACCAGCAGTGTTAGTTTAGACTTGGACCATTTATTAGTCAGGGAGTCACTGTGGTTCAAACTTTGTAGTACTGCGGCCCCAATGCGATTTGTGAGTTAGAATGCTCTCGCATTTTCGAATGAATGAAGAAATGAGTTTGCATACTAACACTTAACTTACTATTGCTCCTCATCTCCAGATGGTTGCATTTTGCAAATATGAATATGAAATCATGCAGCGAAACAAATGACTACTTTCAGTGTGGTGGTAAATTTAAATTAGTTTAAAAGTAACAAAATACCGGTCAATATTTTTTCTATAATTGTAAGAATGTGCATGCTTCGTCTACCTGCGACATTTGTTAATGACTTCTAATTCTAGCGGCCCTTTTTCATCGGCCACGTAGTTTCGTTACATTTCAAATTTGACCACTGCGACCCCGCGTTTGAGTCAACAGTTTGAGAAACACCGTTCCGTCTAACACAGGATTCCACGCCACTTACAAAAAGAATTGCAACCGAATAGTTGCAAGGTCGCTGTGCGAATGTTGCAAGCAACATTTCACTCGATGACGTCCGTCCTATCGATTAGATCGGCCGATCTGGCTGATACGGGTACGTCACTATGCGAATTGTGAAGTTTACTGACAGGCTTCGATAGGACGTTGGTGTCGGCATCTATCACCGATGAAGAGGTAACATTAATCTTTACACTTGAAATTTTGTTCCAGTTAAATAATGGTAAAATCCTTGCAGTTTTCACATTGGCCTCTAAAAGGCAGCCGCATGCTCCGTTTTGTGTAAAGGTCTCCCTCTATAACTTTATATGGAAAAGGGTGATTCTAGGGCGGCATAGAAAAATCGCCCAGGGCGCCCTAAAAACAACTACATATTACCTTCGCCCAAAATTACGCAAGAGTACCTTCTTTAGAAAGAAAATACCACACAATAATCGCAGTCTTAAGTTAGTGTCTTCCATTTTTAGTGCGTGAGTGACTTCTCCGTAAAAGTTGTGCATTGTCACTTATTTTAGTAAACTCAGTTCCGCACGGACGATCAAATGATTTTAGTGAGATCTAAAAAGCGGTCTTTCAATGAACACGCCGCGTCAAGCCAGTCAAATTAATTTACCGTGACCGTTTATCTTCGAGACATTATTTATTTGTATCATGTCTATTCTAGACAAAAAGTGGACTCATATATAGTAAATGTCAAAGAAGTAATCCACGAAAAAATAAAGTACTGACGAGTTTCTGATGTGGCGGAAATTCACCAGAGCAAAAACTGCAACTAATATTAGTTTAGTGTAATAAATTACGTACTTTTTTAAATGAAGCTTGTTACAAGGTCATTTGTTGTATTTTGCAAAGATTTAAATTTTGTTTTCCAAGAAGAAACAATAGTTAAGAGCACATATGTATGTGCCTAAGCGCAGGTGCAGTCCCTTTGCCTTCACTATTATGGGCGGGTTTCAAATTTGATTATGATTAGGTACCAAATTCATACAATAACATATCTGTTCGTCTTAAATATTACATAATTGATCCTCGGAATGTATAGCTTTAGCTCAAGCCATACGCAATAACCATATTCAATTTAAAAAAATATGATCTTTACAAAATACCTTTTAAGTTACCCAATAATTGTTTTGCATAGTTTTTTCAATACGATGTAGGCATGGATGACATCGGATCTCTGAAAGTCGGTCAAGCGCGATCGTGACTGGCACATTGAAGAGCCAGTACATTGACCGTACTCATACTCTACATAATATGTAATGTGTTTGCGCATGTTCGGTAGCGAACAGCTTTAGCGAGTTCGATTCCCGCTAAGGGCAATTTTGTGCGCGATGAACATCGGGACTTTTACTTCATTTGTAGATGTTTATACAAGTTAATACTTAACGCTATGTTATACATTTCCCTGTAATATTCAGTACAGTCACTTTAGTTTGAACTTATGTATAAAATGGTGTGTGGAGTCGATTCCACAAAATAATCCTGTTATAAAAAGTACAAAGGAATTTGACAAAATGGCTGATTAATGCATATGCCATAGCTGCAAAGTAAAATGTGCCAAATTGACAATACAGTATTCCGAGAAACACTTGCGATGTTGCTCCACGCGGAAGGAAAGTTGCTGCAAACATTGTTGCTAGCAACTTTGTTGTTGAGAAACAAATATTATGATGATGAGCTATAGTTCAACAAATATTTAGTGTGCTTACGACAATAAATAAATAAGTGAATATACATCTCATCTCATTGCATACAAATATACTCAACTAGCGGCCGCCCGCGACTCCGTCCGCGTGTATTTCTTTTTTTCGAAATAAAAAGTAGCCTATGTTCTGTCTCAGGGTCTAAAGATTGTCTGTACCAAATTTCATCAAAATCGGTTGCGAGGTTTAAGCGGGAAAGCGTAACAGACAGACAGACAGAGTTACTTTCGCATTTATAATATTAGTTGGGATTATATATTACTAGCGGCCGCCCGCGACTCCGTCCGCGTGGATTTCTTTTTTTCGAAATAAAAAGTAGCCTATGTTCTGTCTCAGGGTCTAAAGATTGTCTGTACCAAATTTCATCAAAATCGGTTGCGAGGTTTAAGCGGGAAAGCGTAACAGACAGACAGACAGACAGACAGACAGACAGACAGAGTTACTTTCGCATTTATAATATTAGTTGGGATATATTATATTATACTAGCGGCCGCCCGCGACTTCGTCCGCGTGGATGTCGGTTTTCATTATACGAATGTTTTTTCCCGCTAACTCCCGTTCCCGTGGGAATTTTGCAATATCCTTTTGCAACTAAGCATCAAGTTTACTACACGCCACCGGCGCCCATAGACAAAATTTAGTGTTGCCACAACACCAAATTTCAAGCGTCTAACTCAAGTAGTTTAGATTTTCCATACAAACTTCCACCCCCTCATTTCGGGGAAGTGGGGGGTTGGAATGGGTCAAAAAGTAGCCTATGTTCTGTCTCAGGGTCTAAAGATTGTCTGTACCAAATTTCATCAAAATCGGTTGCGAGGTTTAAGCGGGAAAGCGTAACAGACAGACAGACAGACAGACAGACAGACAGACAGACAGAGTTACTTTCGCATTTATAATATTAGTTGGGATTAGTTGGGATTAGATACACAACACACACCCAGACCAGGACAAATAGACATATTCATGCATGCAGATGTTAGTCCAGTGCGGGTCTTGAACCCGCAACCTTTTTGGTCTTGGTTTTTGGTCAAATAGTCGACTTCTTGACCTATACCAAGCGGCTCGTCAATTCGTCTATGGATGATTTGTTTTATGTATATGCCAACAACGTGCCTTGTATATTCGGCCTGAAACAGCTATCCCATTTCTTCTTTTTTCTTTTTTCCATTCTTCTCCTGGGTTAACGAAGCGTAAGTATTACATTGGCTAGGAGAGGAGAAGCACATTCCATAATTTTTGGGTATACCTACTGCGACCCATATACATAATACTAGTGGCCGACCGCGGCTCCGTCCGCGTGGATTTCGATTTCCAATAGCCTAAAGCCTTCCTCGTCAAATGGAATATACAACACAAAAATATTTTTTCATATCGGACCAGTGGTAGCTGAGATTAGCTCGTTCAAACAAACAAACAAACAAACTCTTCAGCTTAATATATTAAAAAGTATCATAGATATATTAGTGGGACGAATCAATCTACGCTATGGACTTGACCCCACTTTTGCGAACGCCTAGCAGAGCTCTTTAACAGGTTGATGATGATGCCCAAAAGCACGCTACAGCACGGATGCGCCGTGACGTCACACGCGCGGGCGCGGATCGCGGTCAGTCGGTCTCAATGTCGCTTGTATAATGCCGTAATCGAGTGAAAAGTGTTGTACGACATTGCGTCAGTGGACGGCGGTGTGCGGTAGACAACCAAGATAATGTAACCACTCAGAGGTGCGATTCACTAAGCGCAAATGTCATAAAAACTAAAATGTCATAAACTGTGGGATCAACTGTCGCCTGAGGTTTTTCCGGACCGATACGACCTCCTCACCTTCAAGAAAAGAGCGTACTCCCTTCTAAAAGGCCGGCAAAGCATTTGTGACTCCTCTGGTGTTGCGAGTGTCCATGGGCACAAAAGCCTTGGTCACAGTGGCTCAGTTGGGGAGGGTATGGGTTTTCAAAGGCGACAACGCATCTGCGACTCTTGTACGGTTGTTGATGTCCATACGGAGCAGTGATTACTTGCTTACTTACCATCAGGAGATCCGTTTGTTCGTTCGCCTCCCTGCTGTCAAAAAAAAACCTTTAGCTAAACCTATAAGGTGGTCTAGCCAAGTTGCAACTTTAACTATTGTCGCTATTGCTATCGTTGCGAGCGACTTATACCTTCCTCACGCTCACACAGAAACTTCGTGTGCGGGATGGCAATATTTGTCGAAGCGACGGCGATGCCGATAGTGGACGAAGTTGCAACGTGCATAGGCTACAAGATGTTGCCGTGGTCGAGTTTAACTAATCATAAACTAGTTAATGATTTACAATCTGACAGATAGGCCGCCATTTTTATCAGTTGCGGCTATCAAGAACTAGTCTGAAAATGGTGCCCTGAGTTATTCAAAGAAAATGTACGTTTTACGTATGCCTGTTCTTTTGTGGTTATAATGGGTTGGTAGCATTCCCACTAAAGCCACATCCAAGAATTTATATAGATTTATATATACTTGCAGTTCAATATTCGGATCAAAGGTTACTTTTTCGTCTGACGTGCTTTTGCCTGCTTAAAGCCTTCCCCGAAAACTGGACTATCCAATACAAAAACATTTTTTCAATGCGCACCAGTACTTCCTGAAATAAGCGCGTTCAAACAAACTATTCAGCTTTATCATATTAGCATACACTTTATAAGAAACGCAATGAACTGTCTCGCATAAAGCCGTCCGTGTCGCGGTCAGCTGTGTATGCGCACCTTCTGTTTGCGCGCCGAAACCATGCCGCCAGCCATGCGCCATGTGCCGCGCGCAAACATCACAACAATGCGCGCACGCTTGCGATCAGTCGCAGTCGTGATCACAACAAAGCGCGCAAGCTCGCGATTAGTCGCAGTCGTGTCGCAACTACATTTAAGATGTGCCGCGCGCAAAAAATGACAGACAATGATGTCTTGTTGATTTAGTAGTTTAGCAGGTATCTGAGTCTTATTCTCGGGCCAAGCGATGATTTTGGATAAATAATGGTAGAGTCACAGATAGAGTCATCTGAAATAAACACGAAAATCGAATTAGAACAAAGTATTGGGGGTATTTTTATTTTTTTAAGATAATGTGCTTTTTAGAGGGTTATTTTATTGAAGATTTATTTTGTTTTCAGTCACAGCATTCAATTTCTGTGTTGCTACAACTCAGTTTAAGAGTTTAAGATTAATGCTTTGTTCAATTATTATATCGCTTACCTTGACATACAATCAACTTTGTATGTATTTATACAGAATTTCAAAACCACCAACTAACCAGTCAACAGTGCTCCCTGTAAATTAGATATATAGCATTTGAAAAAAAAAAGTGGAAAAATGATTGTCCAAAATTCTCTCTAACCTTGTATAAATTTATATGGTGTTCTGAGTATGTATAATTTCAAAAAAGTGTTTAATGTCATTGTCGTGGCCAAGTCGCAAGTGTGCACATTTTATGTGCCACATCGAGTGTTGTGGCTGTGTGGCCTAATTACAGACCACTCAGATAATTGCGATGCACAAGAATAACAATTGAGAAGTTATGTCAGATGTAAATAAGCGTAACGGATGCGTGTTACGATACCCACATCTAAGTGTTTGTAGTAGCAGATCGATTAACTTTTTATTTATATGGAAGTAATTTTTTAAATCACTGCATGATTTAGATTGAATTTGTAGCTAAGTGACGAGTCAAAGACTTTTGCTGCACAATGTTTAAGTTTCTATTAACGCTAGAAGAATTAAATAAACAATAGAAGATTTTATCAAACCAATGCAGAGACAATAACTTATAGAGAAAAAAAAACTTTTATTGTCTTGTCCATAAGTAATTATAATTATGGACCCGTATCCATCCGCATGGTCTGGGAATCATCTTTATAATCATTGACTTCTACTAACTACTGACCAGCTTAATCTATGTATGTATGTAATCACGATCTAATCAGCCACTTTTAAAACACAGTATGCGCATTGATTGAGTAACATACCAATACTGTACGAAAAGTTTAATACAAAACATCAACAGTAATCAAAAACATCGTTCATCAAGGATGCTTGAAAAGGTATCTCTTTCATGTGTCAATTATTCCATTTATACGCAGGTAACCATTAAAATATAAATAAACATACTTGAATACCAGAATGTTATTCTCAATTTCAAGGTCCCGATGATTCTAACGAAAATAAATTAAAGAACCATGTAAACGAGAGATAAATTGTGGGTCACTGTATACATTACATAGAGTGGAAGTCGCCGTGGAATTTGAATGCCTTTCGGAAGACGGAACATGTTCGAAACCGAGATGATAATATTATGAAAGCGTGTTGCTTTATGTTATTGTATCATTTGGATGTTATGTCAATGATGAATCATTTCTTCTTTCTGAAGATATTACAAAAAATATTTACTAAAATAATGTCTTCGCAAAGTTAGGTAGAGCACAGTGAAGTAATACTTAGTAACTGTTGTGCTATGTTTCTGCTGGTGAGTAAGGTTGCCAGAGCTCAGTTGGGGAAGGTATGGGGTTTTTAAAGGCAGGCTATGCATCTGCAACCCTTGTACGGTTGTTGATGTCCATGGACAGAGGTGATCACTTACCATCAGGTGACCCGATTGTTCGTTTTCCTCCCTATCATATAAAAAGATCGTTGTGTTCGTTTAGTATTGCACCTCTTCCTTCCATAAGATCACAATGAAGTAGGTTTTCATTACTGTGGGTAGGGCGACGTGGTCAGTTACCAATAGGAGAGCTTTGTACAGACAGACAACCGCATGTCCAAACGAAACGTTTTGGACATTGTACCACCCTAATCTCAGCGGCATAAGATCTATTATGACCACGACCCTCAGTAATGAGGAATACGACTCAAGGAGGTTTACCATTGAGCGTGGCTAACTGTACTTATCTGCCGATTAATGTTGTGATAAAAAATCATTGTTCTGTTGTGTAGCGGTCATTACATTGTATCATCGTCGTTACGCAATGAGAAGCTAAATGTCAAGTCATTGATACTCCATTACCAATGATGTATCTGTTATACTCAGATTAAAGCCAATTAGAACCATGGGAAATGGAAAATTCACATGGCTCTTATTGGGAATTCAACCCAGGACCTCGTAACCAAGGCCCGGTACTTAAGTTACGAGTTTATAGACACGTTCACCCATCAAAATGCTATTATTTGTAAGTACTTTACGACGAGCCCCCTAAACGATAGTTCAATGACTTTTTGATTTCTTCAATTTCTATTAGATAAGGTTTTTCTGCACCAATAAATAACAAAAGTAGAAACCGACTATCACACCAGTCGGGTCGGAACTGTAAAAGCATTGCAGTATTCGCAAATATTGCATGTAGGTACCTTGTCATGAGGACGAGTTTGTTAAGACCCAATAACTTTTTAAGTGCTTTATTGATACATTAAATTTTTCACTTGACATTGATAGTTGCAGAAATAACATAGAAGTTGTTTAGAGCTGCCGTTTAATCAATGATTATATTAATATGTATTTATTTAAGAGAGGATATTACTTCTACAACGGTACTTAACGCGATTCAGCTTTAAGTGTGGCCTGAGGTTATGTAGACTATTTATATCGCAGTAAATAGGTGGATTGTCGTATTGAATACGTTTTGGTAAACACACAAACAGGCAACACTGAGGGTAAAGCTTGATTGACTAGGATTTTAAAAGTGTCATACTAAGGTGGAAAGACGGAGTTTCATGAGTCACGTCATGAAATAAAAAATAGAACCTACAAACAATTTTTTCTTCTTTGGAAATGAGGGTTTGAAATTGAAACATCCCTAATTTAAGGTTGTTGGTCTTCGAACCCGTCACACCAACTGTGCTTTGGGAATTGCTTGCCACCAAGTAATTCTGGTGGCAAGCAACTCCCAAAGCACAGTTATATTGTGATTTTTTATACTTTGTATTTTTATTCAGGCCTGAACCTTGAACTATGAACCTTACTCTGATCGAGATATTTAGGTGAACAAAATTAATTTTAGGGCTGTCTTTTAAAACTTAACAAGGGATATTCTATGTATGACAGTTAGTTTTTCTTGCCGATTTTCCGAATTTTCGGTTATCAGAATCGATTCCAGTCCCATTTAATTCGGAAAATCGGCATTCTACTGTAATATCATTATTCAGTAGGACTTCTCTGTAGTCTTACTCCAAGTTATATGAGCACTGTGCGTCGCGACGACTCTGCCATCTCGTGACTCATATTCAAAACTTTTACTCTCAATGTCGGTAATTCTACTGTCAAACCACGGAAAACACGGTGCCTTATTCTGTCATCTAGTGTCTTATATTCGAAGCTTTCATGCTAAATGTCAAATTTTACTGTCAAACCACAGAAAAAAACGGGATTTTGGCGCCCTCTATAGTTTCTACACGGTGCCTATAGTTTCTGCACGGTGCCTATAGTTTTTTTTATCATTCCGTGACGGTCATCGTCGGATCATCGCTTACGCAACATCTGTTCGCACGGCTGTCAAACAAATGTCATGTTACACGGCCGTTAATGTGCCCATTGTAGATTATATCGCGGCTTTGTAAATTGGCATTGTCTTGTATGCATTCGCGAATCGTTAATATTTCTCTGGCCATTATAATAGGTAATACTTTCGGCAGAATGATCTGTTACGTGATACTCTTGCTGTTTGATGGTTATGGATTGGTTGTTATAAGCTTCATTTATTTAAAGTGCTTTCCGTTGGTTATGAGCTTGTTGCCTCGTTTAGGAGATTGTCTTATAGTATTTCAGTCTAACTCCTAGACGTAGGTCTCCCCTGGAGTGAATTATAGGACCCTCACTCCGGCTTACACCTTTCAGTCAATCCTTTTCAAACTTTTATCCATCTGGCTGTAACTGTAAGGCTTCTATTTTTGACGGGCCCGTTGGTCTAGTGGTCAGTGACCCTGGCTACAAAATCAAGGGTTGCGGGTTCGAACGCCGCTAGGGGCAAATGTTTGTGTGATGAACATCGGCATTAGTACTAGAGTCTTAAGTGTGTTTAAAATTGTTTAAGTATGACGTTTATCCTTTGCCTAGCTTCCATTGTACAAGCTTCAAGCTTAGTTTGGGGCTACTCAATTGGTGTTTACAAAGTTTTAATATTATTCATTTTGATTTATACTCACCCTTACCTGTGCCCTTACCAAGCTTGGTCTACTAGCAAGTGCTGAAGTTGAAGTCACAGGGATCTATAAATTTCAACAATACTAATGATTCGTCTAAACGTATATCCCGATCAAACATACATTTAAATGTTTCTCCTGGATGGGGTTAAAAACTCTAGACCCTAGGTTGGGTCAATGGGTAAAATGGTTACCTGATGGTAAGTAGCTGCCGCCGATCAAGGACTTCTAAGGGTACCTAGGTATATGGTGATAACAAACATTGAGTCGGCCAAAATATGTATAAAGCCAATTTTTAATGAAGTTACCTAATTTATTTGATTACGACAGCGCCGCGGCCTCTCAAACTAAATGTTAATTCAAGCAATTATTTTATTTATCTCTTATATAAATTCCACCTTTTAATTGCGCTAGGATAGTAAGTATTAATTTACTGAGGCACCGTTAGCGACTGTAAAATTATCATACGAGTAGTATTGTGTAACCTAGGATATTTAATGCCTTAATGGGTTAGATAAAAGTGGGGTCAACAGTGTGAAAGACATGCGGCATCTTGAAAGAGAAAGAATGAATATATTTTTGTAATGAATGTGAATGAATATATATTGTAAAAAATATATAAAAAATAGATAGATAGGTAGATAAAAATATTATATATTTTTTACTACAAATTGATATTTCAACATTCGGTTCCTAACCTGATGCGACGGATCGATTTGTTTAGGTTTATATTTTTCATGTTTTTATAATTTTGTCGTCTATGCCTAGGAATTAATAGATAATTGGTGTAGAAATAATAAAATACCTAGTTATAAGAAGTACATATTTGATCAATGCGGTCATTGAATTTCCAAAGAAGATGCGTGTCAGAAATCTCCATTTTTAGGAGACATTTGCAAAAGTAGTGTAGGTTCTTGTAAGATGAATTACGGCCTAATTATTAGGTATGACCCTATATTTCATAAGTAAGTATCATGATACTAGTGATATACGGGGTAATAATAGCGGTCAAAACCGGTTAAAGGGTAATTTTTAACTCGAATAATCTGATAAGCGCCCCGCATGCGACAGTTTACTCGGACAAATCCCACGAACAATGCCTCACCTTGGATAAATTTAATCAAATTAATTCATTATTTAGACTTTTGCTCTTACACATTATTTTAGAAGCCCGTAAGAGTTGGGTCAAGGCTTTTTCTCACATTATCGTGTCGCCTTGACGTCTGTTTTCAAATATTTCAGCCTTTTTCTCTGTCGCAACGTCGTCGAGTGAAACAAAATCAATAAATGAGTTATTCCTTTATCGATTTTATATCGAGTCACGACTTTCGATACCGTGTGCGTTATTCGGATTGCTAGATAACAAAAATATTAGTTAATACAACCCAACTAAACTAATGATAGTAAGATCTATATAACTAAGTAATCCTAGAAAATCGTAATAAATAATTTTATTATTCATGAGGTATTGTTATCCAATATTGCATTAGGGTTGGTTCTTTTAATGAAATGAGTTACTGTTACTGAGTTTAAGATTCTCGCCTGAGCTACTTGAGATTTGTGACAGGTAGAGCTTTGTGGAACTTCCCGAATAAGCCGCTCTCGTCTGGAGAAGTACCTCCACCTTACAATGACCAAAGTGATGTAGCATTTCGTAACTGTTGTGCTAATTTCTGCAGGTGGTTAGGTCGCCAGAGCCCAGTTGGTGAGGGTATGTAGGGTGACCCTCTCGATCGTTTGCCTCCCTATCACATAAAATACGGAACCATAAAAAAGAGTGATAGTACTATTGTGCATGTAAAAATGCCTAAAATAAAGTGATACAGACAGTTACGATGACGGTAGGTACATCAGGACCCGTTATTAATAAATGAAATGTGCGCATCTAAATTTGGGAGAGCACAGCATTAGCGAAGTTATTTCGTAATGAACGATCGCGATATGCTTATTTGTAGTCATTTATTTGAGAGCTTCGGTGTCGTCTATTATGGGCGTGTAATAACTTTACGAGGTCGTGCTTTATATTTTAATATTATTAATATTTTTCTCATCGTCAAACAAATTATGAAATTAGCGATGAAATGATATTTCCCGAGTAAAACTATTTCTATGGTATGGTATTGGTATAGGGAAAATATCAATTTAATGTGTAATAATTCGGATCAGCCCATTAAAGTAACTGCCTCCGTGGTGTAGTGGTTAGAGCGTTGAGCTCAAAAACCGCTGATGTGGTGGGTTCGAATTCGAATCCCGCGGGGAACATTTAGGAACCGGTTAGTTAGGACATTGTATGATTAACCTGATGAGTCTATAAGAATGATGATTCCATGCATCGGAAGCACGTTAAGCCTTTGGTCCCAACTATGATTCGAGTTTTCTGGTTTCCCTTTTTTGGGTTGCAGAGGTCAGACGACAGTCGATGCAATGTTATACCAGACTTGTCAATTCAGGATCATAGTCGAAGCGTACCCGGGCTCCAAGGCAATTGTCGAGGTTGCAACCGGGATAAGCGCTAAGATGATGATGGATCAAAAGCCCATTTAAGCCCCCACTGGCCGTGGCAAACGTCTTTCTGATGGATAGGGAGATCTGGCTTTAAATCACCATGCGGTCCTAGTGTGGATAGGAGGTTATTGACGTTGCCTAATACAGACGAAAAGAGGGAGTTATCGAGACTGGCGAAGTACGGGATAAAAAAAAATACCCATTCGATGACCGGCTTTACGAATATTGCTTAACTTCAACTTTGCCACCGAGCTCTTCCATTTGTGTAATAAGTATTTATTTAATTGGCATTAAACGTGTGAGTACGGTATCACACGCTGAGGTGTAATGCTGATTGATACCATGGCCAGGTTGCTCAATAAAAGTAATCTTAGCAACGAATACGACTGTTTCTTGACGTGATGTGCTGTGGGGTGACTATGCAATCAAGCTTTGTTGGATATATTTGAAACTGTTTTGCTTATGTTTCTATCTTTTTGTTTGTAAAACC
The DNA here is from genome assembly GCA_958496325.1 of Nomophila noctuella. Classification (NCBI taxonomy): domain Eukaryota; kingdom Metazoa; phylum Arthropoda; class Insecta; order Lepidoptera; family Crambidae; genus Nomophila; species Nomophila noctuella. The sequence continues at coordinate 2,731,135 of OY292498.1, forward strand.
AGGACTTAGCTTTTCTCTTTTTCTTGAAATTCAGTGGACTGAGAACTTGAGAGCAAGCAAGTCTTCAGTTAAGAAAGATAAATTTACGGTTAAGGGCACGGTTATCATAACACCCGTTCCTCTTGAAAAATAAAGACACATTTTGGTTTAATTTATGTAAAAAAAAAAACCAAAAATTCAAATCATACAACGTATGTTCAGGTTACGCTCACGGTGTAGAACAGAAAAATAAACTTTTGGGTACTATTCTTTTGTCCCTTTTATTTTTAAACACGTCAAATTACAGATCCTTGGAAATCAGAACAATTAAAATTACTCATTACTATTGTATGCATTTTTAAAAAATTACAACTCACAACGTTTTGTTCGTACAAGCATTGCACTCGTTAATAAAAAAAGTATAAAACGTCAATTGCATGTCTCGCCCCCACACTCGCTCCTGGCCACCTCGTGACAGGCGGCTGTCAAACTTGGCGCGTGCGCGGCGCAACTAGCGCGTGACGCGACACGGGAGACGCTTGCGCAACGCGCGCATTTTGATTACTGGAACACAACACCGAGGCGCAGGTCGCGTGATACAAGCCGACAGGGCGGGATGAGCGTGATCACTGTTGAGTAGATGTAGAACTCAGCAGTCAATTACTTCACCGATCAAAACCCATTGCAAGAACGGTAGAAGGATTATTGAGAACGAGACTGATGGTGGCCACCGTTACTCACTTAAGCGCCAGACGTTTCGGCTCGCGACAAGCTTCGTCAGCTTATCTGCGAATAGTTAGGACGTGGAGCAATAGGTAGTTAACATTGTAAATGGTGAGGTAAAGCCAAAACGTCAATTGCCTGTCCCGCCCCCACACCCGCTCCTGGCCACCTCGTGACAGGCGGCTGTCAAACTTGGCGCGTGCGCGGCGCAACTAGCGCGTGACGCGACACGGGAGACGCTTGCGCAACGCGCGCGTGTTGATTACTGGAACACAACACCGAGGCGCGAGGCGCGAGATACAAGGCGTGATGAGCGTGCACACTGATAGGTAGCTTTAATAATGGTGGAGTGTGTGGGAACTTCATTAAAACGAGTAAATATTAATTACAGTTCTATACTGTCACAGTTCATTTATTTAGGAATGAGTAATGTTGTTCATATTATACATATTCAGTTCATTACATTGTCATCCACAGATTTTTTTTGCAAATCAGTAATGTATTATTTGTTACCATGTGCATTACGAACGAAAGAAAAATAAATGCTCGCATTCTAATCGTGTCAGAATTAAAATAATAAAACGTCTATTGCCTTAATTGCCTGTCCCGCCCCCGCACTCGCTCCTGGCTACCTCGTGACAGGCGGCTGTCAAACTCGGCGCGTGCGCGGCGCAACTAGCGCGTGACGCGACACGGGAGACGCTTGCGCAACGCGCGCGTGTTGATTACTGGAACACAACACCGAGGCGCGGGGCGCGAGATACAAGGCGGGCAGAATGAGCGTGATCACTGTTGAGCAGGTGTAGAACTCATCAGTCAATTGCTTCACCGATCAAATTTGGGCCACTGCTGGAAATGAAATGAAAAGTAAATAACTCGCATTCTAAAATCGTGTGAGACTAAAAAGGTAAAACGTCAGTCGCCTGTCCCGCCCCCACACTCGCTCCTGGCCGCCTCGTGACAGGCGGCTGTCAAACTTGGCGCGTGCGCGGCGCAACTAGCGCGTGACGCGACACGGGAGACGCTTGCGCAATGCGTACGGTGTTAATTACTGGAACACAATACCAAGGCGCGAGGCGCGAGATACAAGCCGACAGGGCGGGATGAGCGTGATCACTGTTGAGTAGATGTAGAACTCAGCAGTCAATTACTTCACCGATCAAAACCCATTGCAAGAACGGTAGAGGGATTATTGAGACTGCCGGTGGCCAAAGCTCCAAGCGTTTGGGCTCGCGTCAAGATTCGTCAGCTAACTTGCGTATTTTTAGGACGTGGAGCAATAGGTTGTAAATGTTGTAAATGGTGAGGTTTGGTGGTGTAACGTAATAAAACTAAATATCTCGCATTCTAATCGCGTAAGAATGAAAAGGTAAAACGTCAATTGCCTGTCCTGCCCCCACACCCGCTCCTGGCCACCTTGTGACAGGCGGCTGTCAAACTTGGCGCGTGCGCGACGCAACTAGCGCGTGACGCGACACGGGAGACGCTTGCGCAACGCGCGCGTGTTGATTACTGGAACACAACACCGAGGCGCGAGGCGCGAGATACAAGGCGATGGGGCGGGATGAGCATGATCAATGTTGTACATTTTGCGATTTGGTGATAACTTTGTTGTATCTGGCACCTAAATATTGACTACAGTTCTATACTGACTTCATTAGCTTGTTATCAACCGCAATACATTTTTGCAAATAAATATGTTTTTTGTTACCTTGTACATAAGTAATGACATGAAACTAAATAGCTGGCATTGGCGTGTAAGAATAAAAAAAGTAAAACGTCAGTCGCCTGTCCCGCCCCCGCACTCGCTCCTGGCCACCTCGTGACAGGCGGCTGTCAAACTTGGCGCGTGCGCGGCGCAACTAGCGCGTGACGCGACACGGGAGACGCTTGCGCAACGCGCGCGGGTTGATTACTGGAACACAACACCGAGGTGCGAGGCGCGAGATACAAGGCGACAGGACGGGATGAGCGTGATCACTGTTGAGCAGGTGTAGAACTCATCAGTCAATTGCTTCACCGGTCAAATTCGGGCCACTGCTGGAAATGAAATGAAAAGTAAATAACTCGCATTCTAAAATCGTGTGAGACTAAAAAGGTAAAACGTCAGTCGCCTGTCCCGCCTCCACACTCGCTCCTGGCCACTTTGTGACAGGCGGCTGTCAAACTTGGCGCGTGCGCGGCGCAACTAGCGCGTGACGCGACACGGGAGACGCTTGCGCAACGCGCGCGGGTTGATTACTGGAACACTACACCGTGGTGTGAGTCGCGTGATACAAGGCGTGATGAGCGTGCACACTGATAGGTAGCTTTAATAATGGTTGAGTGTGTGGGAACTTCATTGAAACGAGTAAATATTAATTACAGTTCTATATTGTCACAGTTCATTTATTTAGGAATGAGTAATGTTGTTCATATTATACATATTTAGTTCATTACATTGTCATCCACCGATTTTTTTTGCAAATCAATAATGTATTATTTGTTACCATGTGCACTACGAACGAAAGAAAAATAAATGCTCGCATTCTAATCGTGTCAGAATTAAAATAGTAAAACGTCTATTGCCTCAATTGCCAGTCCCGCCCTTCACACGCTCCTGGCCACCTCGTGACAGGCGGCTGTCAAACTTGGCGCGTGCGCGGTGCAACTAGCGCGTGACGCGACACGGGACACGCTTGCGCAACGCGCGCGTGTTGATTACTGGAACACAACACCGAGGTGCGAGGCGCGAGATACAAGGCGACAGGGCGGGATGAGCGTGATCACTGTTGAGTAGATGTAGAACTCAGCAGTCAATTGCTTCACCGATCAAAACCCATTGCAAGAACGGTAGAGGGATTATTGAGACTGCCCTTGGCCAAAGCTCCAGACGTTTTGGCATAGATATTTATATTTATTTAAATATTTAGTTAGTTCATTACATTTTCATTCACCGTATTTTTTTGGATTTTTTTTTGTTACCATATCCTCTTATAACGAATTAAAACTGAATAGCTCCTATGCATTTGTGTTAGAATAAAAAAGTAATACGTCAATTGCTTGTCCCGCCCCCGCACCCTCTCCTGGCCACCTCGTGACAGGCGGCTGTCAAACTTGGCGCGTGCGCGGCGCAACTAGCGCGTGACGCGACACGGGAGACGCTTGCGCAACGCGCGCGTGTTGATTACTGGAACACAACACCGAGGTGCGAGGCGCGAGGTACAAGCCGACAGGGCGAGATGAGCGTGATCACTGTTGAGCAGGTGTAGAACTCATCAGTCAATTGCTTCACCGATCAAATTCGGGCCACTGCTGGAAATGAAATGAAAAGTAAATAACTCGCATTCTAAAATCGCGTAAGAATAAAAAAGTAAAACGTCAATTGCCTGTCCCGCCCCCACACTCGCTCTTGGCCACCACGTGACAGGCGGCTGTCAAACTTGGCGCGTGCGGCGCAACTAGCGCGTGACGCGACACGGGAGACGCTTGCGCAATGCGTACGGTGTTAATTACTGGAACACAATACCAAGGCGCGAGGCGCGAGATACAAGGCGACAGGACGGGATAAGTAAGCGTTGCGCTGAAGATGAAAAGTGAAAAGCAATCCCCTCTCGCGCAGGGCGGCAAGCGGTTAGCGCAGGATATGGGTCATGGGGGTTTTAGTGGGTACTTGCGGCGATTCACAGGTGACACTTCAAGTTCATCAGCTACGTTTTGTCAATTTTCAGGTCAACTTACTACTTAAAGGTTCAAAACGGTTCAATCAAGTGACTCGTCTGAAGGGTCACCCAAAATTTACAGAAGACAACAGTGAAGTCTTTCTTGTGAAGTTGTTGATGGTGGTGGTTCTTTTCATCACCTCAAAATGTTTCTGATACTTCCGTAAGCCCTATGTAGGTACGGCACAATAACGACTACAATATTTATTTTAATACTTACAAGCTTTTAACGCACAGGAACTGTTAATGACGTTAAATTTAAATCCATCAAAGAAGTTCCTATCCAATCTATCGTCTAAGTAAGCAATAATGCAGTTATTTTACGTGCAAGGTGCGCCGTATGCATTATTAGCGAATGCGGCCGCTGCATTTAATTGCACAAGAGTCGTCTGCCGCCGAGCGCCTTATGCGCTGTCGCCGCGGCCTGCGCTTGCGCAACCTCTAAGGCCGAATTACGCTTATCGGATCCCAGCTAATCCATGCTCCGGTCTTGAAGAAATTTGTTATTCAGATTAAAAAGTCGCAGTACTGTTGTCGTCGTGGTAATATTTTAGATTTTGTACTTAACGGCTACGCTTCTTTTGTTTGTAAAATTTGTTTGTGAAAACGATTAAAATTGACATGATTTAGGATTTTTGAGCTGCGGAGCCAATTTGAGCTACGGAGACAGACCATACTCGCTGGCACAACGATTCATTTGAGTTTTTACACTGTGTTCTTATATGTAAATGAATAATACCAACTGTTAGTTCCAAGGATACAAACACACACGGATGCAGGCCTATCTAAACCTAAAAGATCATCATCATCATCCTAGCGCTTGTCCCGGCCGCATCCTCGGCCATTGCCTTGGAGTCCAGCCTGAAAGATATGGCGCGTAAAAGCGTTCTTCTGCGAAAAAGAGGAAAGAAGGCATTGCTGGGCTTGTTTCACGAGTCGACAGTAATTTTTAATTTATTTCAAACGTCTTATTATGTTGTACATTAGCAAAATTGAGAGGTAACTCGTCATTTTATGACATCAAATTAGCACAATAACACAATTATAAGCTGTTATGCCAGTAGGTTGTAATAACTTTTATTTTATTAATTAATCGTAAAATTTTTGTGATATACTTGCGCAATTCCAAGCTAATATAAAATAAATAAGATTTTAAACTTTAGAAATTTAATTTCAGTAAACTAATTTATGCTGTTGGTAAATAGATAGATAGATAGATAGATAAATCATTTATTTGCATCAAACAACACACAGCAATGTAACAATAACAGAGAGAAACATACAATAAAATGCACAAACAAAAATATTAATAAAATACATAAGTAATTAGGTTAACATAAGGTGCATTAATACATGCGGTATGTGCGTTGCAGCGACACAAACGGGTTAACAGCTCAGCGATACGTTTGCGCACAGTGCAAACCACCGATTTTCAGCTGCCACCCCGTGACAGACGCAAAGGACGCGATAAAATATATAGGTTATAATAATATAAATATGCAAAAAAGTCAAAAAGTAGTGCGGAAGCAAATAGATAACATTTATAAGAAGGATAAATTTAAACGGTATAAATGATTACAAAGGTGTAAGTTGTAGGTTTAAATAATAGCATAGTAAGGTAATAGTAATAATAAAAGACACAATACAAGATATTAGGGCAATAGCAAACAACCGTCACACATGCGACCAAAAAATCCTTCACTGGATTTTTGACTTTCCAATAAGGCACACCTCAGGCGTTTTTTGAACGTATATTTAGAGGTGATCGATCTTATTGGAGGTGGAATATTGTTCCAGCATTTAGTCGCATGGTAACGGAAGCTGCCGGTGAAGCTCACTGTTTTATGTTTTTGGGTCATCAAAGGCGGGCGCACAGATCGCAGCGCATTAGACCGATGCTGATGCTGAGATTCAGTAAACTTTAATTTGGAATACAGATACTCTGGTTTTTTCGATTTAACGAGATCAAACATAAGAATAGCCATATTATTATGTAAGCGTCTACTAATGTTGCTGGCGAAACTTATTTGTCATCTAAGTAAACTTATATCACTGGAAATATTCTTCAGTCATCCTTGCGCTTATCCCAGTTGCATCCTCGGCCATTGCCTCGGAGCCTAGGGTACGCTACGACTATGATGCTGAATTAGACAAGCCTGTTTATTGCAATCGAGCGACTGTCGTCTAAAGTCGTCTTACCTCCGCTCCGTAACGCTTACAAGGGAAACCAAACTATTCGGATCATAGTCGGTACCAACGGCTTAACGTGCCTTCCGAAGCACGGATTCATTCTTATCGGACAATCAGGTGATTCATGCCTGTAATGTCCTATCCTAACCAACACAAAGTGAAAGTATTTCCCGTAGAATTTGAACCCACGACCTCCGAGATTTTTCAGCAGAGCGCTCTAACCACTTAACCTCGGAGGCAGGAAATCTTCTTCAGTATTACCGATATACCAATCATTATTTAATTTATGGTACTCTTATTGGATTATGGTTGCCTTTATTCGATAATCATTGGAGTCGAGGTTGTTTAAAGCAGACCGGAACCGTCGTTAAGGAGACTTTAACAAGGGAGAAAACAGTACCCGTCGTCCTAGACTAATGGTACCACCTATAGTCGATCCGCGTATATAGCGCTGAAGATGTATGATAACTCTGGAAAAGAATGAGGCAACATCAGAACGGAACTAAACGCGATATTATTTTTTTATGTAAGTAAGTAATTTAGGCAAAAAAATATATCGCGTTTTGTTTCCGTCTAATGTTGTCTAATAATAATGCAACGCGAAAGCTTACAGTTATCTCCACCTATCACATAAAGATTCATTGGAATTGCGTAATGAAAATAATTATTTCATTTTTCTATGAGAATACGTTACGTATTGCCTTGGTCATTGGCCCTTGCTCCGTCGACAAAGGCACTTAATAAATATGACAATAGGACGACGCATTAAGCTAAATCTCAAAACATGTTAAGAAACCAAGTAATGGCAGGCCAACAATGCGTCTTTTAAAAGCAGTAATATTCCAAATTCCTCGCATTTGTGAAGGGCCGTTACCCGCGGATTGAGCAATCCCCACCGCATTGATGTGAAGCCAGAGGTTAATTCTTTTAAAGATAATCTTAGTATTAGATGTAATTTCTGTAACATGCAATTATTCTTTGCATCAAGGTTTGAAACACAATGTAGTTGAGAACAGAGAGATGGATTTAAATTCGCAAAATAATACACGTACTTATTACGATTAGATATTTTTACAGTTTTTCGCAATTAACTTTACATTTTGGCCATTAAATTACATAAATTCGGACAATAAGTTAATTAATATTAGGGCTTCGCAGGAGTGATTACATGTTTTAAAAAACCAATTGCATTGATACGATGTTCGTGCTTTTCCAGACCGGAAAAACATGACTTGCCCAGGTATCTATAGGCATAACCCCATATCTAGGGGAGGCATAAGTACGTACATATCGGCTTATGTCCATTTGCAACGGAGAATAATGATTGGCAGCGAATAGTAAAAATAATAGTCTTACTGCCAGTCATATTAAGTGTGGTAATCGTGAGGCAATCTCCCGATCGCAATTAGGCGTACCTTTACATAATACCGGCTTTGTTACAGCGGATCTTCTTCAGATCTTATCCGATGTGAATAATGAGCCGCGACAGCATGGTAACATCATCATCGATTGGGTTGGGGCCATAGTTCACTGGTACTATCGAGAGCATAAGCATAAGTATTTTGTGTGTTGTATAACTAATTTCTTGACGGGCCACATAGCATATAATGTCACATAACTCTTTGTTACCCCAGGCAAAAGGTATGCGTAATGCCTTTCCCAATGCAAAAATGAGTGTACTTTGTAAAGTGTTTTCGAAAACAAAATAAAATGTATTTGTTACTAAATAAAAATAAAATAGAAATATATAGCTTTCATATTTAATGAAAGGATGAATGATACTTATTTCACTGTAATTGGTTGCTAAAATAACTATCATAATGTATGTTTTATCATATAAGTCATTTCAAAAGTAAATCTGTTATGAAAAAAAACAGATTCACTTTTGCTATCAACTGTACATTCTATTCGTATAACAAACAAATCAAAGTTAACAAAGTAAGTGGTATGAATTGATCTTCAATTGTTTGTTATTTTAAGCTTCAATGATGGATTTACATAATGAAATATCGGTTTTGACATGTTGCAAGGTCGTCCATCTAAAAATAGTTTTTGACTCCGGTATGGAAGTAAATGCTTTGTTATTATTATAACTGACTTAAATACTATTTAAAATATTTTTGTATGAGATTTAAAAACCCGTTATAATATGTTATATATTTTTTATAGTATAGTTTATTCATTTTTATAAACAAATAACAAGGAAACAAATATAGGGTGTAACAAAATATACTGCAAATATTTTAAGGGCGAATTCTTTAGTGGCAATGTAATCAATATCAGATATTAAAAAGTCAAATAGTTTTTGACTCCTTAATAATTTTGACTTTTACACCCTATATCATATCGCGGGAGCCATGTGGGGTGCATTCCCGCATTGTTATGGCCCTCAGATCAAGTGGAATGACGATTTTCACAAGTTGGCTGGCTAGAGCTGAACGTCAGTTACCAAGGACCGTGCTACATGGAGAATTGGAGAGGCTTTTGTCCAACAATGGACTACGATAGGCTGATGATAAAGATGCTTGAATAATAGGTTGGCCCTGGAGTCTGGAGCTAAAAATGCACTATAATGCCGCGAAAATCATTGTTTGCGTGACACACTAACGCTTTAAAACGCAACGATTGCGTGAGAAAACAACTATTATAGCAGAATCTTCTTAATGTGTCGCGGTTTGTTGCGGAGGCAACACGGCGGAGCGCCCTAGATCACTTCACCCGTGAGATAGCGCCAAACTGTTCCTCCGGGTTTAAATAGGTTATACTAAGTATTAACTGGAAGTACGAGTAACTGCAAATCAGAGGTGCAATAGTACTTCATAATGCAGGGCATTTTCTACGTTACTTTTTAATTTAAAACGGAGTTGAAACTTAAGAGTCACTTGCCTAATAGTGACTGAAAATATAATACCTGTCTACTAACATTCTTTATTAGCCTCTCCTAGAAGAGAGTGGAGAGCACTCCACTCAGCCCGATCCTCGGCGACGATATCCAGCAGTAAATGAAATGATGCTGATTTACATGTAAAATAATGGTGACATTGAGAGATGATTCGATGAAGATGATAGTTGGTCAGTTTGGCATTTGAAAGAGCAACTGCCGATTTTCTTGCCGATTCTTCTCGAGAGTAACTGCCTTCCGTATCGCATAGGTGGCAGAGTCATTATTTATTTTTGTTGACGATTCATAAATCCGTCTATGAAGCCTAATTGAATAAATAATATTTTATTTTCGTAACTTAAAATATTCCTCGAGAGTCATAGACACGTTGCTTGCCAGTAAAATTTCCTCCTCCATTGTTGTTCTTTGTCTCTGGAAACGTATTTCACAATGTAATGGATATTTGGCCTCATTATAAAGTCTTTGAAGTGCGGTTGTATTATAGTCACGGTCAAATATTGGCAAGTTGAATTTTAAGATATTTGTTTTCATAGCAAGTTAATATAACCAAGCTTCGAGATACTGACGTCAATGTAGAGCTTACCTACACGTAATTGGAATATTTGTTTAAAAATAATGATTAACGATGATTTGATTCCATGATGTTCTAAAAAGGCTATCAAATATGAGATAGTTGAAGTAAGTTCAAATAATTTGGAAGGAAGTTAATATTGACTGAACTCATAAAAGCACTTATCATGTTTACTCAGTAAATATTGAATCGATTAATTTAATGGAAGTGATTTAGTTTTATTCATAAAATATCGGTTCCTGTAAGAATTTTAAATTATTGTGCAACAGGTAAATCTAATTCAAATGACGTATGCGTTATTTAGTGCAGGCAATGAAGCATTTTGGGTCCGAATTTTTTTACTGTGAACCGATTTGCATGAAATTTTGGAATTAGTTTCATTGCACCCTTCAATTCAAAAGTGAAAATGATTTGAACGCCGCAACTACCCCTGGAGTGGTTGCCACCCCATCTCGGGGGTGAGTATTCTTTTTTTAAGATAACCTCGGATATCGATTGGATTACTAATTTTAAGTAAAAAATCATCTATAAAGTTTTTCGATAAATCTAAAACTTTTCAAGTTATTGGCAATTGAAAATTCGCAATTTTGTCAAGTTTTTCATCGGTTTTTTGCAAATATCTCCAAAAATATAACTTTTATCGATAATGTTATGAGGAACAAAATTGTGGCAGGTAAAAAACTAAACAATTTTGTTTATTATAACGTATTCTAAGTGCAATATTAAGTTAGATATTAAAGATCAAAGCCGTTTTTTATTTTGTCTGCATTTTAATCGATGTGGTCAATGTCATCTAGCAGCGAGCAGATGCATTTTATGCATTCTTATAATTAAGAGTTTTGTAGTGCTTGAAATAAGCTTTTAAATTAGTACAATTAAAAGTCTTTTGCACGTAAAATAAGTAAGCTGTATTACAAATAAGAGGAGCATCCAATATTTTTTCTTTTAAAACAATGGTTTTCATAAGTGCCATTTCCAACAGAATTGAAATTATTCGTATTCCGCCAAGAATTAACTTTATTATGAAGTGTTTAATAAATTGTATCAGTTTGGCTGCTTTAGGGCACATATTTTTCAAAATAGACAGGATTGAAATAAAAATATAAAATCTCATATTTTAAAAAATCCCACCTTCTTTTCATAATATCTCAAAAATTACGATAGATGCGTATAAAAGTGTAGGGATAAAAAATTTAGGTATTTTTCTGACAAAAAAATTAGTAATTTTGTTATTTCTGTTAAACAAAAACTGACGGAGATATGATTGTTTAAAGAGCGCATGGCAGCGGCAATCACAGCCTCTCTTAAGCCCTTTAACCCTTCACCGTTTTCGAAAAACGTTTTTAATTATATATTGCAATAAAGGATGTTGTAGTTCTTCTAATTACCTTTTCAATGCTGTTTTAGAAATTGTGATAGCATGAATAGCTTGGAAATGGCACTCGTGAAACCCATTGATTTACAAGAAAAAGCATTCGATGATCCTCTTATTTGTAATACAGCTTACTTATTTTACGTACAAAAGACTTATAATTGTACTCATTTAAAAGCTTATTTCAAGCGCTACAAAACTCTTAATTATAAGAGTCCATAAAATGCATCTGCTCGCTGCTAGATGACATTGACCAAATCGATTAAATTGCAGACAAAACAAAAAACGGCTACGATCTTTAATATATATCTTAATATTGCATATAGAAAACTTTAAGATAAACAAAATTATTTAATTTTTTACCTGCTACAATTTTGTTCCTTATAAAATTTTCGATAAAACTTATATTTTTGGAGATATTTGCAAAAACCGATGAAAAACGTGACAAAATTGCGAATTTTCAATTGCCAATAACTTGAAAAGTATTAGATTTATCGAAAAATTTTATAGATGTTTTTTTGCTTAAAATTAGTAATCCAATCGATATCCGAGGTTATCTTAAAAAAAAATACTCACCCCCGAGATGGGGTGGCAACCACTCCAGGGGTAGTTGCGGCGTTCAAATCATTTTCACTTTTGAATTTAAGGGTACAATGAAACTAATTCCAAAATTTCATGCAAATCGGTTTACAGTAAAAAAAATCGGAGGTTGGACCATATTTTTCGCTTCAATGACTGCGCTAATTTACATCAGTAATGCAACATCGTTATTGTTATGTTGGTAGCTTCACCGTGATTTTCTGTAAGTTGTAGAAACTTGACAATAAGCTGCAGCGCTTCGATCTACAACTCAGGTCGAAGCTCATCAATAGATTCCGATGATATCGTTGTTATAGTTGACATTGTTATTGGAATTGTTGAAGTGGTTTTTGTTAAATAATAATGATGGTGTTGTTTTAACTGACGATGATGATGCTGATGATGTTACGTTACTAACAACAGTTGTTCTCCCGCAGGGTGGAGGGCGGCGCGAGTGCGAGGGGGCGGCAGGGTGCGCGTGCGGCTTGCGCGCCGCGCCCGCGCCCTCGCCCCACCCGCTGCGAGCGCTCGACCTCATGCCGCCGCCGCTGCTCAGGTACAACTACTATTAAAATTAGAAACAAAGAAAAATTCATCAGATCTCGTGGCTCAGGCGGGATTCGAACCCAGCGCCTCTTGCAATCCGGGCAAGCGCTCTGACCACTAAGCTACCGAGACCGTTACTAGACCTGACGAATTTCTCCTTGTTATTTTGCTTAACGCTAAGAATGCGTTATCTGTTCAATGTTATAGTAAGTACCTACTACAACACTCGTTTGAAACGCTATTTGCAGGCGTTTTCTAACGAAAGAAGAGATTTTTCTTGTAACTTTTTGTATATTTTATTTTAGCATTTTTTAAATGCTAGGTATTATTATACCTTTTACAACTACAGTTGCTTTTCTGCCTCTGTCCGTCCGTCTGACCGTCTGTCTGTACAGTCTGTTTGTCTGTACGCCAGTATGTCACATCACAGCCACTTTTTTCCGAAACTGTAAGAACTATACTGTTGAAACTTGGTGAGTAGATGTATTCCACAACCGCATTAAGGTTTTTTTTAATACGTCATAGTAAGTAGAATTTGTACGGAACCCTCGACTCGTACTTGGCCGATTTTTTTATGTCAGCGGTAGGCAAAGTAGCATACAAGTCACCTGATGGTAAGCGATCACAACATGGACATCAACAACTTCGCAACGTCGGATTTGTTAAGGACCATTTATTTGCGAAAAAAATAAAAAATCCGTTTGACAGCTGTCACTGTAGGTATATTGGAATACCTGCATAGTTGCGATTACTTTTAATGAATCATAAATAAATAGGAGTGGTATTCGTAAACGTGCACGAAAAATATTTGAAGGAATGTTTTATTCAAATTGTAATTAATAATTCAATTTCTCTCAATCATAGTCGCAGTCTTTAACTTTGAAGGTTGAAATTATTGCATCCCTTGGAAACGGAGCGATTTGCAACCACGCACTATTTTAATGGTGCTGGCATGGAGAAAAACCTCCGCGGCGCTGAAAAAGAAAAAAAAGTAAGCGCGCGGACGCTATTCCATTTTTAAATTCCGCGCGTCAAATGTTATTTTATTGGGGGCGTTTGGGCGAAAAAAGCGTTTGCAAGCGTTTGTAAACAAAATGGCGATTGTTAGCGCAAAATGGCGATTGTTTAGCGGTAACACAGTAAACTGACAGTTAGCAAACACGTCCTGGCCGAAAACAGTACAGTTAGCGCTAACAATCGCCATTTTGTTTACAAACGCTTGCAAACGCTTTTTTCGCCCAAACGCCCCCATTGTGTAAATTCTCCCCTTTTGCTCATTGCAATGGCAAGTCGCAACCAATCTCATTTATTGTTTTTTTTTTATTTAATTAATGTCATCTTGCTATAATCACGACATAGAAGTTCGGTCACCAAAATCCCACTGCGCGGTTAGTTTTTGTGAGTACAGCTGGTTTCCTCACAAGTCACTATGGGATCCGTCAGTTCCGTCACCGTAGAAGCAGGTAAGAATGCTTTTATGAATTTAACTCTTTTGCACTGGTACTTTGAATATTATTTACGTTACGAGAACATATTATACTCAATAGACTGTCCCCTCACGCCTGCAGCCGGATCAAACGTGCACAGAAATCGTAACGAAAGTTGTCGGCAGCATTACCTTTCTGTTATGTCATTGAACTTGAAAACGTGTGATCTTTATGAATCAGAAAAATTGTTGATGACTTTTTTATAAAGTTGAATGTTATAAAAAAGGCAGCGGGTTCGATCTCTGCGATGGAGAACGATATGTTATGCATGAACTTTGTAAATATATATTGTACAATGTACTTCTGAATCTTAAAGGGAAAGTGATCAAAGGGTTACACGATAAGTGTTCACCGCTGCTCACCAACAGCTCCACAACGGCAGCAGATGTTTTGCCTGTCCTAAAATCCCCTACCCAACTAAGCCCTTGATGGTGATTTTGTCAGATATAGTTTAATTTATTATTCAATTGCGCCCGCCCGCGACCGCGTTTATTTTGGTTTATCTCATGGAAGCATTCAACCGGGATAAAAAGTAGCCTATCACCTAAGTCAGCCCATACCTCGCCTGTATACAAAATTTCATTAAAATTCGTTAAGTAGTTCCAGCGTGATCGACGGATTAACATCCAAACAAACAAACTTTCACATTTATAACATTAATAAAATGCGAAATACGATAAGAAATAATAATATGATGTTTTTATCTGTTTAGGTCTAACCCGCTGTACACAGAGGAGGAGGAGCAAGAGGTAGTGATAATCGTGGACTCGCTGGAGTCTGCGGAGGGCGACGCGGCGGAGGGCCCGCGCACGCCGCGCCGGGCGCCCTCCACCTCATCAGGTTGGTACGCGATGTGTTGGTAACTGTTAATACAAAAGTCTATAATACATAGCTGAATAGCACGTGTTCAGAAGCACATTGCTAAGAGGCGAACAGATTGAAGCGTGGAAATAGAATAGTATATTCACACCCTGCTGTAACAAACACTATATTGCCTCAAAAAATGTAAACCACTATGATTATAAAGTTCAGTCAATGTAATTTAGTTTTAAATTTATACATGTGTAGGCAAACACTTTGGCCTATTTTATTGAAGAACTTTTAATATGAGGTTTTTCGCAAATGAAAAATCCGCTAGATGGCAGTAGGTAGGGGTAGGGTCTAACTTGTCTGTGATAGGTGAATTTTGACATGACATTGACACATATATCAAAATTCACCAATGACTTAGAAGTCAAACCTCACGCCTACTTATTGCCATCTAGCGGATTATTCAAGCGCAAACCCCCTCATTAGGTACTCCAAGCTCATAGCACTGACACATACAACGTTTCAAGGGTATAGAATTACTTCCCCTCACTCTCCGTCCTAAGCAACGGTGTTAGCCGCTGCCGATTTCCTTGAGTATTTCTGGAGAGTAAGTCAGTTGCATCAAGAGAACTCCGACCCATTCTTGACTCCACGTATATTTTTTTACACTCATACACCTATATGCAGATTTGATTGAATAATTCATACAAAAACGAGAATGATATGCATCCGGTCCGGGTTTTTCATTTTATATACGAGTAGTATCAGATGACGAGTGTAATACAGTGTGGTACGCAGGGTACGGCAGCGGGGGCGGCAGCCACGGGCGCGTGTCGCCCACGTTACCAAAGAGCGAGTCTCCGGAGCCGGCGCTGGGGTCGGACAAGCACGACGGATCTCATACCACCTCCGACTCGGACAGTCCGGTCTGCACGCTGTCGAGGAGTATGAAGGAGGACATTAGGTCTTGTTTGGGCGGGTGCAGGTAAGTCAAAGAGGAAGATACATTTTGATAATATACAAACGCGGAAATTCTTTATTTATTTAAACTTTATTGAACAACATATAATGATGCTAAAAAAAAAGATTCTAAAATGCCAAAAACTTACCATTAGCTTCGCTTTCGAACTCATGGTTAAAGGCTGTCTAGCTAGAGAGGCCTTTGTATAAAGAGATACTTCGCACATTATAATATTTAAATTTAAAAAAAGACACGTGTGTTCCTACGGAGAAAACCAATTCGGGATTATTGTTAACTTTCAAATAATAGATGAATTTCATCATATATACTTAATTATTATTAATTTTTCAACTTTAATTATCACTTCACAAATTATTGTATGCCTTATGTCTTGACTAAATACCTTATTCTCCTGTACAGATGGGAGAAAGACGTAGGCGACGTGGTAGAAGCAGCAGTGCGGGGCGCCGGGGGCATCACGGCCGCGCGGGCCCGCCTCCACGCCGCGCTCCTGGCGCTGCACGACCCCATGCCCCGCGTGCCCAACCGCGGCCCCTCCCTGCCCTACTGCGGCCCTGGCGTGCGCCCCGGAGACGTCACTATGATGCCGAAGAACACAGAGATGTCTCTGCTGGTGAGTTTTTTTTCTGTTTAAATGTGAGAAGGCGTAGGGGGCATTATCGCGGCTCTTCAGGTCCTGCACAATTCCTTGCTCCGGGCTTGTTGTTTAGTGCGTACTTATTCGCACCCAGCTGAGCTCCACTTACCTATGCTGAAGAGCGAGGAGACGTAATGAGGCTGCCCGCGACTTCGCTTTCGACGAATCCGCGTGGATTTCAGATCCCTTTTTTTTTCGAAATAAAAGGTAGCCATCAAAATCGGTTTTGAAGTTTAAGCGAGAAGGGGTAACAGACATACAGAGTTACTTTGGCATTTATAATATCAGTAGGGATATATTGTCCAACACTGCGCTCTCACAGCCTTATGCCTCAGAACACCAAGGTGTCTGTGTAAGTTTTGTTTTTATTATGCAGTGACTGACACCGATGTGCAGAAACTTTTTAAAAGATATTAAGGTTAAGAAAGAGATGTAGAGTGGTTTCCGGAGAGCGTTGGCTCATTTCAGCTTTATAAGGCATGGTGTAAAAGACATGGCCAATTCCTGCCTAGTGATGGCCACGAATGGCACAAAAGCACAAAGTATATTAAATAAAACTAATAATTTTCATATATTTTAGAATCTTGTAGAATTTGTTAGTTTTTAAAAGAAATTAATTAGTAATTTAACTTCCGCTATACACTGCTTTTGCAAAAAGGCGTTCCTTTCAACGTAAATACGGATAGTCTGCTCTTGTCCTCCATAGACACAATATAATATATTATTAAAAACAGTGACATACAATAAAGTATAGCTTTAACTATAAAAATATTTGAAATTGTATCTTTTAACGCATTATTTATCACAAACAACTTATTTTAAACATAGTATTTTATTATTTTTCCCAAAATGAATATTACTTTAAGCAGAAAGGAATGAATATTATTGTCATTATTTCGACAGTTATTGTCAAATATTTAAATCCGTTGCCATGGAAATAATATACAATGCGTGACAGAGTAAGTTTTAACAAAATGACGATAAGAGAAAAAGAGACAACACATTTTTCACGGTACACCGTTGAGTAACCTTAGTAACCAATGTATCATGTCATCAATCAAAACAATGCTACAGTAAGGGATTGAAATGTTTTTTGCAATCTTTGTGTGTCTGTATAATTATAACCTCAAGTTCTTGGACTTTAGTTGTTAATGATATTTAATGTTCTGATAGTAACGAGTCTAATGCAATTCGACATGTTTGTGGGAAATGAATTTGGTATCTAGGCAAACGTTCCGAAGAATGTTGGCCATGTCTTTTGTTGGATTTGTCAAAAGCTAAAAGATTATTGACGATCTTAATTAACAGTATTGAATGTGTGGCATTGGTGTGACTCTATGATAATCGTAAAATGTCTTTCTTCTTAAATTTTATTTCCATACATTAATTAATATTCATTTGAAGTGACAAGTTTCAACGAGTAAAGCTTTAATCGTTAATTTAAGGCTTAAAGCCATTTAACAGTTACTTGACTATGCATCCTTGATTCGATGTAAAATATTGCTTTATTGCCGCCGCTGCATCTAAACCTTAAGGGCATAACAATTAATGTACACCATTATTAAACAAGCGGCTTCGCACGAATGTGGTGCAATTACGGCCCTAAGCCCTTCGCCCTTGGATTGGACAATTATTTTAAATATCTATTTGGGAAATTGGTAGTTTATGAGCCAACTCGTGATGCAACACACGCCCTAATACGCTATAAGGTTATTCTTAATTGCTTGTCAGTATTTAAAGTTCGTCGGAACTTTGTAATGTAATAATAAACATTCCAATAAGTTTTTAACCAGCAAGAATTTATTTTGATTGTGACATTGAATGGTTTTACTAAGTATGATTATTATGTAGTGATGTGGGTGCACGACCAATCTTTTCGACTAATTTGATTAATTAAGGAGTGGTTTGTATGGGTGGATTGTAGCATCAAACAAATATTTATCTTCTCTTTTGTAAACAAGTGTTTGGAATAAGATCTCTTGTTTAAAAACGAATATTCCAAGTTCGATTAATTGTTTTAGTCTCAGTGTAATACTTTTTTTTTTATTGTTTCTAACATTACTTAGTTAATCAGCGATTAAATTCGTTCGAATAAATCTACCAAAACTAACAAATTTCGCCAAGAATTCGGAATTGGTAGGATTCGGGTTTCAGTTTACGTAGAGTTTGATGATACCTATGTACGTCTGCTCAGATTGTACCTTCATCGTCTG
The DNA here is from genome assembly GCA_958496325.1 of Nomophila noctuella. Classification (NCBI taxonomy): domain Eukaryota; kingdom Metazoa; phylum Arthropoda; class Insecta; order Lepidoptera; family Crambidae; genus Nomophila; species Nomophila noctuella. The sequence continues at coordinate 2,749,827 of OY292498.1, forward strand.
AGCAACAATAGTTTAGCAATTAACCTTAACAATTCCTCTGATATCTGTTTAATTGCACACATCACGTTAATTGTACACAAAAGCCTGTTTTCCGGAACATGAGATATGGATCGCAGTGGCTTCAGCGAGGAAACAGATATGATCGCTCTTCTTTCCGCTAACAATGTACGATCAATTTGCATATGGAATTAGAAGGGATTCTGTAGTCAGTTGGCCATATAGCGACGGCCTTTAATAACACTATCTTGTCAATATCTTGAATGTTGAAAGAAGCCACTAAGGGAGGACATTCTAGTGCTAGTAGGTAAAAAATGTGAGATGGAAAAGAATTTCGCTGAAAACCAACATCTTTATCTACTGCCAGTAGGTGAAAAATAAAAGGGGCAATAGAATTTCGTTGAAAATCAAATTGCTAACTAAAACTAAAAAATTTTTTATTATATTGTTCCGGGGGAATGGACAGCAACGTTCCCCTGCGTACCTTACAACCATTCTTGATACTGTGAAAGATGATGACGATGATGATTGGATCAAATTTCTTTCATGTCTTTTTTTCTACTTCTGAAGTTAATGACTTAAACGCCGGGTTTCGATTACGGCGGTCAATCTCTATGATAAACTGTCTACGCACGATACTCGTACATTGTAATGCAAAAGTGAATGCGCAAGAACTACATAAATTTCCTTTTTCATATCTCTAACACGTTATTGCGATCATTGAAAATTTTCTATCACCACCCAGCGTGAACAGAGTCGAAAGCTCGACATTCGATGAAGACGATTATCGTCTAGAGTCTAGTATCTAAAAACATTTAAGAGTCAAAACAGCTCTCCCATTTGCTTTATTCTAAAAGGCTACGACCGATGTGTGTAAAGGTTTTTGAATTGATTGTTACACTTATATGTTTGTTTATGTATTTATTCAATAAGAATAATCTTGATAATCCGTGGGAGGCAAGGATCATCATAATGATTGAAAGGACTCTTGAAAGATGACAAGAAATACACAAACTGAACAATATAAAGTAACGCTTAAACGTTTGTCCAATAATTATGATCCTTTGAAGATGCTCTTGACTCGACAGCATATTTTAATGCTTACTAAATATTAATGAATGTCAACTTCAATTGTTTGCTTTGCGGCCTAGAGAGGTTGGGATTCTAAATAAAACTGTGTTGCACAAGGTGAAATATCTGAATAACAGTAAGAAGTAGAGCGACGCCATTGTAAATATATTTTTGACTTAACAGTCTTTTCAAATGTTTCATATAGTGTTACATAATTACATAAACGTACTGCATAATATTATGACGTACGCCGAAATCTCATAAATCGAAATAAATCCTCAATTTCTTAAGAAATAAAGGAATAAAAAATCATTTGATCTGAATCCTTAAATGTCTACCATAATGAATCGTACACATCTTTGTTATCATCCATCAATGTCTAAAAATTAGTATTCATTAACCTACATTTAGCTAATTTCCTAACTTTGCATGCCGTCATCTCCTGTATCATATTAGTCGTAAAAAATTATCTTAAACATAAAATTTATTAACCATAAAATATATTAGCGAATGTTAAATCAGACATCGATCGTAATCTGATTATTTATGTAGTCCTTCCCTTGTCTAGTCAGTGCTATAATTCTTTGTAATAGTCCTAAGTGCTCCGTTTCAATACTAAATTGTTTTATCCTCCATCATTTATCTGATCAGCTATGTAATTCTTTATGAGTTTCTCAATCATATTTGAACCATAGATAACTGTGATTTCGACCATTGATATAACGTCTGAAGTTATTTGTATCAAAATTTGTTTATAGATTATATTGATAAACGAATAATAAATCAATGCAAGAATGCCTTCAGATTGGTTTTCGTGGTTCACTAGTACATTGAGTCCCGATATAACGATCCTTTCCGGCATCGCACGGGTGCAATGCTGGTACTAAAGTATTCTCTAATGTAATATGCATGTCTTTGACAAATAAACCTTCCTCTTGAATCATTCCATCTGATCACAAAAACCTCATGAAAATCGATTGCGTAGGCATACATAGGGTCAAACAAAAGAAAGCGACTTTGTTTCATACCATGCAGAGTTCATTATACATACCTATTTAGGCCACTAATGGTTATGTATGATTGTCTATGGGTATCGACATATATATATATATATATATATATATATATATATATATGAAAAAATTAAAATTATATCTACATATGTCAGTCCAAGGCATTTATTTATTTTATTTATATAATTATCATCACTGGCTTTCTGAGGACCTTTTACGCGAGTGGTCACATACTTGGTTATATCTAGTATTATCTGTTTTTGGCTCTAAAACGGCGAATATTATAATTTGACCGGCGTCACGTCTGGAAGCGAAGCGCATAATAAGTGCATTATTATTATTATGCAATACCGTGCAGCGTTGCGTGCATTGGCGCCAACTCGGTCATTGCTACGGCAGGACGTGAATATAATGTAATTGAACCTATTTACATTCCTTCTGTGTCTGTCCTCTTGTTTGTGCTGAGGGCATATTGCTATTAGTGTGCCAAATACTTGATTTTACATAGGTATTAAAAACCCTTTATGTTTGATCCTGGATAATGCGTTTTGTTTACCCGAGGGAACTGCCGTGTGTAAATGGGCTTTTCTCATTCAGAGGGTGCCAGACTAAGTCCTAACTAACTTAGGTGAAACCTGAGTACTTCCATTGTAGAATTGTGAAATAATGTTTATCACCTCTACATCTTCGTTCACATAACTAATAATCTTAAAAAAAACGTACTATCGTAGCTTTTGCTGAGTGTTATCGAAATGAAGCGACCACTCTAGAAGGTGGAAACTGGAAATCTCTCATATACCAAATCTACTTATTTATGTTCGTTGGGAATGTTTCAGATAGTTGCAACGAACACAAATGAAAAGTTGCAACCGTCTTTTCCTACTAATGTGATGATTAGCAAGATAAATAAATTAAAACTTTTGAAATATCGTAGGTCGGATCATTTGCATGCGCGCACGCATAGCCTCGTGTGAAAATTACCGTGACTAAGAGTCTTTGTGATTTTTTCCTAAGTACATGCATAAATTACAAATTGCGTAAATAATTACTTCAAAAATCTTCTTAAAGGGCACTGAATTCGCGATATTACGTTTGTTTCGCATACTGTCTGTTATTACATCCTGTTGATCATAAGTTTGATTCCTGTTAAGGTTTTTGGGTCACTTTAATGGGACAAAATATCATCGAGGCCCTTATATAAGTACTCTTTTTTTTTCAAGTGAAATTAATGTTCGGAACACACCTAGAACATAGATTTAAATCATCTATGACCTAGAGTAACGGCCGAGTCACATACGTGTTGCTTTTTAGGGTTCCGTAGCCAAATGGCAAAAACGGAACCCTTATAGTTTCGTCATGTCTGTCTGTCTGTCTGTCTGTCTGTCTGTCTGTCCTGGTTCGTTCTCCGCCGTTTCTGAACCGATTGCCACGAAAATTGGTGGAGAGATGTATAGTGATAATTCAAGAATTGGTTTTTAAAATTATCGAAAAGTAATCATTTTTTACCCGCCCTCCCATACAGCGAAAAGTTAATTCTAAAAAAAAAATTCGACTTAACCCATCGTGTAGGGTATCGTTAAACAGGTATTTTTAAATACAATAAAACTCGCCTTGAAACCATGTGGATCAAACACCCCAGTCTCGAGATATATTAATACAAAGTTAAAATTAGATCGTCCCCCCCCCTTAACTTTTGAAATACTATTACAATAATTCTGAAAAAAATGTCCTGTATACCTCCAAGTAAGTACTTTCAACGAAAACTATAGCGAACTCTGTATCATACATAGTTATTTTTATACAACTCGACCAACTTATGACGTGCAGTTGCCCTTACTAAATGGTGTCTTAAGCGGTCGGGCCATCTTTTAGCTACGGAACCCTTTCATGGGCGTGTCCGACACGCTCTTGGCCGGTTTTTTTAATTTATGACATCGAAATCAATAAAATCAAGTTAATCGATTATAAACAAAGTTTAAGTGACATCGATTAGACCGTACACTCGTCTCGCGTCGCTCGTTAGCGCCGCGTGGTCGCCAAATATCAACATTCAAGGACTGGACAGACGCATTCCGGTCTATAGAAAAAATTAATGTAGTTCAGTACATTTTCATTTCTTTGGGGGTTTTTTTGGGGTTTCATAAGCCCAAAGGCAATATAAAAATACTCGTTGTTTCATTACGCCTTGGGTCGAATGCCCTGGACATGTTTTATTGACATAAAACGCTAAACTATACAAATAATGGACTATGAGGGCCAAATAATATTCATAATAAGAAAATTATTGTCAACGAGTTTTTATCCGCGGCTTTGCCAGCGTTATCAAGAATCCTTTTTTATCCCATGGAAGAATTTAATCGGAATAAAAAGTATCCTATCACCTAAGTCAGTCCATACCCTGTCTGTATACCAAATTTCATTATAATCCGTTCAGTAGTTTCACCGTGATTGACGGACAAACACCCAAACAAACAAACTTTCATATTCATAATATTAATAAAATAAGATAAGATAGTATGAAGTATGATTATGCGACTGGCCTGGTTGTTTTTTGCAGTGAAATGAAATAATGAAATAATGATTTATTTAGCAATTTGATTCACTTAGTAAATTCTTTTGCACGTCAAAACTTTTTTTACCCTACCAGCGCCTCGACGTGAATGGCCTGCTGAGAAGAGACGCCGCAAGAAACTCAGACAGTTTTGCCTTTTTTAAAAATAAATTTCAATTTTACAATTATGTCAAATATAACTTAAAAATAAATACAAAATAAGTGCGGCTGAGCAGATTAACATGTCCATGCATATTTATCATTTAAATAATCATCTATTTTATAATAACCTTTCTTCATCAAGGTTGATTTAATAAACGACTTAAATTTTTGTTTAGGAAATTCAATAACATTTTCTGGTAATTTATTAAATATTTTGACACTTATTCCAATAAATGACTTCCCAGTCTTATGAAGCCTGAGTGTAGAGCTTAGTTGTACATGGGTTAATAGGTAGAGCCTTAGATTATCAGACCTCCATCCTTCCTTTCCTCCCATAAAGTGTTTTTCCGCGACAAATAAGGGCGGTCTCCCATTCCTGTAGATTTAGTCAGTGGCTAGTGTTGCCACATCAGCGTCAGACTACATTCACTCGCGAGTGGAAACGTTCAGTGTTGCAACTAAAGTCGCTCAGAAACCGCAAGCGAATCCGGCTTTAAACACTTGCTTGCGATTAAGCCGTTAAGCTCGTAAATCGAGATATTAACTGCTAGTGGTGCGGATAAAATCACATTTTTAATGGGTACCCTATAGTCCTCATTTTTGATATTGCAAAAAACTAAGGAAAGTTCTTAAAAAAGGTATTTCCAGAATTATTTTACGTTGGTTCTGTAAGTCGACAGGCGATCAAAAAAAGTCATTTTTTCTGCTCGAACCCGTAGCCTTAGAGGAATGCGCCAAAAGAAAAATATTTGCAACCTACTACCTAACTCGTACATTTGTTTACGTGTGACAATGGGTATGGGTATATCCCCCCATTCAGGGGGTGGGGTATGTATTCATCCAGAATCAACAACAGCCTTTCGATGACATTTGACTCAAAACTGATGGTATTACCGTCCGTTAACTTATCTCCTGATTTACTATCTTTAGATTGAGTCTCGGAGTTAAGGTCAAACCGTCTCAAACAGGTCATCAATAACTATAATCACGTCTCTACATCAATGATATAAGAACTAAGAACAATCGCTGTCACAATGCATTTGTTGTGTAGGAATTAAACTGTGATTTACTTCAGCGCAGACGCACGAAAGCCTCGGGCGCTGTTTAAACGCTGCAATAAACCACGTTTATTGGTCATTAAACGTTAAACTGTATGTAAGTGGACTGTAATGTATAGCAATTGCCGTGGGCCTATTTGATGCTATCGACTTAAGGACTACGGACACATTTTATTGTCTGGCTTATTTGCCGATGCATAATAGCCTCGAAAGAGTCGAAAATTGGTCTCCATCGTTGTGAAAGGATTCTAATGAATAAGTTCCTATACAGTCATCATCATCATCCTAGCGCTTATCCGGTTGCATCTTTGGCCATTACCGCGGAGCCCAGGGTACGCTTCGACAATGGTCCTGAATTGATCAGGCGGGTGAATTCAAGACTGTCATCTGACCTCCATAGCCCTTACAAGGGTAACTAGACCACTCGGATCATAGTCGGGACCAAAGGTTTCACGTGCCTGCCGAAGCACGGAATCATCATTCTTACCGGACAATCAGGAGATTTAAGCCTGCAATGGCCTAGCCAAACTGGGAAAACCAATGCAGTGATACTGGTCCCCGTGGGATTCAAACCCACGACCTCCGAGTTTGAGCACAGCGCTCTAACCACTACACCACGGAGGCAGTCAAGAATTTCCTAAGCATAGAAGATTTTTATGGAAGAGCAACCAATCAATAGTGTTTCTGTGCACAATGCAAATATTACACTTAGATATTTCTACACATCAGTAGATTCGCATTCTTATTGGTATTTAAAAAAGTGTTATATTAGTTTCCATAATCATTACTCAATCAGCAATAATCGAAATAGCTAGATCTTCCAGAATCCGTAACGCACTGGTTTTGTGCGCAAGCGCATACTCTTCACAGAATTGCAGTCTGCACGCATGAATCACACGCGGTCATAACGATGCGCTAACGTGTTAGGTAACGTTTCATAACGGTTCCTTAGTAACAGACTTGGAATATGTTGTTATCTTTGTTGGGGACATTGAAAGAAGGTGCGTTAATCGGTAAATTTGTGAGGTTTTTGGATTCTATTGTTAGACCTCTAGATAATTATACTAGCATCCTAGGTATAATCTTAGACATATTTGGTGAATATTTACAGAGCGTCGCGGAGGTCTAGGAAACCCTAGCCTGTTGTAACAAAGCATTATTATGGTACGTTAGACTATAGGTACATCGTTTGCTCGTTTGACATATTTATCATATAAACTGTTGCACATTAACACATAGAAAAATCAATCAATGTTTGTAATAATACTTCAAGTAATCTCTAACCAATATTTTCGTGCGCTCTTATCACGGCTCGATTGAATCATTGCACTGAACTTGCCAAATGTAGCAAGATGAATTGAATCATGGTTGGACTGTCATTGGAATTTTTCTGTGCTGGTTTTAATAGACAGGTGCATAAGTGCAAATTGAAATTTCAACTGACCCCAACTGATCCGCAGTCGAACATAATGAAGTTGTTACGTTTTAAATATTAAAACGTAACTAAGAGCCACCGTTCAGTTTTAATTACAAAAACCGAAAGCTGATAAGTCCGTGCATATTTCATTATGGCGTTTGCACAATCGCTATACTTAAGTGGTCTTAAGTAATTGTGTTTGTTCTACTTACAACACTTGTTCGACGTGTCTCTACGGTCCTAGTTGTAAGTGTGCTCATTGCGGTTATGAAGTATCTGTGTAAATACATATTTATGTATATTAACTGCCGTGTCATCGTGTCAATGGACGAACATCAATTGATTGAGAACAAATTTTAATGCACCTGACGGACAGAAAGGCCGCAGCAGCCACTACAAGTCGCTTGCCAGGAGCTAGCGACATGCAATGCAAGTCATCATCATCATCATCTGAGCGCTTCTCTCGGTTGCATTCTCGGCCATTACTTCGGAGCCCAGGGTACACCTTGTCTTATAGTCAGGACAACAGCCTAGTAATAAGACTAATATAAAAGAGCGACTGTCGCCTGACCTCCGCAACCCACACAAGGGAGATCAGACCAGAAGGGGACCAACGGCTTAACGTGCCTTCCGAAGCACGTAATTATAATTCTGATTCAAGTGGTGGTATTGCCTGCGGATTTCGAACCCACGGCCTCCGCGGTTTTTGAGCCCAGCGATCTAACCACTACACCACAGAGGCAGTTCCAGATGTAGATGTATATATGAATACTACACAGGGTAGCATCGGCAATCGGGCAGGACGAGCTCGATATCCCACCCCTTTTTATTTGCTCACATTGTTGGTGAGCTATTCCCAGAAGGAGGATTATGCATAGACCTTCGAAAGCCACTAACCAACAGGCGTAGCTTTTCAGTGCCATCTTTGAGTGTTAAAAATTGACGGCTGTTGCGGACGGACCACTGTTTTGTTTACGTTAAGTAAATGCGCAGAAGTACACATTCTGTAGGACTGCAGGTCTTAATAGGGGACTCAACGCCCTGCTAAGGACTTTATGTAACCCTATTGGTTATGAAGCAGAGATGTGTCGTGCGCGTGCGCAGAGCGATGGCGGCGAGCGCTGCCTTGCCGCGGGCAATGCCGTTGCGCCACCGGCCATGTTGTTCGCCGAGTACGCTCGCGCGCGAAATTGTGGAAATTTATTTGCAAATTATTAAATTATGCGAGTGCGAATAAAATAGCGGTTTAATTAAACTTTCTAGTATTTAAAGGGAAACCCAACGTTTCGGCTCCTTTTCTTTCATGAGCCGTGATCACAGAATGACTCAGGTGTTATGCGTCAATTGTCTTAGAAATTATTCAAAGCTACCCTCAAATTATTGAACTTAAAAGAAATGTAAAAGTTTTTTATAACATTCAAGCTTTTCTCATTATTTTATTCATGATCATTCTAAGTAAGCACAAGATCTGCTCTAGTAATTAAAATAACTCTTGTAATTTTCCCGTCGACAGTACAAGTGTTGTGACTTTCAAAAGAATTCGATGTATATTTTTAGTAGTTTATTTATTTCACAAAATCTGTCGTAATCCGCAATGCCAACATTCCATTGTGCGCGGCCGGTTGGGCGAAAACCATGTGATGTCGAGTTGCTAATCATGAGATAATAGACCCCATTGTTTATGCAGCATGGTTCAGAAAAGAATGCCATGATTTGCTCACTCTATTTGATAAAGAGGCACTGCAAAAAGGTTTGACAATACTTGTAATAAAACAATTGTTTAAGTGGGAAAGGAGGCATACTAATAAGAGGGCTATCTGATGGTAACACAGCTGCCCATCATGGATATAAACAACTCCACAAGGGGTGTAGATTCGTTGCCTGCCTTCAAAACCCGTTAACTTACCCAACTGAGATTGATTGGAGATCTTATAGTATTTTGTTTTGGAAAAAATAACTCTTGCCCGTGATTGATGAACAAGAAGATTTAATATACTTTTTGAGCCAAGGGTAAATAAAATAAAACAAATAAATTCTTTGGACTAACACACCTTTTGCCTGGCAACTAAGCTCGAAGCTTGTACTATGGAAGGTAGCTGAATTCCAACCCTTGGTTTTGTCACCTAGGTCTGTGACCACTAAACCAACGGGCCCTCTAATTACAATCTCAATTATTAAATTTCAACCAAAGTGATTACATATTTACCGATTTCAGCCCGTAAGACCCTTTGGGCGCTTAGCCACTGCGCAGCATAAAAAGCGATTGTGTGAGGTATCAGATGAACGGTGACAAGCGTGTCAAGGCATCGGATGTCTTAAATAACAACTACGCTGGTCGAAACGATATAATGAACGCTTAGAACATCCTGCAATATAAATCTAAGAGCTACTGCATCTAACCATCTGAGTTAAATGGCTTCCTTGCAACAAACGAACATATCCCGCTAATAAATATTTTAATATCAGATAACATGCAATACATGCATGGTTGTTTGATCTCAAAGGCCGTTTTAAACATAGTGTAGGATAGCAATGAGACCAAACAAAACGTCTGGGGAAGTATGAGCCGCTCATCTGGGGAAGCAACTCCAACTTTAAGAAGACTACAGTAAAATTGCACTTAGTAACTGTTGTGCTATGTTTCTGCTGGTGAGTAAGGTCAGCTGCAGGGAGGATTTAGGGGTTTTAAAGGCAGGCAAAGCATCTGCGACCCTTGTAAGATTGTTGATGACCAAATTCAGCCCCCATCCGAATCAGTACGAGGAACACACAAAGGGAAGGTTTTAATGGACGCAAGGCGCTCTTAATTTTGCGTCTCGCAGTAACCGCTATGTATTCTATTTTTTCCTAGGCCTTGGCACATAAAAATCAATTTGTTTGAAGTTTTGATTCTTGACAAAAAAGTCAGATGAAAACGAAATCTCACACACTCCATGCATCGTCCTTACTATCTATGTATAGTGATTATTCATATATTCAGTTCCCCAAGCGTCTAACCCGTTAAAACAAACCGTTCGGCCGTAATGATGTCTGCAGCTGACAAATTGCACATGCACCCCGGGCAGAATACATATGTTAACTACAATGGAATATTTGAAATGGCAGTAGAGCAACCTTGAACAGCAATTAGCTAAACAAATGTACTGATTGATTGAAAGTGTTGAAAGTAAGGCTACTTCATCCAGCAAAGGTGTTGAAAGAAAGATTTATCTTTCTTGCAGGCTTCTGCCTATAACCTGAGCATGTAAAAAAAACCTATTACACAGCCACTTGAACTCCATTTGCTCTCATATCAACTGATCTCACCAAAAAAGCATTTTTAGCTCGCGTAGGTACATGGTATTCATTGTAACATTCTAGCTCAGAAAGTACGCGCATACAAAGCTGATCACAATAATGGCTCTGAAATGCAACCTAGACCCTTCTTGGCAAATACCTGTCCTATCACAAATCACATGATTTTAACTAAATTCGCATAATATTTTACAAAAGTGCCTCTACAGATATGTCTTAAATAAAGAATCCTATAAAGGAAAAAGAAAAATATTTTGTATTTACATTTTGCAATCATAACCCATCTATTGGTGTCGTTGTAATTGGGTAATATCAATGACTTGTTTTAAAACAAGAATCGTACGACCCTAATACCAATTTATGGTGTGGTTTGCTATTAGCATCTTGATTTCACATACTGGTAGACGATCAACTAGCAAATAGTAGTTGGTGTACTCACGTTTTCCTTAAAAGTTAAGCAATCGTTGTTTGCATGAATGAAATACTCGTAATCTGTGGTAAACTATTTGGGTCCAACAAGCTCGTAGGTGGTGTGATCTGTCCTCGTAGTTTTGACAGACGGCCTTCCGCTTTTTTGAAGTTACTTTAAGATTATTATGGTTCACCGCTGAACCTTGGATTGAGAAAAGGAACACTTTGCGAGCCATCAAACTGGGTAGGTAGAGTGTTGTGAAGGGCTATCGGAGTCCTTAAAATGTCGCTTTTCCACCCCTAGGATAGATAGATATCCATACATCTTAAGGACTATGCGGCTATGGCGATGGAACCACATGGGAAATCACGGATCATTTTTGTTAAAATAAAAACGAATTATCTCAATTGACACAAGATTTTTAATTTATTGTTTCGGATTCGTACAGAACGCGAGTTGCAAGGGATGGTGACCAAAATGAATGAGAGAGAAAAAAACAGTTAGGGGACAAGTGAACAGCCATGGACAGCTCCGATAAGTTAAAATGCTGAAAGAGGGCCACCCTCAGGGTACACCGTGTACGCGGTTTTGGTACACCCTAAAACCCTAATTAATAACGTGTACTTACTTGACAAGAAACAGTGGATTACAGCACACTGCCAATCATGCTTTCACCGTCAAATCAACATCAGTGCTGATTACGCGAAGGCAACAATTGGTCTCATTCACGTCCTAACAATGCCATGACAAGCCACGTAAGAGTCAAATGCCACACATTCACGCACGGCAAATGATATAGGAAACGTTACCACCGCACCACTTGTCACATAGGACCTGACTTCTGACCCTGTGACATAATATTTTATGGCCGGTGGAAAACTGCCAACGGCTATTATACAATTGGCAGACACAAGGCATTGAATAGAATAAGTATCATTTTGATTCGAGGGAAAATATTGGACATAATAGGAATGGTTTTTAATTTTTTAAAGCAGTTCTGCAAAAGCCTCTTAAAAGCGGTACTAATATTAGTACATTACAATTTAGGCAGGTTTGGTGTCGAGAGAAGGAAGATGAAATTCATATTTAGTTATATTAACGACTTGGCAAGGTGAAGACTTGGTTGTGATCATTCTTCTGATCGGTTTCTGCGAGTTGTCTACTCGAAATATGGAGATCAATTTAATGTAGATTAACTTTGAAACAACCCGGAACGTAGACCAAAGTGAATTTAGAAGACTTAAAGCTGGTCATTATCATAAACTGTAGACTACATCCTACCTAATAGACGTGCATGATCCTAATAAAGTCATAAATGTTAGCAATCTAAAACATTTCACTTTCGTTGCCGCATTAACTAAGAGACAAACTAGATCAGCACAAAAACTGGATCGCGGAACAAGGAACACACAGAGTCGCTGTAATTGACTAGATTGATTCCACTGATGAATTGCTAAGACTGGTATGAGGAATGGCTTCATTTGAAGATATGAATATGTATCAATTTACTTAAGGGAGAAATGTTTACATTTTGAAAATTTTAAATATGTTTTGACGGTTGAGTAACCTAACAGACAGGATTTTGAACATAATGATTCGTGGAAAACAATGTTCCAAAAATAAAAGTACAAAAAGTTGTAACCGCTTAACATTCCCATACATACTAACCATATTCTTTACATGTTATCTATCTAGAATATGGTAAATATGTATGGTGTAATCTAGAATATGGTCTAAGGACGGGGACAGCTTAAGATCGCTATCTTATCGTTACTTAGAACACCATAATTAATAGCATAAAACATCATAAAATAGTCTCACTTTTCTCAATGTCAGTGTTTTTCAAACTTTCAGTATCATGTGAAATAAAAAAGAAAATGGATACTCACATTTTTGATTGAACAAAACGAAAATACTAATTCATAAATGGCTTATGAAACACATAATAATAACATCTGATGATGTCTATTTACTACATATGAAAGTTATCATCAGATTTTATGTGATGGACAGGACTGTCATGTGATAAATCTTTTTTTAACCGACTGGTATTTTTTGATCTGATTGGTTCTGATCAAAGATCATCATTTCGCAATCGTAGTGCTTCAATTAGTATGAAGTAGTAATTCCTAAAACATTTAAAGCAATGGTAGATTCTGAAAGTTTCTTCTTCAAAAAAGTTTGAGAGCCAGAACATGTCAACGACGATGAATACATTGCAACGTAATCAGCAAGGTAAACCAAGTATCGCTTTCTTTGAGCTGCTATTAAATAATAACCGTATAATTTGCGTCACAATCATTTATTAGTTAATGCACGAATTGACGCGGACAACTGCTTTTACATAAGTTAATGGTAATAATAAATTAAATCGTATTAATTCCACTTAACTCAACAATATAAAAGTTCAGAGGAGTCAAAAACACATCGTTCTTTCTTGATGGAATTGTAAGCATTACAGAACTGACCTTAGTGTCAAGTAGAATTTTGGTTTGGAAGGTTTCATGCGATTTTATAATGTTTTTAGGGTTCCGTAGCCAAATGGCAAAAAACGGAACCCTTATAGTTTCGTCATGTCTGTCTGTCTGTCTGTCTGTCTGTCTGTCTGTCTGTCCTGGCTCGTTCTCCGCTGTTTCTGAACCGATTGCCATGAAAATTGATGGAGAGATGTATAGTGATAATTCAAGAATCGGTTTTTAAAATAATCGAAAAATAATTATTTTTACCCCCCTCCCATACATCGAAAAGTAAATCCGAAAAACAAAATTCGACTTACCCCATCGTGTGGGGTATCGTTAAAAAGGTATTTTTAAATACAATAAAACTTGCCTTGAAACTATGTGGATCAAACACCCCAGTCTCGAGATATATTAATACAAAGTTAAAATTAGAGCGTCCCCCCCCCCTTAACTTTTGAAATACTATTACAATAATTCTGAAAAAAATTTCCTGTATACCTCCAAGTAAGTACTTTCAACGAAAACTATAGCGAACTCTGTATCATACATATTTATTTTTATACAACTCGACCAACTTATGACGTGCAGTTGCCCTTACTAAATGGTGTCTTAAGCAGTCGGGCCATCTTTTAGCTACGGAACCCTTTCATGGGCGTGTCCGACACGCTCTTGGCCGGTTTTTAAAATCTATTTCTAGTAGAAATAAATCGGTTCAATTCTGACGACTCTCCATTAGGGCAGATTGCAAAATCATCAGTTTTACTCTTTGTTGTGTGGTTTTCGGTTGTTTCAAATTCTAGCCCAGAAAATGCACTGTTATTCATAAAATAATTGGCACATTTGGTTAATCAGTAATTTGGCTATGACCCTGCGAAGTGCAACTGACAAAGATACAGCTACGTTGCGAATCAACTTACTACTTTTAAAAACAATAAGAGTTACTTTAACTCTATGTGTTATTGTAAATAATACACGTTCGACTTCAGAATGCAATCATATAAATTGTCCGTTCTCTGGCCTTCGCTCCTGTCATACCCATCCACTCTGCATGATTGTCTTCGGTAATTCAACGTAATTTATACGGAGTTTCGCAAGGCGCTCGATGGAACCGACGGTTATTAAGTTAACAGTTAGAATTAGAATCAGGCACTAAGTCTAAGTTGTGAGCTAGGACTTGTTTGATGTACGGTTTTAATATTGTTTCTGAATAAATTTGTCGTATATCAGTTTTAGGGTTTAAATTGTTTTTTATCTTTAGAGTTTTGTTGTAAATCATATTAAATATGATTAAGAAATATGCTTCAAAAATAACAACTTTTTTAAAGAAATTAGAAAATTTATGGTATAGAAAATGTTCACTGTGATATGATGTGAAATAAGCAACAAATGTTCACATCAGACGCCAAAAGTCTTGATTTTTTTTCCTCAAAAAACTTACCCCCGCCCGTTTTTAGCAGCAACTTTTGCTCGTCATTCTATTGGTAAATGCGACATGTAGATACAATACATAATATTGTAAATTTGCTTAAAGCCACCAGTGATTCAGATGTAACTTCAGCTCATAAGTCAAATATTTACAACAATCATTCAGACTTACAACTTCAAGTACTGTCATACTATTTAGGGCTGCCAAAGATGGACACACAATGGCACAAGAGCAGAATACAGATATACACTCTACCACAGTGAAATAGCTCTTCGTAACTGTTGTGCCATGTTTCTGCTGGTGAGTAAGGTCGCCAGAGCTCAGTTAAGGAGGGTATGGGGTTTTAACTCATCTGCGACCCCCGTGGGGATGTTGATGTCCATTGGCAGCGGTGACTTACCATCAGTCGAGGGAATTCATAATTTTCATGGTCCAGTGCCATGTGGTGCGTCTACGGTGGGAATACCGGGTTGCTGGTATGAACTGTAAGACTAAAGTAGACAAGCACTGTCAAATCAACTTAAATCAATGGTGTCATTCAGATCGCATTTTCCCGCCCTGTATGTACGTTAAGCCTGTGGGGGCTCGGACAAATCTCACCGACCACTAAACCCATCCTGTTATTTTTGCCAAGTTGAAATAGTTTGTAAGAGTTGACAACCCTTATACAGGTTCTAAATTCTAATGTTATTGTATTTCTCGCGGTCTTGACCGATTTTGTATTGTGTTTCATTAAATTTACTTCACTGCGGTTACATGAGAATAATGTATTCGTGAATTATTTTGTCGTTATTGTTCGTCTTATGTTCCCTCAAAAATACAACATTATTATGTGATTCACATTGTTGCTTAGATGCTAACCATAATCGGGTAATATGACGTAGCAGTACCTACTAGTTATTTTCATAATTCTTATCTACTTATATGATTCCACAAGTTTTTATAAGTTACTCAAATAATGACGTTTTTTGGTCATCAGAATAAACACAATTTATTTATTAATTATGACAACTGTAACAACAAAAAACAATCTTATTTTTATTTCGGTCCGGTAATTATAAAACTCAAGACCCCTGATTTCAACAGCGGTACATAAACCAACATTAAAATTACGTGAATGCCAAAATGATGACCATTTCCTAACTTAGTATTGAATGTGTTACGAAATTATCTTAATTAAGTATTTGGAGCGAAATAAGTGAGTCGTAAAACGCCGCAAGACATCGTTCGTGACACACATCTTACCGTCGAATATTATAACACTATTTGTTATTAACTTAACTTGGTCAAATAATTTCATTTCATTAGAATAAGAAAATACAATACCTTTCTAGCCGTTTTCGGCCATAGTGCACAGGTACATTCAAGATTCCCTCAATCGCATTGTTCGGTGTAACATCAATCTTATACGGCCGTAGAGAGATCTGGTGCAAGCCCAACGGATTTACGTCCTTTACAAAAAATAACTTCTAAAACTTCTCTTCATCTCAGTTATCATTAGGAAAACTCAGACTCACATCTTTGGTTGTATCATGGTATCAGGAAACGGAGCAACTAATATTTAGTGTTAAAGCGACATAGATCAATGAGCATCATAATGTCAGATATTTGATGTGTTGTCTTAAAATGTTCCAGGCGGCCAGCGCTCTCTTCACCCTAGACGGGGCGCGGACGGAGGCGCTGTCCCGCCGCCTGGCGCGAGGGGAGCGCCGGCGCCGCCGCTGCCGCGCCGTCTTAGCAGTTCTGGCGTTGCTGCTGCTGCTTGTAGCAGTGGGAGCCGTCGAGCTGCTCATGTCAAGAGGACAGCGCGTGTTCGGCGCCGTGCTGCGGTGATGGTAACTGCTCCAACTGACTCTTCACTCTGCTGCCGCGCCGTCGTGGCAGTGCTGGCGCTGCTGCTGCTGCTTGTAGCAGTGGGCGCCGTCGAGCTGCTCATGTCAAGAGGACAGCGTGTGTTCGGCGCCGTGCTGCGGTGATGGTAACTGCTCCAACTGACTCTTCACTCTGCGGCCGCGCCGTCGTGGCACTGCTGGCGCTGCTGCTGCTGCTTGTAGCGGTGGGAGCCGTCGAGCTGCTCATGTCAAGAGGACAGCGCGTGTTCGGCGCCGTGCTGCGGTGATGGTAACTGCTCCACTGACTCCTCACTCTGCCATCGCACTGCCGCTACTGCCGCGCTGTCCTGGCAGTGCTGGCGTTGCTGCTGCTGCTTGTAGCAGTGGGAGCCGTCGAGCTGCTCATGTCAAGAGGACAGCGCGTGTTCGGCGCCGTGCTGCGGTGATGGTAACTGCTCCACTGACTCCTCACTCTGCCATCGCACTGCCGCTACTGCCGCGCTGTCCTGGCAGTGCTGGCGTTGCTGCTGCTGCTTGTAGCAGTGGGAGCCGTCGAGCTGCTCATGTCAAGAGGACAGCGCGTGTTCGGCGCCGTGCTGCGGTGATGGTAACTGCTTCCACTGACTCCTCACTCTGCTGCCGCGCTGTCGTGGCAGTGCTGGCGCTGCTGCTGCTGCTTGTAGCAGTGGGAGCCGTCGAGCTGCTCATGTCAAGAGGACAGCGCGTGTTCGGCGCCGTGCTGCGGTGAAGGTAACTGCTTCCACTGACTCTTCACTCTGCTGCCGCGCCGTCGTGGCAGTGCTGGCGCTGCTGCTGCTGCTTGTAGCAGTGGGAGCCGTCGAGCTGCTCATGTCGCGCGGGCAGCGCGTGTTCGGCGCCGTGCTGCGGTGATGGTAACTGCTTCCACTGACTCCTCACTCTGCCAGCGCACTGCCGCTACTGTCGCGCTGTCCTGGCAGTGCTGGCGTTGCTGCTGCTGCTTGTAGCAGTGGGAGCCGTCGAGCTGCTCATGTCAAGAGGACAGCGCGTGTTCGGCGCCGTGCTGCGGTGATGGTAACTGCTTCCTCTGACTCTTCACTCTGCTGCCGCACCGTCGTGGCACAGCTGGCGCTGCTGCTGCTGCTTGTAGCAGTGGGAGCCGTCGAGCTGCTCATGTCAAGAGGACAGCGTGTGTTCGGCGCCGTGCTGCGGTGATGGTAACTGCTCCAACTGTCCCTTCACTCTGCTGTCCCACCGTGTTGGCAGTGCTGGCGCTGCTGTTGCTGCTTGTAGCAGTGGGAGCCGTCGAGCTGCTCATGTCGCGGGGGCAGCGCGTGTTCGGCGCCGTGCTGCGGTGATGGTAACTGCTTCCACTGACTCTTCACTCTGCCAGAACAGAAGAGACATTAGACAGAGTGAACAGTGCTGTTCACTATGTCAATGCTCTGTTACGAAGGACAGACGACAGTCGCACCATTCTTATAACCAGGCTGGTTAATTCAGGATCTTAGTCGTAGTGTCCAAGGCAAAGGCCGAGGATGCAACCGGGAGAAGCGCTTATATGATGATGATCCTCGTCAAAAACGTGGGTGATGGTAAGTGATCACCGCAGCTTATGGACGTCAATAAATCCACAAAGGTTGTAGATGCGTTGCCTGCCTTTAATACTCCATATACTTACATATATTAAAATTGTACGGGTATATACAAAACCCTCTATGTTACACTATTCTAATAATTTTGTTTACTTTATTAAAATCAATTTACTTTCAGATTTCAAATAGTTTCTGAACGTCTGAACTCAAGAAATCATCATGCAGAAGATTCGGCAAATGCTTGCTGGAAATGAGCAAAGGTCATAATTTTTCAACATTTTCCAACAATCACACATGACATGCAAATGAATAACTTATTGATGACGCTCGATTACGATGGTATTGTCCATTGACATTTTTCATGAGCATTTAATGAAATTATGGCGATACTAACTTAAATAAGTTTTTACAGCAAATGAATCGAAACATCAGCAGCTAACTACTATGATTCCTAATTTAAGTCAGAAAACAGTTTCAATTTTTTTAACTAGCCCACAGCAATTTAACTCTTTATGTTGATATTCAAAGCTAGGAGTGTAATTTGATTTATTATTATTGTTTACTGTATAAATCGAAAAGGGATTATCGGAAGGTTTTCAAAGAAATATAAGTGAAGACCTAAATTTATATACTTTTATGCCACACAAAATTTCTGAATTTCAGGTAAACGGCAGAAATTGACAATTTATTATATGTAACTAAAATACATTTGTAGACAATAAAAAGTATTATTACAAAGTGTTGTAATGAAAACTCGATCTCGAAGTTGAAAATAACGAAAACCAATTTTGCCAGATAAGTTTGATTTTATAAGTACTAACTAAAAGCTACTTTAGGGTAAAATTTCATTCATTTGTTTATTTTCCTAAAAACATTAAATAATGTAATAGATTTCAAAATTTGTGCATCTTTTGATTGTTTTAGTTGCGTTAGTGAGATGTGCAACTGGAAAAATATGTAGTTTTTTTATGCAAAAAATTGAGAGACCTGAAATAACGACAGCTTAGATAGTTTTAAGTGAAACACAACGAGTGAATATTTTATTTCCATCTGCACATCTATGATTTATAAAGCTTTCTTCTAATTTAAGTTACATTCACAAGATTTTGTCATCAAACAAAACAACTGAATCACCAAGTTGGGTATTGGATTTGAATTCCACTATCGAATTACTTATAGTAACTAGATTTCGCAATAAATTAAATGTATTTGAGGGTGGGTTAGGTACCAGTTGTTTAAAATTAGTTTTTAAACGTGTATCTGTCTGTATCAAAATAATAATGTTGATACCTATTCTAGGGCTAAGGCTTTATGTTATTTTATTTTGTTATTAGCAAAAACATTAATTTATGTTACCAACATGTTTGAAACTTATGAAATTTCGACAAATAGGGGCAGAAAAGGGATATTAAAATTGTGCTGAAATTACACTGAATTGCGGTTGTTGTACATAAAATTCTAGTATGTAATGCTCAGATCCTGATATTATACAATAGCATCAAAGGCAGATAAATTATTCAATAGCAGATCGAAAGTGATCTTTTAGCATATATGTATTTTTACTCTTTACAAGTTTAGTAAATATTGAGATATGTGATGTAACCGCTAAATTAAAATATTTGACTTAGGTAAATTACGTTTGTAAACAAATTATTCTAATGTTAGTGAATTAGTAAATGTAGTATAATAAGTTAATTTCATTGATAAGAATTACTTTGATAGTGTGATGTTTGATAGTGGGATACAATCTTTTTTTTAAATGTCTTGTGAATAATGTAAAATATCGTAATGATTGTAGTAACAATCTAATTTAAAGAGTACTTTTAATTGACCAAATGGATGGACATGCTTCCGAGCAAAACAAAGGAAAATATTTTTATACTCAATTCGTTAAAAATCTTGAAGAGCCTCATTTTATCCAGAAATAAACGAATTTAATAAACATTTTATCCAGAAATAAACGAATTTAATAGATTTTTTTGTGATCGTACCTAATTTCATAAAATTAACTTTTGTTAATAATTAATAGTTGTTAATGTAAGTATATTAAAATATAAAACCAACCAACTTTATTTATGATAATAACACAGACAAAATAAAGATAAAATGGACGTCAATTCTACAGGTGCCATAAACGAAAATTATAAATCTTTTGCAAGCTTTGCTATTAAGGCAATCTAAAGCAATTGTCGTCTTTATCTGAATAATTTTAATTGAAATTGTTTTACTCAGTATAAAACACTTTAAAGAAGCATTAAAGATACCTATTACACCTGCACCATTATGCGTATGTTTATGGATAGCATATAATTAAAAAGTCTAATTTTGATTCAATTTATTTAAACAAACCGTCCTAATTTAGATTCATCCAAGTCACAATTGTTTCATAATAAAAAAATAGATTTTTTAACAGTTAATTACATTGGCGAGAATTAAGTTTATATATATTTTGTATACTTGTTCCTTTTAGACAATAAGTTTGACCGTGTCGTGTTTAAATAAGTATAGGTACTTCGACACGTATTACTCCAATACCAAGTTTATAATTTTTTTTTTTACTCTTATAGACAAGAGAACTTTCTCAGCGGACTTCTGACTCAGCACTTTTTAACTTTGTTGTTTATTAAGTCAAGGTATACGTAAAGGTATATTACGTGTGTTTTATTTCCAATGATTCCATAAGTACTTTTACTACAAATACCTTTGAAAATGCCAGTAATTATTGGTGGATAGATAAAAGAAATAGAATTTACCTTTTTATTTCTTAAATATCCATTAATCCATTAAAAATACACAATAATTTGGGAACCAACTTTCCAAAATAATTATAATTAGTGAGTTTTTAGATATTACGGCGTCACAAACTCCACTGAATATAACTGTATATTACACTGCCATAATTACTTATTATTCCATTTAATATAAGAAGTATATTGTACTATTTTA
The DNA here is from genome assembly GCA_958496325.1 of Nomophila noctuella. Lineage (NCBI taxonomy): Eukaryota > Metazoa > Arthropoda > Insecta > Lepidoptera > Crambidae > Nomophila > Nomophila noctuella. Next base: position 2,771,039 of record OY292498.1, read on the forward strand.
TTTTAAGAAATTTGGTACGGTATTATTTGATGATGCCCGAATTTTTAGCTGTAGATTCAATATTGTGATTTAGTGTTTAAGTTGGTATATGTATATTATTATTTATGTATTTTATACGAAGGGGAAATTCTCATAATTATTCAAGAACATTCCTTTCCTTGTTATGACGCAAAAGGAGATATATGTTGATCAAATGCAATTAGAAAAGTATGTTTTCGAAATACGGTGATAATTTAAAAAAAAGTTGTAATATATTATTTTAGTTGTATAGTTTCCATAGTACAGCAACAAAATAGTAGATTGTTAAATGCCTGATTTTCTCCATATCATATTTACCCTTTTGTTAAGTTTTAATAGCTATAATATAAACTGAACACGTAAAAGAATATTATTAATCAATTCTTTAATTTACTGTGTAGCCAATATGCACTTGTTGCCTTCAAAAAAAAATGATTTTACTCTATTTTCAAGTACCTTAGGTTTTGTTATTGGATTTGCATTTTTTTATTCCGGGAAATATGCCCATTGTTGCGAATTCAAATTCCCTTCTTATTGCGATTATGTGACTTGGGAACTTGGGAGTAACAGTTCAAAATTTGTTTTAATGTCTCGTGCTAATATTAATGCTTACGATTTTAATTTGGAATGCTTCATTCGGAAACACCATAATAATTATATAGAAAATATGTCTTCCAAAATGTATTAACAAGATGAACCTCTTGGATGAAATTATACTGTGACATTTTTTGACCTTTTTGAAATTGTTTTTGTGATGTATCTTAAACTGTAGTATAGTATAAAATATTGTACATTATTTTTAGCATTTTTGCACAATGTAACAATACAACGTGTAATGATTAAAATTTATACAATTGCGATAATTGTTTAATTAATAAAAATAAATGAGATTTAAGATTCAATATAAAGACAGACCCATTTTCAAATGAAAAGTCTTTTGTTATAGAATATTGTCATTTAATAAACATCTTTATTGTCAAAAAAAAAACAAGTGTAGAACTAACAATAAATGCATCGATGATTTACATAGGTATGTGAGTGTATAGCTTGATTTAAAATAAAAATGTAGGGCGCAGAAAATCAACACAATATTCCCATTACGAGTATTCCTGACTATTTACGGATACATTTCGTTTGTTATAAAAAATGTTTTCCACGCATAGACGTTATGGAATATAACTGGCTTGTGACATGTGTGATTCAAATCGTTAGATATGCCTCGCCACACTAAGACCCTCTCTAACTCAGGCCCTGTAATGAGAAGCGACTATCGCTTCTCATCACGTAGTAACCTCAATAACGTATGCCTACATACGTCACGGCAATCAAAATAATACCACAGTTTTCTGCTGGCGGGCATTTCTAACGATTTAAATGTATGATTTGTGACGTCACTCTGCAAATAGGACGTCATCGACTTTTTGGTCTTGTGGGTCCATCGGTACATCGTCTACGACCTGCACGTTGAACGCAACTGCCACCACCTGTAATGAGAAGTGGGGATTCATTATTACTGGAATGGGAATTCATTATTTTATTATTTTTAATATTTGATCCCAACGATGATGTCACATCGACCGTCGGGTGTCGCTGAACTACGAAGGGCCAAAGGACGGAAACGTTTGCCTTAGATGTTTACATAGTTAAAGATGAAATGTCCTCAAGTCTCACTACTTTATCACGAAGTATCTGGCTGAGTCTAGCAGTATATTACTTCAATGGAGTATGTTTCTTACATTGTGTTTTTTGTACAGCAGATGTTTTGCTATTCTAATTTTAAGTAGGTACACACTTTTCTTCTGTATCTAAGCTACTTAAGCCCCAAATTGCATGCTATATTTCGTGTATTATTTAAATGTGTGTAATTCTCATGTTCGGTGCTAGCGCGAAGCTGGGACGAGCCGCTTGTTTTATAGAATTAATGTTTATTTGATTCAACATTGATGTTGGATGTCCTTTAATAACGAATATATTCAATTGCTCAGATTGCCTCTTCGTGAAATATCATTAAAACAATTTACCTTAGGTGCAGTTTGAGGGTTACTCCTAAGGCCAGTGATGAACTTATCGTAGTAGCCACCACCGTGGCCTAGCCTGGCCCCGTTGCGGGAGAACGCTACTCCTGGTGCTATTATGAGGTCCAGGCCGCCTGAAGAGAGATACATTGGAATACAAATAAGGTAGGTAAACAGTTTTTGACACGCAAACTGATTTACCATGTTGATCAATTTGCTGTATAAATTTATTTCGTTTTTTGTAATTGTATTGATGCATTATCTTTTTAACAGTTGTGATGTGAACAACAATTTATCGTACGTATTTGTTTTGTTTGTATTCTATACAAGTATGAGTCTCTAAAAACGTTGCACATCATTATCTATTGTTTGCTTTGGGACTATTAAGATCATTACGGTAATTTTGATGAATGACGATGGGATGTGGTTACGAGTTACACCCCGTCCAAAATATAAAAAAATAGTAATGCAATTTTATGTCCTGACGTCTCTTTACTGGGCAACAAAGACCAAACTAACCGCCTGGACTCTTAAATCCCGCAAGGAACACTTTAACTTTGAGATTGCATGCTTCAATCACCTGATTGCCTGATAATCATGACGATTTTGCTCTTTTAGAGGCATGTTTACATGCTTGAATCACCTGATTGCCTGATAATCATGACGATTTCGCTCTTTTAGAGGCATGTTTAGCTTCCGACTCCATAAATTGTCTAGTTTCCCAACCTGTCTCCAAAGCGTCCTCCCTCGCCTGACTCTTCGCATGCTGCTGTATGCCATGCTTCGTGAGCGGCATGCTCTGCTCGTCTCCTGTCTTCATCTTGAGCATCTTCATGACCCCCCCGGCATACTGGGGGACGAAGGCCGCCGCCCCCCGGGCTCGGATGTGCTCGATGATCGGGGAGGTGTCGATCTCCTGGTCAGTGCTCATGAAGAGCGAGATACGTTTTGAGGATTTGTAGTATGGGTGGTTGATTATCTGGAAAGTTAACGTAAAATTAAAAGAAAAAATGCGATGAAAACAATTATAGCTAAAAAGAAATTCATGTGTCCAGTTAATATCTCAATAATTTTTATGTTAACCCATTCACTGCCGGCCGTTATTATAGGTATTTTACCTCCTAGATCTAGGTCCTAGGAAAACGTTAAACCCCAAAAATATATACTTACATTCAGTATTTGAGAATTATTTTTAAAATAATCTTGACTACCGAAGTTAAACTTCTTTCGAACACGTGTAATGTAATATAGGTAGGTAGGTATGTTGATTCTACTTTAAAGCATCACATTACATTGCAATACTCTCCCTAGATTATAGATGCACGGATCTCCTTCAAATCTTTAGTGATGTAATAATGCTTGCATCTACAACCCAACGTTAAATTCAGAAGTTTTATGCGTATCTATGATATATATTTTATGCGTATCTATAGTATAGGTACCTTATCATAAACAATTTTGGATTGTCTTTTCTTTTCTTCAGTGGACAGTGCGGCGATACGTTTTGCAATCTCGTCCCGAAGCAGCATCTTCGCTGGATTTGGCTGGATCTTGCTCATCTTTAGATTTGTTTAATATCTGGAAAGAACCGGTTATTTAGTTATTCTAAGTTTATTCCTTAAGTTAAAATTCTTTTATTTCTAAGAAGTATGAATACAGTAGTTCGACACCTTATCTTCGAACCCAAGGTCTTTTAATTTTTTGTAATGGTTTTGCATAAAAAATCGTCTAACATAATTTATAATTATCGTACTTTAATATTTTTTTCCCCAGTATTACACAGACAAACAAAAATTTACTGCTTAAATAAACGTACATCTATGTATGTATTTGCTATTTATCCCAATAAACCTACTGGTGTAAATCACCGTAGCTACGATAAAAATTACAAACGACAACGGTCAACAAGAAAGAAAGTACCATTCGCAAAACATACGGGCTCCATAAATTAGAAGCCAATTGATGTAATAATCAAATCAAATAATGTCTTACCAGTAATATAGAGATTCCTGTTTTCCTCGTACCAACTAACCCGAGCGCTTCATTCACACTGTTATCATTTTAGACGACGCAGTAGTATAAAAGTTATCATAATGATGATAAAACGTAAACTTAGGACGGAAAACAGACTCAAAACAACCACGCTGCGATACCGCGGTTGATACACTGCACGTGTTAACTGGTTTAGCGCCACCTACCAGATCAATGTGGAACTTAAGAGAACTAGTTTAAGCATGCTTATGTTCTAGATGTTGACTTGCAACATTAGCTACAGATGTCGCTACCTTCTTTTTTTTTTCAAAAAAGTATACAGTATGAAGTTCTAATGTGCTTAATGTCCTTGTATTTATTTACCCCACAGCGTCATAAGACTGAATTATTATCAACATTTTAAATTGGATTGGATTCGGCTGTGTAACTACGAAAATGCAGGTTGGTTTTAGGAACATACACTAGTACCTTTGATAGTTGTAAGTTCCTTTTAACTAATTAAGATCAATGAGAAAATGAGACCATTTCATTTATGAATCTGATTTAATTGTTAACCTGATAAAAGCAATCAATAAAAATTCACCATTTTAATTTTAGTGCGCTACCACTGATTTGATTTTAGTCGCAATCCATCTGAAATACCATCGATTCCCATAGAGATCTCCATCCTTCATTACGGAGCCGCCGTAGCATTCACAACGTCATTGAGGCAATCATAAACTACCTATACTATACGGAATTACGGATATAGGTTACCGAACAAACACGTGACATAGGTCCTAAGTGTATATCTCGCAATGATACTCATAGGTGCACTAATTAGAGCCTTGTACCACTTGTACAGTCATCATGAGCACCAATCCAACATGTGTACGAACACATTCAAGTATGAACTTTACTGCTTTGACATAAGATTCAATGTGTATGACGATGTGTATACATGTTGATGCTCATGACTGTACAGTCACGAGCACTTACCTGTTTCCAATGACATTGCAATATCATCTTTACAGCTACGACATAAGAGTCGATAATTAAAAGCTCATAGATTTACCAAGCCTTTGAACATGAGCCGGTTAGAGACACAGTATTGCCTAGTTTACACAGAGAGATATCCAATTAACGACTCGTCATGTTTCTAAAATACATGATTCACCTAACATGTAAAGAAGACTAGGAAAAAATATTTATTGTTTTGAATTTAATTGGTTACGAAACGAGGGGCAGGATCGATATGGATTAAAAATCTATTAAAACCTACGTTATCCCTGATGAACATAATGGCTTATAATATAATAATTTAAGAGAGGTAGAGCTTAGCGGAACTTCCTCTCGAATGAGCTGCTCGTCTGGGGAAGTACCTCCACCAGAAGTCCACAGTGAAGTAGCACTTCGTAACTGTTGTGCTATGTTTCTACTGGTGAGTCGCCAAAGATCAGTTGGGGAGGGTTGGGGGTCTTAGGCCGCAATTCGCCGCTCGCATCGGTGATTGCTTACCATAAGGCGACTCGTTTGCCGCCTCGGCCAATAGAAAATTTGACTATTTATCGGCCTTAGAGTCCAAACACGTCTGCAGGTCTATCTTCCCCTGCATGGTAACAAATGGATATAAACGCTGAACGTACGCTTAAGCGCCCCTTCTTCATAACATAATTATTAAAAAGGCGCTTCCAGTCAGCTGTTATTTATTTATTACCAACGGGTCGCTAGAAAATGGTTCAATTTTTTTTATCATTCGCTGAAACGCGTAAAGTAAGACATTTTTATCGCATAAATGTTTTCACGTTTAACCTAATCCAATTGACGCTTCTATTTGCGTGAAACTCGGGAAAACGATAAATTATGCAGACACTTAAATTAAAACGAAGAGATAAACCTCGTGTAATGTAGGTATGTTGTTTTTACAGGTGGAGTGAAGAGATATTCTCTCACAAAATAACCTCGGTGGATTTAATACGAATTAGTTAATTAACTATGTACGTATTGTTCGTATGTGGCTGTATAACAGAAATTTTATTCACAGCGGCTTTGTGGGTTTCTAGTTTTTTATACCATCAATGTGTTTGTGGGATGAACCAGTTTTATTTGTACCGCTAATAGTAACGAATACTACTACTAGTTACTAGTAAGTAAATGGTCCTATTGGTCTAACCCCTATGGTACAAATTGGTTAAGGTTCGAGTGAAATCGAAGTAATAAATTCGAGTATCGTGGATACTTGAGAACAGTTACAAGCCTGGATAAAAGGGACTGATCGCCAAAGTTAGCAAATTCTTAAAACTACGTTATGTAATTTTTTATCAATCCAAATCGCTACCTTGCATTTTAAAAGATACAACATGCCAAATCTCAGAAATAGTACTTTTAAGATTCCAAAGACAGCTGTTAGTTATAAAGGTAGGTTACCCTGCTGAAGATTATGGCTTGGCCATTGGAAAACTTCAAACATCTCCGAAACGCCTAAAATTTTCGGTTTCTTTTGCCCAAAATAGAGTCATGAAATAATCCTATGAACCAAAAATAATAATAATTTTGATTGGTTTGTTTAGGAAAAAAAACTTTGTGCAATGCTAATTGCCGAATCAAATCTACAAGTTCTGACTAATGCGGAAAAGTTTAATAATTTTTAGGCAGTCAAAATAGTCGTACGGGTAGGGGATGTAGTTTAACTTCGTTTTATTCTATGTAGTGATAGTGTTAAAAAGTAATATTTTCAAAACCCTACAATTATTCATACAATGGTATTATTAGAAGCGGTCAGTCTTTTGTTTAGTGTTTGAATTATTAAAATATCCACAGTGATTCATTGTTACGCCTTGTGATAACCTGATCAAATATTGACCGTGTCCGTAGGAAACGAAGGCTCGTTTCTCGTGACAATCTTATTTACGTAAATGGCGTTCTTAAAAGATAAAAAACTTCCTCCTTGGTGTAGTGGTAAGAGCCATCCTACTACTAAGGTACCTGCGGTAAATAAGGCCCAGGGGGTAATAAGGCCCACATTTTAAATTTCACGGAAATACATTTCTATAAAACTTCACTGTTTACGCACACTTGCAAAATGTCTGTGTGAATTTCTCCAAATTGGTCGGAAGTCGCCAGCGCCGCTATCCTGCCAGTCACCTGCGATGCGATGGTGGAGTGGCTGGCTACTGTGCAATTTTATAATTTTTGTATCAAGAAACTGTAAGTATTTTTACCTTTAATTCAATAATTCACTTATATTGCTGTATTTATTATTTTATGTATGTGTTGTACAATACAAAGGAAATGGCTGTCCCGATTCAGAGTTAGGGATTTTAGGTTTATTAGGTTATTTTGTAAAAACATGGCATGAGGTTAATAAGGCCCATTTCAACGGTACATGGGCCTTATTGGCCTCTTAATATTTGAGTATCAGATTGCTTGTTTTTTGTGTTCCAGGTCAATGAACTATGTAAATTTTATTGTCAATATATGTATCATTGTTACAGATTTTGATTAAAATTGCTCCAAAGTCCAAAGAGGAGAGCTCAGTGAACCGAAGAAAAATAAAATTTTGGTGGGACAGTGATTTAACAAGATGATACCGTCTCAGTATAATTTAATTTGTTTCTTAATTATTGTTTTGTTTGGATTTTGTTTGCAGAAGATTATTATTACTTTTATTTTAAGAGTATATTTTTTGTTTCTAGGAATATTATATAGAGAACTCAGTTAGGTACTTATCTTTAATTAAAATCTGATTATAAGTCTTATAAATTAATATGAAAAAAAAATTCTTTGTTTAATAAGAAAATAACTGATTATTTTAAGTTTTCAATGTAGTAGAAGCACAGCATGTACAAAACATGCTTCTATTAAGTGTCTTAATTAGGACCACTAGTTATTTGAAATCAATTAATTGTCTATAATTACATAATATTAAGAGGCCAATAAGGCTCACGTTTAATAAATAAAGTGCAAAGATTAAATGAGTAAAAAACAACCATTTACTTTTATTTTAACTGATTTTTAGGTAAATTTAGGACACTTGTATTAAAAAATAAAGCGATTTTTATATGGGCCTTAATATACAACCGTAGTATAATAAGGCCCTTGAGAAGGGTTTTAAAAAAGTATATTTACTTTTTAAAATACATGCGTTTCTTAATAGTTTTACACCATTTATTACAGCAACATAAATAAGCTATGTAAACAATAAGTTTTTGATATCTTATACGCAGTATTCTCAGATTTATAGCCATTTTCTTTTAAGTGGGCCTTAATTGCCGCAGGTACCTTATTATAAAGGCGAAAGTTTGTATGTATGGATGGATGTATGGATATATGGATGTTTGTTACTCTTTCACGTAAAAACTACTGAAGTGATTTGAATGAAACTTTACCACAATATAGCTTATACATCAGAATAACACATACGATATTGAAAATCGAAATCCAAGCGGACGGAGTCGCGGGCGGCCGCTAGTAAGTATATATTTTAATCGTTACAATCCTATGCCCGCGTAAAAGGGGCATTAGGGTGACAGGGAGTTGTGCTGCGTAGAGTTAGAAGAACAACCCACTTGGACGCGCTGGCTGTCGCTTCTTAGGTAGACAGTAACTCGTTTCAAGGTTCAAATGTATGAAGCTTTTTTTACGAAATAGCTTACAAAATCCTGTCCTGTGGCTTTAATGTGCACTAATTATTTTATCCAAAAACACAAATAAAGCGAAAGGTGTAACTTTTCATGCGTTAGAGTTTGAGATTTATTAGCTATGTGTAATTTACAATTTGTTATTTATTTCGTAGTGGTTAGAGCAATGTGCCCAAATACCTCGGAGGTCGCGTGTTCGAATCCCGCGGGGAACACTTTCACTGTGTGTTGGTTTTCCCAGAGTGGTAATCAAGAACATTGCAGGCTTGAATCACTTGATTGTCCGATAAGAATGATGATTCCGTGCTTTGTAAGGCACGTTAAGCCGTTGGTCTTGACTACGTAATAATATCCAAATTATTTCTTAGTAATGAAAATATTTTGAAGTACAGAACACACATTATTTTGTCCTATTATAGCTAAGCACCTACTTAACTACCTGCCTACCTTCATACTCCTGTTATGCCAAACTTTCTTAGGACGATTCTCTTGAACGATCTAACTTGGTGAAATTCTTGGCAGTTCGCTTAAGGAATACCTACTGACTTGGTGACGAAAAAGCATTGACACGAATACATATTTGGAACTCAACAACAATATACGGTCTGATAATACGAGTAATAAGTAAAGTAATTTGAGGACAAGAAAAAAATGTAGGTTGTCTCAAGGAATTATTCTGATGAGTTCAATGATATGAATATAAATTGTTGAGTTTTAAGAGTCTCTTAAAAGCCACAAATATTTTTTGTTCATTTGATTACCACTAACGAAATAATTATAAATTATTGTTTAGGTAAATGTCACTTCTGTTTTTATATAATCCCGTTTCTTACTCATTAATAAGTATTCATAACTGACTGATGACTCAGATTATAAATTCTGAAAAAATCATGTGCCATGTAGAAGGTAGTACCTACTCACAAAGCAGATAAATTGTAGGTACTACTATATTCCCGTGGGGGGCTGTAAGAATTGACTAAGGGCAATTCCGAAGGGATGGGCAGAAGCGTTCCCTTGTTTCTAATGACCATTTCCCATCATGCTGCGATGACCAACAATGCCGGCCCAGGGCCATCTAAGGGCGTCCTAAATCAAGAAATGGACTGCAACAGGCTCATGATAAAGTACCTAATTATGTCAACAGTTTCCTACAAAGCAACCCCTGTATCTACATTTACCCTGCACGCATAGCTACGTTAGCACACATATGAAAAGGAATGAATTACAGTTTTTTTTAAATTCCCATGACCAGTCTGTTGTAGAAATTAAGACTCAATTTTATAGTCCGAGATGACCGACGTTCACATATGAAAAGGAATTGCAGTTTTTTTTAATTCCCATGCCTGGCTGTTCCAGAAAAAAATAAAACTCAATTTTATTGTCCGAGGTGACCGAACAATTAGTGATTTTTTAAGAAGTTTTTTCAAGCAGGGTTTCGCATAGGTGTGGCTGAATGCAGCCGAATCTTTGTTTAGCGCGGAACGTGAAGCGTGCCGCACACTGAAAGTGAAACAGTGAAGTCGTGATAAGCTGTTATTTTGTTTTCTCTCGTGATTTAGGAAGAGGACACCATATTTTAAATGTTTTGTGTTTCTGTTCGGTACATTTTAAATCAAAGGAATATATTTGGAAGTTGCATTAAGAAACAATGTTTTATTTCATTGTTGGTTGTTTAATGTTTACCGAAATCAATCTTGTACTATGTATTTAAATTTAAAATTACCGGAAGTGAACTCGTTGACTTTCATTGAGTCTACTAAAATTACACAAGTTTTTAATTCGATGGGTGAATCTCCAAAAACAAAATTGTTTTGAACACATTTCATCATGATTCTTAACAACAGTTTTTAAAACAAAATATGGTTATGTCATGACAATTTTTTTTTTCAATGTGCTTTAATACTACTACCACTTAAAGGTTTGCACAAATTCTTTGCATCATCTCAGTTCACCAATTAACTTAACTGATTTTGATATTAATTAATACAAGATGGTTCACTGGTTGTAGTCACACTATGCGGCCCAGCGTTCAGATTGGTCGCCGGCGGCCGCGGCCCGCGCCGCAGTAGCGCTCCGCAGCCCGCAGTGATCGCACGCGGCCCCACGCCGAGCGCACCCGAAACTTTCTTACGTCAAATCAATGGATATAACCTAACACGCCGCGTTCAAACCTAATTGTCCACCAAACAATGTGAAATTGTGTCTCCTACATGGGCTAAGTGTTCGTGTCAGTGACGTGTAAGGTGTAAAGTTGTGCCAGCTATGTGAATAATTTAGTGAATAGTGTATTGTGTTAAACGGAGCTATGAGTATTCAAAAGTGTCTCCTGGATAACTCCAGTAGGATGATAAAGGCGATGTCGACGGCCAAGTCGAGCACGAGCGAAGTGAAAACGGTAAGTTTACAAACATTTTGTTTGTATCGCCGCTGGTGGCAAACTCGCGACCTTGTTCGGTTTCCGACATTTTTGTAGGTTATCTTTTATGAACTAAAATGGAAACACGTAATTTTTACACGGGTGTGTTATTTAATTGTCCTACCTAATTGAAAAAGTGTCTTGGGCCTTGACAGTTTCACCAATGCTCGAAAACAAATTGGTATTAACTCTATCGATGAATTTTAATGATGCATGTTATTAAGAAGATTCAGATCAACAAGTATCTTTTGCAGAAAAATAACTTTTCAATTACAATATTGCACGTTCATGTGAATATAAATAAAGGACAGGTTTTTATACAACCAACCAAGTGTAAACCTAATATGGAATTGAAAGGCACAAACAATAAAATTATTGTAAGAACTCTAATTAGAGGACTAAGAATAGTTAGCCTAGTTAGGTATTTTTACCTATATTTTAATGACGGCGTTTTTAACTCTACCAAGAAAGAAAAGATGTTGGTTTTTCCTCCTGGAATAGAGGGAGATGACAATTTTTCTGTCAACCAGCTACCTGCCTACCTTCCATCCAACCTACCAACTGTTTCTGTTAATAATACGTATGTATGTACCTACCTACCTAGATACAAATTCGAGTAAACGAAGTGATTGGAACCTAGGTAGGTATACCTATTATATTACTAGTTTTTATCCGCGGCATTGCCCGCGTTATCAAGATCAATGTTCTATCCCATGGGAGCATTTAATCGGGATAAAACGTATCCATCACCATATCCTATCACTTAAGTCAGCCCATACCCTGTCTGTACGCTAAATTTCATCAAAACCCGTTCAGTAGTTTTAGCGTGATTCACAAACATCCAAACAAATAAACTTTCTTTATACCTAGGTACCTACCTAATATTAGTATATTTATCTTTATCAAAGAATTTGGCTAGAGAAGAGTGGATTTCCTATTTGCCGGCTTAAAAATACTCTTAGCCGTCAAAATGGAATTCCATGCCATGAAAGAACAGAATTTCTGTTAACGATGCCAAGTCATTTTATTCAACCGACCTTAAATTATTTTAGTGCGAATGTCGTGTCTGAGTACTACTAACTAATAGCATGAGTAAATAACGGTTTAAACACATAATTTGAAGAACCTAAACAGCGGAATTCTCGTTAAAAACCTAGGTAGGTATACAAATTCAAAAGCGTTCCTATTTGCAAAACATATGTGCCACTGTGTCTGACAATGAAACCCAGTAGCTAGACAAAGTGACTTCAAAAACTTCTTTACCTCAATTTAGTAAAAAGCCTGTTGAAAAGCACCTACCTAGCTTCCAAAGGAAAAAGAGAGTTCTTGAAATCGACCAATAATTTTAAAAAGAGACATTTTTCTTGTTTATTGGAATTTAGGAAGCTGGAATCCCAATCCCAACTAATATTATAAATGCGAAAGTAACTCTGTCTGTCTGTCTGTCTGTCTGTCTGTCTGTCTGTTACGCTTTCCCGCTTAAACCTCGCAACCGATTTTGATGAAATTTGGTACAGACAATCTTTAGACCCCGAGACAGAACATAGGCTACTTTTTGACCCATTCCAACCCCCCACTTCCCCGAAATGAGGGGGTGGAAGTTTGTATGGAAAATCTAAACTACTTGAGTTAGACGCTTGAAATTTGGCATGCAGGTCCCTTCGTAAACTTGATGCTTAGTTGCAAAAGGATATTGCAAAATTCCCACGGGAACGGGAGTTAGCGGGAAAAAACATTCGTATAATGAAAACCGACATCCACGCGGACGAAGTCGCGGGCGGCCGCTAGTATGAAATAAATAAACAACATTGTAACATGTAAAACGAACATGTAAACTGCGTTATTTCAAAATGTCAGTCATAGTATACCTACGCGTAGCTGTAAAACTGTAGATAATCACAGGTCGTTAACTTAAACGACTAGATTAGACCAATGAGATGACTATCTGTATCTTAGCGTAAATACAGTTTCTTGGACCAATGTTTCAATTGTCATTCTCGAGTAAGAGATACGAACTTCTTAGCTATCCATGGATTCTCCGTGCGGGTGCCGGGTCCATCGCGTGGAACAGAGAGGAATGTCAGTCGGCGCCTGGGACTTGCGACCCAGCGTGTAGGTTTAAGGGGCCCCTTTATAGTATACTAACGATCACCTCCACCGATGACATTCCTCTCCCTTCCCAACCATATTTGGTATGAGCCGAGTAAAGCAGCTTTAGTTGCTCTTTCCAGTAACGAGCTAATATTAGATCTTGGTAATCCTAAGTCCTTCAGTAGGTTGTAGAGAGATTTCGCTGGTATACCTCTCGCACCCACTTCCACAGCATACAACCGTGCTATATAACCATTTTTAGTCATTTCGTTGGTTAGGTCATAATACTTATTTGTTTTAAACGCGTGATCTTTGGGAATGTTTGTCTCCCATGGAACAGTAAGTTCTACCAACAGTACGCGCTTAAGTTTTCTAGAATAAATGAAAAGGTCTGGTCTAGACGACGATAACGCAATGTCCTCTGGAATACTGTAGTGCTTTTCATACGTGTCCATCATGATCTTCCAATCTGGAGCTACACTAACGATGGAGTAAGGTATAATACAATTTCAGAGCAGTTTACGTAGTTGAAAGAGCTTTCTAATGATCCTTCACAAAGTATACTCCTATGTTATCTGCGTTCGCGTGTTCTGTAGTTTTTGTGGCAATTGAAGGATCAATCAAAGTCAAATAGTAATGTGTCCATTTCTCATGTTGGCTATCATAAGTATGGTTGGTTTGTATTAAAACATTTTCATAAAATGTTCATAGATTTGATCTTCCGTTATAAGAGTTCAGGTCAGAATAAATTTCGCAATATTAACGAAAGATTTGCTAACTCTGGAATTAGAAGATTCGAAGGGAGACATTACTTGAGACGTTAATTTTTAGTCAACTTTCATTTCAAACATTTCATTTATGAGATCAACCAGGAAAAATACTGTCAGATAATCCTGAACTTGGTAATTTTGCCTTAGTTTAGTTACATTATCACTTTCTCCCTCACACGACCATGTGCGTACACCGCCCGTGTCAAGTAATGAGGATAATGACCCGACTGTGCTTACTGATCGAGCTATAGTTCCGAGTAATAATACCTACTGTGGAAGAATACGTAAACACGATTATGCCCGTAAATACGACACTAATATTACTCAAGAGTTATTAAAAACTAACAAGAACATTGAAATTTGCTTTTTGATAATTTGATATTCCGGTAGATGAAATCAAATTAAGATAGGATAGTCGGGTAATTAGCCTAGCTCTCGTTTCTGACGGTGAAACAGATTTCAAACAAAGAAATGTTAATTGCAATAAGGGTGCCTTGTTACTTATGCTTTCACGAAATATTTTGGCAAACATTGTCATTGCAAAATCCTTTTAAACATGACATGATTGATTAAATTACCTACTCAGATTCTTTGAATGCTTTGAATTCCACAAAATTCTTATAAATATATCATCGAGTTTATAAGATCGAAGCGAGGCAACACGGAATTTGTTGATACAGATAGAAAGTAGGTATGTGGTGTAAACAAACAACACATGTAATGTGGCGGTCCATATCGACAAAGAATAATCCGGACTCTTTCAAGACATGTTGATACACGAATCATTCAAGAACGGCTCTTGAATGATTCCTGCATAAGACATTTACTGGGCTGTCATTATGTTTGTATTTCCAATAACTTCTACGTCACCAATAAATACAACTCGACCGGTTATTAATAAACTTGTTGAAACTACTTCTCTCAATCGAAAGTATGATCAACCCAGAAACAAATACATATATTCTAGTAAAATGACCTAAATGTGAACGAAGACGGATGTGTTCTAGAACGATAGCAAAGAAGCAAAGCCTTTAACTATTAACTTGTAAAATTATTATTCAAAAGCAAGGGATTCAACTTTTTTTGAGAATAAATTGAAGAATTTCGCAAAAATTATGTACAGTCTATTGGGTTGCGAAAAATTAAGGTTTCCCAAGGACAGTGTTTGGTCCGTCCTTATTGTCTGGATCCTATAGTCAACGAATTACTGATCCTATTATGGCCAAAACTTCACAATTTTGTATTGTTCTCTGATAATATGTAATATAGAAGACTGTAAAGACGCTTTGAAGTTGCGGATATTTTAATTTCACAAAGATCAAAGATATTCGTGCAAAAATTAAATCAAATAAATCTCCCTTGAACCACTTCTTCCGTGAGAGAATCAATTTACTCTTACTATATTCAGGTCGATAACGTAATAAGTGTTAAAAACATAATATGGATAGTTTTTTAATTAACGAATTCTGCATTCCAAAGGAACTGGGATGGGGTAATTTCTTTGTCAATATGCAACCTTTGAACATCAAATTGCAAAAATCCCTTCGAATGTGTGAAACCTCAGTTCATCATGTGGAGTAGTCAAAATGTCATAAAACCAAATTACTCATTATTGCGTAAAGCTGGCGCGCAATTTATAAAGGTAATACTGACGCCACGTAAACATTCGTTCGTGTCGCTGAATGAAAGCAACTTTATCTGGGAGCTTTTATTCGCTTGGCCTTTAAAACGGGATCCTCTGAGAATAATAAATTATGTCAGTTACAGTTATAACCATAATTAACGCTTATTGTTACTTCTTAGTTCTGAATATCTCTTTTGTTATTACCTACCTCAACTGCGCTAATCGAATGGTTATGTATGCTTCAGATGCACTTCCATAGATAGCATGGAGTTTATTTTCTAAATAAATACGATTTGCTTAATGATTTGAAACTGTCGTCAAGTTTATGCAGATATGAACATAATAATATGCAAGGTTTTTAATTTATTATGAATCCAGACTCTAAACAATATTAGGTATTTCAACATTGCTCGCTCCCACCTGAAGTGAATGGTACAAAAATGCACACTACAGCTATTCGGAATTTACCTGTACTTTCATCTTTACTTTACAAATCTAAACCAAACTCAAGTTGGGAATTTACGACATCCGGGGATTTCGCGACAAAACCACAGTTTTGAGGACAGTCTCTATTTGTCGTTACACTGCAGTGTTTTCAAATCCTAATAGGATAGAAATTCGTCAGATTATTCCGATCGACTAACTTCTATGAGCAATTTTGGATGTTGATCCGCTTTGTAATTCCTTAGAAAAGAGAATGCAATTACGTTAATCAAACCGAGCATCCTATTCCTTTCCCGGAACACGGTACACCAGCGGGGCTTTTATCCTTTTTGTAAATCTTATCTGAATCCCTTAGAAAAGTTCTCTTTACAAAATGAAGCTAAATCGCCCAGTGCAGGAATTCTGTGAAGTTTATCTTTTGTGTCTTTACTGTGTAGCCTCAATCTATCTGAGTTGTGTTGCGACTATACGATGGCCGGAACATTTGTAAAAGTTGCTGTGGTCTCTGATATTGATGTTCAGGAAGAAAATGCGGATTTTATAATAATGAAATAACTTTAATACCTATATACCTTTTTCATTTTTCTTTTTCCCTTCTTAGCCTGATAGCACGACTTAAAAACATAATACCACCCCTTCTTCGTGATTATGGGAAAATCCGCAGGCGCAGCAATTTTGTAATATGATTATGGTTGTGGTGCCGTCATGAAAGTACCAGCAATAATATTTTGCGAGTGAAAATACTGATAAGGCGGAGAAGGCGCTAGTGGAAACAATTGTCATTGCGATTAGAGATAGGTACAACATTTTGGACGTACCGAATGTAAAATTAAAACGCGGAGGTATTAAAATTATAAGACTCAAGAAGTCCTTGTTTAAAGTAAAGTAAGTTTAAGTTCTATGAATATTCTTATTTACGCATGCATTTATAGGTATCATGCAAAAAATTGTTCTTTTGTTTTTCGGTTATTAACAGCTCAGCAAATATTATGCCGGCCGATATCATATTAAATCTTTTAATTATTCCTTCTGCAAAGTGCATCCCAACTTTCTGTTAAAATTTCACGTGATTTTTTTCATCAATGGTTTGCAGAAATTTGATGAATGATCATTTGCCTTGGCCTTGGTTGTGTATAATGGCTGAAATTAGACGATGGATAAGATATGCTGTAATTTTATATGCGATAAGGAAGCTATTTAGGATTATTAGATGATGTACAGATATGTGACTGATGACATTAAATTGATGCAACGTTTAAGTAAAATAACATTGTTTTTCTCTGTGCTCTCTATGATTGTGTCTTTAATAAAGGAACAGCTTCTAAAAACATTGTGAATCTTAGAAAATATTTCACTTTACAAACCTAAAGATAGGTATTTACGAAATATCGCTACGCAAAAAAATCTAAACCCGGAGTAAAAAAAATGAGGAGTTGGAGGAATTTGAGATTCCAATTAGGAATGTTGCGTATCGTTTCACTCTAACTCTAAACCATCCCGAAAGTACGTACCACATGTTTCTTTAACAAAAGAGCGGCGCCAAATCTGGGCCGTCAACGAGGGGAGTGTCATATACTCATATATGACGTCATACCCGTCATACCATGTCAGCGCGAGTTTTAAACAAATGAACGCTGTTAATTTACGACGACGCGAGAAGCGAATATTATTTACGCATTACTCGACACAACTGTGAGTGTAAAGGTAATTTCCACAAACAATGTTTCAAGTCGACGTGGTTCGAGAGAATTTCTGAATCAGAGATGTTTTGAAACCAGAGTACCATGACGGCATTTTGTTTTTCTTATTATTAGTGCGTATAATGAGTACTTGTTTCAGAAGTCTTAGTCTTAACATCTAGAATGTTCTCATTAAGGGCTTTTGAGGCCATAAATAACATAAGGGTTGTGTTCGTAGGTTGTATTCTTGTTTTGTGGAAAGGCACATAAGTATTTCTGGAGTTAACATAAGCGACGTATACAGAAGATTTATCAAGCTTACCGTCAATAATAACTCGTCACTTTTTGTAAATTAATTTTAAGCATTTTTACATGGTAAGCATCATTGATTCTAAGTATTAATAAGAAACAAAGAAAACTTGCAAGAAGATTGCGCTTCCCAACTGAGCAACCTAAGATAAGATGATTTTTTCTTTAAAAAACCCAAGTAGTTTAAAGAAGTAGCACAAAAAAAATACATCCATCAGTTCATAAAGTATGCAACCCACAAACGGAGGTTAATCAGCCAAGAGCTTACATGAAGCGGAGTGATTACAGCTAATGGACGAGATTTAATCTTTGAGCGATGAATATTTATTGGGAGTAATTGCTGGTGCGACGCAGTGCCGTGTTGTCGTGTATGTGTAATGTGTACGGGTAATTCTCTTTCGAGTATATGCTCACTAAAGAGGATTTTAACAGGGATATACAGTACGCTAGAGCTCAGTTGGGGTGGGTATGGGGTCTAAAGGCAGGCAACGCATTTGCGACTCTTGTGCGGTTGTTGATGTCCATGGGCAACGGCGATCATTTAACATTAGGTGACAACCTGGCTCGTTTGTTTCCCTATCACATAAAAATATAAGTGTAATACTGTAACGTTTCATATCAGTTCGCTTCAGGACACGGTTGTTGTAATGTCTACATTGTATGACGCGTTGAGCCGAGAGCAGTTAGTCAAAATTTGTGTTAAAATACAACGTGTAATTCTAAAATCTTATATCAGCGAAGTTTTGTTTAATTATTAGGTAAATTAGTCTGTTATAAATCGACGCGATTGTTTCGTTCCTATGTTCCGATTGAACTTGAAGTCATCTTCGAAGGCGTGACTCATTGATCAATCACATTTTCGGTGCCGTCATCAATGGGGGCGTTTGGCAGAAAAAAGCGCTAGGAAGCGTTTGTAAACAAAATGGCGATTGTTAGCGCAAAATAGCGATTGTTAAGCGGTAACACAGTTAACTGACAGTTAGCAAACACGTCCTGGCCGAAAACTGTACAGTTTGTTTTTTAGCGCTAGTAAACGCTTGCCAACGCTTTTTTCTGCCAAACGCCCCCAATGTGTCCGTCAATATTAGTGTCAAATCAATAAACGTTTGATTGTTTGTCACTTAAGTTACCAATATTATTACTGTATTGGATGTTTGCTCATAACACGTCGCAGCAAACTGAATTTGAAATTGTATTTGTTTTATTGAGGTTGTAAAATCAAATTTTTGTATAAACATTTGATCATATTTTGGTTTCTACAAATTTGACGATAAGAATTACCCAAATATGACTTTCTGTATTAAATTCGGTGCTAACCAGAGCGTCTGTTGATTGATGGTGGTGTAGATAACGATCACGTAATTTGACGTGTCCTTTGGAAAAAGCCCACTCACCAACATAAATTACCTCTGACGTGTTTTAGTTTTTCTTGATAAAAATGTAATATGTTTCTTGAAAAGGTTTGCCTAAATTGGAATATGGAAAAGCTGGCTTATTAGTTTCAGCCTGTTAGACTTCTTATTATTACAAACAAATCACAATATTACAATCGAAATTAGTATTTTCTTATAATTCAGCACTCAAGAGTTCACGTGATTCCTCCAGGGGAAATCATTTCTGTCATCACCAACTATTACGGCTCTATCCATTAGTTGTTTTCGTGACAGTGAAATCAGTGTCCTTAGAATCAGCTTGAATGAATACAGTCTATACTCAGTATTATCTAGAAAAAATATCAGATAAACAGACCAAAAGCCTTGTTCGTTATGTTGTGACAAGACGGATTCAATTACGAAAAGTTTTTATTTTCAAAATATGTGTCCTTTCTATTGGGTATATGCTCGATATAATTAAACTAGCGAATTCTCCACCAAGGGTCAAGCTAACCTAGATTTGGTACAAAACGCATGGCAATATTATGATTACGTTGTAAATAATACTTTAAGCAACAATGTGGCCTCATGGCCTGATAAACATTGGCCTGATAATGCATATTCCGGTAATTAAGCCTTTCACTCTTGGCGTGAAAAAGCCCAAGGGCGAATGCAGGTAGCGCAAACCACCCCGATATTAATAATACGAAAACAGTTTGGCAAAGAGATGTTCGCTTCATAATTAATACCGTTTCTTCTCAGTTAATCTTACCATGAAGGAGTCTTCCACTTTGCCCCACCAAGGCACCCCAATAGCCAGGATAGAGCCCCGCAACCTTTGGTGAAGAAGCTGTATTTTCAGTCATGCGTTCGTTGAATTAAATCACATTTTGCTTAGATGTTTCAAATCGTAAAAAGAACATATCGTCGGCTTACTGCAAGAAGTCACTAACTAAAAAAAGTCATTAAGTACTGATACTGACATTGTTGGATTCACCAACGGTAGCACTACATTATGCAAAAACCAGTAAATTTCTATCTGTCATAATTTCGAAGATAAAATTTGTAAAAAATTGATAAGTACTCTTTCTTAGATTTTAGGTGTAAAAAGAAGTCATTATTTTTCTTTAATTAATTCATGTAGTAGCATAGTATTATGACACTATTGATTTCCAGCACTGGCAGAACTCAATAAATCCTTATAATGATTTTATGCGGATGACCTCAGTGAAAAATATGAACACTCAATTTAACCTAAACTCATTAAAAGAGTCTTAGTGATTTCTTCCAAAAATTGTGGTTCTGTAAATGTTTATAATGATTTTATGCGCATGACCTAAGTGAGAAATATTTACATTGAATTTTACGTATACTCATTAAAAGTGTCGTAGTGTTAGATAAGAAGTTTAAGTGTGGTTTAAAGTTAATTTACCAGATTAACAGTTTACGAATTTGGCTATTGACATATGTAAGAAGTCATTACTTTTTAATTGCTTAGAAATGGACGTATTGGCAAAAGTCATTAATTACATATTTTGATTTTTTTTAAAAGTGGTAATGTATATTTTGATATGTCGATATATAAAACAAATGAATAAATGTTAGATCTATACGTAAGAATTTTCATTTCGACTATACCTAGTATACTTTTTAAATAATACCTAATTATATTTCCAAACTTCATTAGGCCGTATCTCAAAATCACAAAACTGCTAGTTAATGAGTTCTTGCAGTAAGCCGACGATATGTCATAAAGCTCTTTTAAACCTTTAGAAATAAATATTAACTTTCTTGCGCATTTTTCTCAACAGGTAACTTGCGTGAGTCTAAGTGCTGGTAGTATGAACAATTCAACATCGAAAATTAATCATATTTCATTTCTTTTACATCTGTACTTCATGTATGTATGCTTTTATAAAAGGCTAGGGCAATTCGTATAACGACGATAAAATAAAACATTTTGGTAGTTTGTAAGCCCAACACTAAATGCCTATAATTGGCTTTCATATGGTATCGTATATAAATATATTAGATGACTTTTGTATGCACTGATTGATAGAAGCTTTATATGTTTTTATTCGTCGTCTAGAACATACCAGTCATGAAACGATTCATTTTTGCAACGTTCATAAAGTAGAAAAGAAAATGCTTGCGCTTTTAATTTGCTCAACCATTGTATGAGACATTGGCTGCATAGTTTATACCATTGTTTACGTTACATTTGCTACATTTATTTCGTCGCTGCTATTTCGTACTAGATTTTGTATAAGCTTGGTTATGGGTAGTATATTATGTTTTATGCTTTATTTTGTTCTAACGTTGCTGTTTTCTACAGGGTGTGCAATCTGGCCTCAAAAGAGTGGTGGGGTTGGCGATGCTGTCACTATCCATTCCCGCCGACGACAAGAACAAAGTCAGTAGCTCGTGTTGAGCATGGTCTTCGTCATCGCCGTCATTGCTATCGTTATCATTGTCAACTAAATCATCCTTATCATTATCTTTATCAAGTTGTTCATCACTATCATTAGTAGAATCAACTTGTTCATTACTGTTGCCGCCGGGTCAGGATCGGGGCGGCAGCATAGAAAATAAAAACGCCCGCTCTTCCGAGTAATTCGCAACCACATATATTTATGACGTATAATCTTATAAAACAAAATCAATATCAAAACGTCATAGAAAAGAAAATATCAAAATCAAAAATATAATGAAAAAGAGGTTTGCGTCGGCAACATGGCCGCCCCCGGTGTCGAAGACACGAAAAAAGTGAGGAAGGCGACGCTAGTCTCACCGGCGGAAGCGGAGGGCCTCGCGAACTTCGCTTCCTCACTTTTTTCGTGTCTTCGACACCGGGGGCGGCCATGTTGCCGACGCAAACCTCCTTTTATAATATATTTTTAATTTTGATACTTTCTTTTCTATGACGTTTTGATATTGATTTTGTTTTATAAGATTATACGTCAAATATACATGGTTGCGAATTACTCGGAAGAGCGGGCGTTTTATTTTCTTTGCTGCCGCCCCGATCCTGACCCGGCGGCAACAAGTGTCGGCAACAATTACTATCATTATCTTTATCTACTTCTTTATCACTATAATCATTGACAGTATCAAAATCGCTGATATTTTTACTAGGCAGTTTTCGCGAAATCGATTTGTGGATTGTGACGAACGGACTATTCATCATTCCACAATGTTAAGTCCGAAAGTGCTACTACAGTAACTCGCTCAATTATACAAAAATTGGTATGTAAGTGTGCCATTTGTGGTCTAATTTCAATGCAAATTTAACTTGAAAAGAGGCACAACATCATTATTTCTTTCACTACATGGTTTAATAAAAATATAAAGTAAATTTCTTGGCAATAGAAGTATTTAATAATTTGGTCTTTAGAAGATCCTTCTTACTGGAATAAATAAAACAGATATTAATTAAAACAAATAAAAATAATGTTATTGTTTATTAACTGCCTAATCTAGTGAATCATCAAACATTTCATTCGGATAGACCGTGTCTTTATAAAGTTAATTGTTTGTCTACCACAATCTCATTAGGTTCCATAGTCTTGACCCTTTGTGTAAATTATGTCCCAATTTGATACCAATTAAAATAGCATATTGATCTATTGTCTAGTGGATTTATTATAACCTTTTAGTATAGTCATCATTTGTCCATTATCTATCATTAATATTCGATCTATCATTGAAACAAATCTACTCAAGCGACATTTGTATTTATATTATGTTGTTTATAAATTACTAGCGGCCGCCCGCGAATCCGTCCGCGTGGATTTCTTTTTTTCGAAATAAAAAGTAGCCTATGTTCTATCTCAGGGTCTAAAGATTGTCTGTACCAAATTTCATCAAAATCGGTTGCGAGGTTTAAGCGGGAAAGCGTAACAGACAGACAGACAGACAGAGTTACTTTCGCATTTATAATATTAGTTGGGATTAGTTGGGATTTATCGGAAATCACATTTTACCAATGTAGAAGGTAAAGTTATTTAAACAATACAACCAAATCTATTGTTTATACAGCTCAGCATCATAAAACCACTGCCTAATAATGTATAAAATTGTGTCGACGGTGTTATTTTCCTAATAAATGCTGATTAAAGGTCTAAACGCGATATTTTGTAAAAGTCTATGAAGATGATTAAAACAGTTTTTTCCTAAATTTTAATTAAGAAGTAGTAAAATATCTCTGGAGATGGCGTGGAAAACCACCATAATATACATAATTGGCAAGGAAATCGTTGGCTTTAGTAACGTTATAATGATTAAGGCCCTCAGTTATGAATACATGTAGATGAGAAACAACATGTCGCTTGATTTGCTTTGTTTAAATCACGTTAATTGTCACCCGCATTCATTGACATGGTTGCAGTGCGTTCGTTGCGGTTGGTTGATGGATTGTACATACAGTTGTTGATTATAAGTGAAGCATGAACCCGAATGGCCCTTGGTATGTTTATATTGTCTACGATTTCCTATTCATTGATTTTCAAATCATTTCTAATTTGTGAAACAGATTATTGGATGCGTTTTGTATTTGTTGCAGTTGTGTAGTGATCAAATTGTGACTTCATCAAAATCTTTAATAACTATACGAGTACTTTTTCTTAAAATTTTAACAGAGGTAAACTAATTATTCCTATTTATTTCTAAAACTCATCGAAGTTAACATTTGTAAACTTATTTTTTTTTTGCAAAAGATACAATTTGTATTTTTTTATTAACAACTAAATCTACATCAGCGCAGGAATGATTAAAAATCAATGAATAATAATACTACAATGATTATATTACACGTGGTCTTCAAGCGAATGAGCCCTCTGGTCCAATTGAATGGTTACCTTTTAAAATGTCGTCAGATTGTTCATTGCCTTTGTATATAGCTCAACAGAACCAGCATATTAAAAACGCTAACTACTACGTAAGTATGAACTTGTTCTATTATAGCCAAGTATAAATAAGTTTTCAAACACGTGATGTTATTTTTTTTAGCACTAATTTGATACATTAGAAATGCATACCTTTGTGTTAAAATTACTGTGACTGAAAGCTGAATATAGATTTGTAGGTCAGTAAACACAACATGCTTATATTAATTATTCAGCTTATAATTTTTTATAACCTTTGAATGCAAAGCGAACTAACTCTGTGTGATATTCACTACGCAATATTTGCAGTTTAAACACGTGACTACAATTTTATAGTACACAAGACATCATCATTTTCCTGCCCTTATCCCGCACTAGGCGGGGTCGGCGCAGCATGTTTTCTTCTTCCACTCGCTCCTATCATTCGTCAACTCTTCATTTACTCCTTTCAATTTTATAGTTCACATACATACATATTATATACGTCATTTTTCCGTGTAAGTTCGATAGAGCAAGCGATGTTTTATTTGCCACAAGGCGAGGGGTATTTCTGTTCAAATTATACTTAATGCTTATGTTATAATAACAATTTAAAGTTATTTTAATAAAGGAAGCAAGATTACAAGAAAGGTTCTTGGTATGTGGTATTTCCAAGTCACAGTTATTTATTGTGTTACAAGTGATTTAAAAGTACAAAACAAAACTATAAGGAACCAAAATTATTATTAACCTTGCTAGCATTGCAATTTAAAAGGAGAGTAGCAGACATTTTGCATAATATTCAATTTCATAATATTTGGAGATCATTCGGAGTTGCGGAAAATGAAAACGCTGCTCTCTCCTTGCTTAGAATTTAATTGAATTTCGAAGAATGAACGTTTCTGTTTATAATTAATTATTTTATTCACATATATTGCTTGCAAGATTAACACACAATATTAATTATAGTTACGCAACTTTCGCAGAGGCCGGTGTCTGAAAATTTTCATCACGAGCTTCCCCGCATTTCAGCATGCACGTCAAGCCTTTGGTCCTGCGACTGATTTCTCTACTGTCATGTAAGAATTCCGTCCCACTGTGAGACTATGAGTGTGAAGGGATAGGGAGTGCACCTGCACTTGCGCACTCTCTTGTGCACTATAATATATCATGCGTACCTGGCTGATCGGTAGATCGGCCGTCATGGCCGTAAAACGGAGCGTTATATATATACATATACTGCGAGTCCTTAATGTAATAATTACAAGTGGAAGTAATCTCAGGACAAATGCCTCCGTCAATATAATCTTATATAACAAGAAAATTAATAAGAAACTTTGAAGCATGGCCTTCAAAACTACTCGAGAACGTTTATCGCTGAACACATAAACCAAAAGTTTCAGTCTGAAACAAGTTATACAATGTTAGTTAAAAGCAATTCCGTGCAAAATGGACAATAGCCATAGCTGATATATTCACATCGTGTGTTGAGGCAAGGTCGCTTATTGTCGAGCATGTGTTAATAAATATGTTTTCCCCGTAAGGTTCTCCTCACACTAACATGATAAGATCATTCGTCCGTTTACTTCCATATGTTTTATGACTGTTTTTCAAGGTTGATTTGTCCTCTGGGAAGGAGATTCGTCAAGTGTCAGTAAACCATACCGAAATCAAAACGTTTTTGCCCGTCAAAATAATTCGAGAATTATAATTTTATTTTTGTAAATAATTAGATTTTCAAGACAAACGAAGGATGTAGAAGAATTTTACCAACTATGACAGTTCACGTTACTAAATGTAAATAAAATTGTTTAAAAATACATTGGTGAATTTCTCAAATTTTCAATACTATTATTTGACAGAAAAGTTGTTTAAAAGATCAGTTTCCTGTGTACATTGAGCAATTACCTACTACTAATAACAACTCATTGGTGTCCAAAAGACAATGGATCAAAGTCACTTACATATTGAATGTTAATTATTAGAATATTATTTAAACTGGGCCTAAATCACGGTCACTTGTTATTTCGGATACCAGACAAAGGGAAAAATATGTAGAATTTCCATGGAATTCCTTAACAAAGGAGCCTATTGATCTTGTCCACGCCGTTTGAATGTAAAGGTAATTTATTACACTAACAATTCATGCTACCTAGAACTAAAGCTGTGATTTATAAACCTGTGTACATTAAAAATTTGAACCTAAAATTTTCCATTGCCTACTTATTGTGTGTAACCGTTGCTATAATTTTAGTAACATTGAGAACGTTTGTAATTGTAAGAAAAAAATAAAAATATATTGAAAGTGTTTTGCAAAACTGCAAAGAACTTTAACATACACCACACGCAACGTATGGATGTCTACAAATTCCGTACATATGGTTTTAAATTCACATTTCAACTTACTAGAAACAACTACAAATACTTCAACAGAAAGTACAAAAATAGAGCATTCGACCTCAAAAAATAATAATCACTTGTAACCGTAAAGAACGAGGTTAAGATAGATTGATCTTGATCTAGCTTTTCCTTCTATTTGAAAATCGGCATCCTGAAGTTGATTTAACCTCAAAAGAAGGTCATCTGTCAACATCCTCATGATCCTTATTCAGTTAACTAGCGGCCGCCCGCGACTCCGTCCGCGTGGATTTCGGTTTTGCACACCTAGTATAGGCTATGTTATGTATTACACTATATAAACTATCCAAAATAAAAAGCTAATTGAATTCTAAACAGTAGTTCCTGATATTATCGCGTCAAATAAATAAACAAACTCTTCAGTTTTATTATATGAGTATAGATGACAGATAGGCTAGGACTAATCCATCAAGTCATCATTTTAGTATGTGTTATGTTTACTACAGCGTTTCAACACTTCCAGTTTTCAACTGTAACCAGTTCTATATTTACTCGGCTCTTTTCACGTATCTTTTCGTAAAACATAAAAGCTCATTTTCATCTGCCAACATTCTGAGAATGAAATAAAAGTCCATTGAAATTTCAACTCAAAGGCACTGCACTGAAGCTTGGAAATTGAGAGCAAATTTTCTGTACGATGCCGAGGTATGCGAATTCCATGCCAGAGAGAGTTTATCAATGAAACTCAATTGTTTTTTTCTGGGCATACTTTGGAGATGCCTATTTGCGAGTACTTCTTTCAATTGCCTTTTTTACACTTTCATTAAGTGGGAGTAGGGAACATTTACGACGTACCGAGGTTTATAATACGATGCCATTTTGCGTGATGTGGACGAAAGTCACTTTCTTTTGTTCGTGGCATATACCCTTCTTCTTTCGTGAATTTTTTTCGTCTTAGTCCGGTAACATATTTTGTTCTTTTTTTTTAGGAGACAATTCGTTGAACGGGACTTGGTTCTCATGGCAAAATAACAATCTGAGAACCTCAAAATTCTGCTGTGCTCGCTTATGATCGCTCGTATGATTAATGAGCATTATGTTGCAAAATTAAATCGGTAACAGTTAAATTAGGAAGTCTAAAAGTGTGTTGGTATACCGCATATAGTACAATTATAAAAGAACACATAGACAGGTAGAGCTTAGTGGAACTTCCACTCGAATGAGCCGCTCGTCTTTGGAGGTACCACCAGCCACCTTAAAGAAGACCACAAAGTGAAGTAGCACTTCGTAACTGTTGTATTATGTTTCTGCTGATGAGCAAGGTCGCCAAAGCTCAGTAGGGGAAGGGTATCAGGTTTTGATGTCCGTGGGCAGCGGTGATCGTTTACCAATCAGGTGACCATCATGTTCGTTTGCATCCCTATTAAAAAAAGAAGTGTATATGGTAGACTAGCGGCCGCCCGCGACTCCGTCCGCGTGGATTTCGATTTCGATTATCCTATGTGTTATTCTGATGTACATATAAGCTATATTGTGGTAAAGTTTCATTCAAATCCATTCAGTAGTTTTTACGTGAAAGAGTAACAAACATCCATACATGCATACTTACAAACTTTTGCCTTTATAATAGTAGTAGGATTTGTATAAGTATATTTTTGGCTCACTACCACATTCAGTCTCAATCACCAAGCGTCACAAACACACGATATTTGACTCTACCAAATACCACGATAATGTCTATTTTCTTAATATTTTCCCAACCCCAGGATAGGAATAAATTCCTTTAATAGTTCACCAGTTTTCATTAAAACGGAACATAATGGGATTCTGGAAAGTCAGCTGGCGTATAACTAATGAGTATAATTGTGTAAACCTGATATTAAACTGCTCTGCAAAATCCGGTTAATTGTCCGGCCAACGTCCTGGATATCGTGGGATGCTAGTTACTCTTAATTAAGTAGAATACTAATTAAGATGGCGCGTAGACCCGTGGTTGTTATAGCTTGGCCTTTTCCACAGAGTGCACTTCTACAGAAAATTAACGGTTTTATTAGCTGAAATTCCCACCTCTGTTCGGGAAATGTAAGAAAGAAAGAAAATGTTTTTATTTTGAAAAATTTAAAAATACAAAACGAAAATAACATTATATTGTTCTACGCCAAAAAGGTCGCCGATCAGCATAATATGTACATATGTATATGCTATGGCGGAAGCCACAGCTCTGGTCTTCCGCGGCCACCTTTTGAGTTATAAAAGAAAAAAAATACCAACTCAGCTCCATAAAAATTAATTTCTTAATCAAATAGCAAAATATATTCATTATCTTCTTGTAATAGTCTTTAACTACCTGATTGATTATAAAATAACATTTCTTACCTTCTCTCAAAGCTCTATAATTTAAAGTTGAGTTTCTTAGTTTTTCGTGGCAGGAAAACCTAGACTGCTCTCTAGTCCTAGAATACCTAGCATACTAACGTCTAGCTTTACTTGTTCAGGATCCTTATTAGTAGTCAAGGTAACTATGGAAACACGGGCATTGATAAAGCCATATAATTTCAGGATATAGCTCACAACAATAGCAAGTCAGCGTAAATAATGCAAACTTGAAGATCTCAAATTAAACACGAGAGTAGTATCTCACGCACTAACGATACTGGTGGAGGCCACAAAAACAGCGAGTTTCTTTTTAATTGGGTCCAAACTTAAGTGCATTTGAGATTTCCGACATCAGTGCTAATAATAAGCATTATTATTTAGTCACTATATTCGAAGATATAGAAGAGAAATATATGTTTGAATAAAGTGACTCATTTATTACTGATCGAAAGAATTGGCACGATTAGAATTAAAACTTTAAAATCGGCCAACTCTAATAAATATATCTTTAAACCTCAGAATACAGAACACTGTATGTTTAAAATATATTTATTGTTACTCCATAATAAAATAATTTTATTTTGCAGTTTGAATTGTCGTCAACAAATAATAATACCCCTAAGATACGGACTCAGACGTCGTTTATTTTAAACATCAATCAACACATCAAGTTTATCAGACACAAAGGCTTCCTCAGTACCTTACTTCTCATTATTACCAATACGTTTAAGGACATATTAATCTTTCCTCTTTATTGGCCTATTAAATGGGAAAGAGATAACAGCATAATAACTCATTATTAGTTATACACGTGTTGGCATTTATGTTCACGCATTCTCATACAAAATGTTGTTTTAATTTGCAGAATATACATAAAAGTCATAAATAATAATAATAGATAAATAATGAATGTCTTGGACTAACACACCAACTGCCTAGCTCCAATTTAAGCTCGAAGCTTCTACTATCGACGCTAGAACATTTATATGTATAGAAATCCATGACTCCAGATCAAATGACAATTCTGCCACCGGGATTCGAACCCGCGGCCATTGGTTTTGTAGCCTGGGTCTCTGATCACTAGATCAAAGAGCCCGTCTCTCGCATCGCGGCTCCCATTGGTTATCTCCACTCAAGTTATTAATTACTCATTCATCATTCGTTCATAAATAATCATCTCAATCATTAATAAACAACTATCCATACCACATTTATGTAATATTGTTAATGAATAAACTTCCGTTGATTGATCCTTCAAACTGAAGCGGGGTACCTACTCTTATACTCGTAAGTGGAATGCTTTTAATCATACCGTATGTTTCGCCGCGGCAATACACGAGTATGAATGATCACGATAAGACTAATGATATATGATAATGATAAATTGAACACTTAACAACCAGATTACTGATTCGATAATATTAGTAAACATTGTCATATATTTTATTTGATTGCAATGCTTTAAAGTGATTTAACTAAAGGTAACAAGACAAGAATACAGTGCTAGTGATTTATCAAAGATAAAATCAATCCAAGTGATTAAAAGCCAAAGATATGATTACAAAAAAAACATTGGAGAAGCTAAATTGTAAGTAAAAATTTAAAAAGTCTGCTTATAAATATAAATAAATAAATATTTCACTACATCACATACATTGATCTGACTCCGTGTTAAGTAGCTTAAGCACTTGTGTTACAGACATCAGAAGAAGAAAACAGTGGTATTACAAATATACTTAAATAGATACATGTAATACCCAGACCAGGACAAACAGACATGTTCATGCACACAAATGTTTGTCCTGTGCGGGAATCGAACCCGCAACCTCTTGCGTAATAGGCAACATCTTGACCATTACACCAAACGGATCGTCAAATCAAACATTTACTTAAACACGAGATATTACTTTAAATTCTTATTAGTATCATATTTTGCTATGTACGTAGTAACACAATGGGAAGAATTTTATCAAAAAAGGTCTGTAAGCCACTGGCGATAAAACTGTCATCGAATGTTATGAAGATTTATTTACCTAAGCTACTCGTGATACCCGGTCAGCAATCCTTAATCCAGTGTTAGAACATTATGATAAGTCTTATCAACGCGAATTTAGCGGCCTCTTTACATATCAAGTTGCGACATCAAACAAATATATCGAGTTCTGCTCGTTAAAAGATAGTTACAACGTTAATCGCTCCGCTTATGAGCCCACCCGCTTTGTGGCCACACATAACAATCTATTTAACTTTGAACCTTAATACTTTGATATAAAGCCTAGATATTTTACAATTATGCCATAGTAACAACTTATCCTTAGAATCTGAGATGTCTCGAGTACTGATAGAAGCTTTGTGTATTAGATGGGTGTCAGGTCGCGTTTAAAATGTCAGCGCCTAAGAATAGATTTGAAGTTGATACGTGAATTATGCTGATATGTATTTTATCGAGATAATAATTATGTTATACACATCTCCTTTTACTGATTCCTGTGATTTGGAAATTGACATAATGTAAATAATTTAGTTTTCATGATGCTACAATGTTATCCAATATTACATTACCTACATAGGAAAGTAGTACACATAACACAACTACCTAAATCGTGTTGTGGTTAGAGTCGTAGGTCATGGGTTCAAATCCCGCGGGGAACACTTTCACTTTGTGTTGGTTTTCCCAGTTTGGTTAGGACAATCGGGCTTGAATCACCAGTTTCTCCGATAAGAATGATGATTCCGTGCTTCGGAGGCAGGCACGTTAAGTCGTTGGTCCCGACTTTGATCAAACGGTTTGGTTACTCTTGTAAGGGTTACGGAGATCAGACGACAGTCGCTTCATTGTAATAACCAGGCTGGTTAATTCAGGATCATAGTCGTAGCGTACCCTGGGCTCCGAGGCAATGCTCGAGGATACACCCAGGAAAGGCGCAAGGATGATGATGAGTACACACAGTGATCTCTTATTATTGGTAGTTTTATTGAGCAGCACCAACGAGCTATGAAATTGCGTATTGCTCATCTATGTTCACGCGTTTGTACACTGTAATACACTCGTAACAATAAATTGTTGAACGTAAATACAACATTTACTAGACGAAGCCAAAGCTTTCTTAGCAGGTATCCCAATAACTATCTTAAATTATGTATTTTCAAGGAAACACACGTTCATTTAGTTTTTTGTGTTTTTGCACTATACAGATAATTTTAGTCTCACCTTTGAAAATGTCGACAAGGACGATGCGTCCTGCTCGCATTCACATTGAGAACATAGTAACGAGAGGTAGGTACAAGAATCAATGAGACGAACTTCTTAGCTATCCATGGATTCTCCGTGCGGGTGCCGGGTCCATCGCGTGGAACAGAGAGGAATGTCAGTCGGCGCCTGGGACTTGCGACCCAGCGTGTAGGTTTAAGGGGCCCCTTTATAGTTTTCTAACGATCACCTCCACCGATGACATTCCTCTCCCTTCCCAACCATATTTGGTACGCGAGATATTTGAATCTACAAAATTTAATATGTAACCACTTTTGTACCGCAAAATGAACATCGCGTTCCTGTAGTAATATCTATCTACCTATATCCATAATATACATTTAATATTTAATATTATTACATATTAACCTGAAGAGTTCACTTCAAAATCCACGGGGACAAAGTCGCAAGCGGCCGCCAGTTATTTCCATTAGAAATACCTCCATGCAGCTAATAATATACTTGTATCTCCGAAAGACTCTAGCTCTTGATATTATTTATCAAAAGGCAATTTCCCGCGTTATTTGAAGTTAAGCACTTTCACGCACTAAGCGATCGCTGTCACGTCTTATCCCTTGGGGATTGGTATCTCTTGGCTGGCGTAAAAACGTAAAAATGTTCGGGCTGTCTAGTAACTTGTATTTCTGGTGTTCGTCTGAAGGATCTAGAACGGTTTTATGCTATAAAATGTTTGTCCTTGTATGAATAAAGTCTATGAATGTGAAGGTCACTTAGGTACTCATATTCTCGTGATGAGTCGCTATAAATCATTAGTTTATTTATTCATTCATTCACTTTTTTTGCAACAATTTAGTACAGTGTATGCTACAAAACCCCTTCAAGATATTTCGATCTTGAGTACCTAAATCTAATCGCGAAATTTCAAATAGGTATCTGAAAGATTTGGTTGCCCTGTTGCAATGTTGGTAGATATTAATTTATCAATAACAATGTAACAAAACGAATTTCTGTAAAATTAATGTCATGGCGCCTAGTAATTGCTTAGGAACACTATAAGCAATTACTAGGCGCCATAACACTAATTTTACAGAAAAAGTCCTGTCTTGTAATTTAACGCTAAGGAACAACTGAAAATCGCTTTTCAAATTCACTTTTGATTCGCTCAACCAATTACTTAGCCACAACCTAAGCTCGAAGCTCATACTATTGATGCTAGGGAACAGATAGACATACAAAAATACTAAGCATCCATGACTCGAACAAATTCCGATGTTCTTCACTAGTAGGATATATCCCGCTGAGAAACAACTGAACATACGCCTTTGGTTTAAAATTCTAGTACGCTCATTTACTTGTGCGATGCAGAAATCCATCCTCATTGCTATTTCGTCGGCTAGCGCCATCTATTATCAGTTTTAAGAACTGACTGTAGGGAATGTTTGATGACAAATATAGATGTCGCTACAAGCTCAATTTTCCTAAATATTGACCCAAATACTACTGTATACAAGCGGGAGATCGAGTTAGTATGTATCTCGCTACTGATAATTTCTGTTCCGGGCATGAGTGGCGTTATTGTTAATTGGATGATGCTTGACGCTCACAAAATACAAAAAGAATCAGCCTTCTAATGTTCTGGATAAAGCATAAAATTTAATGTATGAGCTAATATCGGCTATTCAATGTTTAACAATTCACAAAAATTGCCATCCGAGTTTTGTTACTAACATTACTTTTTTTATTACGGATTTTTGTTACAAAACTAGACCAAAGCTTTATTTGTGCAAATTCTCGCTGTTAAAATATACTTAAACTGAAAGTATCAAATCAACGTCACCGCCACTAGTCCTTTGATTACACAGAACTGTTTGACTGGGGTGTCTTTATTTACACGGTTTCTTGATAAGTTAAGCCTGTGACGGAATGCAGTGATCTTGTAGTTGCGTATACAATTAATTTTAATAATGTATGTCCCATGTTACAAATGGAAAATGTGGAGTATTGCTTGCAGAGCACACATTTTTGAGCACATCCTCTTAGAGCTGTAGGAGCAATTATCTACTTTGAGCACACATTAAAATTCTGTGCTCTATGAGGAACGATTAAAATGTATATCTCGTTGAGCTCAAATTATGTACTTTAATTGAGTCACGAGTTGTGAAAATACATGTAAGCGTAAGTAGACGAAGGTATTAAAATGTAATAGGCTAACAAACATAACGTATACCTAAATAATTTGTTGCTTGTAACTGATACCAATTATAATAATGAACGTAAAAACAATGCTTCAACATTTAGGTATTCATGTCCTATTTGTTCGACATTAGAATTTTAGAATCGTGTTTGTTGTTATCAGGTTCCCAACTGTTTTGTCTCTCAAAAAATAAAAGTAAACTCTATTTTAGGAGCAGACTTTTCGTCCATTATGCCTAATCGTCCCCCAGTAATCTGAAATTACCTTTTGTATAGCCTTTTAAAGCTTTGAGGTTATTTTGGTCTTAAGTTCACTCCGCGCGACAGCCGCCTCAATCCCACTTTAATTAAGAAGACGATTAAGAGAGGCAGTTGTTTAAAGAGAGCCACAACAGAAATTAAATTTAACTAGCCATAGTCATCAAGAGTTACAATGAGGATTTTCTCAAATAAAAAATCCACTAGATGGCAGTAGGTAGGTAGGCGTAGGGTCGTATTGATATGTGATTGGTATATTTTGACATGCCATTGACAGATATATGTCAAATTTCACCATGACATAGCAGTTAGGTCTCTCGCCTACGTATTATTAACATCTATCGGATTCTTAATCCCAAACACCCCCATTAGTTGCAATTGTGAGTTTACTATTTATAAAGCGATACCAGTGTTCTTTATGTTAATAATATACCCAGTTCATTATGAAGTAAGAAGGAGGTGGTTCAGTTTGGGCATTGTTTGAGCTCCCGTAACTTGAGCATCTGGCCTAGTCCACTATGACCACCTTTGACATTTTTAACTTGCTCAAAATGGTCTGGTCTCAATTATACATAAAAAATCTATGAATGCAACAGTATGTGAAGAATAGAGTCCATAATATATAAAATCAACAGGAATGACGCATCTTAAACCAATGTTAACTACCTACCTATTAGAAAAAGTTTATTATATGTCGTGCCTGGAAAGTCATGAAAATTATATTGTACCTACATACCTACTTATTACAATTGCACGTTCGGTGGAGTCAAGGGCACAGCACAATTATTGTAGGTTATGCGTAGCTCTTTAGATTAAGAAGGAAACATTTTAAAGGCCTCTTTTTTCGGCGTTCGATACAAACTTTTGTTAACAATCAATTGAATAAATATACCAACCCTTATTGGAACTACCATACTTATAAGAGGTACTATTTTTCAAAATAGACAAAAAGCTTCCGTGATGTGAGTGAATTTTAAAGCACTCATATTTTCATACCCTGAATAATTCAGTGGAGGTGACAAGTATAATTTTGATGAATGTTGGGGAGGCATGCAACGAATGAATGCCCCTACTATAATTATCGTGTCACGTCGAATGTCCTAGGTCTCCTAGCGCCCGGCGTTTTTACTATTTCCTTCCAAATTAGGTAATGATGTCTTCTTTGTTATTAGTTAATGCCTTATTGTTACTTACCTATTTTAAAAATAGTCTGACTGAATCTTTTTACCCTTTATTTATAAAACCTAAATAATTCTAACAATATTTACTGACCAGGATTAACTTTAAAACAAAGATTAAGTTTTCATAACATTTCAATATTTTTTAAAGATCATATAATATTTTCAGATATTTATATTCCACAAAGATGTGCCAAAGTATTCCTCATACGTTAACTATTTAACTTTAATGACTAACAGTTACCCACCTACGAAGCTTATAAATAATTAAAATAACTGATAAGACCGACGCTAGGAGACCACTGACGGTTACCTTAAGTGACAAGTTAGCCTGACATCATGCTGACGTTAACAAAAAGAAAGAATAACAAAGTAATACGC
Organism: Nomophila noctuella; assembly: GCA_958496325.1. Taxonomy (NCBI): domain Eukaryota; kingdom Metazoa; phylum Arthropoda; class Insecta; order Lepidoptera; family Crambidae; genus Nomophila; species Nomophila noctuella. The sequence goes on from OY292498.1 coordinate 2,807,206, forward strand.
TATTATTTTGCCTTCTGCATTATGGTGGCAAAATTTACCCATATACTGTGAGTTGTGAGATATTTACAAGTTGGATGTCATCAATCGATGCTGAAAAGAACAATGAAAATGAACTAGAAATTGAAGACCGATTTTATTCACAGTTAATAGTATTATATTTATACAAATGTTCTTCTATTTTTTTTATTTGTAAGTCTAAGCAATATAGTTTTTTTAAATGAGATTTCCAACTTTATTTGTTATTACTGGGTACATAAAATGCGACCATTGATCATACTTACATAGTTAGCCGTAACTATTGATAATACTTTGCTATTTTAGTTTTTTTTTCCCGAGGATTGTAAGAAGTGGGGATATTGCGGAACTTATGTGTTTAATCGCTCAGCATATTAATTTTTTGTTGATCATCTCAAAGCGTATAGATTTATTTTAAAACGTACTATTTTTGGACATTGAATGTGTCACGTTCCTTATCTCAACCTGTTGTTTATAGTAATTGTTCTGAACTTTGACCTCCGACCCTCATAAAGCCTTGTTTGTCGTTTGTAGACTTTGATTCCGTGACCTTTAGGTGGCATTACAAAGTAATTGAATGATTATAAACGAGGCTTTGTCAAATTTATAGTGCAAATAACCTTTGTGATGTTTCAAATTTGCTTTCATATGATTAACACCTTTCAATTTAAAATGTGCTAATCGTATTAAATACAATTAAATACATAATTATACTTGTATGTATGTTTATGATGGTAACTGATATAATAAGTTTTGAATATTTAACAAGGAATGTACACGATTTTTTGGGTATCATGTGTTAACCGAAGAAAAATAATCTTCAAAATCCGAAAAAGGTCTTACTATATCCGTTTTTATTATATTTTATTCTTATGACTTCATCGATTCTTGCGATTCGACCTATTTAGACTAGCCTCATTCACATGGCCACCGCAACACTGATATTTATTTTAAATATTCATGTATACTTTTTCTATACTAATATAAAGCTGAACAGTTTGTTTGTTTGTTTGAACGCGCTAATCTCAGGACTTACTGGTCCGATTTGAAAAAATATTTTTGTGCTGGATAGCCCATTTGACGAAGAAGGCTTTAGGCCATTATAGTTTATACCTACGTACGCGAGCAACATTCATAGTTAGAATTTCGCCTTCCCCCCCGAAATTCTAATAATGACGGGGGATGAAATTCATCAGTTAGGTACGCTGTCACCAAGCAATTTTATCAGGGGTTCGCGGTGCAATAAGTTTGAGAAACCCTGCGATAGAAGATCCAGGCAGCGATTGGACTTTGGAGTTATTTATATTGACGCCGTGGCAAGGCTACCCCGCGCTGTCGGTTATGTGCGTACAGTAGCGTACGCTGCGCCTGCGCATATACCCGGGTCTCCAGTTTATATGTGGGCTTTGGTTGGATATTACAGTTGAGTTTTTGTGTGATTTCAAAACAAAATATAAATAGACAAAATTAAAGATTTTTTTGCTCAAAAAAAAAATACTATCGCGTTTGAGTTTATTTAGCAGAATCTTAAAAAAAAATTGTTTTTAACAAATAAGGCACTTTGTCTCGTATTATTACGTAGATAAAATATCTTCTTTGAATACGCGTTATTTAGGCTCTAAATTAAAGATTTCTTTCTCAATATTGACGTAACTTTTAGAATTTTACGGTTAATATTCGTTATGTTGTAATTATAAAGCGACTTTTGAGAAGGCCTTATAGTTTAAATTTTCATTATAAATCAATATATTTTAGTACATAGATAACACATCAGATTTTCAAGTGAATCTTTAAAAAAGTGGCAAATATGTGGTGAACTTACTGATGTTGTAATATGACGTGCTAAGTAATTTATCAGTTTAAGTATTGTGAATAAGTGATGTGAGTGAAATGGCGTCACTGGGCATCCCCACAGAAGCCCCCATCCATACCATACTCTGTACTTCTGCGTATACGCAGAAAGCGCTCAAGGCACCCCCGAAAAAGGTTTGTACAATATAATCCCTACTTATTAGAAATGCCAACATACATATGTAACTCTGACTATCTATCTGTCTGTTACGCTTTCCCGCTTGAACCTCTTAACCGATTTCGATGAAATTTGGCACAGACAATCTTCAGACCCTGAAAATGGACATAAGCTAGGCAACCTTTTCTGGCAAAAAAACGGATTAGAAAACACGCGGATGAAGTCGCCGGCGGTCGCTAATAAATAAATCATTATCTTGGATTTGTTTATATCAAAATTAAGCTTAAAACTTGTTCGTGCAGGGAATGGATAGAATTAGTTAAACACTTTTGTGATCAAACTTGTGTACAAATGCTGATGTGCGTCTCAAAAATATTTTCCTTTAGATTCGAACCCTCTAGCGGACCGCTCATATCTATGTTTTATCATGCCTTCCACACCAAGGTATTTTCCATAGCAAAGAGCAAACAATGAATCTCAAACAGTAAAATTCGATTAATTTGTTAACTACAAATGATGAATATAAAATACAGACGAATAATCTATTAGTGTCTTATTTCAACTGACGCAAAACTAATAAAAAAATATTATGTTTAATTAGGACGTGTACGATATATCTGGCGTCAACTTTACTTTCATGGTAAGTTCGAAACATTTATCAAATACGAAGGGACTTCGTTACTTCTTATCAAATCGGAAACCCGGCTTACATATACCTAACAAGAAAAAAAAAATTAAATCGCCGTAATAAACATGGGTCTCAGGTAGATAATTGGCAAGATCTTTGCCTTATACAAAATTAAGGGTTTCACCCTCAAGTTATGACCAAAACATAATAATAATTATTATGAATACATAATTATACGAGTAATATGTACGAGCGTAATATGTACACATAAAAATCTTTTAAGAAAACCATAAAATAAGGATTTGGATGTTTTGCGTTCATTAAAAGGGAAGCAATGGCTTGTGATTTTTCAGTGTCTTTTGATGTTAACTCCTGATTACGTATTAAAAAATGTTTTATAAATCCGTGTCATACGTTATTTTTCATTGTTATTTTTTAAAAAAGGCACAGTGCGTGCTTCTCTTTAAGTAATGGGACACAATGGGATTAATTAAGAGAATTAAAGTTGTGTTTTTACGACATAACCGCCATAGTATGGTCCATCAACTCATTGTTGAAAAGCCAAATAAATTATAAAATATAATAAAATTACATTGTTATTTATTTTGAACGGTGAAAGCATAGTACTTTTAGGTTTTTAAATAATAAATTGAATTTGAGCCCCTCAAAACAATGTAGACAGAAGCTTTATAATTTTAAAGCCTTCTTGAAATAATGATCTCTTTAAATCACTTTTAAATATTGTTTAACGTCAATAAGTGACGTAGTTTTGACGTCAGCTTCGATGCTTATAGAGATTTAGAAGTGTTAAAGTGCTGTTAGAAATAGATAGTGTGCACGAATGGAAGGAATTATTATTTAGTTATTTTAGATATAAAAATATGTCTGATGTGGTTAGCCACTAGTGTTGGATTGAGAAATAGAAAGTGATACATCGCCTTTCCCTAAATACCAACTTAAGGAATTATTATAATCATCATCATCACCAACATCATCATTTTCATCATCATCATCATCATCAGCCTGTGCTTGCAGTTTACTGCTGAACGTAGACGTTCCACAGAAACCAATTCTGACTATAGATTTTTTTAAAGTTAAGACATTGTTTAAGTAAGCCTTTAATAATGCATATTCGTCGTACATCCCTTGTCCAAATCATGAGGAAAAAGTTTCATAAACTATAACAGGTCATGCCTTTTTTATATGATTGTAGTTTCCATATATTGTCCGTCACTGCCGTAAAATAAATATACGCATACAGAAACTCTTAGTGTAAGCCAAGATTGGAGCCCTCGATTTCACACCTACTTAACCTTTCGTTAACGTCGAGATATTCTTTAAGGATTTTCCAGACGACCGGTCTAGCATAAAAGGGTTGCTCCCTCATCCAATCTCATCGAAAGGTTATAATTAGTTCCGTATAAGAGATTCTCTGGACCAAATAGACTGTCGAAGAGTAAAACCTCCGCAGACTTAGGTACAATCAGCTAAGACTGGCCGCTTCTCTAGAAGTTTTGTATGGCCTATGTCGCCATGACCTAAAGCTGCTAAAAGGGTGTCCACCCGTGACTTTGTTCGCGTTGTTTTTGGTTTATCCCATGGGAGTATTTAATCAGGATAAAAAGTATCCTATCACCTAAGTTAGCCTGCAGCATACACTGCTTTTATACCAATTTTCATCAAAATTTCACCAAAATCCGTCCAGTAGTTTTAGCGTGATCGACGAACAAACATCCAAACAAACTTTGACATTAAATTTATTAACAAGATTTACATTAAATTGCACATCGTGCGCGCAATGTGCGTTGTTCCCTTTCTTCATAGCTCGATGGGACAATAACCCTTCACGATCAATAAAACATGGAGGACCAACAGCTTTACATTTATGCTCTAACATAACTTCCACATGTATAGTAAATGAAATATGTTCCGATTTGAAACCTAATTACAGAGGATCACAGTGAAGTAGTGTTTCATATCTGTTTTGCTATGTTTCTGATGGTGAATCAAGTCTCCAGAGCTCAGTTGGGAACGGTATTGGGTTCGAAAGGCAGAAAACGCACCTGCCAGTTGCTGATTTCCCTTGTACAAGCAATAATATATAACATTTATAAAACTCGACTCTTATGACAAAGCGGTAAAGTTCATATTTCAATGTGTTTGTATATGTTAGTGTTCAAGACTGTACTGTACATTCGCCTACCTCTTAAGAATATTCGGCCTGACCCTAGATTCAGCCCAAAACTCTAGCACAAACCCTGTCTGTTAATTTTGCTGTATTTGTCCACCACATAACCAAATACACGGCTTCTGTATACGCGAAAACCGCAAGTAGGGATACCATCAGTTCTGTTTTAGTAGGAAATAATCGACATTTTTGATAAAACTTTACCAGATGATTCGATCTTAAAAAACGTACAAATATATAAATAAATGTTTCAATAGGAAATAAGTTGTAAAAAACGTAGATCTTCCAAACAAGTTATTTGTTTATGTACTTTAATAATATTTTAACTTATTACAGGCCCGTGTACCCGTCTCTTACACGCACACTGCGTCTACAAAAAAACTAATATCCTTCACTTTTTAGTGCGAATTTATTATGATGTCATAACTTCATGTCTTAAAAAGCGACAATAGCCGCCCCAAATCGTGCACACAATGGCTTTGTTGGTTTGATTGGATATTAAAGAAAACAATTTCCCTCAAAAAGGCTTAATATTCCGGACTATACAGACAAATCTCTATATTTTAATAGAGGTAGAGCTTTGTGGAACTTCCACTCTAATGTAGCACTTCGTAACTGTTGTGCTATGTTTCTGCTGGTGAGTAAGGTTGTCAAAGCTCAGTTGGGGTCGGTATGAGGTTTTAAAAGCAGGCAACGCATCTGCGACCCTTGTACGGTTGTTAATGTCCATGGGCACTTGGGCAGCGGTGAATTTACCATCAGGTGAACCGCTTGTTCGTTTGCCTCACTATCGTTTTAAAATAAGAAAACATCCAACTATGATATTTATAACATGGTGACCCTAACTCAACGCAGTTTGCGGTCTCTATGGTGAATAAAACGGGAGGAAAACGTTCCGTAATAAACGAGTTACGAAGTTTATTTAAATTATTTATACTCGTACCTAGTAACGATTAGTAGAAGTAAATACGTACTTATGTACAAGGTTAGCAGTGAACCACGCTAGTAGAGAAATAGACAACACTTTCACAAAGTATAATAAATTTAATTCACCTTCTTTTGCAATTATCTATGATAATTCAGTCATGTAACCAATTCAATTCATCAAAGCAAACGATAAATCCAACGCATTGTATGCCCGATTGGGCACACCAGACCCCTTTAATGTAGCAGAAACGCAGAAACACGACCAATATCTACCGCGTATCAAATTGTTTCCTTTGCAAACAATATCGATTACATTAGTACGTGGTACATCAATTCAATTTGAATTTTGGCTATCGCTTGGTGGATCGCTTAAGAAGTTGACTATTAGACCAAAAGCTCGCAGGTTCGATCCCCGCACAGGACAAACATTTGAGTGCATGAATATATCTATTTGCTCTGCTCTGGGTGTCTATACCTATGTATCTATTTAAGTACAATTGTATAAAAAAAGTATTTAAGTATGTTTATCCTTCCCTAGCATCCATAGTACAAGCCTAGACATTTCTTGGGGCTAGATTCAACGTATTCTATCCCCGATTGGGCACTCCAGACCCCTTTAATGTAGCAGAAACGCAGAAAAACATCCAATATCTGTCGCGTATCAAATTATTTCTTTGCAAACGTGGTTGAATAGGCGACGAAAGCCGCAAATTTAAAGTCACGTGTGCGTGTGTCAGGTCGCTTAGTAAAGTCAATATTTTGGGAGACATTGGCCGTTTATGAATCTTGGAATCCCAGCGCACTACCTATGGTAGAGAGAGAGTATTGCAAAGGTTTTGAGTGGTTATACCCCTCTAAAAATCTTGTCAAGTAAAAATGATTAAAAGTTTTGTCAACAGTTATGGACAAATTTGATTTTTACCGTCGATCTGGTAAATTACTTCCTTACCCCGTTAACAGAGAACGATACAGGCTGTATGATTTAACATAAAATGTGTCAATGATTTTATTCGATATTTTTAGCAATTATCTATCCTATGCCCAATTGGGCACCCTAGACCCTTTTAATTTAGCAGAAACACGACCAATATCTGCCGCGTATCAAATTGTTTCTTTGCAAACAATATCGATTACATTAGTACGTGGTGATTGAATAGGCGACAGGCCGCGCCTATACCCGGCTGGACGCTAGGCCGCACCCTGAGATAGGGTTAAATGGAAATAGGTTGGACACACTCAGAGAACTCGGCTATTTTTACCTTTTAGCGCGTGTGCGGGTCGCTAGGATAGACAATATTTTGGGTTACAGTGGGTTGGATGAATCTTGTCAAATTAAAATTACTCAGTTTTGTCAACAGTTATAAACAGATTTGGCGGTTACCCTGAGATAGGGTTAAATGGAAATAAGTTGGACTCACTCAGAGAACTTAACTATTTTTACCTTCATGGCACTTGTGTCGGGCGCTAGGAAAGACAATATTTTGGATTATAGTGAGTTGGATGAATCTTGTGAATTTTTTATTACTATGTTTTGTCAAAAGTTATTGGACCAATAGGATTCGGCGTTTACCGTGAGATAGGGTTAAATAGAAATAGGTTGGACTCACTCCGAGAACTTAACTATTTTTACCTTTGTAGCGCGTGTGCGGGTCGCTAGGAAAGACAATATTTTGGGTTAAAGTACTTTGGATGAATTTTGTCAAATAAATATTACTCAACGTTTTGTCAACAGTTTAGGCGTTGAATAGTACCCTGAGAAAAGGTTAAATAGTTTATTTTAACCCTTTATATTTTTTCTGTGGCTTCTTCGTTGACTAAAGAAGGTCTAACTGTGAAATCTGCTATTGAACTCGTACTGAGTTCTGCTGGTATATAAATTCAATTAAAAAACGTATTTTTGTATGTTATAGGGAAACACTCAAACAAGAGTATTATCACCTGATGGAAAGTAATGACCGCTGCCGCTGCCCATGAACATCAGCAACCGTCCAAGGGTCAGAGATGCGTTGCCGGCCTTCAAATCCCCATACCCTCCACGACTGATCTCTGGCGACCATACTCAGATATATTAGCTAATACTTACAATTTTTCATCTAAGCTACAAGACTAAAAATGCGTGCAACTCAGACTCACCCAGCTATATAAAATTCAGAATTCGCAGACGGTATTTATTATACCTTATGCCATACGAGTATGTTGTATGTAATTGTATGTCGCACTTTGACGACTCAAAGGGCTTTGTATAGAATATACATGTATTGATTGACCCGGACTTATGTAAAAACTTTATAACGGTAAAGTATAACTTCAGAATTATAACATTTAACATAAGAAGTATAAACAAAAATTTTGATGAATTTATAGTCTTTCTCCATAGGTTTAATTTAAAGTTTGATGTTCTTATCCTCACGGAGTGTAGGCTTAGCGACACAACTGTTATTGAAGAAATTCCAGGTTATAGTGTGTACTTTACTAAACGAAATATTAATCAAAATGGTGGCGTAGTTGCGTACATTAACTCTTCGTTGGCAGTAGAAGTCACAGAACCCAGTATTGAAGAATCGTGTTCTCTTCTAATAAATATAGCAAATCAGATAATAGTGTTAGGTATTTATAGGTCACCTTCATTTAGAAACACAAATAATTTTATTCTTTCACTTGATAACATGCTCAGATCTCTTCAACACAGTAATCATCTTATTTTAGCCGGTGACATAAATATTAATATACTCGACCCTGACTCAAATGAATACCTATGTCTTAACTCGGAGCATGGACTTGAACCTGTCATTACTAAACCTACCCGGTTAAGAGGGCGCATCAATTTCGACACCCATCGGATCGCACCCGCGCGCTTCCTCGGCCCCCTCTCGTCCTATGACTTCAACGCAATGAGGCAGAGGTCGCCACTTCAATTTGTTTCGGGCGATTCCGCACAGTATTCAAAGTAAATCAGATAAAAATTGTCAAAGAGAGTATTGGAAGCAGGATGACGTAACTAAGCGGTGGAAAGCTAGTACAAAGGCTGCCTTTTAAGTTCTGTCGTTTAAATATTTCCCGCCAATTTTGAATTGCGAACTGTTGAATATTCAAAATTGCTTTATTTAAGAACGTGAAAACAATTTAAAGTGTAAGGATTAATGCTTTACTTTAGTCGCAACATCGTTCTAAACCTGGCAGGTAGCGCACAAGAATGCTTCTTACTAAGGAAAATACCTGTGCAATAATTTTCTACAACTTTCGAAGTGACCTGAGACGACTTAAGTGTTTCGAAGTACTATGATCTGTATACCACAAGGAAGCTCCATGTCTGCAGACTATCAAAAACTGGTATTTAGAATTCCAGCGTGGAAACTCTAGTCTCAGTGACTAATCTCGTGAAGAACGTCCAAAATTTGCCTTCACTGAAATTAACATCGTTGCCGTGAGACAACTAATTCTCAAAAATCGTCATGTAACATATCGAGAGAAAGAGGCTTTATTAGGCATCTCAGGGAAAACCATTTATAAGATTTTTCAGTAAGAGTTTTGTGTGAGAGTGCTAGTTTCCCGTTTGATCTCCCATTTGTTTCCCTCGATCAAAAGGTGGGTCGCGGCAAATGGTGTAAGAAAATTCTTCCAAGGTTAGATTGGGGAGAGTCAAATCTCGTCTACGATATCATCAGTGATGAAGAATCATGGGTCTATGCTTACAATCCTGATTTCAAACAATATTCAAGAATATGTATCTTTCAAAACAAGGCGAAACTGACCGAAGTTGTTCGCTCTCGAAGCATTTCAAACGAGACAGTGGCCGCGTTCGTCGCAAAAAACTCGCCATGTTGCGACGATTGAACTTGGTGTTCATGGAACGGTTAATGAAGAATAGTATACAACAGTTTGTTCACCAGAAGTCATCTCCGAACTAAGGAAATCTCACCCTGAGCGACGCGTCAGCTAACACTATGACAATGCGAGCTCACACAGCGTTCGACATACGATTCAGAAATTGAAGAATAAAAACATTAAATAAATTGACCTAACCTGGTACAGACCTAACCTAAACCCTAGAGAATCCTTTACAATACTTAAAATTAAAAAAAAACTTTGTGGTCAAAGATTCTAGTCCGTCGAAGAAGCAGTTGATGCTTCAAGTTAGCCTTATTAAACACCCTCACTTTGGAGTGAAATTAATACTTAAAAAACTAATTCGAGCAAGTGGAAAACTGCATTAATCTACGTAATAAATACTCTTTAAAATAATAACAACGACAAAAATGCAGTAGTTTTGTTTTTTTCTTCAAACGACAAAACTTAAAAGGCAGCCCTCGTAATACATAAATGTTAGTATCATAATGATTTATTTTGTTTATGCTTTGAGTGACTTGTATTGTACTTTTTTCTGGTAGTTATTAATACGCAAAGGTACGCGCAAGTTATTTAATCAATAATCGTATAATATGTTTTTTTAACTACAAAGTCTTTGTGAATTTTAATTTAATCTTTAAATTTTAATTTTGTCTTTTAATTTTTGATTTTACTTTAAATGTTTTAAATCTGCATGATTCCTCACACATGGCAGCAAATGGCATCTATGATAGCAACTGTTTTTCGATACGTAATAGAACTGTGACTGACTCGTCATTCTCGCAGTATTGTTGTGTGTATTAAGACAAATACCCTCATTAAAATTGAGAAAAATGGACATAATACTTAAGGAAATACTAACATAAATTCAGATCTACTAATAAATAATTTACTTAGTTACTACTAGTGCTTGTGTTAAACGTACAGAATAATTACTAATTGTTATCCAGTGTTTCTCAGTGAAAGTGATTAACATGTATTCTGTAATTGAGAAATAAATGTCTTAAACCGTAAACCGTAATTTGGCACCTTTACATCTAATTAGACTTAAAATAAAGAATTGCTCAAAGAGAAAAGGACATTATAAGATACAAGATTTTTTAAATAACGTCGACAATAATTTGTAAATTTATCAAATTCTTGTCGCTGTGCACATGAATAAGAATGAGAACCATGTCATTCTTATTATTCTAGATTTTTAGGGTTCCGTAGCCAAATGGCTAAAAACGGAACCCTAATAGTTTCGACATGTCTGTCTGTCTGTCTGTCTGTCTGTCTGTCTGTCTGTCCTGGCTCGTTCTCCGCCGTTTCTGCACTGATTGCCACGAAAATTCGTGGAGAGATGTATACTGATAATTCAAGAATTGGTTTTTAAAATAATCGAAAAATAATTATTTTTTACCACCCCTCCCATACAGTTAAAAGTAAATTCGAAAAAAAAAATCGTCTTACACCATCGTGTGGGGTATCGTTAAAAAGGTATTCTTAAATACAACAAAAATTGCATTGAGACCATGATGATCAAACCCCCCAGTCTCGAGACATATTAATACAAAGTTAAAAATTAGAGCGTCCCCCCCTTAACTTTTGAAATACTATTACAATAATTCTGAAAAAAATGTGTTGTATACCTCCAAGTAAGTACTTTCAACGAAAACTATAGCGAACTCTGTATCTTACATAGTTATTTTAATTATTTAACTGACGTATCTGAAAACCAATGGCAATACAAAAAAATCTTTAAAAAAAGATTTATTTGTATTTTCCATTTCCAGAGAACGGCCAGGCCCGTTTACCTAAGTGCTAGTAGGCTAAAAAAAGACTTAATCAACTTGTAAGAATTAATGAACATTAATTAATTTACAATGTGCTATATTTACAATTATTGCATAAAAATAATTACGGCCTGGTTAATTTTAATGTGTTTTGAAATAAGGCCCCATCTGCATCGCCACAATATATAGTTCCGTTAATACACCAACACAGTGTGGTTAGGAGCTCGGTACCCGAGCTAGATCGACCGCTCGGCAGAACTATTTCTTACTTTTAGGGAATGGGTAGTACTCCTAAATTTCTTAATTCTACAAAATTATTATACTAGTTTAAAAAACGTAGGAAAACATATTTGTGAAATACAAAATTTTTGATTTTAAAATACAGTGTAATTTTTTTGCAAGTGCATGTACCGCAATTCGGTGAAATTAACGTCTCCCTTACCTATAATATCATTTACTATGAGTTGCATGATTCCCACACACAGACACACTACTGATTCCCGTCAACCAAATCAAAATCGAAAAATAATATATTTATGTAGATCTCGGTGTGGCACTTTTAAATCGTCAATAATAATAGCACAATACTGAAAAATTCTACTACCGACTTTAGGAAGCAGTAATCTACAGACAAGAAATTTGATAGTTGTTTTTTGAAACACCATTTTTTTGAACGGGTTTAATTTAGCTTGCCTCGTTATAAACATTATTTTTCAATACATTTTCTTTCGTACTCTCACTATGTCATACAGTTCCTTTTGCACAGTTTAAATATTAAAATATTTTATGTATAGATTGTCGCGTTTCAAAGGAGCAAAACAAAAACTTCTAAATCGTAAATCTCTAATCTTGTAACAGTAATATACAAAATAAATCATTTACACATTATATTGCCGCAACACCTAATTTATTCGTCCATTTATTGTACACAGTAAAAGACTGATTATGAAAAATAAGTTTTAATAGTTTAGGCTGGAATTGTAAACTTTCAATTTCAAATTGCTACTAAGTCTTCCAACAAGCGACTATTTGAAAGCATCGTTCTTTCTTGCATATACTGCTCTCGGCCGATCCGTCATTCACGTCAATCCATATAATAATTTTACGAAATATTTTTTCGAGCCGGGAGAGTACTGAATCATAGTCTTCTCGTCTCAACGGAGAGGTTGCGACTAACCGATGAAACAAAAACATGCCTGTGAGCACGCGCCAGGTGCGACAGACGATAGCTTACTGCGCGGAATATGAACGTAGTAAGCGCCAAACTAGTTTTCTTTGAATTACTCGTAAAATATGATATTTTTTCAAAATGTTCTGTGATAAATATTTAGATAATATAATTTGATATTATATGCCAAAATATTGGTTCACCAAAATGCATCGTCTCGGAAATAAATGTAACCAAAAATCAAGTCAGACGCAACTTCAAGATTTTTTTTATCAATGAAAATTGCAATTTTTTCAATATTTTCTGTGATAACTATTTAGGAACGATGCTTGAATATCTACGATTTTTTTTTCGGGTCATTTGAAGTTCATTTTCAAGGTTTAAAATGTGTTTGAAAATACGCGATATTTTTTAACACCCCCTCTTAAACGCGTGTCTGGACCACATATTCATAAAAACAAGGCATAAGGCCGTTGGGGTGGTATGTGATGCAGACATCACCGACCACAAAATTGCAATAGCAGGTCTCTCCACTAAAACAAAACAGATTGTTTGCAACAGGGCTAAGTTTAAAACTATTATAGACTACAGTGAGGTTTGCAAGGAACTAGAAAAATCGAATTGGAACTCAGTTACGTCTGCAAACGGCATTGATGAAGCTGTCGAAGCTTTTATGTCTGTGATTAATACTGCCATAGAGAACAATTCTAAAAATATCAAAATAGGCAGATCAAAGTTTATCATACGTCCATGGATGACCCCCGGTTTACTTAGATGTTCAAAACACAGAGATCGACTACACGCTAAACTCAAACAAAACCCTGATGACGAACTCGCTAAGATTACTTACCGCCGGTATCGGAATTATTATTATAATATTGTAAAAAAAGTTAGACTAGCCTACGAACAAGAAGAATTAAGAAACAATGAAAGAGACACTAAGAAACTTTGGAAAACAATAAAGAAAATTTGCAACACTACAGCTAACCCTAAAGAACCTACAGAACTTTTATCATCTGCTAACAGCCATAAAGAAGCCTTGAATAATTGTAACAATTTTTTTTCAACGGTGGGTCAGAACCTAGCTAATACCATACTTGCAAAAGCTGCCCACAGCGAAGATACCTTGGTCTCTAATGTCAAGTGTACGAATGCACCCGCTCACTCTTTTTTTATGGAACCAACTGACCAGGACGAAGTGTTTGGCATTATAGGACAACTAAGGACAGACAGTGCGCCTGGGGCTGATGGAGTCAACTCAGCTTTTGTCAAATACTCAAGAAACGTGCTATGTGAACCCTTGGTATATTTATGCAATTTAAGTTTAAGCACGGGATATTTCCCTAAGCTGTGGAAGACTGCTGCAGTGACCCCAATTCACAAGAATGGCCCTAAGGACCTCCCAGGAAACTACAGGCCTATCTCAGTGCTGAACACTTTTTCTAAAATATTAGAAAAAATTGTTAATAAACGTCTGACCAACTATATAGAAGCAAACAACTTTTTATCACCAAGGCAATTTGGATTTAGACGACACAAATCGACAGAAGACGCTGTGACGCTGTTGACTGACCGCATCTCTGAGAACCTGGACTGTGGACAAAAGTGCGTTGGTGTATTTCTGGACTTAGCTAAGGCCTTTGACACCGTATCAACAAAAATATTATTTCGAAAATTGGAATGCATTGGTGTCAGAGGCCTTGCGCTTAGGTGGTTCGAGAGTTACCTAACGGATAGGCAACAGTACGTTAAGGTTGGACAAAACAAGAGCGACTTACTGCCCGTGTGATATGGAGTCCCCCAGGGAAGCATACTTGGTCCGACACTCTTCACAATATACTTACATTAATGACATTCATGATTTGCCCTTACCAAACGTTGAAGTGATATGTTACGCTGACGACACCGTGGTACTTTTTAAAGGTAAAAACTGGAATCAGACATTAGCCACAACGGAAAGCGGTATGTCAACGGTCTCTGAATGGTTAGAAAACAATTTGCTTACTCTCAACTTCACCAAAACAACCTTTCTTTGTTTTCATAAAACTTCGGTAACCAATCCTTGTGTTCAAAGTTTAAAAATTCATTCTTGTAAATCTTCTTCTCCATGTAACTGTTACTTAATCCAACGTACCTCAGTAACTAAATATCTTGGAATTATGATAGATGAGCATTTAAATTTTCAAAATCACATCCACTTTTTGGTAAAGAGACTAAGGAAAACTTTCAGTATATTTAAAAGGCTGAGAGATTCAGCTAGTAAGGAACTTCTCATCTTATTATACAAGGCTTTGTGTGAACCACTAACTGGATATTGTCTCTCAGTCTGGGGCGCTGCCGCTAAGACTACACTCCTGGAGGCTGAACGTGCTAATAGGTCCATTCTTAAGATTATGCTAAAGAAACCATTCCGATACCCCACTACTACTCTATACAAAGAAGCCGAAGTTCTCACGATTCGCCAATTATTCATTCTAAAATCTTGTTTAATTAGTCACAAGCGACTGTTGAGTTCTGAAATGTACAAATCACTCTTAAGTAAACGAGTCTTTAAGATACCTATACCAACTATAAATTCTCACTTTGCAAGCAGATTCGGAGACTCAATTAGAGCCCGTGTTTATAATGCTGTTTCAAAATACTGCGACATTAAGAACTGTACGATTATAGAAGCAAAGTCAGTTATTAGTAAATGGCTGCTAAAAATGGACTATGTTAATACAGAGGAGCTTATAACATAACGAGTGTTTAACAACTAAAATTATATAATATGTATATGTGTGTAGTACCTTTGTTGATCTCACTATTTTGTAATAATTTTGTTAAAGCACTGAGTAGCTAAGCCTGAAATTTTATATTATGTGTAATAAATTAGATTATTTAACTCACTTTTGGTTCCCCAAGATACAGGCTAAGCCTAGTTTGGGGTCCTCTGCTAGAATATATTGTTTTGTTTTCTGTGTGTGCGCTACTAATGTAATTGATTTACTTTAAGAATGTATGTTCCTTTTTTAGTGCAATAAAGAATTATTATTATTATTATTATTATTTATTATTATTTGAGTAGTTACTGATAATATTATCAGTAGGCCATCGATGGCGTGAAAATTAAAAATTCTGCCAATCGCCAACCCACCCATTTATACAATCGGGTATTATTTCGCGTTTCACACGCCATTTTGAATAAATACTTTTTAATTGGTTAACGTGTTCAATCATTCAGGTGCTTTATCACACTGTACGGATAATTTTATATAATTTGACCCGCTTGTTGTAATAGTCAAGAAGTTGACTATTGGACCAAGAGGTCGCGGGTTCGATCCTCGCACAGGGCAAATATTTATTTATGTGCATGAACTTGTCAGTTTGTCCTGCTCTGGGTAATATCAGCTTCTATTAAAGTAGAGTCAGATTATTATGTTATGATACGTTGTGGTGAAATATTTATTTAATATATAATCTGCAGCTGCAAGTGAGCCAAGCTGAGTAAGAGAAAACACCAACATTTATTAATGAAGGAAAAGAGTCTGCTGACAGGCTCCAATAAAAATTTGCAATATAATAATAATGCATGCAACACTAACGTGCAGGGAAACAAATCAAAAGGAATTATAAAGGTATTAATAGCAAGGAATTACTTCGTATACACGTGCCATTTCTCAACCTTTGATTTCAAGATCAACGCATATTGGTATAATATTACCTTGATTGTTTGTTTGTCGTAGCTACATATGTTTGCTTAATCAGTGCATCATACTGATATCGTAAATGTGAAAGTTTTTTTGTTTGAATGTTCGTAGGTACGTTAATCACGCTGAAATTACTGAACGGATTTTGATGAAATTATACAAGCAGGATATGAGCTGACTAAGGTCACAGGATACCTACAAGGCTACCTTTCATTGCGAAAATAGGGATCTGAAATCCACGCGGACGAAGTCGCGGGCGGCCGCTAGTCTGTAAAGAACCCACTTACTTAAAATGTTGCCATAATTTTGAAGTTAGGCACTTATTGAGTTTTCGACAGTTGAAAATGTCGGACTCAATTTTAACGGGCGATCATAAAATACGCAGTAAAAACATCATAATTTAAAAAGCGCAGTCAAGGTTTCTAACGGAAATAAATATTGTTTCGCTTTATTTGCTATGTCGTAAGATAAATGTATCACATATCAAAATTTATCTCATAGGTAATGGAAAATTTTGTATAATGTACAGTCATGAGCACCAACATGTATGTACACATTGTTATACACATCGACTCTTATGGAAAAGCAGTGAAGTTCATATTTG
The DNA here is from genome assembly GCA_958496325.1 of Nomophila noctuella. NCBI lineage: Eukaryota > Metazoa > Arthropoda > Insecta > Lepidoptera > Crambidae > Nomophila > Nomophila noctuella. The sequence goes on from OY292498.1 coordinate 2,824,015, forward strand.
AATGTGTTAATATAGATGTTGGTGCTCCTAACTGTACTAGTGTATCAAAGAGCGACTTAATCTCAATAGTATGGAATATGTTTTGGGGTCCTTGTCCGAGTCCGGCATTTTTACATTGACATAGTGTTAATAATATTGTTTTTGTTTCAGGTACGGAATGCATTTCTATTTATTTTGATACCGTTATTGCAGACGTAAGTAAAAATCTTAAAATGCGTCCAAAAGTCTGCGGGATTACGCCCGCAATATATTTGAAATGAATGATGACACACTGTGCCGAAATCACGTCTTCGAAGAACTTCGGTCGCGTTTTTTCCGCTTAGTGTGTTTCTACACACATATAATCGCGTCAAAAGTAAATACATATAACGGTACACTTCTTACACCATTGATTTGTCTACAGCGTATTTGTAATGAATGGTACTGAATGGTGCTCTTCATATTAAGTACCTACATATTCATACGTACGTACATACATGGGCCACGATCATGCAACTACCATCAAGAGGATCTCATCAGTCCCCTATCTCATTAAAATCTCGACAACGATACAACAGAATGCCTACTGGCTACGTTTCGACTGTATTATAAGGAGATAAGGTTGAATTAACGATGGCAAGTGCTATGAAGTCTAGAATGGTTTAAGGGTAAATCGTATTCATATTATAATCTACAAGTTAAAACATTAAACAGAGCGTTTGTATAGCAAGCTGAATTAAACCGACATATTTGTATGAATTTATTTAAATCTTTAAATATGCCACCAAAAAACTGTGGCAATACTTTGCTTGAAATGTCGCACGTTCCAAAATTCTGTCGTCACTGCTAAATGAAGCGACCGCCGCTTAAAATTTCAGTGCGAATTTCAGACCGCGACCAAGTATGGTCAGGGCGTCTCTAACGAATTTAATCTATGTTCGTATGTAGGTACTAGGTACTCAATGTTTACTAATCCGGTTGAGTACTGCCTCTACAAATGTTTTATGAGTGCTATTTTAGGGTTGAAATAAAAAATATTTACGGCTAAATCTCAATTACGGGTTTATTACAACAATCTCAGTTATAATTAGAGCAGTTTATGGATCCAGGGTCTACTTGACGAGGAAGGATTTGAGGTATTGAAAATTGAAATCCACGCGGACAGAGCCGCGGGCGGCCGCGGGTTTATTTTATATTGTTTTTTATTTAATCTTTATTGTTCTACTTCAAATATTTCGTAAAAGAAGAACATTAGGTATGCCTCATGGCATTCTTTGCCAGTCAAACTTAGGGCAAATCAGAAAGACAAGTAGGTAGGTAGGCGCAAGAACATAAACGGAAGAGAAACTTATGACACTCAAGTTATTAAATCATCTCAGAATACAGAATAAACCAGAAAGAGCATTCAATCAAATTTCTATGGAGCGCGTTGTGTCCAAAACGTCTTTCCCCCCTTGCGTCACCCACCCGCGTAGTGATACCAGCGCTCGATGAAGTTACAGTTTTTAAGAAAAATATTAAGTTCATGTACCTCGGTGCTGCTACAGTAATTTGAGAAAAACGTTTGAACAATAATGTTTTTTCAAACAATTATTTCAAAAGTAACTAGGCTTGACCATCCAGTTTGTATAAATGCATCTAATTATTAAATTTATTTTGAAACTTTGTTTGTTTGGATGTTTGTCTGTCAATTACGCTGAAACTACTGGACGGATTTTAATGAAATTGAAATTGTGTGCAGGTGGGGTATGGGGGACTTGGGTGATAAGCTACTTTTTATCCCGATTAAAAATGCTCCCATAGGATAAACCAAAATCCACGCGAATGAAGTAAAAGTATATTGGAAAAAAAAATGAGAAAGTTTTTAAAGTATATTTCGTTTGAATATATTTAGCAACAATATAATATGATACGCCTACATATATAAAATATGCTATACATCAGTCGAAAGTGGATAAATAAAAAGCACATGTTCAGAATTATTTAAAAATAAAATGTGACAGAAAAACCAAATCTAAAACCTTTTTTTTTCCACATATGATATTATGTTGTGACAACACTTACAAATGGTATGTGTTTTTTTAGGCAAATATACTTAATTCAAGAAAATTTATTGAAATAAGTCCTGTAAAAATTTGGGTAATTTGTGGCAACACGCACAAAAGGTACACATAATTTTCATGACAGTTAAATTACGAAAAATAAAATTGAATATTTTAATAGAATGGACTGCAAATGTGATAATTACAGATGAACCGTAATCCCAACATTTTTTTTCGTAAACCCGGTAGCACTTTTGCAAGTGGGAACGACAGAGGACGGCATAATTATTAAAAAACTAACAGCTGCAATCAGATGTCAACAGTGCGGGCGTCGGCCATTGACTAACTGACAATTTAGTCGACCACACCTATTAGGTGTACTGCGAACATCTTCAGACATGAGCGCGTTGACGGTTTCTGGTTTATTCTGTATTCTGAGTAAATCATATACCTTTGTACCCAAAACAAATGTGTTTAAAAAGAAAAAGTGCAGGAACACGACGTTGCAGTTAATTATAACCTACGGCGCTACGCAATATTTAGTTTTTAGCAAATCATATTGATATTGTGCTACTTTTTATCAAGTCTTATTTATCTGGTTTGAAGCTAATTCAGATCTTCTCAATTGTGTGAGAAACCGAATTAGGATCTAATGAGTCTTTTATTCGGCTTTCAGCATTTCATTAGGTGCCTTTTGTCCCGAGAGAATTGAATTTGATATGAAATTGGCAGCTGGCAATTTGGTCCGCCCGGAGGTAATTTGTCATACCCACTTCAACTTTAGTCTCGGGATACAGTAAACAAAGATAATAAGCAGTAAAAAATACCACCACATAATACTCTTTATTATTGACATTTATTATTGACGGGTCCAATTACCCGACCCGTTTAATTTGTCTATATTGTCATAAAGTGGTCGCTGTAGCCGAAATCGGCTGGGAAGGCATCATCATCATCATCAATTGGACCCGTTCAATGAATAGGTATTATCATATTCATTTCACATAATTAATTTGATAACAAGAAGTCCGCAAAAACTGCCAAGCGGCTACTGTCCGTCTTGGCTGACATGGAAATTCAAATTGCCGCCTTAAGGGGGCTTTCCCTACCAAGTCAAGCCAAGTGTGACGCACAGATGAAGCATTGATCTACCATTATATTCCACGTAACTCCTCTAGGTGCCGGATTCATGATTTATTTTTACGCATGTATAATATAATTTATAATAAGTAGAATAATAGATTAAGTCATGTTAAGTCGTCTTCAATAATTGGTCTCCTTTACTTGCCCCAGATTTACTCAGATTTACTCGGTGAAGCCATTGATTGCAGAGTTATAAACTTTATTCATTTAATTTTCAATTTCTTTCTGAACGATGCATGAATTTGTTCTCATTTCAAATAATTCATTCCACATTTCAAAGCACACAGCTCCTTATCGCTTTGCAAATACCAACGAGTTTTCTTCGTGTAAATAAATTACAATAAATAAATATTTTTTTCCGTCGATCGAATCCGCCGAGTATCACTATCAAACCGAGTCGTTAAATTGATGCTGTACCAAGGCCGAACTCCAATGAGGTTTTACGATTGTTGAACCTTTTACGTTGACTGTCGGCGTCGGAATTGCAGTAAAAATATTTATAAGGGCGCTAAAAGAGAAGTTTCAGCAACATACGAAGGTACATACACTACAGTTTTAGTACTTCATCTGGGGTTCGGCACGTGTCAATTTCCCTGAATATCGGTTCACTAGAAATACTTGTCTTAGTCATATTTTCACTCTGTTCTGTCTCTAGTATCACATATTTCGTCATCAGCCCATTAAAATCGCTTTCCGTGTTTGCTTAGAAATACATTTATATATATGTAAGTCAAATTAGTAACATTATTATTTTCCAAATTTCGTCATCGCTACGAAATGTTACCTTGTCTAAGCCCTCTGGAGTGATAAGTTCAATAATCTTTTGTTTGTTTGTTTGTTTGAACGCGCTTATCTCAGGAACTACGTGCCCTAATAAAAAAAAACTGTTGGTCCATTTGTCGACGGAACAACTTCTAGTGTACCTACTGACTTCCAGCGTATAACATCTATGATCCTTACTATCGATCGAACGAAAGAGGTTAGCATCTAAACTCATCTCCCGTTACCTCATAAAAATCTAGTTCACAGCTTCTCGTTTGATCCTTCCTATCGTGCGAATGAGGTTGGTATCTCAAAACGTGACCAGATCTGAGCAGTGGGTGCACGTTGCATACATTACTCCACTTGTTGCGATAACGGTCCTCGCCGGCGCTATTTCCATCCGAGATATTTGCAGTGGCATTGCGCCATTGAACATCATTGTTCGTAATGATATTTGAAAAAACATCATAAAATGGTTGGAGCATTGTGAAAACTAAAATACGGAATGTCCAGTCTGCCGAGGTGTTTTTACATCTAAATCACACTTGAGGTACGGGATACATTATTTATACTGTATAGATAGTAGTTCTATACTAATATCATAAAGCTAAGAGTGTTTGATTGTTTGAAGGCGCTAATCTCAGAAACTACTACTACACGCTTAAAGGTAAATCATGATTGCATTAAATAAAAAAGTCTAAACACCTGCCCGCTACCACAGGGCAATCTTGCACTGCTATTTCTTACCGAAGTTTTTGAAAAGGAGCGTTAAGTATTTAAAAAAAATGTGTCAATACAAACCAAACCAAACTACGCCATCGAGCTAATTAAATATTCTTTCTCTCTCTCTACAGGTAGGTTTACTAAATAAGTGTTACATTTATCTATAATCACAAAGCTGAATTAATGGTTCCCATTAAAAAAATATTTTTGTGTTGGATAGTCCATTTTGTCGAGAAAGGCTTTAAGCGGTAGTACAATAACACTGCGTGCGTAAACCGAAATCCACGCGGACGGTGTCGCGGGCGGCCGCTAGAACATTGATACATATATGTAATTATTGCACCTCTTTAGAACCTACTAGACCGATATCGTCGTGTAGTCTCTTCGCGCATGACCTCGGCTTAAGCTTCGATAAGTTGATCATGCATCTGTTACGGGCAACGTGATTAATCGGGAATTATGAATAAGGGCCGGCCTTTATTAATAATTCCCAAGAGCGTCGGGCAAAGTGATTAATTTATCACTTTGACCGGCCCTTATTAATAATTCCCGACGCCTCGTGGTCCATGTAATAAATCAGTGTTTGAGATGGCTTGTATTTATCACTTGGACCGGGCATTATGATAAGAAATGTTTAAGGGTCACAAAAAAAAATAACCCTAACCTATTTTAGACCACTTAAGAAGCGGAAGACTAATTTGATGGATATAGGTTAGGGTTATTTTTTTTTATGACCTTTTGAAATTCCCCTAGTCACGAACATAACACACGTTAACGACTTTTCATCTTAAGTAATATTTTTATCAAAATAAAAGTAGGACGTGATTTATATCAATAATTGCTTTTTTAAGTGTTTATTTTTAAATTGCTATGTTCAATTGATGTTTCTTTTAACTTTTCATGAAAATATGGTAAGTTTAATTAGATTTAGTTAGCAAAAACACTTCAAATAACCTTTTTTATCACTTTGCCCAATATGGGTTGGGAATTTATCATAATGGCCAGGAAAAGTGATTAATTACGCTATTTTTATCACATTGCCCAATTGAGTAGGGAATTATTAATACGGCCCGGGAATTATTTATACGGCCCGGGTTTATCACATGGCCCGTAACACATCCATGAATATTCATAAGACATGCCGTTTGCAACCGGCGCGGCGCCACTAGAAGAATTATAGAGAAGTCTATTCCATTTATTTTTATATTATAGCAAGAGGGAAGATAAGTTTTATCTTTAAATATTATTATTTTTAAAATGAAGAAATGTCCATTTGATGTCAGGAATAAGGAGGGTGTTTTATAAATAAATCAGTCCACATAATCTCTGGAATCAGGCGGTATTCATCATTGCATGTAATGCTTATAAAATCAATAAGTTTTCACGTCTTATCAATTACAGCTGAATAAACGAAAATGACTTAGAATTTTCGCCATGCACTTTCTGTTTCCTTACTCTCCCCTCAGCTCTCCTCCTCATATTTCGGTGGGATAGCAATCTGATACGACCGTAAAGAGATCAGGCGCTAGACCAACGGCGTAACATGCCTTCCGAAGCACGGAGGAGCCCGAGTAAAACATTTCGGTCAACCCTCCGATGCCTGGCCTCTGCGAGAGTTGCTTAACTTAGCAATCGCAGGCCAAACGCGGTTACCACTGCGCCTTGAACAATAAGTAGTGTAACCATTACCAACAAATTATTCATATTATGCCACATTGGGAGCGTTTCCACATAAGCTGAGCTGCGCGGAGCTGAACAGAGACGTGTAAAAATTTACCACCCACATTGCTCAAAATATACATCTCATCTTCGCTCGGATTCTGATTGGTCAATTTTTACACGTCTCTGCTCAGCTCCGCGCATCTCAGCTTATGTGGAAATGCACCCTAGTTGTGCATTTACGACCCTTTTTACTAGGAAGGCTAGTCGTTCCAAATAGTACTTTAAATCTAAGCCCTCATATTTGAATTCGTTGGCCTGATTTTTCCGACGGAAGCTTTAATACCACTGGTCGGTAGCAAATAAGTTGCATCGATTTACTTGCATCCACTCCAATCTCGCGGAACTTCACGCTTGGCTTAATGCTACTTTTCATTCGGGCATCGCTACGGCTTCTATATAAGGCAATACTCATGTGCATTTGAGTATAAATTTCAAACGCCAGAGTTAAAATGAGCGTTTGGCCTACATAAGTTAGGATATACAGCGATGTATCCTAGTATTGCCAGAAACAATAAGTATTGTTATTGGCAAAGCTTTACAAAATAGGCATTTTAAACCATAGCTGCGTTCGGGAGATTTCTACACCAAAATGTCTTTTAACATTAAATATCTGCTATCGAATTTGAGATACTCTTTTCATAGACTAGCTTAAACAAAAGAACAAAACTAAAAATATATTTCTTCAATTTGTTTTGTATACTTAAAGAAACATTATCTAATATTTCTTCAGCTCAATGTGAAATGTAGTCAGTTAATGACCTATCCAAACGTTTTGAAATAGCGCAGAGTCTCTGGATCCGTCATAAAAGTCTGTACGTTATTTCGAGAATTAAAATAATATTTATTCTAATCGTAAAATCGTAAATTTGGTCAGACAACAAACACCAACGGAGCAAACAAATACTGTGAGAATTTTTTATTTTTTATTCAGAGCAAGAATCTGGTCATATTTTTCATTCGCTTACGTCGGTTATAAATATTTGTAATGCCAACAACTTGTACTTTGACACAACTTTACGATCTAATAGTTTAGAAGTTGGCAAGCACAGTAGAGGTTGGAAAGTTGCAAATTTATACTCCCGTGCAGTGCAAATTATTATGTACTTACCAGTAGTTTTCAATAAAGCTAGGATTTTAAATATAAATTATTCGTGTTTTTTTATTATTAAAATTTTTGCCAGTGCTGTTCTAATAAAAGCACGAAGAATATAAATCAATAGGCTCTCATGTGTAATTAACCGATTCTTTCTCATTAGAAACCTTATTTATGTATGTGAAAAATGCCCGGTGTAGTTAGTGTCAGATTGTCACCAATCTATTGATCAGCTGCAGCAATCTATAAAAATCCATCTAACTTCTAAGGCGTTTGCAATTACAGGCATTCATGCTCAATATAAAGTTAGTATACTATAAAGGAGCCCCTTAAACCTACACGCTGTGGGTCGAAAGTCCCAGGCGCCGACTGACGTTCCTCTCTGTTCCACGCGATGGACCCGGCACCCGCACGGAGAATCCATGGATAGCTAAGAAGTTCGTCTCTCTATACTTTATTGCAATCGCGTGAGGCCTTTCATCTTTTTAATTATTTGTATTAAGTATGACGCCTGTATACTTTCAGCGCTATGTCGCCGTATTATCAACAGCAAACACACACGCTCTAGATTTTGATACGCTTCACCAAGATAACATGTTATATTTTATCAAAAAATCAGCCAGTACAAGAATTGCTCATAAATGAGGCTTCGGGCGACTGGGACCGTAATTTATGGGGACCGCGGTCCCAATCGCCGGATAAGGCAAATTAAATTTTTTGTTAATGTTGATAACCATGTGTTTTGTCTTGTTAAATACCAAAACTGTTATTTCAATAAGATAATTTATTTAGCATTTTGTTTAATGTTGATTACATTTTGTTATGTCTTTTTAAATATCAAAACTGTTATTTCAATCAGAATATTTATTAAGTACTTGTTGATAGAAAAATACACATTCGTAATAAAATCATAAACGAAAACAAATTAATTATGACATGTGAACACGCACCTTATTATTATTATCTTGATTATGTTATCATCAAACAAAGTTTCAATTACTTTTATTACAGTAATCATAAGCATAGAGTTTCATAGGAAATGTTGCTACCGACACAGTACGACCTTATAATAATACTAGCGGCCGCCCGCGACTCCGTCCGCGTGGATTTCTTTTTTTCGAAATTTAAAGTAGCCTATGTTCTGTCTCAGGGTCTAAAGATTGTCTGTACCAAATTTCATCAAAATCGGTTGCGAGGTTTAAGCGGGAAAGCGTAACAGACAGACAGACAGACAGACAGACAGAGTTACTTTCGCATTAGTTGGGATTAGTTGGGATTAGTTGGGATGTATTTGTATGCAGTACCTACTCTCTAAGGTCTTCAAGTAAACTATTATTAGCCGTAGTAAAGGAAACTAAAACCTAAAATCTTTCATTGCTTTAGAACTTTTGTCGAGCCGCTTGATGTAGTGATCAAGATGTTGACTATTAGACCAAGAGGTCGCGGGTTCCATTCCCGCTCAGGGCAGACATTTGTGTGCATGAACTTGTCTGTTTGTCCGTGTCTGGGTGTTAATGTATCTATATTTATTTGTAATACCTCTGTTGATTCTAATAACTGTAACACAAGTGCTTAAGCTACTTCACACGAAGTCAGATTAATGTACTTATGTAATGTTGTGAGATATTCTGAGATATTTATTTAAACACATTTTCCAAGAAACATAATTATGACTATATATAAAGGAAATATGGCTAATTGGAGAGCCCTAGCAGAGGCCTATGTCCAGCAGTGGACTGCGATAGGCTGAGGATGATGATGACGATGATAAAGGAAATGAAATGAATCATACAAGTATGATTCTCAACAAAACTTGGAAGGCAAGAAGACCAAGACCAAAATTCAAAGTGACAGCAGAGCTAGTCACACGTGGTGGTAGTCCATAGTATTTACTAGCGGTGTCATCCCAGAACTTAAGAGTAGCACCTTCAGGGTCAACCATGGCTAATTCGACGAAAGAGTTGATATTGGTACTATTGATACCGCTGATGCTCATGTAGTTCATAGCAGTACTGGTAACTGACGGCCAGAAGACGTCTCCTGGAGAATTGAGCGGGGCGGTGGTGTTCCTGTGGGAAATGATATGAAATTAATTATATATATGTTAATTTTGACAATAGAAGAAAAAACAAAAAATGTGACAATATCCATTAAATACATTGCTGATAGGTACCTACACGTCTAACCTGGTCAAGAATGTAAGTTCTTCAAAATTACATATATATAATTCTTGGCCATTTGAGACAGAAGTGACTAGCCTTAAAGATACACGATGGTCTGTTGAATATGTTTCAGTTCAGTATTCGATATTTTTGGGGTAGTAAATGTCAAGTAAAACTTTTTTTTTAAATTACACTTTAGTTTCTAAAGCTAAATACAGTTGTTAAATGCTTACCCGGTTTTAGCGAATCCGATGATGCGATTAAACAACGAAAATTTAGCTTGAGGGTTAACATGAGGTGATGCCACATCGAATAGGTACTTGAGAATGGCGCCGTGTCTCAGCCCGTTTAAAGGAACATCAATATAAGGCCAGTCTCCAAGTGAAGTCTCTTTGTAATCAAACTTCATGATGTAAATGTCAGCCACATTTTTGTTGTTTGCTTTTGCCGCCCTTTCTCTTACACCACGTATTACGGGAATAGTGATCGCTGTATCTCCCCAAAACTTTAATGCTGAAGTTGTTGGATGTGTCTCTGGTTTTTGTAAATAGTGTTTCCAAATTTTTTGTGATACATCGTTCTTAACAGTACTCTCGTTTTTGAACACCAAGTCTACCGGCAGGAAATCCGTTAAATTTCTAAACATTTCTTGTACTAATGTAACATGATCTTCTTTGACTCGTAGTGTTCCTTCCTCGCCGACGTAAATGGCAATATATGGAATTTGCAGATGTTTTCCAGCCTTAATTAAATTCATTGGCGCATCTTCAAGGAAAGACCCGGGGAGTTTTGTGTTTTCAACACAAGGCGCAAATAAGAGCGATTCATTTTTAAACTGGAACTCGTTAATAGCTAAAGCAAGGTCATCTCCTTTGATAGCAGCTAGTTTTTTTGCTAGAGTGTGGTGGTTTTTGTCTGTTATGTTGAATTTGGCAGCAAAAGCCTTCGCGTATCCAGCTGGGTTGAAAGCTACTGCCCAAGGAGCTACCGCAGATCCACTAATAGCTACGGCTTTGTGTATCAAATTTTTGGCTTGCGAGGATAATGTGATTAGATCGACCATGGAAGCGCCTGAACCATGTCCAAGTAACATCACATTGTTAGGATCTCCGCCAAAGGCTGCAGCGTTGGCCTTCACCCATTTCAGAGCTTGAATCACGTCTTTTAACCCCGCATTACCTGGAGCTTCTTCTACTCCAAGACAGAGGAAGCCAAACACAGACAGTCTGTAGTTAACAGCTATGACGACTACTTCAGCATTGACGAGTGATTTGAAAGAGTATTTTGGGGATTCACTTGTCTTCGCGTAGTCTTTGCCCTCGAGCCAGATTATGATTGGTTTGCTTCCATTTACTGCGTTAGTGAATACGTTCAGTGTAAGGCATTCTTCGACACCTTCCATTCCTTGAGGAGTGGGCTGCGCACATACTTTGTGTTCTACGGCTTTGAAAACTCCCATGATTTTCGGCGGTGGATACGCTGGCTGCAAAGACAGTTGAATTTTGTTATAAAATTGTTAATTTAAAAAGGAAAAAAAGAAAATGAAAATTATAGGTAATAATTTACATTGGACGCTGCCAGTATTATTAGGTACTGATATCTAATGCAAGTATAACAATGTCATTTCATTGTGATTATCGTACACATCGTCACTTTGAATGTTAACATTCAATGTTACTTCAATTGTTAAACCCGGTAAATTACGTTGTGGCATATGGGTTTTCCACAATAATTGAACAGAAATAATCTATTATGCTCGTATTTAAATGTGGTAATATAAAAGCTCCTGTTTAACCAAATCTTATTTGAATATTTTTATGGTTAAAATATTATTTACAATAAAAGTTTTACCTTATCTTCTTACGATTTGCTAGGGACGAGAGATGTACATTATATAGTGCACAAGTGATTGCACAAGCACAAGTGCACTCCCAATTCCCTCCACTCTCATAGTTCAATGGGAAAGCAATATGATGTGTTGATTATGATTTCTCTTGCTATTTAGTAGAAGATAATTGAAATCCTTTAGAGAAGGAAATCCCGCAGATTTTCCTAAAGACGATTAGAGGTTCGCAGGGATTTCATGAATTACTACACATAATTGCAATAGTGCATTTTGAATCATTTTGAATCAAATGCGCATTCAAATGAAAAACATATAACAATGTTACGTCTTGTCCTTAACACTTTTAGTTTTCCTGCACACATAAGTTGAGTATTACTTAGCTCAACTTAATATGGAAACTGCAGGTCATTAGATTGCGTCCTTATGTACTGTGTATAATTTTATATTTCTGAAACAAGATTATATTCTGATCGACAAAGAGAATTCTACATCTGTACATAGAACAATAATATTTTTATCAATTATTTTTTATAATTATAATGCCCACTGAAGGTGTTTTATTTGCATAAAGGCGTGGATTTTATCTACCATATGGTGCTAATAATCTAAGTGAACAACAGTTGAAATAATGAACCACAATAATATCCTTATTCAAGTTTTCCTTATAATTAAAGTCATGAAATTACTAATAAATTGTATGACTGTAATAGAAGTTTAAAAGATTATCGTTTAAAATGTGCAAACGTTAGTCATTAAGTTTGTTACTAGTTGACCTGCTGCTAATCCATTAAAATGTTATATTTTACGAAAGTTTTATACCTTAGCTCTAAGCATTTATTTCATTACACCCAAGCATGAAAAGACGGGTGCATTTTTTAACTCTTAAATTAATTCGCAATTTAAATTAAGTGTAAAAAATGCCAGGCGAAACACCAATGACGTTATGCTTATAAAGTCAAAATTGCAAACTTACACCGGAGGACTAACAACTTTGTGGATACGAGTATCATGCTTGCTTGCAATAGTCAGGGCTATTTTTATGTACTTTTTTAATACATTTGTAGGACCACTGTTAATACTGATATCCTGCACACATTCCTAATCAATACATAGTATAAAACAAAGTCGCTTTCGCTGTATGACCGTATGTATGCTTAGATCTTTAAAACTACGCAACGGATTTTGACGCGGTTTTTTTTTTTAATAGATAGAGTGATTCTTAAGGAAGGTTTGTATGTATAATACATGTAAGTAAGTACCACGGGAGAAGCCGGGGCGGGCAGCTAGTTATTTTATGTTTTACTCTACATCCAGCAGCATTCTGTGATGTCTGTCTACAAGGTGATGATTATGTTGTCAAATACTTGTTACAGTATATTTCACTTAAGATCTCTGTGACAGGTATACTACTTATAAACAAACTAATTCAATAAGCTCCACGAGCTGTTTGTTTGTTTGCCATGGGGTTCTTAATGCTCTAGAATATTCTCGATTTTACTTTGAACCGTCAACTGTCACAGGCGTCACCTTGATATGTAAGGGATCATGCAATCTTATCTTACCATGAAACGCCTAGGCCCCGATATACTTCCAGCGTACCGGATCCCGTAGAACGCTAGTACTCCATCTTCTGTGAAACCTTCGACTATTCCTTCTGTCGTTTTGACTCTCGTTCCATTGGTGTCCTGGGCTGATGCCACGGCTATGAAGAGTAATATCACCAGCATTGTACGTGTGCACATGCCAATGTTTCGACTAAAACTGCGCTTCGGGATGAGGACAAATACACCAATTAATAATACGTGTGATTAATATAGAGGTTTATCGTGTTATTGAATTACCTCGCTATTTTTATGTCTGGAAAAATTAAATGTTGTTGACGTTTGGCTTATTAATATCAACAAAAGAATATCAGAATACACGTTTAAATTTATCGATGTTTATTATAGAGTAGATCTGCACAAACACCTTTATTCCTGTTATTTATATTCATGAGGCATATACTCCCAAAGTATACAATTTTTAAGGAAGGATAACGGGCGTTAATATCACAAGTTCAAATATGCTAATAGCCATGTGCCCAGAAAGTCAATAGGGAGTTGTTAGGAAGCTATTTCTCGTTCTTGAAGCTTTCTTAAGATATCACGGAGAAAATAATTGAATAGGAACACTAATTAAGCTTAGTCTAGAGGAAATGGGAACTATTTATCGTATTCTTATTGAAATAACGTTTTTCAGTGTTGACAAGATCATAAAATCTTCTAAGAGGCGTGCAGACCGAAAATCGCCATTCGCATTTCTTGAATTTAATTTTAAGATATTCAGATAATAGATTTATAATTTAAGTATATATATTTTAAAGTGACTTGTAATACATATGTAGTTCATCAGGAAGTAGTCGTAATCTAAAATATTGCTACTGACTTTAACTTTTTCCAACATTTTAGATTATGGCCATCTTTATGAGAGAAAAGTATTCAAAGTAGATTTGAAAAATCTGAAATTTTATATTTAATTGAGTTCAGTTACATATCAGTGAAGTAAGTTCAGGTAAATATGTATCTTAAAATAATCACAACTAAGCGGAAGGAACGCTCTTAAGCCTGTGTTAATTATATGTAGTTTCAAATTTAGCCATTGTGTCAGTAGAAGCAGTTAATAGAGTTAATAAAAAAAATTGATGGTAACTATAGTCTATCCATCCTTCGTTAAATACGTTCCTGATATACACATTAGATTTGCTTAAGATACAAATTAATTCTCTCAGTGGTAAATCCATTTATGGGGTGTTGGTAGATTTTGAAATTAGATTGACGAACCTACCTAACTTGTGTAGGTATATAGATTATGAAACTTTGCCCTCCAGAAGAAATTGATATCGGAGACGTGTTTTTTTAAGAAATATGTAATAGTTGTCTCTTGTTTTAAAGATTTTTTATAAAGTCCCATTGGTTTCTCATTGAGGTTTTTAATAAATTGTGTAAAGAAATAATTCAAATCCCATTTGCAAAACAAACGATTTTATTTTTAAAATTATAACCTACAATTTAAAGCTGTAAATCTTAATACAAAATTATATTTTCACATGGCAAAAAATTTAATACGCTTTTAAGTGAAACTAGTAACAATGAAAATAAAATAGCCTTAAATCAAGATAGCCAAGAATCAAACAGCATTTAATGTGTCAATAACAAGATAACACTAAGGTATTCATTCAAATATTAAATATTATACCTGTTTGATTTAGTTTATTTTAGTCATCACTATAATTAGATAAGTAGGCCATTCACATTACAACAATTGTACTTAAGAACTATATTCAACATCTAGATACATCGCCGTTTTGTGCAATCAAAATTTTTTAATATACAAACATTTAAGGCTTAATTTTTGACATAAATTGGAAGTGAATATCAAAAAACATACTTTTAACACTAGGAGAACTAAAGTACATAAAAATCTGCTAAGCTCGTATAATGTTTACACTACAAATAACAGAATTCTGTGGTTTTTCCGTGTTGTCCCACAAGAGGAATGTAGGCATACAATACAACACTACACTAGTAGCAGTAAAATTGAAATTTCTGATCATTAAACTTAAATTTGGTACTTACAAATAACTATTCAAACATAAAAGGACGGTCCATAAAATGATTAAACTTATTCCTAGAAATACCTTTAACTTTTTTTAAAATTAAAAATGCATCAATACCATCACTCATATTGGCTCTGAAAAACTTCATTACCCATTTGCCAGGTATTTGATTTTTCCAGATTTACAGACTTGTTAACTTAGCTACTAGTTTATTGGACGCAACTTTGAGAACCTTTGTGCCATTCACATTATCCGGTAAATATCTATGATTTCCTCATCAGTCTCTATTTGTGTAAAAGCTCTGTCATCTGTAAAGCAACTATCACGAAAACTAGTACGAGTCCAAAGCTGACAGCTACGTTTTGTGCTGAGTTCACTTGCGTTGGTACGGCATAGTACATGCTGACTTTATCCTCCCAAAACTTCATGACTTGGCTGTGTGGGTCAAGCGCGCTGGTCTCCTGGTACTCCGATCCCTGAACTCCGGTGATCGTGAGGTATTCAAGATCCTTGCCCATTGGCGGCCAGTTTACGTCGCCTGGAGTGCTTATTGGAGCAACTGGTGTTCTGTGGAAAAAATATGATTCGTATATTAGTCTCTCGGTTATATACAAGGAGTCAACACCAGTTTTGAAGCATCGAATTAATGCTGAATTAAAAAAGAAGTTAATATTTATAAATATGTTAAATACCATTCAAAGGTCTGGTTAAACACATGTTATGAATACTGACGGAAATGAGGTGAATTAAAGACACCAATAAAAAAAATTGCTTCCTTGCTAAAATGTTAAGCCGATTTTTAGTTATTGTAAAAAATGCTTACCCAGTTTTAGCGAATGTCACAATGCGATTTTGTAAAGAGCTTTTGAGCGTACTGTCGACCGATGCAGAATGGAGATCGAATAAATATTTCAGTATAGCTCCATGTCTTGTTCCGTCCAAAGGAATTTCATGATACGGCCAGTCTGGATCAGAGTTTTCTTTATAACTACATCTCAACACGTAAATTGGGCTCTGCACTCCGCTGTTATTTACTTCTCTGGCTTTAACTTTCTCTCGTGCACTTCTGAGCATTGGAACAATGATTAATGTATCACCCCAATAATCCAGATAGTCTTCTATAGTTTCAAGCGTTATTCTCTTGTTACCGAAGTAGTATGTCCGAATGTTTTGTTCAATATACTTCCTGATTGTTTCATTTTGAAACTTCAAATCTACTGGTAGAAAATCAACGAAACTATTCTCCATCTTTTCTAACCAGCCGCCATGCACTGCTTGTTCAGCTCGCAAAGTTCCCTCTTCGCTTACGTAAATAGCAACATACGGTATTTTAAGGTATTTACCAGCTTTGATTAAATTTATTGGCGCCTCAGTGAGAAAAGAGCCGGCGAGTTTCTCGTTCTCAACACACGGTGCGAACAAGAGAGAGCTATTTGTGAATCGAAAGTCGTTAATAGCAGTTATTAGGATGTCTTCTTTTGTGTTTACAAAAAGCTTTGCCAAGGATTGATGATTTTCGTCTGTGTAGCCAAGTTGAGCACCTAAAGCCTTGGCATAGCCAGCAGGGTCGAAAGCTACTGCCCAAGGAGCTATTCCAGATCCGCTGATAGCAATCGCCTTGTGCACCAGGTTTTCAGCTTGTGGAGAAAGGGTGATTAGGTCGACCATAGAAGCGCCTGATCCGTGTCCGAGCAATATGACGTTGTCAGGATTTCCACCAAAGAATTCAGCGTTATCTTTGATCCATTTTAGAGCCTGGATAACGTCTTTCAACCCTGCGTTACCTGGTGCTTCTGGGACGCCAAGGCAGAGGAAGCCAAAGACTGACAGCCTGTAGTTAAGAGCTATAATTACTAAGTCTGCTTCGACCAGTGATCTGAAGGAATATTGTGGCGTGTCATTTGTTCTGGTGTATTCTTCTCCATTGAGCCATACTATGACTGGTTTACTGCCAGTAGTGTTTTTGGTGAACACGTCCAATGTGAGGCAGTCTTCTACGCCTACCATTCCATGAGGGGTTGGCTGAGCACATATTATGTTCTTGTCGGCCTTGTACTCTCCTTGGAAATCAGATGGTAATGGTGCTTCCTGTAAAAAAGTAAACATTGGATTAGTTTTAGAACGGACCCAAAAACGGGACTCTACAGGAATTTAGGAATGTTAGCGGGAATTAAAATATGACGTAAGTGTGCACGCATGCGGTCCGAATACGGTTTCTCTGTCACCGCTATAGCATATAAGCAAATATTGATAGACCTTTGTAGATAAATCAGTTTTAAGGTAAACATTTGTAGTCGGTGGTATTATCAATACTTGTGTCATTTTATTAGGGAGAAGTAATAAAAATAAACTCTAAATTAGTATTAAGGGAGAATTGGTGCTATTAAGCTGGTGTTATTTAGATCTATTTCAGCTTCGAATGTAGCGATCCTTATATGAAGTTATGATGACGTTATGCCATAAGCCGGGATCTGTCAACTAATACTATGAAGAATTTAACCTGTAACACTTGACCCCTTTGACTTGCCACTATAGCTAAGTTCTGTGTGAGCAAGAGGGAATGATTAATTCGTGCTAGTCCAATTCGTTTGTTAGCAGGGGTTATATGTTTAAAGGTAACGTATTTTTTTACACGTTTGTTTTACTATTATTTTTAATAGCATTATAACCCTATGAGCGATAACTTTGCAATTATAAAATTACACGCATTGCAGGCTGGCTATTGTGTTTATAAATGCATATCGAGAACGTGATGGTCCTTCTTTTTTATGCATACTCGTCCCATAGGTTTTATATTTGACAGCAGGAATACAATTTGGTTATGACGTCAGAGTTTGCGTCACTGTCGCTGTCACTATGTTTTGTTTATAAACTCTAGTTTTTAGTGGCCTTCGAAACTGTGTTAGTTATTATTAGAGTTATCAATATTGATTTACCTACTGGCTACTGACGATAGTGCATTTTGTCATAAAAGTTATAATAGTGTATTTGGCAACATAAACTCGATTATGTGTAGGTAATCAAACATATAATTGGAGTAGCTATTGTAAAACATTGGTTTTAAAAGTGCTTAATTGGCTATTAATATCTTTCAATTAAAGTAAACAAAACCCAACAATACACCTTATCACTAAGCTTCGCTATAAGCCACAACACACCGAATTGAACAAAAAACGCTCTTATTTCCAACAACATACGGCACAAACACTGAGTCACTCACTTTAAAACGATTTTGCCCCGAAACGTCTCCAGCATATCTGATTCCATAAAACGAGTAGTAGGTGTCCGTTCTGGTGCCGACGACTATTCCTTGCTTGGTGTTCACTCTGACATCGTTGTTTTGGCTGGTAACGAGTGTTGCAAGGCCCAGGAGTATTGGTACGAGCATTTTGAAGACATGTGGACACGCCTGTCTGGCTCGTTTGGTCGCGCGTCACTGCGCTCGGCGTGGTTTTGCTTTTATCGCGCCAAGCGAGTGGCGTAGGGCTGGCTTACGGAGAAAATATGACGTAATTGCAACTATCAATGGTAATTTCTATTCTAAATTTTGCGTATACTCGCCTGCATTATTTTCGCCGCTAGTATCGGTGAAAACCAAACCTCTTTAAATTGTTTCAGCGATAACCAACTCAGTTCACATCTTGGGTTAACTGACTGAAAATTCACTTCTAGCTGTGTCTCCGGAAAATAGTAGACGTTTTTCGACCTCTAACGTAGTAGCTGTCAATAAAGAGATTGAGCGGCCTTTCCTAGGTCTAGATCCGACGCTTATTTATTATTACTGTTTATACGTTCCTACTAATGATATTTACTTACTTACCGCTTATTGAAATGGTCTAGATATCGCCTATAATACAAGAGGTTATTGGAGATAATTTTAATTACCTCTTGGCTGTATGTTTTTAATGTGTTTGCCTGTTTAATTTGTTTTGCCGACACCAGATGGCGTCCTTGTGTTTTCTCCCAAATTGGCGGGAATTCTCTTGTATTGTATCTGTCACTGTGCAATAAGACAATATAGTTGTACTCGAAGAAATCTTGTTTAATTTATTTACCGAATATCTCGAATAGGTTATGGGCCCAGACCCAAACGCGAGTGTTAAATAAGTAATAAACAAAGAGCAGAAAAAAGAAAACAGTGAAACAGTTCGTATTCCAATCGGAAAAAGTGTCTAACTACATATCACAAAATGGAGGTTGGAAAAGCAATGAATCTTGAAAAATTCGACGGAACCAATTTTAAACAGTGGAAATTCCAAATAAAATGCGCTCTGCGTGCGAGAGGTTTAAAAATAAGCGAGCCAAAACCAGAAACGAACACAATACAATGGGATAAAGACGATGGGATGGCCATGTGCATCATAACTTCCGCCATGGATCTCAAACAGATTGCGCTTATTGAAAACTGCGAAACAGCACTTGAAGTTATGACTAAACTCGAGTCGATATACGAGCAGAAATCAGAGATGAACAAAATGATGTTACATGAGCGTTTTTATCAATACAGAATGACACCATCGGATAGTATTGCCCAACATATTGCCAAAGTTGAGAGCCTAGCAAAGCAGTTAAGAGAAAATGGAGAAGAAATCAGTGAGACTGCAGTCATAACTAAAATACTGAGCACACTACCACCTAAATATAGATCTCTTCGCCAAGCCTGGATATCACTAGATTCATCAAAACAAACAGTAATCAACTTGACAGCTCGTTTACTAGATGAAGAGGCCAGTTTAAATGTCGAAGAAGAAAATGAAACTGCTCTGTTAGTTGCAAAACAAGGTGTGAAGAAGAAACCTTTGATGAATAAGAAAGAACAGTACAAAACAAATACTGATTCTAGTGAGAAGTCACATCGGTTTGTCTGCTATAACTGTGGCAAAAGGGGTCACTTTGCCAAGGAATGTCGTGCTCCTAAACAGAAGAATAATCAAGGTGATAAAAATATGTTGGCATTTAATGTAGAACAAGTTGATTGGAAAAGTGATGAGAACAGTAACTGGATATTAGACAGCGGTGCCTCAGCTCACATGTCTTACCAGCGAGAAAACTTTGCAGAGTTATATGAGTACACAGGGTCCCCACTGAAACTGGGAAACCAGGAATCACTAGAAGTTGTTGGCCAAGGCAGTGTTCTTATCAAGAAGTGTGTTGACGGACAGTGGGAGAATAGTATTCTCAAAGATGTTCTCTATGTACCAAAACTAAGAAGAAACCTATTTTCTGAAGGCGCAGTAATGAGACAAGGCTACATTATTGTGAAGAAAAATACTAGTGCTCTGATTTACAAGGACAATAGAATAGTGATGTGCGGATATTTATTAAGTAACAACCTATATGAGTTAAAAATTAAAACAGTTCAAAATCCAGTCTGTAATATAGTGCAAAAATTAGATTTAAAAACATGGCATGAACGTTTGGGCCATTTGAATATTAAAGAAATACAGAAAATGTGCAAAAATAATGTGATAACTGGTGTGGACCTATCAAATAGTGACAAGTTTGTATGTGAGGGGTGTGCTTATGGTAAGCATGCTCGCAGACCGTTCCAGTCATCACACCGGGGGCCACTACAGCCAGCTGATGTTGTCTACAGTGACGTATGTGGACCATTTAATGTACCATCAGTTCAAGGTATGAAATACTTTGTTATTTTTAAAGATGGAGCCACAAGTTTTAGACATATATATTTTCTAAAGAACAAGTTTGAAGTGTTAGAATGCTTTAAGAAATACAATTCTAAAATTAAAAATATATTCTCACATGGTGTGCGCACATTGCATACTGATAATGGAGGAGAATATACTAGCAAAGAATTTAAAGAATATGTAGATAGAGAAGGCATTACTCATGAATTTACTGCCCCCTACACACCGGAGCAGAACGGTAGGGCTGAGAGAGAATTAAGAACTATTGTAGAAAGTGCTAGATCAATGTTGTATGCCCGTAATGTACCTCTTAATCTCTGGGCAGAAGCCGTTAATTGTGCAGTATATTTATTGAATCGTACTTCTTCCAGCCAGACATCTAATGTTACACCTATAGAGCTATGGAGTGGCTATAAACCTAGTTTAGATCATGTCAGAGTGTTTGGTTGTGAGGGATACGTCCATGTGCCAAATCAGTTAAGAAAGAAGCTTGATAGTAAAAGTCATAAAATGATGCTAGTTGGTTATGACAACAATAATTATAAAATGTATGATCCAAGTACAAAAAGAATTACTGTATCACGAAATGTAATATTTAATGAACAAAAGACACCTGAATTTAGAGCATGCCGAACACAAGTTTTCTTATGTGATGATGATGAGAATGATGCGGTAACAGAGGAGGTGACTAACATCAATGAGCCCACAGGAGATACTCAGGAAAGTGGAGACAGTCTCTATTCTATAGACGATGAGAATGATGTCACCTATGAACCATCTCAAGAATTTGATCCAAACACAATTGATAGATCCAATATTACATTAAGACCACGGCGAAACCAATTAGAGGCCAATTTAATAGAGTTGAGTGTTCCTGTTAGTTATGAAGAAGCCATTAACAGTAAAGAAAGCAAGTTATGGTTAGATGCTATTGATGAAGAACTGGAGGCTCATCATACTAACAACACTTGGAGCTTTGTTGACAGAGGTAACCAACGCACCATAACCTCAAAATGGGTATTTAATATTAAAGTTAATAATAAAAATCAGGTAGAAAGATATAAGGCTAGACTTTGTGCTCGTGGTTTCACACAAATAGCAGGAGTAGATTTTAATGATATATTTTCACCTACTACAAGATATGAATCAATTAGAATATTGTTATCAATTGCTGCTGAACATAGTTTAATTATTAGACAGTTAGATGTAAAAACTGCATTTTTGTATGGAGACTTAGAAGAAGATATATTTATGGAAGTACCAGATGGTGTAAAAGCACCTAATAATAAAATATGTAAACTAAATAAATCTTTGTATGGACTGAAACAAGCGTCTCGCTGTTGGAATAAGAAATTCACCAATTTCCTACTAGAATTTGGTTTTGAACAATGTCAATCAGATAGTTGTGTTTTTATAGGAAATTTCAATAATGTAAAAGCTTTGTTAATATTATATGTCGATGATGCTCTTGTTATGTCACAGTCCAATACAGTTTTGAATGAGATTATAGACTATTTAAGTAAAAGTTTTAATATAAAAGAGTTAGATTTAAATCGATTTGTAGGCTTGGAAATTGTAAAAATAGATAATAGTATATGTATACATCAAAAACAGTATATTGAACAAATAATAAGTAGATTTAATATGTCTGATGCAAATCCTAGTAGTACACCAATTGATTCAAATGTACAAATAAGTAAGACTGTTGAAGATGAACATATTGTATTTCCGTATAGAGAAGCTATAGGATCTTTATTATTTTTGTCTACGGCTACCAGGCCAGATATTGCTTATGGTGTTAATTTGTTAAGTAGATATATTAACAATCCAGGATTACAGCATGTTAATCAATTAAAAAGAATAATTAGATATCTTATAAAAACTAAAGATTTGTGTATTAAGTATAGTGGTCATGAAAATTTAATTGGATATTCAGACTCAGATTTTGCAGGGGATCTTGATACAAGGAAATCAACATCCGGGTATATTTTCATGTTAAATGGTGGTCCTATTTCTTGGGCAAGTCAAAAACAACCTTGTATTGCCCTATCAACAACTGAGGCTGAATTTATGGCTGGGTGTGAAGCAGCCAAGAATTTGTTATGGTTGAAACAATTTTTTAAAGAGCTTAGTATTGATCATTGTTGTACAACTTTATGTATTGATAACCAAAGTACCATTAAATTGATTAATAATCCTGTGTATCATAAAAGAACAAAACATATTGATGTTAAGTTTAATTTTATTAGAGAGAAGGTACAACAAAAGTTAATTACTATTAAATATGTGCAAAGTTCTGAACAATTAGCAGATATTTTAACCAAAGCGTTGTCTACATCCAAATTCGAATATATAAGAGATGTCATAATGTCTGTTATGTGAAAGTATTATTGTTTGTTATATAAAGTTTAATATTTCTGTTATGTTAAAGTGATGTTATGTTGTTATGTAAGTTCAGGCAAACAATTGTTTTTCAAGTATTGAATTATTTTGTACTGGGATTAAAATTAAGTGGGAGTATTGGAGATAATTTTAATTACCTCTTGGCTGTATGTTTTTAATGTGTTTGCCTGTTTAATTTGTTTTGCCGACACCAGATGGCGTCCTTGTGTTTTCTCCCAAATTGGCGGGAATTCTCTTGTATTGTATCTGTCACTGTGCAATAAGACAATATAGTTGTACTCGAAGAAATCTTGTTTAATTTATTTACCGAATATCTCGAATAGAGGTCACGGGTTCAATTTCCGCACAGAACAAACATTTGTGTGCATGAAAAATGTCTTAGTCCGGGTCTGGGTGTTAGTATCTCATCCCAACTAATATTATAAATGCGAAAGTAACTCTGTCTGTCTGTCTGTCTGTCTGTCTGTCTGTCTGTCTGTCTGTTACGCTTTCCCGCTTAAACCTCGCAACCGATTTTGATGAAATTTGGTACAGACAATCTTTAGACCCTGAGACAGAACATAGGCTACTTTTTATTTCGAAAAAAAGGGATGAAGGGGTTGAAATAGAGGAAACCGAAAACCACGCGGACGGAGTCGCGGGCGGCCGCTAGTTAAGTATATTTTTTTAATACCACAGTTGCTTCTGATGTCTGTAAAACGGAATCAGATCAATGTTTGTGATTTTATGAAATATACTAGCTCGGGGCGCCCGCTACGCGGTCGCGCCCAGAGCTAGGTCGCTCCGCGACGGGGCCGCTCCCGGGCTTCGCCCTCCGCGGCGCTCGGCCTTCGGCCTCGCCGTGGCTCGGCCTGCGGCCTCGCAAAATTACATGGCTGGCTTGGACCGTCCGTCAGCGGGTTCCCTGTCTTTTTTTACGCCCCGAGAGCCATCAACTGAGTCCTACTGATTCACATTATGCCGCTCCGGGCTTCGCCCTCCGCGGCGCTCGGCCTTCGGCCTCGCAGATTTATTTGCTTTAACACCTTTTCTTTTCAATTTCAAAGCAAACTTTGTATGATAATGTCATCAATATAACTAACCAATAATGCTAATTGCTAGAGTATTCAATTTTAAACTTTTGAAATATTTCACATTATTATTTAAAAGCATGCAAGAAGGCGTGCAGCAGCCATGGCTTCTGTCACGGCTCCGGCGCTACGGGGCTCCGGCGGTCCCACTCGATCTTTTCGTCGCAGATGGTTTACGCTCTTCACCGCAACTTCGGCTTGTTGGCCGGCTCTGCCGGCCAGCCTCAGTCGCGGCTTCGAGCTTCCAAACCACCTGCTCCTCAGCTCGCGGGCCGCCTCACCCCTCCGCGCCTACGCGGGCTTAAATTGCACTCTAGGGGTAGGGCAAACAAGACTGCGTGGAGTCGGTTTTGGCAGCGATTCGTTTCTACAAACCAAACATACCTCAAATGCAGTCCTAACAGACAATATTTCAGTACCACTAAACATTTTTCAAACACTTGAAAAAATCCATACAAAGTCACAGTGCCGCGTGCCCCATATAAAGCTCGATCCAGTACAAAATGTATGGGGAAAATCGAAAACTGTTTTTTTAATTATTTCAAAGTTAAAAGTAGAATGAACAAAAATATGGCCAAAATGGAAACAAAAGACGACATTTGACAGTTCCTCATACAAAGTTTTGCCCAAAAATGGATATTTCAAGTTTTGACATTTTCCCCTAGAACTCTAAAATTACCCTAATAATGGGGTAAATTCTTTTGCCACATTGTAGATCAAAATCTACACTACAATAAAGGTCATGCAATATTTTCCCCTATCACCCCTTTATCTACCCAAAAAATCAGTTTAAAATATTTCTCAACTAAAACTTTTCACAATATGGCCGCTAGCCCGTCCGCCATCTTGTTGGAATTTTTTCCGTATTTTTCCTGAAGACTCGTTTAATTTACGCAAATTACTGCATTTACACATTTTCTCTACGAATCGTGTTGACCTCTCCAGAGATCCTCAAAGACACCCCTTCCGAAAAAGTTTGAGCCGTCGTACCTCCCAGTGTTGCCAGACCACTTTGATCAAAATAGTCAAATGTCATTTTAGACCCTCCAATCTTCCACGCTGTGGAAATAAGTTTTGCGAAAAACCGTTATTTCTATTTTCGACGTTTTCGGGCCACAGCTCAGAAACTACCGAAATCTACCAAAATATTTTTTCACCTGGCAATACCTTACACTTAAACACACAAACGCCCAGTACATTTGATAACCTCATCTGGTTCACCAAGTGCCCGAAATTTCAAGTTGAACGTTTTGAAAACGTGAAAATTTCACAAAATGGCCGCCAGCGCGTCCGCCATCTTGGTTTTCTGTCGTCCCGTATTTTTCCCATATACTACATTATATACCGAATCAAACTGCATTTTTACTTTTTTCCTCCGCCGCACCCAGTTGGCCCAACAGGTCTTGGTAGATGACCATGTCGAAAATTTTCTTTTACTCCTCAAGCCCGGTGTTGCCAGGTGATTCTCAATTTTCTACCCTAACGTCATTGAGGACCTTGGATGCCACAATCGCTCATACTTAATTTTTCTCCAAATACCGTATTTCCATTGGACCCATTTTCGGGCCCCTCGGCCGAATCTACCAAAATCTACCAAAACATTTTTCCACCTGGCAATAGTTGGCACTTGTACAAACGTGGCCGCTATACAAGCCAACTCTGTCAGGTGTTGCCAAGGTCGTCAAAAACGGGTTTGAAAATTCCGAAAAATTTTACCTTTTACAAAATGGCCGCTCGCTCGTCCGCCATCTTGGATTTTTGACTGCGCCTATTTTTCCCAAATTCTGGACCATAGACAGCGTCAAATGTAATTTTTACTTTTTTTGTATTTTTTATAGTATGGCCCCGAGAGGTCCGCGAAGTCGACCATGTCCCGAAAAATTAAAAAAACCCTCACTGCCAGTGTTGCCAGCGTAAAGAGATAAAACTACCAAAAGGTCAATAGACACCCTCCGGACTACGGATTCGTAGCCTCGATTTTTTCCTGAATTCAGTATTTCGATTCGACCCTTTTTGGGCCCCTGGAGCGAAAACTACCAAAATCTACCAAAATGTTTTTCTACCTGGCAATACTTCGTACTAAAACTCACGATGCCGCCATACAACACATTCGCGTAGAGTGTTGCCAAGTACCCGAAAAATCAAATTTATTTTTTTTGAAAATTTTTCATTTCACAAAATGGCCGCCTACGCGTCCGCCATCTTGGATTTTTGACAGCCAATTTTTTCACTAAAACTACATCATATACCACGTCAAATACCGTTTCAATTTCCAACCAGCGACGCACAATGTTGCCAGGGGAATTTTTCAAAGTCACCAAGTCCGAAAAATCGATTTTTCCCCGCCGCTCCCAGTGTTGCCAGATGATTTCGAAAAAAATACCGAAAGGCCCTTGACCACCAAAGTTGCCACCAAACTGCATACTCGGATTTCGGCCAGCTGTCAAAAAGTCATTTTCTACTAATTGGACCAAATGTCAAAAATCTACTACGAACGTGGTAGAAAGTTTTTCCCTCTGGCAACTCTCAAATAAATACTCTACCAAAACTACCAAAAAACAAATCTATCCGATGTTGCCATACACCAAAAAAAATGGATTCTAAAAATTGCTAAATTTTTGACACAGACAAAATCGTCTCTGCCGGCGCCGCCATCTTGATTTTTTGCATCTGGCAGCACTGACCTGTAAATAGACTATATTTCTTACAAAACACAAAAAACAGCAAAAAATTATCTCTGCCTCGTCCGGAGACACAGCCCCGCGAAAAAGGGTCGATTTTCCGATTTTCAAGCCAAGATGGCGGCGCCGCCATTTTGTTTTTCTGACATTTTTCTTTTTAAATCCCGACCGTTCCCCACAGACTACGCCCCCTAAAAATTTGACAGCTCCAGGGTTAATAGTTGCGGAGATGTAACCACCAACATGGCCGCCATCTTGGATTTTTGAAAAAAAAAAGAAAAATTTCCAGATTGATTGGCGACCCGAACAAAACTCCCATACATGTAAATCGAGTCGGAAGCTGGCAACACTGCGAAAAAAGGCCCCGATGAATGAGTCAGTGAGTGGTAATCGAGCTTTATATATTATGATGATGAAAATGAAATATGAAATATAATGAAATATAATTATATATATTTATTATTATAATATTATAAAGCAACCCTAGCTCGGTCGAGCGGTGATGTAGCTAGCACGCCGCAAACCGTCTCGCGCGGTGGTGGGGATCATTCAACGTAGAGCATTTTAAACTCTACGATTCCATTCATAATGTTCATTTCTCCTTGCAGTAGATTAAACAAATACGGTTGATAAAACGGCTAATACGTACGTTGAGTGAAACAATAGTATGACACATAAGCAATAATCATTACTTGCCTATTTAGATATCTAATTTTTCAAGGATAACTAGCTAATATTTAGATAGCAAATTAACAGATATTTAAGAATATATATTTTTAAGTGACTTTTATTGCATCGTTCATCAGGAAGTAGTCATAATCTAAAATATTGCTACTTCAACTTTTAGCTACATTTTATATATGGCTATCTTTATGCAAAAAAGAAAAGTATTCAAAGAAGATTTCAAGAAATCATAAATGTTATTCTTTATTGCCCTGCAGAGCGGTATTTTGTCGGAATATCTTAAATTATCACAATTAATATATTACGACGGAACGGTCTTAAAAGCCTGTGTTAATTATAACTCCTATTTATGTCTTTGAGTCAGTAGAAGCAGTTATTAGATGGTGAATTACTATAGTCTATCTATCCATCGTTATACGTTCCCGATATACACAGCAGATTTGCTTAAGATACTAATTACTAATCTCAGAGGTAAATCCATTTATGTGGTGTTGGCAGATTTTGAAATTAGTTTAAGAGGTAGAGTTTTGAGGAATTTTCACTCAAATGAGCCGCCCGTCTGGGGAAGTACCTCCACCTTACAGAAGACCACAGTGAAGTAGCACTTCATGACTGTTGTGCTATGTTTCTGCTGGTGAGTAAGATCGCCAGAGCTCAGTTGGGGAGGGTATGGGGTTTTAAAGGCAGGCAACTCATCTGCGACCCTTGTGCGGTTGTTGCTGTCCATGGGCAGCAGTGATCACTAACCAGGTGACAAGCTTGCTCGTTTGTCTCCCTATTGCATTAAAAAATAACGTGTCGTGTACCTACTAAACTCTTTTATCTTATATGAGGGACGTGGTTTTTAGAAGAAATACTAAATAGTTAAGGGACAACTATTTAAGGGAAGAACTATTTAGTTATTTTTTTCATAAAATACCACCGACTTCTCATTGAGATTTTTTTAATAAATAATGATAAAAGAAATAATAAAAATCTGATTTGCAAAACAAACGATTTTATTTTAAAAATTAAAACAAATAATTAAAATCTGTAAATCTTAATACGAAATAACATTCTCACTTGGCAATACTTTTTAATCAAATATATGTAATATGCTTAAGTTAAAATACCTAGTAAAAATTAAAATAAAGTAGCCACATATCAAGACAGCCAAGAATAAAATAGCATTTAATGTTTCAATAAAAATTTAGTCATCACTATCATACTAATATTATAAATGTGAATGAACTATAAATGTGAAAGTTTGTTTGTTTGGATGTTTGTCCGTCAATCATGGTGGAACTTCAGGCAGGGTATGGGCTAACTTAGGTGATAGGGTACTTTTTATCCCGGTTGAAAGCTTCCATGGGATAAACCAAAATCCACCCGACCTAAGTCGCGGGCAGCCGCAAGTAATTCCAACTTCATGTTACATACGTCCGGTATCTGGTTTTACCAGATCTACGCACAGACTTGTTAACATAGCTACTAGTTTATTGGAAGCAACTTTGAGAATCTTTGTGTTATTCACATTCACATTGTCTGGACAATCTTTTTTATTTCCTCATCAGTCTCTATTTGTGTAACAGCTCTGTCATCTGTAAAGCAGCTATTACGAGAACAAGAACGAGTCCAAAGCTGACTGCTACGTTTTGTGCTGAGTTCACTTGCGTTGGTACGGCATAGTACATGCTGACATTATCCTCCCAAAACTTCATAACTTCGCTGTGGGGGTCGAGCGCGCTGTTTTCCTGGTACAGGGACACTGCTCCCTGAACTCCGGTGATCCTGAGGTATTCTAGACCCTGGCCCATTGGTGGCCAGTTTACGGCTCCAGGTGTGCCTATTGGGGCCACTGGTATTCTGGGGAAAAGATATGGTTCTTGGTTAGGTACACAAGGAGTTATCACAACACAGTTACAAAGCATCGAATTAATGCAGAATAAAATAGAGGTTAATATTAAAGACTTGTTTAATTGTAATCGATGTTACCTAAGTGATTTAAATGTGTTAAATACCAGTCTAATGTCTGGTGAATCCTATGTTACGAATAAAATACTTACGGCAAAAAGGAAATAAAAGACACCAATAGAAAAATCGCTCCCTTGCTAAAATGTTTAGTGTGACAATATTTCCTACCAAATAGATTTTTAACCGACTTTAATTTATTGTAAAAAATGCTTACCCAGTATTTGCGAATACCACAATGCGATTTTGTAAAGAGCTTCTAAGCAGACTTTCCATGGTGTCGTTTGATACAGAATCGAGGTCGAATATATATTTAAGTATAGCTCCATGTCTTGTTCCGGCCAATGGAATTTCAGGATACTGCCAGTCTGGATCAGAGATTTCTTGATAACTACATCTTAACACGTAAAGTGGACTTTGTACTCCGTTGTTATTTACTTCTCTGGCATTAATTTTCTCTCGTAGACTTCTAAGCATTGGAACAGTTATTAATATATCGCCCCAATAATCCAGATAGTCACTTATAGTTTCCAGCGTTATTCCCTTGGTACCGAAGTAATGTGTCCGAATTTGTTGTCCAATATACTTCCTGATTGTTTCATTTTGAAACTTCAAATCTACTGGTAGAAAATCAACAAAACTATTCTGCATTTTTTCTAACCAGCGGCCATGCACTGCTTGTTCAGCTCGCAAAGTTCCTTCTTCGCTTACGTAAATAGCAACATACGGTATTTTGAGATATTTTCCAGCTTTGATTAAGTTTATCGGCGCGTCTGTGAGGAAAGAGCCTTCGAGTTTCTCGTTCTCAACACAAGGTGCGAACAAGAGAGAGCTATTTGTGAATCGAAAGTCGTTAATGGCAGTTATTAGGTTGTCTTCTGTTGTGTTTACAAAATGCTTTGCCAAGGATTGATGATTTTCGTCTGTGTAGCCAAGTTGAGCACCTAAAGCCTTGGCGTAGCCAGCAGGATCGAAAGCTACTGCCCAAGGAGCTATTCCAGATCCGCTGATAGCAATCGCTTTGTGCACCAGGTTTTCAGCTTGTGGAGAAAGGGTGATTAGGTCGACCATAGAAGCACCTGATCCGTGTCCGAGCAATATGACGTTGTCAGGATTTCCACCAAAGACTTCAGCGTTATCTTTAATCCATTTAAGAGCCTGGATAACGTCTTTCAACCCTGCGTTACCTGGTGCTTCCGGGACGCCAAGGCAGAGGAAGCCAAAGACAGACAGCCTGTAGTTAAGAGCTATGATTACTAAGTCTGCTTCGACCAGTGACCTGAAGGAATATTGTGGTGTGTCAATTGTTCTGGTGTATTCTTCTCCATTGAGCCATACTATTACTGGTTTACTGCCAGTAGTGTTTTTGGTGAACACGTCCAATGTGAGACAGTCTTCTACGCCCACCATTCCATGAGACGTTGGCTGAGCGCATGTTATGTTCTTGTCGGCTCTGTACTCTCCTTGGAAAACAGGTGGTAATGGTGCTTCCTGTAAAAAAAGTAAAGACTGGATTATTACTTTTGCCCAAATCGAAATGTCTTCAAATATCAGGCATTTTTTTAATTGCCGGTTTTTTTTTTTTTTATTGCGTTTGTGTCTCAATCACATATCCCAGTTATTTCAAGAATTCCATTGATTATTTTGTTTATAAACATTAATCAAAAAGAAGCATCTGTAATATATGCCGAAAGGCTTCGTCCTTATTGGTTTGGGATACTTCAATGCAAACGTACCCACACAAAAAACGGGACTCACAGGTATTAAGGAATGTTAGCGGGAATACAAATATGACGTAAGTGTGCACGCATGTGGTCCAAATACAGTTGATAGCACTCCATAGATAAAGGAGTTATTAGATAAACATTTGAAGTTGGTGGTGTTATCAATAGGTAATATACCACCGACTTTTCTTAATTACTTCTTTCTTATCAAATGACTCAGGTGTCTATTTGATAAGACAGAAGTAACTAAGGAAAACTTAAAATTCAATTTTGGGAGCATTATTGATATTAGCTGGGTATTATTTAGATCTTAATAAGCATTTTTAGGGTTCCGTAGCTAAAAGCAAAAACGGAATCCTTATAGATTTATCACGTCTAGTCTGTCTGTCAGTCTCTCCGCCAGTCTGTCACAGCCACTTTTTCCGAAACTATTAGTACTATACTGTTAAAACTTAATTGGTGGACCTTTAGATTTAAATAACTAGCACTTAAAGCAGCACTAAAATTTGAAGCGACGACGGTCAATGTAACGTCATAGATTTTTGGTGTAATGGCATATCTTAGGCCGTGTACAGAAAGAAAGCTGGAAACCACTGGCCCTGGAAAATATATAAACACGCGCCGATAACCACTGACCGGTGCCGACACGTACCGACAAGCTTCTACACGCGCTGGTCAGCGCTGGGCGCTGTCATTTAAATTAATAAACATTTGCCTTGGTCCAACCTGCTTTCTTTCTGTGTAACGGCCCAGCGCTGACAAGCGCTTTTAAGCGCTTATAAGTTTCCAGCTCTCTTTCTGTATATGGCCTTACGTTTTAAATCCATAGGCACCGTGCAGAAACTATGGAGGGCGCTAAAATCCCGTTTTATTTTTCTGTGGTTTGACAGTAAAATTTGACATTTACCTTGGTCAGTTCGAATTCGAGTCACTAGATGGCAGAATAAGGCACGGTGTTTTCCGTGGTTTGACAGTAGAATTACCGACATTGAGATTGACATTTAGCTTGGTCAGTTCGAATATGAGTCACAAGATGGCAGAGTCATCGCTACGCACGGTGCCTATAGGGAGAGCAACTCTTTTATACTTGACAGCAGGATAACAATTTGTTTAGGACGTAGAATTGCCATTCGGACCAGTATTTTTACTCTTTGCAAAGATCTTGGAAAAATCAAACTCTTTGATTCGGACTGTCACTATATTTTGCTTTTAAACTGATTTTAAACAGTGACCTTCGAAACTCGTGTTATTTATAATTATAGCTCTCTGGTTACTGACAATAATGCACTTTGTCATAGAAGTTACAAGTGTTGTTTACGGATTTTTTTTGCGGTAGTACTGAACTGTATAGTCGTCAACATAAATTCTATTGTGTGTAGACAAACATACAATTGTAGTAGCTATTGTAAAACATTGGTCTTAAAAGCACTTAAGTGGCTAATATCTTTCGATTCAATTGAAATATAAACCAACAATATACCTTATCATTAAACTTCGTATTTTGCCACAACAAAAAACCAAACATTTAACGAAAAACACTCTTATTAACAACTACACACGGGACAAACACTGTGTCACTCACTTTAAAACGATTTTGCCCCGAAACGTCTCCAGCATATCTGATTCCATAAAAAGAGTAGTAGCTGTCCGTTCTGGTGCCGACGACTGTTCCTTGCTTGGTGTTTACTCTGACATCGTTGTTTTGGCTGGTAACGAGTGTTGCAAGGCCCAGGAGTATTGGTACGAGCATTTTGAAGACGTGTGGGTTGGATGGACACGTCTGTCTGGCTCGTTTGATCGTTCGTCACTGCGATCAGATCAGCGTGGGTTTGCTTTTATCGCGCTTAGCGAGTGGTAGGGCTGGTTTACAGATAAGCAGTCAAAGCCCATCGGTCAAATTCAAGGACAGTCCTATACACCAGGTAAACGAGGCCCGTAACCTCGGGCTGCTCATGGATGGTGGGTTGAAATGTGAAAAACATGTGACTGTTTAAAATTGCAACTACAGGTTAAAGGTTTTGTATAGAATCAGACAATATCTAAGCGTTGCACTAAGGGTACATTTTTGTGAGTCCTTAGTATTGTCCAAATTGAATTATGCAAACGCAGTCATTGGCGAGTGTCTTCTGGTCCGGACTAGTAAGCTCATACAACGAGTTTAAAACGCTTGCGCTCGTTTCTACTTCACAATCCCACCCAGATTCCATATTATAGCCCAGTCAAATTAGGTGAAAAAAGGGGTCAACCTCGGAATGAAAGATAATAAGCTGAAAATTGGTATATAGCTTTGTTTTGTCGTTCTAAATGTTGTCTCAAAAGTCACAAATGATACCATGTCCGCGTCTTAAGATATTGAGGGTCAAAGGTCAAAAAAAATGTTTTTTTGTGAATATCTCGCTTTCTATTGCTCCTATGAGGTTAGCACCTATGGTCAAATTGTAGAGCATAAAATTTGCAACAAATTAAGTACTACACATTTTTTTTATAAAGTCAACCGTTTTTGAGATAGAGAGCGAAGAACACCGAGCGCTCAGGCATCAGATGACTGAGTGGCATAGTGATCTATCAACGCACAGCCCAAACCACTGGACGGATCGGCCTAAAATTTGGCATACTGGTAGATGTCATGGCTTAGGCATACACTAAGAAAGGATTTTGATCAATTCTAATCCCAAAGGGATAAAATAGGGGATGAAAGTTTGTATGGAACTTTGTCAATTTCAAACCGATCGGGCTGGGACTTTGCGTGCATAGTGCTACTATGACGTAGACATCCCCTAAAAAACGATTATAATAAATTCCACCCTAGGGGGATAAAAATTGGGGATGAAAGTTAGTACCTATACATCTCTTAGATTTTCAACTGATAGAATTGAAATTAAATGAAAAGTACTGAATAGATTTTGATGAAACTTCATAATAATGTAGCTTATACATCATTAAAACACACAGGTTACTATTTTTAAAGATATTGTGTGCGGAAACTGAGATCCACTCGGACGAAGTCGTAGGCGGCCGCTAGTTACAGTAGTACAGTATGCCTGAGCGCTGCGTACTCACTACACTCTATCTCAAAAACGGTTGACTTTATAAAAAAATATTTAGGACATTATTTGTTGCAAATTTAATGCTCTACAATTTGACCATAGGTGCTAACCTCACTGGAGCAATAGAAACGGAGATAATCGCAAAAAAACGATTTTCGTGACCTTTGACCTTGAATAACTTACGACGCGGACACGAGATAATATGTGACTTTTGAGACAACTTTAAGAACACCAAAATGAAGCTGTATACAAGTTTTCAGCTTATTATCTCAAATTCCGAGGTGAAAACCTAATTTGACTGGGCTATTATTTCACCACTAGCGGCCGCCCGCGACTCCGCCCGCGTGGAGTTCGATTTCCAATATCCTATGTGTTATTCTGATGTATAAACTATATTGTGGTAAAGTTTCATTCAAATTCATTCAGTAGTTTTTACGTGAAACAGTAACATACATCCACACATACAAACTTTCGCCTTTATAATAGTAGTAGGATTATAATAGTAGTAGGATTATAATAGTAGTAGGATATCTAAACCAGAGAGGGCGTCTAAATATTGAGTCCAGATTTAAGCTACATTTTGCAAGCCTCCTA
Source organism: Nomophila noctuella (assembly GCA_958496325.1). Lineage (NCBI taxonomy): Eukaryota > Metazoa > Arthropoda > Insecta > Lepidoptera > Crambidae > Nomophila > Nomophila noctuella. The sequence goes on from OY292498.1 coordinate 2,858,883, forward strand.
GTTGGTGTTTACAAGACGGACAGCCCTCATATCTCCATGAAAAGCTGAAGTTTTCACTTTGACCAATGCGAGCAGCCTGCTGATAGCTAGCACCGCACGCCGCAAATCATTCAACGTAGAGCATTTTGAACTCCACGCACGCATTCATTAGGTTTATTTCTTCTTGCAGTAGATTAAACAATAACGGTTGATAAAACGGCAAATAGATAATAGTTGGGTGAAACAGTAGTATGACACATAAGCGATAATCATTATTTGCATATTTAGATATCAAATTTTCCAGGAAAACCTTGCTGAATATTCCGAATGACTAATTAAAGCGTAAAAAAGATAACTTATCGATAAAAAAATACAATTACATATTTTTTTGCAAACGATTCAATAAATGGATTTTGCCTTGAAATTCTTATCAGTAACAAAAGAACAATACCAAATGTAAATCAAGATACTTATCGATGCTAATATAATAAAGCTGAAGAGTTTGTTTGTTTGTTTGAACGCGCTAATGTAAGGAACTACGGGTCCTATAAAAAAAATGTGTTGGATATTCCATTTGACGAGGAAGGCTTTAGGCTATAGTAGGTACATACCTTTATGTGCGGAAACCGAAAACCACGCACACGGAGTCGCGGGCGGCCGCTAGTAGTTTAATGAAAGTTTTTCTGTCTTTCTTTTAGGGTTTTAAATAGCCATCAAAGTTTTCAACATTAAGTTTTTCTAAACTGAAACAATATTTAAGTTGTAAGACTAAAAATAAAGCACTTATACCATTGGTAAGTCTCTCGGTCTGAAAGTTGAACCGAATACAACAAAGCAGTATAAAATTTTATAAAAAAAAAATTACAGCGATAAAAACACCTGCAAAAACGTATATTTTTGCGTACATACGTAAATCAGGAAACGAAACATGTCTTCTAATTTTCAAAACACCACATGCTTGGCTCATTGTCAATGTTTCATTGCTAATAGTGTTAAAGGAAAAAAAAAACGTCATGTTCTCGCGCGCATCTGTCAGTATCCGCACCAAAGTGCAACGCCCAGATAACAAGGACGTTTCTATTTTTGTCTATAATTAAATAGGTTGATTATTTAGCCGTAATTCAACTTTGTGTTGTTTTTGTGTAAATTAAATTATTGCTTTGAGTAAAATTTTGGAGGTTATGTGAAGAAAAGAATGTGTGCGGCCGTTATTAAATTTATTAAGGTTCGTAATTAATATATTTTATTTCGTAGTTATCTAGATTTTCTGCTCCCTAAACTGCACTAGTCTACTTGTAAATACTAACGATACGTATAAACTGTTATTGTTTTGATAAAAAGTATTCCCTTGGCGGTAAATATTTTTTACATACATAACCCCCATTTTATAATCGTTAAAAAATTGAAGTTTGGTAGTAAATGTGCCAATAGACAAATACTCACACCGCATTACATTAATTACTATTTCTGTTTGTTAAAATGTTACTTTTGTAATTCTCAAAAGCTCGTTATAGTTTCGATAAAGTAGCGGCCTAATTATTTCCCAATGCAGGGCAAATGCCTCCATCATCTGCAATCATGTTTTCGTTACGGAAATGGGTTTCGGCTTAATCACCCCGCTTGCCAAATGCAGATCGATGATTAAATAAACCTGGGCTGTGTTCGGGAAATCCGACACAAATTTATCCGATCCGACCCGGGAATTGAACCCAGGACCTCAAGACCACGGCCCGGTACTTAAATCCACTAGACCATCGACGCGAATATAGTTTCGATAAGAAATGCAAAATAAACTTTGCCGTTCAGAAACATAAAGATGTAAAAGACTTTTTGTTCTGTAAAAACATTTTAATTGCCTCGTTTTTATTGCAACTTTGTATAAAGTTACTAGTTAGTTAAGTACGTATCCCGTAAAAAAATAGTAGACGATTGAAAGGTTCGGAATTTATCTGAGTTGTTTAAGTTTTTACGGACTTTTTTCGCTCATTTGGTATTTACTTTGGAAAGAAGTTTTAATGGCTGAGACTACAGATCTTTTTGAGTTACTCGTACAACTTTTGGGAAAAAAACGGAGTCAACTTGTTAAAAGTGCGGAGTTTCTTCTTGATAATGTATTGTCTTGGGTCTCGTATCGATTTCATATATTTTTTTAAACACTAACTGACACAATTTATGGCTTAGGTGCCCATTATAAGAGCTAATCATCATTCGCCTGCCCTGTTCCCTGTTTAATTGGGGTTGGTGCAATACTTTGACTTTTCCATACAGGCCTATCATTCGTCTACAAGTCATTAATACCTTTTTCAATCTTATCATTATGAAGGGAAACAATTAATTAGCCGTACTTACCTTTGCAATATTCCTTAAGCAAAACAATGTTGTACCCTGTTGGTTTTCTAAACAAATGCATATCACCCTTCACACAATCTATCCATATTTTCATCGGTCTACCTCGCCCATGATCAGAACTGCAGGTCTATAATTCCCCGCTAAAAGCTTAACTAGTCAGGGATTGTGCGAAATGAGGCAAAGACATCATTTCAGATCATGTTATTATCTTTATAAAGATGGGTTTAGATTAGATTACCTCGCTTGCCTTTTAAATGCGGATTGGTGATCACAAACCCGTCTTGTGTTTGGCAAAATAGACACTTATGTTGCCCGACCATAGCTACACTAAAGATAATTTGAAATGTTAATTTTGTAAGTAATTTGAAAAAAAGAATGCGATGTAAAGTTCGCCCGATAGTTAGCTCTTAATTACATGGCTCCGGCAAGAAGAAGAACTAAAGAAGTAAAATTATACTCGTCTATGAAAACGTATAATTTGCAGCTAAATAATAAATTTCCATTTCCATCTAGGGACAGGTGCAGCTATAGTAAAGGTCACTGTTGCTCAAACTTTGTAAATTTTAATTAAGTGCAATATAAACGAAAAGACGGTGCTGGAACTCTTCTGTTCGATTTTGGTAATATATTAATCTGTTAAACGTTTGTTAAAAATCCGATTAAAAAAAAAACAAGCGCTGAGAGGGCGAAACAATTTTATTTCTTTTTTAGGGTTCCGTAGCCAAATGGCAAAAAAAGGAACCCTTATAGTTTCGTCATGTCTGTCTGTCTGTCTGTCTGTCTGTCCTGGCTCGTTCTCCGCCGTTTCTGAACCCATTGCCACGAAAATTGGTGGAGAGATGTATAGTGATAATTCAAGAATTGGTTTTTAAAATAATCGAAAAATAATTATTTTTACCCCCCCCCCCCTCCCATACAGCGAAAAGTAAATTCGAAAAAAAAATTCGACTTACCCCATCGTGTGGGGTATCGTTAAAAAGGTATTTTTAAATACAATAAAACTCGCCTTGAAACCATGTGGATCAAACAACCCAGTCTCGAGATATATTAATACAAAGTTAAAATTAGAGCGTCCCCCCCCCCGTTAACTTTTGAAATACTATTACAATAATTCTGAAAAAAAAACTGTATACCTCCAAGTAAGTACTTTCAACGAAAACTATAGCGAACTCTGTATCATACATAGTTATTTTTATACAACTCGACCAACTTATGACGTGCAGTTGCCCGTACTAAATGGTGTCTTAAGCGGTCGGGCCATCTTTTAGCTACGGAACCCTTTCATGGGCGTGTCCGACACGCTCTTGGCCGGTTTTTTATAATCAGGATGACAAAATTTTTTCTTTGATATTTCCTTGTTGCTTTATTTTTTACCATATTATATAATCAAGTTAATTCCTTGAAACTACGAGTGTATTTTTTTTATTTATTCTACCAAAAAAATCTTGGTGGGATGATAGTTTGAATAGTCGAGCACAGTTTGACGACCTCTGTCCCAGCTATCTAGTCTCTCGGGAGAATTAAAAATTCACGCCATCTGTTGCCAAAGTATTGATGTTCGATATTTTAATATTTCATGATCCGCTCGCTCCGGTGTTTTACAGTGTACATTGTTTTTTATTACCCTGTTTTCAGTTTACGGTGTGCAAGCATCTAAGCAATAAATATTGGAAAAACTTTTCACTAAAATTTTTCCTTACGGCTACTTTCTTAAATGTATAATAGTTACTACATATGTATATTTCGAGGTATAGCGCAATATTGATTTCGTAATATTTTTTTCTTAAAAACAAGTATTAAAAAAAAATCCATGCACGTTGCCGTACCTTTATTAAGCCAAATGGTTCTTTTGATCGCCCAATATAGTCGTGTCAGTATGTTACTGGCCGTCTCATATGACTTAAAATGAATGAATTACCACAAACAATGTGAAAAGTATTTCTTGTCGCCATTTTCTGTAATTGAAATAAATCAAAACTTTATCTTTTAAATAATGGTCATCGTACGATTTTTTCGTCAACATTTTGTCTAATTTGCACTTTCTTTCTTTCCAGGTAATATTCGCGATCCCGTGGGGCCTTCCATTTCTCCAGAGTGTAATTAGGAAGTAAGAGGGTCACGTAAACATTTCATAGGCCTCCTTTCTTCGGTCGCCTCTTTGTTGAACTTAAAAATGCTGAAATTTTTAATGTTGCACAAGGGAATATGTAATAAAGTCAGTAATGATAAAATGTGCTGAAGTCAGCTTGTTATCACGGGTAGGGTTCTTAAGTTGAAAAATTGCTTATGATCATATTTATTGTTCAGATTTCAAATAATAATTTAATTTTCGATTTACAAAGGCTTGGAAATTAGAACTCTTACCGTACAAATCATGACATCTAGCGGCAGAACGAAGAAGCTTCGGAAAATTTCAATAAAAATGATCTTTATTAGAGTGCCATACTAAACCGTAAGATGTCGCTGTTTTATAAAATGCTTGGTGTAAATGCTCTTGCAAAATTTAGAAATAGTTTGAGTATTACATATATGTATATCTTTACAATCAGACATACACGCTCACACGTAAATTCGTATACAATCCACAATTAAGAAATTTTGAGAAAATTGCAGCAAGACATTTTTTAAAGAAAAAACAGAATATCAATCATCGGTTTTATATTTTTTTTGTACGACATTTAATCTATGTAAATATACGAAAACATATTTATGCGTATCATAGCTTAGACGTAATTAATTCCTTAATCCTTTCCTTCCTCTACGTATAATCCTCCTTTTCACAGGTGTCGCAAAAGGAGTTCGTTCAACTCCTGTAAGAAGCATCTTGCACTAATTCTCACACTATTTCACGGGAAAATAGCATTTAGATGGGACCTTTGTAGCTAGTACGTTCACTATATCGGGAATAAGTTTTCGGATTATCAGATACACATATTTTATTATGTGTCTTCTAGTAAAATAGTGCGACGTCTTATGTCGGTAGACGGCGACTCCTTTTGTGTGGATTTTGGTTTCTACACACACAGTGTTATATACTGTAGCTTACAGTCTTCCTCGTCAAATGGAATATCGAAAATAAATATATTTTTTTAATTCGAACCAGTGGTTCCTAATATTGGCGCGTTTAAACAAACAAACAAACTCTTTAGCCTAATTATACATAAAAGTATAGATATAGGTATTAGAATCAATCAAGTCAGATTATCATCAATGTTCCACACTACTCCAAATAATGATATTAGAGTGTGTCAAATGAAATTAACACTCGCAAATATTTTTTTATTTCACCATAAAATAGTATTATTTCCAGGAATTTCAAATGCACACCAGTTGTTTTAGCAATTAGTTCGCACGGATTGCATGCAGCACGAAGGAAACTTGACCTTACTTTCCTATCTCCGATCTTTAACCAGCATGAGCGTGTACAAGGGTAGCTGACGTTAACAACTACCTGCAACTTGCAATAATGCATCTGATAAGTTCATTTATTTACTGTATGACCTAGTACATGTATGTTATTACAAATTGTACGGACAAAAATTGTAAAAATTGGCGATTGAAAAGAGCAACTATCGAGTTTCTTGCCGCTTCTTCTCGGTAGTTAGATGAGTGCCTTACGATGTCGGTGGACACTTCTTATTATTTATTAATTAAATTAAAGTAGGTATTAAAAACTTTACATATCAACTGCTCTCAACTTAGCCCGACGCCATTGTATTATTCTGTCGTTACATTAATTCTCTCGCTCGCCCGCTATTTGTCGCATTCAACTCTATCCTACATACAATATGATATGATACAACTATGTACAATATACCCTTGAAGTCATTTATATTCTTATCGTATCGTAATCCCGTATCGCAAATGTCGCGTGAATCGTTGGACGCATTATCAGGAATCAATTACGCAGGTTGATTGCCTGATGTGTAGTGCGGGGGTCCGACGGATTTGTAGGTCTGAACTTTTTACCATTATACATTTTTAGGGTTCCGTAGCCAAAATGACAAAAAACGGAACCCTTATAGATTCGTCATGTCTGTCTGTCTGTCTGTCTGTCTGTCCGCCAGTCTGTCACAGCCACTTTTTTCCGAAACTATAAGTACTATACTATTGAAACTTGGTGAGGGGATGTATTCTGTGAACCGCAACAAGGTTTTCACACGAAAATAGAAAAAAAAAAATGGGGGGTCCCCATAGTTGGAACTGACACTGAAAATATTTTTTTTCATTGAACATATACGTGTAGGGTATCTATGAATAGGTCTTTAAAAATTATATTGAGGTTTCTAAGCTCATTTTTTTCTTAAGTGAATACTTTGCGTGACAGACTCTTCCAAAGTGGAAAAAAGTGTGTCCCCCCCCTCTAACTTCTAAAGTAAGAGGATGATAGATCTGAAATAAATATATAATGTACATTACCATAAAAACTACCAACGAAAATTGGTTCGAACGAAATCTATTCAGTAGTTTTTTTAATACGTCAAAAATAGAATTTGTACGGAACCCTCAGTGCGGGAGTCCGACTCGCACTTGGCCAATTTTTTGACACCAATGATTGGACGCTAATCTATACTACTTATTGCTTGACGTTTCGGCGGCGTAACAACAACCGTGGTCGCTAGTGGAATGGTGCTGCGGGGCGTCCAGCCGTAGTATATACATGAAAATAAGTAAATAAATACACATTTCGTAACAACACATATGTACATTGACTTCGGGTTAAGTAACTTAAGCACTTGTGTTGCAGACATCAGAATTAACAGTGGTATATAACAAAAATGTACTTAAATAGATACGTATAACACCCGGACCATGAAAAACAGACATGATCATGGACACAAATGTTTGTCCTGTGCGGGGATCGCACCCGCGACCTCTTGATCTAATAGGGAACTTCTTGACCATTACACCAAGCTCGTCATCAAACATAATTAATATCGCGTTTAGTCCCGTTTAATAATATGAGTGTTAAATGCAACGCGAAAGTCAATTCAAATCTTGTTGATTTTCAAACTAATTCCAAAGCTGAAAAGAAAGTGGGCGTAACTTTATGTGCTGAAAGTAATGTTATTGACGCAACAGTTCGAAGAACTCCTCAATCCTATGAATCTGCTTTGTATCAGAGAAATTTATTTTAAACAACATAAGTATTCGCAGCTGCAAATAATTTCATTAGCAAGATCACTGCTGTATCAAATGCACGGTTGAGGTCACTGCTCTTAAAATGCGAGGAAATATTAATACCAACCTGTAAACCTTACGGATAAGACCCCCTTAAGTATCGTAAATGTGAAAACGCAAAACTAATTTTCTCTTGTTTTCGGCGCCGTTGATGCTGATTGTTGCGTTTGCAACCATGATACAAAAGTTACAAGTTTGCGATAGAATCTTGTTTGAATCGCGTATACGCGTGTAATCTGCGCGTTTAAAATACGCCGTGTGCTATGGCCCTTACATTATTTAACATAAATAAAATCGCGTTTAGTCACGTTTAATAATATTAGTATCAATCAAGAACATCATCATAAGGTGGGAGGTGGTCCGATTGTGGCGGTTTCTCTACTTGTCTCTACCAAGCCACCAAGCGCCCATAGTGATGCAGTCGCCGTGGTCGAAGTCGAACGTCTTCAAACTATAGGTGGGCCATAGGCAATCTTAGTCATACTACAAAAAAAACAGAAAGCCGTTATTCGGTCCAGCACTAGGGATGTGGACGCGTGCAGCCCTCGAGCAATTATTCCACGCCATCAAGACCCGACTGCCGGCAAATTGACTTTTCAACGGAACATCTTGGGCAAATCACGTAAGCATTGCGATTATCGAGATACCTGCCAATTTCACTCGCAATTAAGGTTGATATTTTCTTTCGAAACAGATAGGGGGATCGATAAACAATTAAAAGGATGTTTGATATTATTGCTATCGCATATTGCCATTGATTATATAAGGAAGTAACTTAATATAATAATAATAATTTCATAGTATAGGGTTTTATCGTTCCTAACTTGTATTTGTTTTCTGATAATTTTATTCAATGTAAAGTACAGCTTGATTTTACATATTAATGGAAAACATCTTCTAATAAAAAGCTGCTAAATGTTAAGAAATAAAAACTTGTAATAGATGTCTATTAATCTTGCTTATGAAGGGAAAAATCTGTTTAACTTAGCATGTTAACTTATAACGAAAAAAAGAATTTGTCAGCAGGGCTCAATATAAAAGCCTGTATTTAAATGACTTTTTGAACCTAGGCTTTTGTATTCATGTGACCTAAGTCAGCTAACCAAATTACAGTTAAGTCACGCAACGCGTTAAAATCACTAGATGGGTAGGGCACGCAATGTCTCGTTTAGTGAAATAAGCTCCGTCTAATAGTCTGCTTTAGCAGTCCATAATAATTTATTTCCCTCCGATTTCAGTCAACGTGGATCCAAAAGAAATGGGTCTATGATGGCTGAAATAGGACGGTAACTGCTATACCATGTTATGCAGGATTTTCGCCTATTAGAGGCCTTTAAAGCTCTGATTTGGAAAACGTGCAGGGCCTGTGGGGCCCAAAGTGCAGAGTCTGGGGTCCCCGATCGAGCGAGAGGCCCAGGGCCCATCGTGCCCAGTGGGAAAGACGGGTCTGATGTTATGTGGGAATAGATGGCATCTTTATCTGGAAGGTTATTCGTTGAAGTCGATTTCTTTTTAAACAGGACCCGTGTCAGTCATTTAATTGTACTTTTAAAATAGATTATTCCGGGCTTATGTCGTCTCCTCATCGTAACTCTATATTGGTTTACCTAAACCCACGTGTTTTCAGCACTTCGTAATTTATGTATCAAATTTACATTCAAGTAATGAAACGTTTTCTAGGAAACAATAATAAAACCACAGGAACATTGTAAATTAACGGTGTCTTCTTAATTACAGTTACGTAGTCAGAGCCCAGGCCGCAATCAACTTGTAATTATTATTTAGAGTCCCTTGGTGCGAAAAATATTCTCGCTTAAACAGCGTTCAGGAAGACAATTGTTATTTAACATTACAACGGGACTAAACGCGATATTATTTTTATAAGTACCTGAGTACTTACTGCTTGACGTTTCGGCTGTGATGCTACAGCCGTGGTCACAAGCGAACTGAGTAGTAAGTACTCAGGTACTTATAAAAATAATATCGCATTTAGTCCCGTTGTAATGTTAAATAATTATAATGCAACGCGAAAGTTTAAAGTTATAAGACAATTGTTATTTTAATAAAAAAATAATGGACAATTAGAAGGAGATGTATAGGTGGACGAGAAGAGAATTGTATTGTATTAACAAACATGGTATCGCACTAATCAAAAACTTCAAAACCTCACCATATCTGCTTTATTATTTGCAATATTTTGAATAGGTAGTAATGTTCTTTTAATTATCCAAATATTGTGCCTTTAATTAAAGCTTCACTGTTTGCAACCACAGTGAATAAAATAAATATTTACCAATAAAATACAAAAAATTAAAACATGTTATGCGTACACAATTAGGTTTGACTCAATCACGCATCATCAAATTGTAAAAATAATAAATAAATTCATGACTGGTCATCATTATCCTCCTGCCTGGTATTAAAATTATATTTTAAGATAAATTAGTTTTCAGAACTATTATCATCCAAGGATTAGGCATCCGGTATTCTCTACTGAGCTGACCACATGGCCCGCGCCAAGTACTTATTTAATGAGTGTTTGCCCCATCTTTTCTAAGTTCTGGGCCGTAAATTCCCTACCGTCATTACCAGGGCTGCGGATAATATACTTCACGCATTATCTCGCCATGAAAAATGGAGTGTTGTATGCTTAATACGTATGCATATTTTATCCTTATACCACCCATTCATAATTCCTTCATGCTTTATTCTGTATTAATACCCTCTTAGCCATATCCCTCTGATAAGCCCATGAAAGAGGCCACAAAGTGGAACTTCCACTCGAATTAGCCGCTCGTCTGGTGAGATACCACCACCTTACAGAAGACCACAGTGAAATAGCAATTTTTAACTGATGTGCTATGTTTCTGCTGGTCAGTAAGGTCGCCAGATCTCAGTTCGAGATGGTTTGGGGTCTTTAAAGGCAGGCAACGCATCGAAAATACCTCTGGTGTCGCGGTTGTTCATAGCGGCGGTGATTTCTTACCCTCAGACGACCCGATGATTCGTTTGCCGCCTCTGCCATAAAAAAAGTATGTATATATATGGGAACCAGTTTATCCACCATAGAACCTTATGTTTTCTGAAAATTTTATTTTAATTTCTTAGTCTTTCAGTCAAACAACATAATAATGTTGCTTTTATCGTCAAGAAAAGAGTGGACAAGAGTCTTAGAAAGTAAGAATATTCAAGAAATCTGGTACATGTTAATATGTAATATTATATTATAATAACGATAAAAATGAGAGACATAATACTACATAATGTTGTAATGAACATGTTACTTCACGTGTAATCTCGTTAGCCGGAAACTTAAACTACTCGTAGAAGATTTCCGTCCAAAAATGTTCTCTCACAAATTAGGTTATTTTAAAAGTTCATACTTAGACAAAGGCCGCTCGCGGGTTAAAGAGCCTCTTTGATGGCACCTTGTCGCACTAATTGCTCCCCGACCACTTTGCCCGGAGCTCCCGGGCTAGGGTCGTAGCTTCTTGGAAATGTTTAAGTTTTTTTCATCAATGAGATAGACTAACTAGGCTAACTGCTGAGTTTCTTCCGGCACTTCTTCCCAGCAAGCAATTCACGTCAAAGGTCAAGTAGGGTATAAATTTCCTTGTAAATCAAATTGCTAAATAAATATCTTTATCTAAAAAACCTTTACTGTTAGCGAGACTTGCACAAAAACAACGATTTAAAGATCAAAATGGCTTCTTAATTTGATTGATTAATCGCTTGAATTTGCAATGAGATCCGCCGTTAGTTCTTTCCTGCCTAAAAGAGGATAAATGTGAGTTGATCTTTTTTTGGATTTTTTTAAATACTAGCGGCCGCCCGTGACTGCGTCTGCGTGAATTTAGGTTTCCGGATACGTAGTGTTTATAACATAGCTTAAAGTCTTTTTCGACAAATGGACAATCCACAAAAAAAATATTTTGAATTCGAACCGCAATTGGAGCGTTCAAACAACCAAGCAAACAAATTCGTCAGCTTTACTTTATAAGTAGGTATTGAAATGTACATATTTGGCACTAGTTCAACAATACCAGAACATTTTGACAGTTAGCCTAGACAAGTAGGTACCCACCACATAGCTTAGCAAAACTAATCCGAGAATGATGAATCAGTTTTAAATATTTTAAGCACCATTTCAGCAATTCATGGAGGTAATCCTCAAAAAGGGGGTAACCCTACTCACTCTAACTTGAATAATACATGCCTGGAGAGGCGGCGATTGTGGATCCATTTTAATTGGCCGCTTAGTCGTTCCTGCTAACCCGAGCATTCAATTAATTAGTTTTGTTTGGAGTAGTTTGTGATAGGTTTTATTCAGCGTTTAGAAAGTAGTTTTTGTAAAGCCTGTGCATCTGTATGTGAGGACTTCGATGGCGCAGTGGTTAGCGCGCTCGGCCTGTGATTGCTAAGTTAAGCCACTTTCTCAGAGGCCAGTCATCGGATGGATGGCTGAAAAAGTTCATCTCAAGCTCCGCCGTGCTTCGGAACGCACGTAAAGCCGCTGGTCCTGCGCCTGATCTCTCTACGGTCGTGTCAGATTACTGTCCCACCGAACTATGAGAGTGAGTGAATAGAGAGTGCACCTATGCTTGGGCACTCACTTGTGCACTATATATCCTGTGTACCTGTCTGATCTATGAAGTCTATTTAAATAAATAAATATTTTGAGTTTGAGTTTGTGGAGATGTCTTTAATATAACGAAACGTCAAAACGTAGTATCAATGCCCATCGGTTACCTGCAGTCAAACAATTCATACTAACACTAACTAAAGCAGAAAGCCTAGCCTAAAAAATAAAAAAGTCAGCCCCGTACCTGTTAAAAGAAAACTTATTTAACATTACAACGGGACTAAACGCGATATCTATACTAATATATAAAGCTAAAGAGTTTGTTTGTTTGTTTGTTTGAACGCGCTATCTCAGGAACTACTGGACCGATTTGAAAAATTCTTTCTGTGTTGGATAGTCCATTTGACGAGGAAGGCTTTAGGCTATTGGAAATTGAAATCCACGCGGACGGAGTCGCGGGCGGCCGCTAGTTATTTTTATAAGTTCCTGAGTACTTACTGCTTGACGTTTCAGTGAGTTCGCTTGTGACCACGGCTGCAGCATCGCAGCCGAAACGTCAAGCAGTAAGTACTCAGGTACTTATAAAAATAATATCGCGTTTAGTCCCGTTGTAATGTTAAATAATTATAATGCAACGCGTAAGTTTAAAGTTAAAAGAAGACTTGTTGATTTCGGAAGGAAATTAGCTGCACGAATAATTTCACCCTTGAGTTATTCGGAGCGGCTAAGGGCTGAACTCGGTTCACGGACTCCGGATACCGCGGTGGAAGGTTGAACCATTTAATATTCTTCATTTGCGAAAAGTACGATAGGGTTTAGTTTGATCGCACTCTCTGTTTTACCCTGAGGTTGACTGGTAGAGAATGCCATGAGGCATTAAGTCCGCCTTTTGTACCAATTTTATTTTGTGCAATAAAGTTTAAATAAATAAATAAAATAAATAAATAAGTAATTTTAAAGCTGTGAAATAATAGCAGTCACAAATATGGCGTCTAAAAGGAGACGATCCATTTTGGGCTTGATTGTGCATGGATAAATTATATACCAAAAAATCTGTAGATTTTTGTTAATTAACCTCTATAAATAACAACGGAATAGGCTTTGGCCAACTTAAGTTAATTGCATAATTATATATTTTACATTATCAAACATACTTTATAAACGACATAGCACTATATTTTTAATTTTTAACTGTCTTCAAAAACGCACCTAATAACATGACAGATTAAATAATCGATTAGAGAAAATCGATAAGCGGAGATTAAATTAAATGCATCATGTTCCAGTGTGTTTTTGCTACATTTTGAAAAACTACAATCATTTATTATTTGTAATATTCGTTATATCTTAATAATGATCTACTTTTTACGTCTTCATAATAAAGATAATAATAAAATCAAACAATTGATCGATTAAACGATCAGTGTCAATTGAAATGGAGCCATTTTGGCACTGACCTATATCTTGTCTATGTATATATCAGCGCATTATGGTTTTACGTCATACGTCAATGTCAATCCTGTCACTTGATGTCACACCATATAGATATGGCAATAATAATGAATATTCATGCATGATTTTAACATATTTGGCCGTTGTATTCAGCTATTAAAATTGGGCAAATGTAATCTTTTGAAGTGTTCTAATCGGTGACCAATTTATAGCCGTGCACATCCAGGCCCCCGTTTGTATGAGAAACGGATTTCTCCTTTGTCTCTTTAATCGTGGAAATATGTATAGTTTGATATTTTGGTATTTAGGTATTTTTTATCAAAGTGGAGGTTTACCTTATAAAATGTTTCTTAAATTGACGTTTAAAAATGTAAAGTATTTGCTTAAAGCGTTTAATTTATTATTTCGTCCCATTCCATGCCAAAGCCCTCCCCTTTATTTTTTAATTATCGTATGTACGTCCACATTATACACCTTGTTAATTATCTAAGTTGACATTATGTTAACAGTTGACATCCTACGAGTATACTAGCGGCCGCCCGTGAATCCGCCCGCGTTTATTTCGGTAATACTATAGCTTAAGGTCTTCCCCATCAAATGGACTATCCAAAACAATAATATAAAATTTTTCAAATTATATATTTAGGCAAAACAAACAAACTATTCAGCTTCCTACTACTATTATAAAGGCGAAAGTTTGTACATATGTATGGATGTATGGATGTTTGTTACTCTTTCACGTAAAAACTACTGAATGGATTTTAATGAAACTTTACCACAATATAGCTTATACATCAGAATAACACATAGGATATTGGAAATCTAAATCCACGCGGACGGAGTCGCGGGCGGCCGCTAGTATTAGAACGGCATAATAAAATGAAATATAAATCAGTTCCTTTGTTGTTCTTATCTCTGCTCTAGTTTAACTTGTGACTATCCAACTACTCTGTTTAAAGGAAGTAGTCAAGTCAGCTTACAGATATTTCCCTTGTTAAAATGTTTGCAACTTTCTTTATTAGTTGTTTTGATGAAGTTTCCAAGATTTTCCTGGAAAATTGTTCTTTGGTAATATTTGTAGACACAAAGGCATATCTTTATTTATGTTTAAGCATAGTGTAGCATTTTTGTAAGGAAGTGCTTGATATGTTATTTAATGCAAGTTATTTAGTACCACTGTTGAGTTCACTTACAAAATTAAAGTTTTATCTTTTTTGGTTTATCCTATGGGAGCTTTCAACCGGTATAAAAAGTACCCTTTCACCTAAGTCAGCCCATACGCATTTTTTTGCGCAGGGAAACACATTCACATGTCGTAACTGCAGGCTAGAGCCCATACTCTGCCTGTATACCAAATTTTATTAAAATCCGTTTAGTATTTTTCGCGTGATTGACGGCCAAACATCCAAATAAACAAACTTTCACATTTATGATAATGAATAAGAAATAAGATTACATGCGACTTTATTAAATAAATAACTCGTCTCCTCTCAACGCAGCACATAATAAAATCCAAATTGATTCGTAACTTCCCCATCTACTTTATCAATTTTGAACTCTATACCTTTTGTAATAAAGATGCAAGGTTTAAAGAGTGTCTATAAAATTAACGTTTTAAAATCAACCTGTTCAATTTTACGAAGAACACTGGGTATAAATTATCCCGCGGTTTTATGACGGTGGATACAATTTTCATGGCTGACAAAACCTGCAATTTTGCTTTTGGATAAAAAACGGGAATACGAAATAGCTTCCAACACAGTTATTATAAACTAGCTGCCGCCCGCGACTCCGTCCGCGTAGTTTTGGCCTTAAACCTTCCTCGTTAAATGGATTTTTTTTTTCAAATCGGACGAGTACTTCCTGATATTAGCGTGTTCAAACAAACAAACAAACAAACTCTTCAACTTTATTATATTCAGTTTTGATTCAGCCAACGGCTACCTGATAATGTGATATGTTGCTCTTGGCTGATGTTAACTGAACACCCAAATTAATTTTATTTGTATTTTATGCGCTATTATTGTCTATATCAGTGGTAAAGTAAAAAGTAAAGTATCAGCCTATGAATGTCCCACTGCAGTGCAAAGGCCTCCATCATTTAAAATCATGTTTTCGTTGCAAAGATGGGTTTTAGCTTAATCACCACGCTTATCAAATGCGGATAAGGGATCACAAACCTGGGCTGAGTTCGAAAAAAAGCGACATAAATTTGCTCGACCCGGGAGTCGAACCCAGGACCTTGAACCACGGCCCGGTACTTAAACCATTAGACCATCGAGGCGTTCTTATCGACATAATCCACTTAACCTTTTAGGCATGAGGAATATTTTGCCAAATTTCTGTCTTGCCAGGGACAATCAGCGTCTCAAATAAATAGACGCAACCAAATAGTCAATAACATCGGAACTTTAGATACTTTTCTATCAAGGCTATTCCTCGTTATTATAATGGAGTTTTCTTGTCGCCGCGTTGATTTAGCGATTTTTTTTATATCCTACCCTCACGCTATTTTACGTGTCCACGCTTGGACAAACTTTGATAATTACATTATAATTTATTATGAGTGCTTTGTCGGTTCATTAACTTTTTACAGCGCCAGGAAGTAGGTAGTGTGTTTTCAGTGCTTTGTATCTCGTTAATATTTAGCATGTGGTTTTAAAATCGTTTTATCACGCGAATAACTTCAACATGCAATAGAGCATTTAATTTTGTTGCCATGTGACCACTCCTATCCAGGAAGTAAATAGATTAATTATTTTATATAAGCTGCTATTTAACTTTGTTATATATATATTTTAGAAACAAGTTTTCTTTAGCCTTCTTAAATAAATTTTGACTAATTACATTAAATAGTTGTCCCTACAGAAGAACCTTAAATAAAGTAAATTATAAAATCATGTTTGTATAATTATCAGTATGTATTTATTAATAGGCGACATACTAGTTGTATTCTAAAAGCAATTCTTTGTGTTATTAATTAAGAGAGTTTACTTAAAATTGCTAAAGTAAAATTATGGTAGAATATTTTTACATACCGAAACTTAAATCTAAATGTTAATTCCCGGAACTAAAAACTAAGTAGTTGAGCCAACGAGCTCATGCATATACAAAAGCATGTTTGAATTCTTTTGGCTGTCTGTACATTAAATACAAAAAAATATTTTTATATATTTAAAATTATAAACAAAGTAGAGCGGATTGCAAGAGGCGCTGGGTTTGAGTCCCGCCTGAGCCACCTGAGATCGGGTGAATTTTTCTTTGTTATATATGTATGTTTTTTATAAAAAAAAGTAATACTAAAAAATGCTAAAACATATATACTAATAGAAAAAAATACATATGTTGAACGAACTAGCTTCATCGCTCTATTCGACTCATCCAAATCCTACCACTACTCACTCTCATTCACATTACGCATTAGCCTTAATGCAATTAATAATGAAACACAAGCTGTCCTTTTCCAGAATCTATTAGTCACCCTAATAAAAAGGGCGTAAACGGTATATCCCTAGTAATTAAATAAGACCGTTCATTCAGTCTCGTAAAGTTAAACTGTACGTTCAGTTTTACTGCCGTGACTCTAGCATTTGACAATTTGTTTTTTACGTCTATCCCGGTGCATTTTATTCCATGTGTACTTACTCAGACTTGCTTCTTAAGTGCTGCCCTGGTAGCTTTATAGTAAGTAGTACGATTATGAAGCTATTTGGCTGCAGCAGTAATATCTGTTGGCCTTGGCTGAGAGACTTTCAAGAGACGAGCGTACTCATTTTTAAAATGGCCCGTAACGTATTAGCGATCCTCTTGTATTCGCAAGTGACTATGGGCAGTGATGATTACTTACCATAAGGTTTTATTGCTCGTTTGCCGCCTTTGACCTAGCGGAAACTTACAATCTGATATTTACTCTATTACTGTTACTTACATATTGATATTATAATTAAAAGAGCAATTAAATCGGTGAATTTCGCCCACTTAAACTAATTCGGCCTTTTTAACAATGTATCATCTGATAAACTTTTGCGTATTTTTGGTGTTGGTATATTATATCTCGAAATACTACCAATGCATGTGAAATCGCTTTCGGAAAGTACCTACTTATAACATTTTTATTCGATGTTCATCATCTTTTATCGTTTAAATTTTGACAATCAATTTATTTTATATTTACAACTGTTTTTAAGTTTGTTTTTATGCCAGTTTTATTTAAAGTACTGAAAAACCTGATTTGATACGTATACTAAAAGCTACGGTACACTGAAAAGATAGGGAAGTGATAAGGGAATGCTATAAAACAACGCCACGAGACCTATAAAATTGTGTTGGGAGTAAAAATCGAAGGGAAAAAGCTGTGAGAGCAAAACTTTGCTCAGCGGGAGCAAAGAAAGATTAAAGTCGTCTCGGCCAGGAATTACAGGTCTTGGCATCGGCTGAAAAATGACAATAGCCGCTGGGAGACAAACTTTTGCACACTTTTGTTCACCTGCAGGGTTCCGTTCACAAAAATAACATTTTATAAGATATTTAGTGAAAAGTTTAACGATTGGTTTGGAATCCGAACATATAACATTTAGCAGACTGATCGTCAGCTCGTTGGGAAGGAATTCCTGGACAAACATTTCGTATTCTGATTGTAATGTTTGAATGAAGTTTAAAAAGTATTCAATCAAATCAATGAATTCACCATTCAATGTTCAACGGGTCGGTTTGGGATAAGTTATAATTTTATGTCATGTATTACCTAGTGAGTAAATATAATGTTTAACTCAAAAATTATCCCCTCTATCCATCTCTACCGGTAGGGAATTATTTTGATATCATCCTCGTTAGTACCTACGGAACTCTCAATACAGAAATTCTACTTGTTTAGCCATTTTCATCTTAAGCTAGCAGAAAGCCTGCATTCTATCTCATAGTATAAAATAAACAATTTTATAAGAAGAGAATTTTTTTTTGTTTTGGATAGTCCATATGACGAGGAAGGCTTTAGGCTATAGTATAACCGAAATACTCGCGGACGGAGTCGCGGGCTGACGCTATTATAAATAAAACAGCTCTTAATTATGCTCTTTATTAAATAACAAAGTAATAAAAACGTATTTACAAAAGGTACTTAGGCTTAAAAGTAATTGGGTAAAATCAGTGAAATGTAGTCCCCATTGATTTTCTTTCTTTGATGAATATAAAATTATTTTCTGTTTAGATACCAAATAAAACCTTTGTCCCTTTTATTTACAACGGTCTGAGGGACGTGGGATTATTATCAAACGTTTGCGATTGCCGGAATAAGAATTCAGTAAAAATATTAGTAATTTCTCTTAAAATCACAGCCCAATATTATATTCAATGTTTTTCTGCGAATTCATGAATGATAACTTTATGTTTGGAGGCCAGTCATTGTGGTGGACAAAATATGTTTACATAAATACCGTGGACATACGTGCATGTATATATATAAGAGATCACAATATTATATTATATTGAACGAAGTGTTTTTTTTTGTATATTTATAGGATATTTTATTATAAATATGATTTTTTCATTCAACGTTTGTATATAATATAATTTAATTGAAAGTGACATAAGATGTATATTTACAATGTTGAAATGGGCAGCCACTACTACATATTTAGTAACTAAACGTAAACAACAAATCGAAGATCATGGTTCAAACGTAGAAAACCTAAGTAGCTAAGTCATTACATTATACAAAACACTTATACCCTAAGATCACAAAATTCGTCAGCTGGTCACATCGCGTCATAGCAAAAGCGACTTTAAATCTATAGAGTGTTGAGTTCTCTTTCGTACTTCTGCGTGTAGACTCGATGAGGGTCGTACTTCTCGACCAGTTGTTTCCAGTATCCCTTTTCGTATGTGATGAGGTGCTTGATGACCCGCCGCATGCCTTCACGTTGGGCCTTGGTGCATTTGTCGCAGCCGTTTTGAAGCGCCTCCATTATGTGGGCTGTTAATAAAATGAAAGAATTTTACTAGTCAGTTACCAAAGGACAGGTTAAGTTGTTCTATATCATAAAACTTGAACAGAACGTAAACTCATTAATCAAGTTTATTATTCTAACATCCCTTTGGACATAGTTCAAATATCTACCCTAATGACTAGAAGATCGAATTGTGGAAGATGCTAAAGATAGCCTAAATACCGCCAGAAACTTCCTTTCATGAAATATTAGATCATTAAAATTAATGGTCTTGTTGACCAATTTGGTGTAATTTTAAGAAGTTGACTATTAGAACAAGAGGTTGTGGGGTCGCGACCGTGTTTGGTAGTGGTTTAGAACTTATATGGAATAAAATGATGGTTAATTTTTTTTTAAACATCACATGCATTGATTGATCTGGCTCCGTTTAAAGTAGCTTAAGCACTTGTGATTTAGACATCAGAATCAACAGTGGTATTACCAATACCACTTTTTAACACACTTAAATAGATATATTTTACACACAGACGATGACAAACACACATGTTCATGCACACAAATGTTTGTCCTGTGCTGGAATCGAACCCCCGATTGTCTTGTAAAATAGGCAACATCTTGACCATTGCACTAAGCGGGTCGTCATCGACGTCTGTCATCAATAATTGATGTTTATATGGTTAATTACTTTGTACGCCAAAAACTTTTTTCGGCCTACCAATAAATCATACTGAGGATACCATACAACATCACAAACATACATTTTAGACGTATTTTAAAGTTAATTACAACAACAGCTGCTGATCGGCAATTTAGCAAGAGCTTAACCGCTTGTGTTACCTAAGAATAATTAATATCTCGCTTAAATTAACCCACATATACGCGTTTCCCAGCAAACCAGTCACACAAAAGTGAAGCTTTCTTAGAATGATAATATTAATATTTTCAATGTCTTCGGTCAAAAACGTTGAGTTATTTCGGAACTGACGTAATCAGAAGCAAAGTTATGTTGAAACGAAACTCCCGACTGAGCCTGCCCTAATGACATTTGAATTAAATTAAAGGGCTCGGAATTAAACGAAATGCCCCACCATTAAAGATAGGGATGTGAAAATGTTGTTTCCTTTCAATTTCATTAAATATGTATCTTTTATATCTCCCAATTGTTAAGATTGGTCACCGGTCAGGCCCGATTCCAGGACAAACTAGTTTTGCCTAGATGAAGTAGTTCTTTATTTTTTAATTAAGTTTCACAAAAAAATCCTAACCTGCAATGAAAAGGCTGAATCTCGGCATAATCCTCGATCATTGTTTTTTACGTCCCTAAATTTGGATAACTTATTGGCTTCTTGGTTCATTGTTTCTGTAATTTCCAAGCGATTGCTTGGATTAATAATAATATGTTATTTATTAATCTTGTCTGGACCAGACGGCGTAAATTATTAATATGATTCGCCTTTAGTCTGGTTTTCGAACTCACCCTTTTCCAGCCACGATAAGGAAATTAATGAATTGTAATCTTATAACATTGATTTATTTTACGAGGACTAAAGGGTAGGAGGATTGAAAATGTATATTCGTTTTTGTTTGAAAGGGAGATCGCTCATTGTAATCAATATTAGGATTATTAAAAAGTAATTTGAATACATTGAATTCCAATTAAAAAGTTAAAAACACAATTAAGGTTTTGCTACTAAAGTGCTACAGTACTGAACGTACAGATTAAAAATATTAAAAAAATATTTTTTTATTCCACTGGCAGATTTGTTACACACGCGTTAAAGATACACATCCATTTTGTCAAAGGCACATGCTACTCAATTCTTAACGATAAAATCTTGCCATTTTAGCTGAGGCTCAAGGAGAATCTCATTAGGACTATCAATATTTATAAATGCACTGCCTGGTGGGAATGACAGTGAAATTCTTCAGTTGGCACTGACTTGAGCTTTGTATATTTTGTGATAGAGTACCTACACTTATTGTGAAGAGAACGACTAATTAAGGATGTGTTTCGTCTTAATCTAATAGGATAAACAGTATAAGAAACCTATCTTTCTAGACTGAACTCATAGAAATCTAATGTGAATTGCAATAAAGTTTTTATTACCATTAGAAAAAGGACTTGGCGATCGCCGCCTGCGTGTTCCGTATAGCTTGGGAACTGCAAGCAAAGAAAATCACTCGTAAGACTTCTATTCCTTTAGTCTTTCTTTATTTAAAGTGACATCATCATCAGGGTTGACGACCCTCTTGGTGTAGTGTGAAAATTGACTATTAGACCAAGAGGACGCGGGTTTGATCCCCGCACAGGACAAACATTTTGTGCGTTACATGTATCTTCTATTTAAGTACATTTATAATACCACTGTTGATATCTGTCAAGTGCTTGAGCTACTTAACACGAAGTCAGATCAATGTACGTGATATTTTGAGATATTTATTAAGTAACTAGTTTGTACTCGCAACTTTGCCCGCGTTATCAAGATTCCTGTTGTATCCCATGGGAGCATTTAATCGGGATAAAAACTATCCTGCGTCCTAAGTCAGCCCATACCCTGCCATTATACTAAATTTCATCAAAATCCGTTCTATAATTTTAGCATGTTTGACGGACTAACATCCTTACATCCAAACTTTCACATTTATGACATTAGTATGATTATTACAACAGAAAAATTTTCCAATTACGAAAGTACTCACATTTAAGCTCCTTCCCCTCATTGGTGCACCTGCCTTTATCGAGCATGCACTTGATGTAGGCAACGGTCAGCCGCTTGTTGGCGAGCACTTCGTCCAAGTTGACCGTGTCGTATCTGTCAGTGTATGTGTCTGCTTGCGCGAGCGCACATTGCACTGCGAGGAATGCTAGCAGGAGAAGTTTCATGCTGGAAATAAGTACTTATGATTATGGACTGTATCTACATAAGGTATCATAAGAGTTTCAATTAAATAATAATATGTTCATCACACAAACATTTGCCCCTAGCGGGATTCGCACCCGTGACTCTGATTTTGTATCCAGGGTCCCTGACCACTAGACCAACGGGCCCGTCAAAAGGTTGTGCTGTTTCTGGTTTTGAGTAATTTCTCCCGAACTTTATGGGGTAATCTCTAAGCTCAGAAAAAGATTAACAACGAAATATATAAATAGTGTACATATATGTTTCGGCGATGCGCGTGTGATGCCTCTGATGTTACAAACTTCAAATACTGTATTCAAGCATATTTTATATTGTTAAGTAAGTGAAGACTACTCAAGGTCACTGTTAGTATTTTTATTGTAAGTAACTGTTTCTATGATCGGGTTACTATTTTTTTTTTGTTTGATATTACACTGTACAGTGAGCATATCAATTTTATTACAATCGAGTCAATAAAGAGTAATGAGTAATTGAAATCCAACTTAAACCGCTAAATAGAGATAATCGGGTTACTATTAATTAAGAATTTATAAATGCCCAAATGTTTGAATAAGTGAAATATATTTAATTTTCCCATCACAAATCCACCATTACAGCATTTATTTTAACGTAAATTGTAATAAAGCGGAAAAGCTTCCCATTTACAAAATCCTTTTAAATATTTGATTGCGATCTATGGAGCGTCGAAATAAAGATGGAATCAATTTATTTTTTGTTGCCATCCAAGGATTGGAAATACATTTGTTAATTTGAATCCTTTTGAATAAAGTGAATTTGCCTTCAAATTCACTTCGTTTATTTATACATCGATAAAACTTCTTAGTTTAGTTTAATCTAGATCTATTAATTAACTGACCCTATTTAATGTTCTAAATAGGTACTGAAGAACTAAAAATACACTAAAAAGTTGTTGGTCCAGCGCTGTATATCTCTCTGTGGCCGGATCAAATTACCATAATAATATGTTAACTGAAAACAGTTTTTTTCCATATTTGTAATTAGGTATAGTTATTTATTTTCTGTTATTAATTATCATTTTTTTTTGTTACAGGTAAGCATTATCTAACGAAAGATGGTGAAAAGCAAGTAAAACACTAAAACAATTTCGTGATTCCCCCTCTAACGATATATCCTAACTCGGTTAACAGCTAGCTGACATTATTCATGTAAAGCATAGATATTTCGCCCCTGACCGGCTTTTGCTTAAAAATAACTGAGATAAAAACTCCATAGATAACACAATGCACTTCCCAAACTTTCAACTACATTGATAAAACGAAATAAAAACTTACTTTTGATGAAATAAAATCCACAAAGAGTAACAATAACGACACTTCAATCAGTACTGAAGAAAATCCCACCACAATTCATCTTTTATAATGACCTGAGTGAGATCCTGACCTACTAAAGCGATCTTATTACATAAATTTATCTGAAAACACGACTTGTGATTTTTATGAAAGATTTTCCTCAAATGCTGTGTCACGTTGGTATTGTAATTTTTTACTGGTAACCTTCTTTTATTTAATTTTATAAAGGTCAAAGCGCAAATTACTAAGACATGGGGTATTCAGAAGAAGATAAAACACATATGTACGACCCTATTTGGGAAGTTAATGTGATCACTTAACAAATTATTATGGTGAAAGATAGAAACACAGCTGCATAAGTGTATAAGTACGGGATTGATTAATTTCACTTCATTTATTTTTACTTTGATTTCGGATAAAATAACAATATATATCCAATAAATACGACGAGCCCTTTGGTGTAATGGTCGAGAAGTCGGCTACTACACCAATGGTCGCGGGTTCGATCCCCGCACGGTACAAACATTTGTGTGCATGAACATGTCTGTTTGTATCGGTCTGGGTGTTTCTATGTATAACATGTATGTATTTACAAAAAAAAAAGTATATTAGTAATGTTTATCCGTTGTCTGGCACCCATAGCACAAGCTAATGCTTAGTTTGGGGCTAGATGGCGCTGTGTGAATAATGTCCAGAGATATTTATTATAAGAAGGTCAGGACACAAAAACAAATTAATCAGACTTTATGTTTGACTAGCAGCAAATCTTGCAGCGTAAATAATACTGGTGCTAAAATGTAATGTAACTATATGAATGTGTCTAGCAAATATTAATTTCCACCAAACTCATAAACTAAACTGCTGCTCAACTGCACAATATTCATAACAAAATGCACAATTGCAAATGCAGTTATTCACCTCAGTCTCGTGAATTAATATGCAATGCTAAGTCCACTTTCCATTCTAAGTGTGAAACTTGCGCTGGTATAACTTGGAATCGCTCGAGCACCTGGTATAACTTCGGTTAGAACTTGGGGCTTCGAGTGGACGAACGAATTCTGTTTGTTTGCGTCAACTTTAAAACTGACTTGGGGTTCATGCATTTACGTTGAATAGGAAGGATAAAAGATGATTCTTATTTTCGCATTATTTTAGTGACTTTCAGGCCTTAGAATCAGACTACAAAATTACTTCTCCTGGGTAAATTATAGCGTGGACCCAGAGAAAGGTTTTCATCATCTTCTTATTAAAACCGGGATCCGTAATCTTGCTGTTTTTGTTGCCTAAGGTTGATTTTTTGATCGAATAAGGTTGTAAACTAAATGAAAGTATAGCCACCAAAGAAAGTAAAAGATAAATATACGTGAATATCTGCAATTCTTGCATCGTATTTAATGCACTGGTACTAAAATGTAACGTAACTGCGTATATGTGGCTAGCAAATATTAATACCATCCAAACTCATAAACTAAACTGCCGCTCAACTGCACGATATTCGTATCAAAATGCACAATTGCAAATGTTATTCACCTCAGTCTCCTGCATTAATATGCAACGCTAAGTCCACTTTCCATTCTAAGTGTGAAACTTGCGCTGGTATAACTTGGAATCGCTCGAGCACCTGGTATAACTTCGGTTAGAACTTGGTGCTTCGAGTGGACGAACGAATTCTGTTTGTTTGCGTCAACTTTATAACTGACTTGGAGTTCATGCATTTACGTTGAGTAGGTGGGATAAAAGATTATTCGTATTTCTTATTTTTGCTTCCATTTAAAGTACAAAAGAAAAGTATCAGCCTATTAATACCCCACTGCCGGGCAAAGGTCCCTTTCTTCGCGTGGTTGAATTATACCGTAGACCCCTTGGCAAGGTCCTCATCATTTTCAACATCTTGTAGTCCACAGCTGCACGCATTCTACCCCAGATATCCCTTTAAACCAACGGAATTACGATTAAATATTATTATTATTTATTTGCTTGTACATGGAAGCCAGGGAACCTGGGTGCCTGGCTTAGTCGTAAATACTTTTATAAACTTCCATGACTCGAGTACAAATGCCGATGTTCATCACACATTTGCTCCTGGCGGGATTCGAACCCGCGACCCTTGGTTTTGTAGCCTGGGTTCCTAACCACTAAAACAACGGGCCCGTCTAATGTCTGTTACACAGGTTTACACGGAGTCAGGTCAATGTACATATGTGTTGATTAGAGATATTTGAAAAATAATCGGGATCATTCTCAAAGTCACCATTCTGCTGATTGGCGTAGTTTTATGTACTTACGGAGAAATGATTCTCGCGTGCCACTCCCTTGTGGACGTAATAAACAGATGATTCAATTATTTTCGCGGTCATCCTGTGGCATTGTGCCAATCATTGACCCACATTGTGTTGTTGTGGGGAAATTGCGCCGACACTATAACTTACAACTTCAGTTAAGATCATCTTAGAGTACCTATTTATGTGTGTAGTATCAGGTGCACAATACGATATAATAGCTTAAACATTTTACTCTCATTAATGGATTGTATATTATTAACCAGTTGCAGTTGGAACATGTTCCAAATAAATGGAAATCAAATAGACGAATTTTAGGGATTCCGTGGTATACGTATTGAAACGTAAAACAGAATAATTTATTAAGTGTTTTCGGAGAAGTACAAGGATCAGTCTGTAATGACAGAAAACGAGATTTTCACCGTTATTTTTTTAATGAAGCACTTACAATTTTAACGATCACATTTACATTTTTATGTAAATTTAAGTTTGGACAAAATCTGCAGTTGAAAGTGTGTTCCTGTTGAAAATTTATGACATCATAAATAATTCCGAGGCACAAAAATTTTAATAATTTTAAAAATAAAAATGATTTCCAGCATTTTCTTTTGTTGCGCCAACTTTTTTCCACATCGTTTTCCACCGAAAGATATTACAAATGAGCAGAAACATGTACAAAGGGAAATTATAATGGCTCTTCAGGAGAGCAAATGCATTGCTTCTTCTGCTAAAGATTTATTTAAATCTTTATCTTATTCGTTTGAGATTTGCTTATTCTTGTGGTACTAGGAAAAACATTACATTTTCAAAATGTAAACATGAAGTTGTTAAGAAGAATATTGTTGAAAAAGATGGACGGATCATATAGTGTTACAAAGAAAACCCTCAAATCATATTCCTTTGCGAAACAGTTCAACAGGAAATATTACCTTTGAAGTTTTACCCCTTAGTACTACATAGTACAACTTTTGTTAGAATGAGCCGCTCGTCTTAGATATATACCTTCATCTTATAAAAGACCACACGTAACATAATGAAAGTAGCACTTTATTGGTATAATGCTATGTTTCTGTCAATGTGGAAGGTCTCCATAGCTCAGTTGGAAAGGCACAATTTTTAATTGCTGTTTCCATAAGTATCATGCCCATTTGCTAACTAAGAAAATTGTTTCAAACAAGTGTTCAATAAACGGACTCTTCTAAACATAAACTACCTTCATGTGCCTTGAGTACTTAGGCCTTACAAGATTCTGTCCCTCTCACATAAAATCAACGTGAAATAATAGTATCTACTATTTTGTTTCGTCTGGTTTGTGAGTGTCCCGGAGGCCCACACCTCTTTTAAAAGGCCGGCAACACATCAACGATACCTCTGGTGTCGCGGATGTCCATGGGCGGCGGTGATTGCTTACCATCAGGCGACCCGCTAGCTCGTTTGCCGCCTCTGCCATAAAAAGAAATATACATTCTCTAATCAGACAAGACACGATGAGTCTAGTAGAAGCTCGACAGATGTTGGCAGAAACTTGTTCGCGACAACGAGATATGTTCGCTTATTAATTTGAAGAACAGAGGGTTGGGGCATAAGACAAACTTCTCTGTGTGAAAATATTTTTATTTCATTAGGACATAATGAAACTTGTGACAGGCAGACTTGACGTTAACCTAGTTGTTACCCACGGCTTTGACCGCGTTGTCAAGATTCATGTTATATCCCATGGAAGCATTTAATCGGGATAAAAAGTAAGTCACGTAAGTCAGCCCATAATCTGCCTGTATACTAAATAATATCATTAAAATCCGTTCAGTACTTTCAGCGTGATTGACGGACAAACATCCAAACAAACCAATATTCACATCTACAACGGAGGACATCGAAATCTTCTTATTCGTAATTAAATTTTGCTACTTTACAATGATTTTCCCTGGATACAAATACATACATCATTATAGTTCTTTTACAAAACTAACTGCTTTTGATGATTTTCGATCAAGTAACGAGTAAATAAGGTTCTGAGAGAAGTCGGCCACCAACCCAACTGTTCAGAATAGTGACTATGAACATAAACAATCTGGGGGAGGCCTACGTCCGTAGTAGTGAGCTGTGACAGCCTTATGACGATGACGAGAGAAGTCAGTATTTTCACAAGTCTCTTGTCTGCCAAAAAAGAAATTTTGGAATAATTGTTTCGCACACCATAAATTTATTAAAATTTTGTAGATGTTTGAGTTTGTTAACAACTCAAAGAATTACCGAAGTAACTGGAGTGATGAAGTTAATGAACGCTAATTACTTTTAATCTTTGAACAATTGCGAAGTTGTAAGGACGTCCGTAAAAACGAAGTTGCCAAAACTTAGAAACGGAAGATTTGTTTTGGTATGGCTAGCGAGAATAACTTTTATGGTTAGCATTTTAATTTATATTGGAGTCACGTCCTCCAATCATACCCTTATAAAGACATGAAGATTTAATTCAGACTACACTAATGCCCTGATATAATATACCTATGGTCACCCCAAACTCATTCTATTATAAAGTCAAGAATTAAACCTGACTTCGCGCAATCAGATTCAACAGTATTTCTGAGAATAAAAAAAAGTAATAATAACTATTGAAAGCCGTTCTAAGCTATTCCTATAACTTGAAATAATACAATATTCAGTTAATGGTAAACCCTAAATCGGAAATTGTAGAAAGGAATACTGATTTAATTATATTATGACTCTGAATTGTTTGTTTTTGATTCTTGTTGAAACAAAACTTTCTTACATTTTGAGTTTTGAGATTTGATTAAAAAGTGTTTTTGAACTTGATTCGAATTTTCATACCCAACTACTTCGTCATAAGAATTAACGAAAACGATACCTTCAATTTCGTGTAAAAATACTGCATCTACCCTGAATAAAATTACGACTAGTAGTTCAATAAATCAAGCATGTTCTTTTGAAATCAAAATTTTACATTCGATTTACTGTGCAGGACCGTCGACTTTCTTTTGAATAATGAATATCTTGGTGATTCACCGAAGCAATTTCAAAGTCCAATAGATAATTCTAGCATATCGAGCTATCAGAAACAATAACTCCGTCTAGACTGGCATAATTGGTTTCTTAAGACATCAGACGATTGCACTTCTGATAACTTCGATGAAAGGCGGAGTCTTTGAAGCACTTAACTCTTAATACCTTGTTAGTGTAGTCTCAAATTCAAATTCAAAATATTCTTTATTAACATATAGGCTTCATAGAAGCACTTATTAATCGTCAAAAAACTACAAAATAATGACTCTACCACGGATTCGGAAAGCAGTAACTAGCGAGGAGAATCGACAAGAAACTCGACAGTTGCTCTTTTCAAACTGAGCGAAGACACTATTTCAAAGTACGCATCGTAACTGATTTATTCGGTGTAGCTGCAGAGTTGATTGAAGCTAACCAAAACTTCAGCATGTAGCAATTAGTTTAATTTGGTACATAAATATAAAGAAGACTACTACGTCTATTCCCAGTGTCCCCCGAATAGTTCCCCCTGTACGGTGGAATATAGGAATTTTGCTTCCCGTTTCCTCTGATATTATAATTTTGAAACTATTTAAGGAACTTTAATTAGAGAAAATTAACCCTGTTGTATTTTATCGCGCGAATAATTGTCAACGTCAATAATTGAAAACGTAAACCATTTTCAACAATATCTTAAATGACCGCCAATCGGATCAGCAATATATTTAATTCACAAATCTCATTTTAATTAAAGCGAACAGAATTTTGCACAAAAATTTTTGTGTTTTCCGGTTTTGAATACTATCGATGTGCGAGTTTCGCTGATCAGCGCAATATCGGAATACATCGATAGTTTAATGCAATCAGTCGAGTGCAATCAGTTGTTGCTATGCATACAGCACTGATTGTGATGATTTTGATAACCGCATCAAATTTGATTAATCACCAATGTTATTGGAGCCATATTAATTACTAGTAGCTGCCTGCGACTTCGTTCTCGTGAATTTCGGTTTTCCGCACATAGTGTTATACATATTATAGCGTAACTGAAAGCCTTCCTCGACAAATGGACTATCCAAAACAAAAGTATTTATTTCAATTCAAACCAATATTTCCTGAGATTAGCTCGTTCAAACAAACAAACAAAAACATTTTACGGATAGGAAGTGTTTTTAAGTCACTTCGTTCCCATAATATTTTCTTGTCAAATGATCGTAAAATCATTCGAGAATTTAAATGAAAACCGGCTGATTTACTCTTAATAAACAATCCGTCGCAATAACGACCATTCCCAAAACTTATTTAAACTTATCCGATGATCCAAACTTGGGATCAAGATACCAAACTCAATTGAATTCCTATTAATAAAGTTCCCGAGGGAAGAATATGGCGACACCAACTAATCTACAATAAATATTAAATGCAGATAAGCGGCAATTTAAACTTTTAACCCCTGAGGAGGGAGGCCACAGAATTTACTAAGAGAAATTCGTTTGGCTAAGATAAATAGATAAAGCGGACAGCTTGGTGTTTTTAAGAAGGGGGTTGACTACTTAATCGTTGGAAGTGTTTGAGTTACTTGCTAGATGATTTTCTGCACAATTTGTACGAGTATACATGTCAACGTAGAGTGTTCGATCTCAGACCTTCTTTCCCACAGGGCACAATGGGCATGTGCCCAGGGCCCCGCAATCGGTTGGGGCACCCAGACTAGGGTCTCAGGGTCACAAGATTGAATAAATAAATAAATATTTCATAACATCACATACATTGATCTGACCCCGTGTTAAGTAGCTTAAGCACTTGTGTTACAGACATCAGAATCAACAGTGGTATTACAAATATACTTAAATAATAGATACATATAAGATTACCAAAATAAAAGTTTAAAGGCCCATGCGAGCAGAGTCTCTACTAATAGATAAAAGACGGCCGTGCCTGATCTTTCTACGGCTGGTCAGATTGCTGTCGCACCGCACTATGACAATGAGGGAAAAGTTAGTGCTTGAGCACGTTGGTACGAGTACTTTATTTGGCAGACTAGTCCTCATTCAATCGGACAGTCATTATGGCTTGTTTCAGGATTTCTTCTGAGTAGCCGCGCTCGAAACACATTGTAAGCTCTTCAAGACAACTTGAGACTTTGATTTTAAGTGTACTGGTGGCTCTAAAATCCTTAAGTCTTTGATTTTAAGTGTGCCTACTGCTCCCATTTATGTTGCTGGAACACTGCCAAATTTGCTCAACTGTTATAGCAACAGATTACGCTTCTGGAAAATTCTTACCAGCACCATTCCCAATATTTTTCTAACAAAACAACCTTTATCACACTCTTCAACTGGCCGCTTTGCTTCAACCATTTTATGTCCTCACGGCTGGTTTTCCTCATGTGAATAAGAAGCACTTTTACAATGTTTATTGTTTCAATAACAACATATAACCAGATTACGTATCTCTAACAGTTCGGTGGCACCTACTGATGTAGAAACACCCGGAGAACCTCGTAAGGGGCTAATGGCGTGAGTCTCGTAAAGAGATCAAAATAATCCCCGAAAACGACCTGACCCGGTTGATACATGAGAAAATGCTCCCTCGCTAAATGTAATAAGTGGGGATTAACTTCAGAGCTTTGGTCCACTGACGCACGTAACTGTGAGTTTAGATAGATATTGCCCTTTAATTATTTGTTATCCTACTACTATTATAAAGGCGAAATCCTACTACTATTATAAAGGCGAAAGTTTGTATGTATGGATGTTTGTTACTCTTTCACGTAAAAACTACTGAATGGATTTGAATGAAACTTTACCACAATATAGCTTATACATCAGAATACACATAGGATATTGGAAATCGAAATCCACGCGGATGGAGTCACGGGCGGCCGCTAGTTTGTTATATGGGTCAGCATTATACGAATCAAATTAAGACAAAACCACTTATGACTGGTTACCAAATTATGACCCCTTAAACAAATTACTATTCCATCTTTGTATGTACAAAGTTTGGAGCAATAAAAATTAAATTTCCTCGAAAATCGCTCATTACTGTAAGCTTTAGTAAGAAGAGTAGCTTTACAAGCCATTTAACATAATACATATTATAGATTATTGATTAAAGATATAGTAGCTTGGTACTTAAATATCCGATTAAGAGACTACGCGTTGCTACGAAACGGTTAAATATCCTTCTTCCTAGCGTTTATCCCGTTTCTATGTGGGGTCCGCTTTGACCATGATCCAGGATTTGGCAAGTCTGATTATTACAGTGAAGCGACTGCCATCAGACCTTCGTAACCCAAAGAGGGGAACCAGACAGATTGGATCATGGTTACACATTCAGATCTAACTGAACTAAAGTCAGAAATCACTGAATGTGCAGGTTTCCTCACGATGTTTTCCCTCACCGCCGAGCTAATGGCACAAATCCACACATAGATTTCGAAAAATCCAGAGGTGTGTTCCCGGATCCGAACTGCGGACCTCACGTATGTGAGGCGCTGTCCGTACCACTAGGCCACCATCGCTCGGAACGGTTGAATATGCGGAACCAAAATCTGAAATATCCAAAATTGTTTTAACAAAAACCTATTCGAATTTATAATGCCGTTACAAAAATGTTAACTGCGGGTGACAGGCAATCCATAAACAACTCGAAGCGATAAAAGAGATTTGTAGCAACATATCGGATCGTTTGGACTCCATATGACACGTACCGCAAACAAATAAACAACGTTACCAAATCAATATGGCTTGTGGAGATATTTATGACATGACTAGATCCTGTCAAAATTTATGTTACATTGCAATGTATCTACTACGAGTAATATGTATTAAACCCTCCGGCCGTATTAGGCCATAGCGGCCGATTTGACGATCAGCCAGGTACGCAGGATATATTATAGTGTACAAGTGAGTGCGCAAGCACAGGTGCACTCCCTATTTCC
Organism: Nomophila noctuella; assembly: GCA_958496325.1. Lineage (NCBI taxonomy): Eukaryota > Metazoa > Arthropoda > Insecta > Lepidoptera > Crambidae > Nomophila > Nomophila noctuella. Next base: position 2,891,827 of record OY292498.1, read on the forward strand.
TCCCTCTAATAATTCGGTGGGACAGCAATCTGACACGACCGTAGAGGGATCAGGCGCAGGACCAACGGCTTAACGTGTCTTCCGAAGCACGGAGGAGCTCAAGATGAAATTTTTGGGTCACCCATCCGGTGACTGGCATCTGCGAAAGCTGCTTAACTTTAGCAACCGCAGGTCGAGCGCGCTAACTACTGCGCTATCGAGCTCCCACTACGAGTTCACTGTTATGTGACAGTTATGGGTTCAATTCCTTTCTTAGAGCCATTGTTAACAGCCTAGTGATCTGACTGAATGAACCAGGGTTTGAATCACAACCAAAACTAACAATTCTGGTTATTGTAAAACAAGCTAAAAGTTAAGCACTTTGCGCTATTGCTTTAAATTCTTTTAGAAAGTGGCTTATTTATTTTGTACGTACTTGTTCAAAATAAATAAGCCACTACTTACCTTGCACTAAACTACGTATATAAACGTACCTTGTTTAATTCTGCTGCTGAAGACGAGTAAATTTTGTTGTTGTGTAAAAGATATTAAGCTACATAATACTCGTATACACTCGCTATATGACCTGATAAAAGCCCTTGCCTTTCATTTTCTCAGACACAGTTAATTATAAAATAATTGTTTACATAGCTTCACGAGGTTATAAGGCCCCAAATAAATTTTTACTTAATCAAATTTGGCGTTCATCCCTCGGTAACGCTTGGTTAAATTTAACGCGTGTTAGGTTAGGAGGCTTTCATCACGTGTTTCCACATTTTTCCTTTATTATTTATACATGGTGGTCGTTTAGTGAGAAACGAACTTGTAGCTCCATGGCGGACTCTCTTCAATAAATATAGGTTGATGGGTCATATTTGTCTTAAGCAAGATTTTCATGTACGTAGGGTTAGTACCTACCCTACCATACCTACCGTACCAAAACCATTGACGTGTTACTTCTACGTAAAGAGTAGACACCACGAAGAAATATTTTCTGTCCGCGGACAACAGTTTGAGGTACCACCTAATGTAGTACTATTTTTATAATCGAAAAAATGCTGTCTTGAGTTTAAAAATACCGTACAAATCATTACAAGAAGAAAAATAAAGCTAGTGCCGTGTCATTTCAAATATGAAACGACAAAAAATCACTAAATTATCTGCCTCCTCCCTACCAGTTGACGCTTAGATTTTGTTAATACTACTTACATACTACATACTTATTAAACAAAAATTTAACATAATTTTAATTTCAAGTCTTAAATATTTCTGAATGTAGCATGAAGCAGATTAAACTGCCATTTACATGCTAGATTGGAATTTATTTTTCGCAAAAACGGTCGAGGCTGCCGTATTTAGTATTCATTAAAAAACTTCGCGAGTGCTGTGCTGGCTAGCCATAAAACACACGCTAACTAATAGGCTATGTATATTTCGGACCAGAAGGTTGAATAAAAATTAAAACTTATTTACAAGAATTTTGTGTAGTTATATAATTTTTAAATCAAAGTATATTGTATCGGTTTTAGAATGAATAAAACATACATATATACATGTATCTATGAGCAGAATTATCTGCATCTGGGAGAGGCCAAAGTACGGTAGTGTTAATCTTACTACTCGTAATATTATAAAAGTGAAAGTTTGTTTGTTTGTTTAGATGTTTGTCCGTCAATCACGCTGAAACTACTGAACAAATTTTATAAAATTTGGCAGAGTATGGGCTGACTCAGGTCATAGGATACTTTTTATCCCGATCAAATGCTCCCACAGGAATCTTTATATCGCGGGCAATGGTTCTAGTGTTAAATATCTGATGAGTAAGGTAGCGTAAGTATTTTGTTGGGGATTCCAGTAATATTTAATACTTCAAAGGACTATATTATTGGTCCTCTGCTTTTCTTTTTTAGACGAAAAACAAACTTCGCTAAGTACAACGTATTGCATGCACTCTTTAAGGTTCCAGTTTGTTCCTATGCGACTGCTTAAATACTTAATTTTACGCTGCGGGTGATAGTACATACAAACTCAAACCTCCACCCAAATTCCGCACGCTATTATGACAACAATGATACGTGGATTAACAGTGTTTCCAAACCGGAGTCGTGTAGCATACAATAAACATCATAGATTGTCAAACTATTTAGTTATAGAATAACCTCCTATCTTTGCCAAGCCGTAAAAGGTTCGTAGAGGAACTTTAACTAGCTGACGTTTTCTGTGGTAGCTCAAGGGGCATCTTCAAAAAGTTATTTAAAAATAAATCAGAACTGACTGTAAAATAAGATCCAGAGACTTATTCTATTGTCATTCAGGAAGCCCTTGTACATATTTAGAAGATAGACTTTGCTAAATTGCTTAATGGTACAAGATAATCAGTGTTGAATTAATTGTCAACTAGCGGCCGCCCGCGACTCCGTCCGCGTGGATTTCGATTTCCAATATCCTATGTGTTATTCTGATGTACAATCTATATTGTGGTAAAGTTTCATTCAAATCCATTCAGTAGTTTTTACGTGAAAGAGTTACAAACATCCATACATACATACATACATCCAAACATACAACTTTCTAAAAAAAAATGTTTTTAAGTTTGAAATACAGTGTAGCGCATTGTTAAAGAATTTCATTAAGCCCGCGCCTTGTTTCATAATGTGGGACTGAATGAAATTATCACTTGAAATATCCAGGTGGACTGTATCTCTACGGAATAGAGTAGGTATTTGCATGTCAATGAGATAAGAGAGGCTTCGCATGTATAAGGCAATTTCGTTTAATTAGTTCGGGCTATTTTGAATAAAGAGCCTATTGTTGTTTAATATTCCTGGTCGTTTTATAGGGATTACTTACAGCTCAATACCAGAAGCCGGCTGACTGTGAATCTTATTTTACGTCTGTTGAGTAATTCATTCAGCGTCTTTGTTTTTCTAATCACAGGCCAGGACAATAATCTAAGGACAGGCCCGTTGGTCGAGTGGCTAGAGACCCTGGCTACAAAACCAAGGGCCGCGGGTTCGAATCCCGCTAGGGGCAAATGTTTGTGTGATGAGCATCGGCATTTGTACTCGAGTCATGGCTGTTTATTAAAGTATTTAAGTATGTCTATCCGTTCCCTAGCTTCCATAGTACAAGCTTCGAGCTTAGTTTGGGGCTAGGCAATTGGTGTGTTAGTCCAAGGCATTTATTTATTATTTATTTATTTATTTAATCACTGTAAAATCAAGTAATGGAGGTCGAACGTTATTTTGATATTGCATAATCTAGCCATCCTCGAATAAAAGAAAAAAGAAAAACCATTTATGTTTAAAAATTGTCTTATGCTTCTTTTCATAAAGTTCAAGTGGTATATAGCAGGGCTTGAAGGGCGTGTAGTAAATTTCTGGTTTTTGTTTAGATACTGAAAGTATTTTAGTTATTTAAGGCTATAAATGTCGTAATCCCATTTATCTATACAAATATTTTATAGAGAAAAGGTTTGATTTTTTGTTTGTTTGTATGAATTGAATAGGCTCCGAAACTACTTGGCAGATTTGAAAAATTCTTTCACTGTTGGAAAGCTACATTCACCCAGAGTAACATAGGCTATATTTTATCCCGGTACGGGAAGTAGTTCCCCCGGAACGCGGGTGAAACCGCGTGACGGGCCGCTAGTATATTATATAATACATACGTACGGAGCAAGCTCAATACCTATTCAAATATCAGAGGCGCTTTTATTCATGAACATATAACATTGAACTACGCCTCAATGATATGTCAAGGGTGGTAGCTGCTAACCTTCAGGTGGCTTTACAAACTCTGGTACTGCACTAGGATCGTGTTACGTTACTTGCCCGGATTGAAGGAGGTGTTGGGTTCGATCCCCACCTTCTTCTTCCTAGCGTTTATCCCGTTTGTATGCGGGGTCCGCTTTGACCATGATCCAGAATTTGGCAAGTCTGGTTATTACAGTGAAGCGACTGCCATCAGACCTTCGTAACCCATAATTTGATCCCCACCTGAGTCACTTAATATTAGATGACTTTTTTTTATGTTCAAATTTTAAAAATAATGCCCCTCGTAGCTTACCTTCAGGTCATTTTTTAAATACCTTCCAGTTAAAGCAGTTTAAAAATATTATTTTTAAACTCCACCGTACTTTAACGTAATATAATTTTCGCGTAATTACTGGTTATTCCAGCGTGACATTGAGAAGCTATGGCGTGCGCCGGCCGCATTAAAACAACGGGAAAGTAAAAACACGCGAATCGTGACGTATTCTGTCCTGTAATTAGGTTAGGTCGCGTTTGCCTGTCTAGCGTGCGAACTGTAGAATGGCTTTAGGATACAGCCTTTGTTCTAAAATTGTAATTTTTAAAAGTTTTTTTTTCATATTACGCGTGTTTCATCGTGCCTAATGTAGCATAAGTTGAGGAGCTCGATGGCTTGTGACTGTGACCGAAAAAAAATATTTCCAGCTCCCCCGTGCTTCGGAAGGCACATTCAGGCGTTGGTCCAGCGCCTGATCTCTCTACGGTCGTCTCAGATTGCTGTCCAACCGAACCACTACCTGTGCTTGCGCACGCACTTGTGCTCTATACTATATCATGCGTACCTGGCTGATCGTATGATCGGCTGCCACATTCGAAAACGCATTCGAAAACGTTTGCAGTAAGTGAAATGATTTGGCCTTAAGTTTACAGTATTTTAGCAAACAGTTGTCCTACCAGAAAACAAAGAAAAAAACCATTGGTCACAGAAAAGTCTGCTTAAAATGTGTTGATTAAATGAGAGATCTCGAAGTAAATTAACACAAAACTCTCGAGACATTTTACCCGAAAAAACCTCCCCAACAGCATTTAATATTTCAGTCTTATCTTTTGTTTTCGACGTTTTCCCGTTTCTTTTGCGTTCGTATTTTTCCGCCATTTGTTTTTTTCTCGATCCTTTGTTTAACTTCTGCCCTAGGATTTTTACGAACAATCCACTGTGTTTACTACGCGAATAGTGTGTGATTTTGCGATGTCCCATTTAGCAGTTTTGAGCTCTTTTTAGGAGATGTTAATTACCTACTGTAGGTGAAGTGGAAAGTTGTGTAGAGGATTTTCACTGTCCTGAGCTTTAAAATGTGTATTCTTTTTAATTTATAATAAGCTTTACAATTAATATCAGATAAATCTTTTATTATAATGTTTGAGTACTATGGCCTTATTTTTAAAATTTGCACATAAAGGTAACATCTTTTTCGCTTTTCCAATAAAAGTGACATATATGCACCGTAAATTTTCTTAACGATCTCGCCAGCACAACGCTAAACACTATGAATCAGGTTCTTTACAACAATGAATATTGCTTTAAAACTTTACAACAATGGAGAAACGTAGAGAGGAGTTTAAACTACGCAAAGCTGGATTGAGGAGGGCATCAAGTCTTAATAAAGACTGGTAGGACATTTTGACTGTTTTATAGCTTCTGATAAGTTTGCATTATGTTCATGACCATAATACATTTGTATGTAATAGTGAGGCAAACTTATAAGCTTGACGGAAAGTGATCACCGCCGCCCATGGACATCAACAACCGCACCAGGGTCGCAGATGCGTTGCTTGTCTTTAAGACCCCAAACTCTCCTTAAATGACCTCAGGCGACTTACTCACCAGCAGAAAGATAGCACAACAGTTACCTTATACTCCTTTACCGCAAGTTGTACTTTCTTCTCGCGAGTTGAACCAAAAACACATTTATAACCCTAAAGTTGATCTTGTTCGAAAAAACTGCATACTAAAAATCTCACAGTTGCGGAATTTCATGCTGCATTACACCACAAACGAATTTTCCACTTTAGCTCACGGTAAATTTCACGCTTTTAATGTTAAGATAACTTTTAAAACTGCTGGAAAAATTATGCAGGAATTTCTGCGGCAAAATATACGATTTAAGATCTTTATTCATTTCTCAAACAGAATGAATACATAATTCACTTACAAAACACTAATTACAATACCAATATCTACTGAACGAACTTATATTAAAAACTGTTTTTATTTACAATGTCACAGTGTTAGTTAATATTGACCATCAACATATTTGCTTCAAGAATTACGTAGCTCTAATCCAAGATATTATGGGTGCCAGAATAAAAGAAACATTTTTCTACAAAGGTAGGTACTTCAATTAAAAATAATGATATGAGTATGTATATGTATAGGAATAATACAGTGACTTACCAAAAAACAATATCACATTCTCGATATTAGCATCAAACATTTTATTTATTCATGTCATAGACTACACAAGGCCTCAATATAACCTTCATAGTACACAATTACATTTTATGATAAACGATTTATCAAACAATGCACTATTAGTCCAGGAATTTTAGATTTTATCTGCGGAATAATTCCTAGTGAGCTGAATTTTTGTACACACCTTTATTATGATATTGTAATGATGATGTGAAAAATCGACATTGATATCGTGCCGGCTAAAAAAGTTATAGGGGTCCAAACGTCACGAAAATCAGTTTTTCGCAAATATCTCGCGATCTATTGCTCAGAGGTCAATAATGGTTTCATAAAAGTTGTTCGTCGTAAAATTGTCTACAAAAAGGTCTCTTGCATTTTTCTGTACAATTAACCGTTTTTGAAATAGAGACTAGAACGCACACACATATGGTATTGTATACCGTACGGCGCATACCAAGGCATAAACCCTATTGTTTGTTTTTTTCCCTTTTTTGTTTGTGTGTTTTTTGTAAGTATGATGATCTACATATAGAAATATAAAGGAATTGTAATACCAGTACAGTCAGGAAAATAGGAATATCAACTATAAGAAACTAAGTGGCAATTTTTTTTTGACACTTTATAACTCCAGAACGGGCTCATCGATCTAAACCAAATTTTAAGGGTTTGTACAGACTATTTAATAGATGTTTTATGTGAAGTTTGAACAAAATCGGTCGTTCTTTTTATACGTAGCGAAGCACGTACCGGGCCGCTAGTAATGATATAGCAATGCAATGTGCATTTTAGCAATTTTGATCCACGATCTGCGGAAAAAATCCTAGTGGGCTGAATTTTTGTATACGCCTTTATTATGATATTGTGATGAAGATGTGAAAAATCGACATTGATATCGTGCCGGCTAAAAAAGTTATAGGGGTCCAAACGTCACTGGACATAGCATATCTATATCATTACTAGCGGCCCGGTACGTGCTTCGCTACGTATAAAAAGAACGACCGATTTTGTTCAAACTTCACATAAAACATCTACTAAATAGTCTGTACAAACCCTGAAAATTTGGTTTGGATCGGTAAGCCCGTTATTGAGATATAAAGTGTCAAAAAAAATTGCCACTTAGTTTTTTATAGCTGATATTCCTATTTTCCTTACTGTACTAGTATTACAAGTCCTTTATATTCCTATATGTAGAACATAATACTAACAAAAAACACAAACAAAAAAGGGAAAAAAACAAACAATAGGGTTTATGCCTTGGTATGCGGCGTACGGTATATAATACCATATGTGAGTGCATTCTAGTCTCTATTTCAAAAACGGTTAATTCTACAGAAAATTGCAAGAGACCTTTTTTGTAGACAATTTTACGACGAACAACTTTTATGAAACCATTATTGACCTCTGAGCTATAGATCGCGAGATATTTGCGAAAAACTGACTTTCGTGACGTTTGGACCCCTATAACTTTTTTAGCCGGCACGATATCAATGTCGATTTTTCACATCATCATTACAATATCATAATAAAGGTGTATACAAAAATTCAGCTCACTAGGAATTATTCCGCAGATCGTGGATCAAAATTGCTAAAATTACTGGACTATATGTTAATGGTACTGAATCGTACAGCCTTGTTTGTACAATTGAAATACTGAATGTTTGAAATGCAAATAACATTCCCAATGTTGTTCTAAGCTCCGTGTCACATGCAGGATACATAACTTATCTGTCGTATTAGTCCTTTACACGATGTTACTAAAGGGTGCGATGGTAACAAATAATTGAATATTGATATTTTATTTAAGTATATTTTTTTATTTAATGCATCTTGCTGGTTGCAATGCCCTTGCAGGCTGGCATCAATACATAGTATAAAACAAATTCGCTTTCGCCGTATGTATGCTTAGATCTTTAAAACTACGCAACGGATTTTGACGCGGTTTTTTTTAATAGATAGAGTGATTCTTAAGGAAGGTTTGTATGTATAATACATGTAAGTAAGTACCACGGGCGAAGCCGGGGCGGGCAGCTAGTATATTATAACATGAAAATGTTTCTACGACAAAAGATAAACTGTTAAATTGATCATGACCCATTGGAAGATATGAACATAATAATACGATCAAGAACACTGTTTCGTATACAGATAATTCGTAAAAAATAAATAAATAAATACTAATAATATAACAAAAAAGCACTAGTTGTTTAAACCCAAGGTAAAGTGAATAAAACATTTATGATTTATCAGCTTTTGTTTTAAATTAATGGAAGTTTCAAATCAACACGAAGGCAAATCACAACTAACAGCTTTGTTGAATTGCGAATTTTCATATTTGTATTAAATAGAACTGCACCCTTTCTCTGACTTTTCCTTCTGCATTCAGTACGATTTACTAAAACCCATTGTTTCACAGGGACAGTCAGATTAATTGAAAAGTTATTTCACCCCAAATTAATTGTTAAAATATTCTATCAGTCCCTGTAAAGGCCGCCATGACGTGGATATTCCTGCTCTCCCGTCATTTCCAAAAACAATCGTTGGCTGAAAAGCAATTTTAAACGTCAATTTAGATGGACGGCCTTTTTGACGCTGTCATTATTCACTTTTCACTTCTCTTTGATGGATCGATCTTTCGGCAGCGTATCAAGTGACATCTTCTTTGCAGGAAGCTGTAACAAGTTTGACAGCTGTCAAGTGACATTGATCAAGTTCCCGTCGTCAAATGAAGCCTCGAGTTTCTTCTGCTAGTGACAGAGTGTTATTTTTAATACAAGCGGGCGTCCGCGACTTCCACCCCGTGGACTTCGGTTTTGACTATATCTTAAAGTCTTGCTCGACAAATGGACTATCCAACACAAAAATATTTTTCAAATTCGAGCCAGTAGTTCCTGAGACGAGAGCGCTCTCCTAATAACAAACTTCTTGTTTCGCTGCAGACATTTCCACGGAAAATAATTTGATGTCATTTTCGACAGTGTCGCTCTTTACCACAATCGAATGACAAAAAATTTGTATAATTTTTTTGCTTGTTTCTATCTCGATGGTTGTTACTATTTGAATTAGTGTATAAATCACAGATGTTTATTGATATAGATGACTCTTATATCACAGATGTTTATGCGAGGTAATTAGTCGACTTCAATTAAATAGTTGATTATCCCTTTCATTTTCAAAAACTTTGCTTACTAAGTTCTTACACATGATTTGGTAGCCAAATTATTTTAAAAATCGAAAATACGAGTACTTACACTTTTTACGAAATTTTGTAATAAATTTTAACCAACCCAGTCAAAACACATCAGGAATTATCAACTGCTTGGTAATAAAAAAGACAGAGACACACCTCTCTCGCTCTAACCATACAAGCTGGTACACCGTTGGCTGCGTTGCCGTCAATGTTTTATTAACCCGGCTCATCCCAGCCATAGCCATTTGCATTAGCATGACAAATGAGACCGCGTGCCTGAAGTAGGTCGGCGGGGTCGAATGCAGAACCGATAGATGTGACAGTTACAGACATGTATTTGCAATCCTACTACTATTATATAGGCGAAAGTTTGTATGTGTGGATGTATGGATGTTTGTTACTCTTTCACGTCAAAACTACTGAATGGATTTGAATGAAACTTTACCTCAATATAGCTTATACATCAGAATAACACATAGGATATTGGAAATCGAAATCCACGCGGACGGATTCGCGGGCGGCCGCTAGTATTTTATACTAGCTTTTATTTGTCAACTATATATATTACATACATATAATTATGTATCAACATCAAGAAAATATGTTTTTCGCGATGAACAAATTCGCGAGCATAATTCAGTAAAGTAAACACCTACCAGTCTAATGTCAGTGAATGGCCCGTAGCTCGTAGTCAGCAGGCGTAGACGTAGCTACGAGTTCTTGTCGTAGACCGTAGTAGCTGCTTATTGTATTTAGAGTCAAATGTATCCGATACCTTTTTTGTTTGTTTCCTTTGAAGTATGTTGGGATCTAAAACTACAATACTGATTTAAACTATTATTTTAACATTAGAATTATATTCCATCACTAAATGGAAATATGCTACTTTTGAATCTTCAAAAACATGATTACCGCGATATGAAATGTTAATGGTACATTAAGCGGTGCAAGAATTTTCCCTTGATAATTTTCTGTCACGCTCGAGTCACTGCAAAAATCTCTTCTTGGTAACCCCTACTATAAACATGGCTAATTTTATATCGTGTTTAATCCCATTTAGAATGTGTAATGTAGTCTCTTCCATGGTCTAAACATCTTGTCGAGCTACAGGTGTGATGCAAAGTGAGCTATTTACAGCGTACCGTGTACGTGTGCTGGCTTAGTATAGTTCTGCCTCATAGCCGGTTTAGCTGACTTTATGTTAACCATAAACTTTCGCTAGTATAATTTAACGGGACTAAACGCGATATTTATTATGCAGTATATGTATACTAACTGCTTGATGTTTCGGCTGCGTTACAACAAGCGTGGTCGCAAGCGGACTGCGACTGTGACTGTGAGTCCGCTTGCGACCACGGTTGTTGTTACGCAGCCGAAACGTCCAGCAGTAAGTAGTCTACATAATATACTGCATACTTAATATCGCGTTTAGTCCCGTTAAATTATACTAGTGTCATAATGCAACGCGAAAGTATAAAATCGTACATAAACTTTCGCGCTGCATGATAATTAAACATTACATCGGGACTTGAAAAACTTCGTACCAAATTGTAAAACAGGGTAGATGATCATGAATGATGATATTTTGTTCGTTGGTAACAATTTTTCTTCCATAGTATATTTTACTTACTTAATTAAAAACATCGCAATATATTAGGGCAGGCGAATATCAAGTTAACTGAACGTTGGCGAGATATTTGGCGTCTCGGCCGACACAGCGAAGCATCAGTCTATTAATTTTGTCTTAATTTGTTTTAGAAGTTTCGTTGGTGATAATATTGTTAACGTTGGAGATACACTGCCTGGAATAAATTACGGGACATTATTGACAAGCTTGACAAGTTTTTTTTAACTGTTTTCATAGGTTTCTATAGGTTAGAAGATATTTTTTGTATTTGGTTATTATTAATAATAACTGCCTACAGAGTGTACCGATTTCTTGAACATATTTTTGCTAAATCTGGATTCTATTTTTGACATTTGGATTTCAATCTATATCTTAGTAAAATCGGATTTTCAGTTTTTGATTTCTCGATAATACGAAGATAACGTTAGTGTTATTAAATATATTTTTTTTTTTAAATGGCTTCATTCAATTTTAGTGACTACTGAAACTTTCTAAGTGAAAATCAATATCTACCGCTCGTAACTTGTATGAAAATTTAATTTAAAAGTTTCGTATTTATAAAGGAAACCCTCTCCATATTGGGAAATATGCAATGTCGGTTAGTGCTTCCATTCTTTTCCGTGGATATTTCTCCCGGGACCAGCTTACAGGTGTGGAAACAGATGAAAGTAGAAGTTTTTAAAGTTTTGCTAGATTGGATTTCCATCTTTCTACATACTTTCAATAAAACATAAACGTACCTAAGTTATAATAATTGAACAATAAATTTTATCATCAAATTTTTGGAAAAGTAACGGTAGTTGACTAAGAAACAATGTGGGATGGCCCATTTTAAGTGCTTTATCTCTCTCTATCTTATATTTCATACCTATATAATATCTCAGTTACTACAGATTGTTTTACGTGACATACCTAATATGATGTGAATTGCTCTGTACATTGTCTTTAAGTAACTTGCTTTGTGTCAACATTGTTTTAACTACCTATAAGGGTAGATTTAAGCACTTAGTCTTATGTTTTAAAATGACTGACCGACTATGATCCAACTGGTCTGGTTTCCCTTGTGGTTACGGAGGTCAGACGACAGTCGCTCCATTGTAATAACCAGGCAAGTCAATTCAGGATCATAGTCGCAGCGTACCCTAGGCTCCAAGGCAATGGCCGAGAATGCAACCGGGAGAGGCGCTAGGATGATGATGAGTCTTATGTTTTAAAAGATGCTTTAGGGCAGTGGTTCTAAACCTATGGTCCGTGGACCACTAGTAGTCCCTGGAGCTATTTCAAGTGAGCTGCAAAACGATTGTAAATAAGAGACGTCTAACAATATTTATTTACATTTAAGTACCGTATAATAAAGAATAATAATCGTCCTTGGCAATACAGAAATATGGTAAACTGGGCCTCATGCCTAAAGGTAAAAAAACACTGTTTTAGGGAGGGGATAAGCATTGTTATTGGATTTATAACTATAACACACACACACACACACACAATCACACCACACACACACACACAAGCACACAGAACTTTTTGCATTTACTTTTAATTATTTTTACTTTTAACTTTGTTACCTCACTATAACATTCGATTTGAATACATTTTAGTTAATCTTGTGAAATACCTACATCATGTCAGTATTATAAACCAACTTGCAAGTTTATTGATGTGCAATGTACAAGCAATGGCATGAAGCATTTCATATCTCGTCACAGCTGCCGCAGTTTTCTTGGCCTTATCTCTTGCCCCAGCATCTGCTCGTTTGGCCTTCTGCCAACTGTACTCAGTCGCTGCCTTGCAAATAACCTTTTTATACGACAACGACTACGTTACTTGTGTAGGTGTAGTTACGACCTTTGAGGTAGTTAACATAAATACGGTGGTAAGAACGTTATGAGTCTCCGTTTCGGAATAAATCGTCATTACCGTATTTTAAGGGAGGTAGAGCTTAGTGGAACTTCCACTCGAATGAGCCGCTCGTCTGGGGAAGTATTTCCCTTACTTAAGACCACAATGAAGAAGCACTTTGTAACTGTTGTGCTATGTTTCTGCTGGTGAGCAAAGTTCGCACAACGCAGTAGTGTTATACAAATAAATTTTAAATGCTTCCTCGACAAATGGACTATCCAACACAAAAATATTTGTTTAACTGAAACCAGTAGTTTCTGAGATAAGCGCGTTCAAACAAACAGACAAACTCTTCAGCTTTATTATACTACTAGCAGCCGCCCGCGACTCCGTCCGCGTGGATTTCGATTTCCAATAGCTCCTGAGATTAGCGCGTTTAAAAACATGCAAACAAACAAACTCTTCAGCTTTATAATATATAGCGGCCCGTCACGCGGTTTCACCCGCGTCCCGGGGGAACTACTTCCCGTACCGGGATAAAATATAGCCTATGTTACTCTGGGTGAATGTAGCTTTCCAACAGTGAAAGAATTTTTCAAATCTGCAAGTAGTTTCGGAGCCTATTCAGTTCATACAAACAAACAAAAAATCAAACCTTTCCTCTTTATAATATTAGTATAGATAAGTATAAATTATTAGTATACATGAGTACATCCTTCTTAATGTAAGTCACCGACTGACGTTCATGGTCTAATGGACATTTCCACATTTAAAGAAAATATGTGAAGTCTTTCTTTATGTCACCTTAAGTCTTAAGTTCTATATCATCGTTTCTTGAACATTCAGTGACATCTCCAAACGTTAACAAGACAGGTCATTGTCTTGGTCTCAGAGGCCAGGATTAGTGTCTGCTCAGCATAATGCGATCCACGGACCGCCATTGTCTAGATGGCTCCAAATTGAAGTACAAACCGCTTTTATTTGTGGATTGGATCTCGTTATTTGTTATTTGATTGTATGGATTTATTTATTCTTCATCTACAAATAATATTAAAACGGGACTAAACGCGATATTATTATAGTTAAGTACTCTCGTACTTACTGCTTGACGTTTCGGCTGCGATGTTGCAGCCATGGTCACAAGCGGACTGGCGGTGCGCGGCGTCGTCTACTTGAGCGGGCTTGCGGCGGTGAAACGGAAACTACCCCCGAATTAGCACTAATATTTGTACTGCAACGATTGTCAGTAAAGTCACTCCGGCACACTACACTAACAGTATCGGGGTTTATATTTTGTTGTTTTGGCAAATATCGCGGTTTGCATTTCTCAATCACTGGATTCCATGCTGACGACAATTTAAATCCATCCTCCCGATTGAAATTTTTATATTTCTTGATTTCAATCGCTTCACGTAGGGGGTTTCCGTTTCACCGCCGCAAGCCCGCTCAAGTAGACGACGCCGCGCACCGCCAGTCCGCTTGTGACCATGGCTGCAGCATCGCAGCCGAAACGTCAAGCAGTAAGTACGAGCGTACTTAACTATAATAATATCGCGTTTAGTCCCGTTTTAATATTATTTGTGAGTAATGCAACGCGAAAGTTTAAAGTCTTATCTTCATCTACACTTATAATAAATCTGTAGAGAGGTCAATTCTGTACATTAAATATATTTTCAAAATAACTATCAGGGGGTGATAAGTGATCGATACTGATGCCAAAAATGCAATCAGTAAATTTTTTGTCTGTCTGTCTGTCTGTATGTTCCTTATAGAAACAAAAACTACTGGACGGATTTTGACGAAACTTGGTACAATTATTCTTCACACTCCTGGGCAAATTATAGGATACTTTTCATTACGCTACAATCAATAGGAGCAGCGTAGTGAAGGGAAATTTTGGGAAAACGGGAGAAAATAATCCATTTTTTAAGCTTCTGTCGCGTGTGCATCTTTAATGGTGTAAGGTTCATAAAAATCATGTATGACGAAAATATTCTTCATAAAATTGCCTAAAAAATATTCTTTTACAGCATATGTCTATCTTTTATGGTTGACTCAAAATAACACGTGTAACTCCTGATCCAGGATCTACGCTTGATTTGAACGCGCTAATCTCAGGAAATGGTTCGAATTTACAAAATCTTTTGTATTGGATCCACTTACTATTTGTCGAGGAAGGCTAAATTTAAGCTATCTATAGTAACACTGTGAGCGGAAAACGAAACCCATGCGGACGGAGTCGCTGGCGGCCGCTAGTTACATTAATAATAAATAATAATGGAGTCTTTCATTATTATTTATATTAAATGTATTTCAAGATTAAAGCGATACTATAAAAGGGGATTGTGTTTTCCCAAATCCTTTCTTCGCTCGGGATTTATAACTACGCTTATTTAATGTAAATGGTGAGCTAAAAACTATTTTTTCGTGTGTGCATTTTAAATTAATATTTAAATGCCTCGGACTAACATACTAATTGCCCAGCTCTTAACTTAGCTAGAAGCTTGTACTATACTATGGATGCTAGGGAACGGAGAGTCTTACTTAAATTCTTTTATAGACATCCATGACTCGAGAACAAATGTCGATTTTCATCACACAAACAATTTCCCCCGATCAAAATAACCTTGTTTACTTCACGCTGAGAAGAAAAGTTTTTCAAAATTATTCCTACTTAATTTAATGTTGTTGTTTCTCTCGCAGTCTCGTAGTTCACTGCATTCCCAAGGGACACTCGCGTCTTCCAGGATGATAAATAACCTGCCTTACTCCAGGGTTCTTGTTTATTTCTGTATAATTATTTCGGTTAGGCGTGAAGAACCAGGAAGCATCTTCGCAAAAATGAATTATTTGTGTGAATTAATGTAAGAACGGGTCATTTACTCTCGGACCGTGATATAGATTAAAATATCAAGTGTACTAATGATATCCATTATTTTTTCAGGTAAGTGAATGATCTGCTCTGCAAAAAAGGTGTAAGTAGAAATTACGTAAAAGTTGGATAGTCAAAATGTTTTAATTTAAATTGATCGAAATTTATAGGTTTGTTATGGCAAGAAACATTTTAAAATGAAGAATTATTTAGTAGCGCATTGCGCATTCCCCGGAAAATCTGTAACATAAGAAAATATATTATGTAAAGTATTCTAAAATCTACAATCTACAATCATGCTGTTCCATCACAGACAGAAGTCAACATCCAACCAGGTTTGTTAGTTATTTATGAGTTTGGCTTGCCGGAGTACTATTTCATAAACCTGTCTTATGCGGTAAGACTGATAGATTGGAAACCTTAACAGAACGGACGTTCCTGCGGAGTCAAATTTGTTCTCTTCCATCTCCGATGTAAATGAAATAAAAGCACCGTTGGTCTAGTGGTTTGAGACCCTTTCAATAAAATTTCGCGGTTTGAATCCCGCTAGGGGCAAACGTTTGCCCAGGATACGAACCCGCGGCTCTCAGTGTCTAAGACCAACGGGCCTGTAAAAAGTCAATAATATTGTAGCCAAAGCGCTTTAATATCTTGGTAAATTCCATTATTGTTTAAATAATCCAGAAAAGAATGTATTAAAAAGAAAATTTTCACACAGAAGAATAACCTTGCAATTAATTTACGAGAAAACTTGTACCGCGGGGCGTAGATGCAATACAATTAGTGGTTATGAGTCATAATTAACCAGTGTGCTAGTTTCAACTTTTCCTTGACCACTGTGCAACGACTTTTAGTATAGAAACACCCTAAGCAGAAAAAACTCGGCTGAAGTTCTTTGTAACTACGTCTGCAATGTTTTTTAAATGGAATATGACACATCATGCCAATAATGTCGTGTAATTTTGTATAGAAAATGCATTGCCTTGCCGCCGAACTTTGGTCGCGTAATTTCAGCCTTTTGTGTTCGTACACTAACTTAAACCAACAATTTCACTACTGAAAACTTCGGCAGCATTATTATAACTTGACCTGCGTCATGCTTCATTAGTTAAACCGACCTCTAAAAACAAGAAGAAAGAAAGAAAATACATTTAAGAAGAGGTTTTCAATACTTCTATGGGTACTTCAAATGGGCAATCGGATAACGATTATTTTATTTTGGCCAATGAGGATTAGTTCAGTCGACTTAAATATATTGACACTTACAATCATTTTATTTAGAAACCAAATCTTTTCATTAAAGTTTAAATAGTTTATAAATAAGTCGCCTTCGGGGCATATTTCATAGTGTTCATAATTGACCAGTGTGCTAGTTTCAGCCTTTCCTTGACCACTGTGCAACGACTTTAACTTCAAACAACAATTTCACTACAGGAATTGAACTGCAAACAGTTAGCTCAAACTTCGGCTCTAATGTAATTATAACTTGACCTGAGTTTCGCTTTATTAAACGGAACGAACCAATTTGCGCTTGACCGAGTTCAAAAAAGGAAGCTTTTGATTCAAGGACTCAGGCAATTGGGACCGCTAAATAATTGGGACCGTGGTTCTAGTTCCCTGATAAGTTTTTAATTATTTATTTTGTAAGGCGAGTTGACCCGTTATTTTAACTACAGTTCCTTTGTCTAAGTTTCTTTATGGTCCCAGTCGCTTGAAACCTCTTTAGTTCATTCTGAATGATTAAATGTGTAATGTATTCCTTTTGGTGCTTGTGCATTGTCATTATTTCTAACTGGTTGGATTTCGTTTTGTTCAATGAGTATATTTAGGCTTTTAAGATTCATAAGCTGTTTTCATGCGAAGTTTATTCTTCTATATTCTTTGTATTAAAGTAGTTTTAATGACTTAAGTTTTTATTTTTATAAACACTTATATTGTCATACCCAGTCATACCTAATATTAAAAAAAAAACCTAAAAAACTTATCCCTATCGGTAGCGATAAAAGGAAATAAATATCCAAATATCCCTACCAGTCCACGCTGGTTGTGATAGATGGAAATATTTTTCAAAGTATTTCTACCGGTTGGGATATTTGGAATTTTTTTCCAACTATCCCTACCAGGGGAGAAAGCGTGGTAGGGATAGTAAGAACAGGCGGATTCCATACTTTGTCAGTAATATAAGTAATGATTAGAACAACTAACATAACCTACGGAATAATGTCGTGTCTAAGACGAAACAATTTATTAAGAAACTGCAAATTTATAATACGTTTTCTTATCGCTCCCCAAAGTCTATGAACACCATTCTCATCTCAAATAGAAAACCCGTGAATGAATCAAGTTCGTAATGAAGGTGCCTCGGAGATTAAGCTTCGCAAATTGAAACATTAATTAACCTTAAAACCCGACATTCGCTCGGGTCGTAAAGATACCAGCGACACGGTTGGAAGATTTGAAATAGCAATTAGTGTTTAGAAAGAGACGTGAACCTTTTACAAGAGGAGAAATAATGAATAAATGTCTCACAACGTCGTTTAAATTGGTCTGATTCCGTGGTAAGAAGCTTAAAGCACCTGTGATACATATATATTCAATTCAACAGTAGTATTTTATGATTTAGATTACCTTAATATCAGAAATGCCTGCAAAGACAGAAATGCCTCACATTTTTTCTTTGCTCTAATTTGCATCGGTGTCTCTGAAATGGTTCTAATATATTAAATAATATAAAATAAAATAAAAACAAAATAAAAAACTTTTTGTTGTGTTACATTAAACGGAATATTACTCGCAGTAATGAAAGTCACGGTTATGATGCTAACTTTTTCATGAAGCTATTTCATTAAAGCACTAAAACTGTGTTGGTTTTTTAATCAAGTCATTCGGATATTATCTAAATTAGCCTGGTTACGCCTTTATAGTGTGCCATAAATTGGTTGCTGTGATTAAACCTCCAAACAGTGACTACAGAACTGCGGTGGACGTAAGCCGTTAATAAGATTTATGACCAGCTCATAGTTGGACTATGTTCCTAGCTGATGCAAGTTAATAGTTGTTGTAAGGATACTTAACCTACATACAATCCGGTATTATGTAAATAACAATAAATTAATTTCTTGAACTACCACACCAATTTCGTTTCTCCAAATCATGGTTATAGCTTGTACTATATATGCCAGGGAATGGATAGATAATACAAATACTTAGACTATACTATTTTTAAATAATAAATCTGAAGAGATTGTTTGTTTGGACGCGCTAATCTCAGAAACTACTGTTTCGAATCGAAACTATATACTAATCACAGAACCAATTACCCTAACAGGATTCGAATGCACAGCCCTTTGTTTTGTGATTGAGGTCTTTAACAACTAGAGCTCCGGGGCTGATCATATATGATTCTGAAACGATTATGCTTGAATTATTTTGTGTTATTACAAAATCCTCATTTATATTAACTACAATATCCAACATTAACAAAATTAATCCTACCAATTTCATTGGCTGACTGGCTGTGTATTGCCGCCTTTATACTGTAAAATGAATATAATGAAACGCAGTCGACTCTGGTTTATTTCGTACTGGATTCGGAATTAAATATTCGTTTAACTGCAAAACGTTTTTTTTTCATACAGAAATCTCCGGGGACAGTGGTGATAATATTTTATACCCATTGTAACGAGTGTTGTACCGTTTGCAACAAATGGTACTGTACTTGTCTGAACACATAAATTTTAATAAAAACGCTTTGCCGGCTTCTGACATGAAATAGTTTTAGTTTTATATCAGTTTGAAAAGTAAATGTGGCTTGTAGAACTTTCTTATGCTCTAGCTATTGATATATTAATACAAAAATACCTAGTTTTAAATGAATCTACATAATTATACTGATATAATAAAGCTGAAGAATTTGCTTGTTTGAACGCGCTCATCTTGGGAACGACTGGTTCGAATTGAAAAAATATTTTTGTGTGGATGGTCCATTAGTCGATAAAAGCTTTCAGACCGCACGCGACTCCGTCCGCTTTGACTTCAGTTTCCGTACACATAATGTTATTCTATAGCTTAAAGCCTTCTTCGAGGAATGAATTATGCAACAATAATTCGAACCAGTAGTTCCTGAGATTAGCGCGTTCTAACAAACACACATACGAACATACACATCAGCTTTATTATGTACAAGCGGCCCGCCCCGGCTTCGCCCGTGGTACTTGTCCACTATTTAATGGATGATATCTATACTTATAATAAATCTGTAGAGAGGTCAATTCTGTACATTAAATATATTTTCAAAATAACTATCAGGGGGTGATTAGTGATCGATACTGATGCCAAAAATGCAATCAGTAAATTTTTTGTCTGTCTGTCTGTCTGTCCATCTGTCTGTCTGTCTGTCTGTCTGTCTGTATGTTCCTTATAGAAACAAAAACTACTGGACGGATTTTGACGAAACTTGGTACAATTATTCTTCATACTCCTGGGCATATTATAGGATACTTTTCATCACGCTACAATCAACAGGAGCAGCGTAGTGAAGGGAAATGTGGGGAAAACGGGAGAATTCACTCCATTTCTTAAGCTTCAGTCGCGTGTGCAGCCTTAATGGTTAAAGTCACATAGAAATCATGTATGACGGAAATATTCTACATAAAATTGCCTAAAAATATTCCCTAACAGCATTTGTCTATCTTTTATGGTTGACTCACAATAACACGTGTAACTCATGATCCAAATTGGTATGAACGCGCTAAGCTCAGGAACTACTGGTTCGAATTGACAAAATATTTTGTGTTGGAGTCCACTTACAATTTTATTTGTCGAGGTAGGGTTTAAGTTCTATAGTAACACTGTGTGCGGAAACCGTAACACACGCGGACGGAGTCGCTGGCGGCCGCTAGTTATACATAAAAACCTTCCTCATGAGTTACTCTATCTATTAAAAAAAACCGCATCAAAATCCGTTGCGTAGTTTTAAAGATTTAAGCGTTCATAGGGACATACAACACACATAGGGACAGAAAAAGCGACTTTGTTTTATACTATGTAGTGAAGCAGGTATAGATTTACATTTAAATAGCAAACTATGGTAGTTTCGTCTTAAAGCTCGACGTGCCCTACTTGTCGAGACGAGGGCTCAAGCCGACGTATTAACGGCTTATTTTCGTGTAACAACTGTTGCGCCCTTAGGGTGAGGCCATTCAACCTCCTTAAAGTAAATAAAACTTTACTAACTAATATTTGACCTAACCACAGTGAGTCTCGGGTTCGAATTCTGCTAGGGGCAAATGTTTGTGTGAAGAACATAGGCATTTGTAATGGAGTCAAGTTTATTAAGAAGTATTTAAGTAGGTAATCCATTGCAACAAAGTTAATAAAGTGACTAGTTAAGCTAGAGGTTATAGTTATCAGAATTTAAAGAATCCACTCTTTGTTTTTTCGGATGGGTCTTCGCTGTTTTCAGCGGCAGAAAGCTACCTCTATAACTTAACCGGACTATTGTTGGAACGGATGGCTCACACCACGAGAATCCACACTATGGCGTTGTAGTGCTGGCCTAGAAAATTACTTTCCCATCTATTCGCGCAAGTATCCTAAGCAGCAACATACGCGACATTTCGAAAAAATAACAAGCACAGTTTTACCACGAACAGACAAATACAACATAGGCTGGGATTATCTTACTAGAAACGTCATGTAACTTACACTTAAACAGTTAAAACCATCGTTTTCTTGTTCAAAACCTGAACAAAAACAATGTTTCAAATGACCATATGAAAAAGCCTTATCTTGTCAGCTTGTAGAGCAGCCGGTTTAATTTGATTCAACCGCTTCACGCCATTCTGACTCTTATTCCGTTGAAATAAGCGTCTCGACGTGGATGCATATATTGTGTTCTTTGTCCCTACGGTGACCCGTTTGTCGTGCTTGTTATATTTTTATTTTCCAGGGTGAAAGGTTGCGAATGGCGTATGTATAGTCACTTAGGGATAGAGTTGAGTGATGAGTGGTAGCTTTTGGCTTTATAGAAGCTAAGTAGATGACCATCATTATGTGAGTATCATTTGTAGATAATAATGGTAGGTAGGCTATGTGCTCAAACACCGGTGGTCGCGGGTTCGAATCCCGCGGGGAACACTTTCACTTTGTGTTGGTTTTCCCAGTTTGGTTGCATTGCAGGCTGGAATCACCTGATTGCCTGATAAGAATGATGTTTCCCGGCTTCGGAAGGCAAGTTAAGCCTTTGCTCCCGACTATGATCCAAATGGTCTGGTTTCCCTTGTAAGCGTTACGTAGGTCATACGACAGTCGCTCCATTGTAATAACCAGGCTAGTCAATTCAGAATAATAGTCGTAGCGTACTCTGGGCTCCGAGGCAATGGCCAAGGATGCAACCGGGATAAGCGCTAGGATGATGAATGGTAGGCTCCGTGTAAGGACAACTAAGTATTGTATAATCGCATAGGTCAGATACGCACAGAGAACGTGGTTTAAGTTAAACCTCGTTCATTACTATTTTAATTTTTCCAATGAAACATCGTTTGGAGATTAATTTTATGTAAACATTATTTTATTTTATTTTCATTTTTGCGTTTTTGGGATCTTTTGTTTTATAAAAATCTATACGTTACGAGAGATAATGAAATTAGTTAAGCTATCAAATTCTCTCTGAAAGTCAACTAAAAATAAACTACATGTTTGGCCATCAAAACTTCCTCGTTCTTTTAAAGTTAACATTTGTCTTTGGCCCAAAGAACCTTCCGATGTCCAGTAATTTGGACCAACTCGGACAATTTGTAAGTTCTGACAAGATCGTATTAACACAAGTTTTAAGTGTTCCGTGAGTGGAACACGGTATTTTGTGGATACACTTCGGAAACTGCTATGGAATGGCCTGAAAGTTTGATAAACTACCTGAGTATTTCATGTCGTGCTCATAACTAAAAGAGAGGGTTTGCAAGACTTGCCATCATGTGAACTGGTTATTTACCACTTACTGAAGTTGAAATAAATAAAACCGTTTAAAAACAAACCTTCCGAGAGAGAATTTTTTTGACTTCCTCATTTCGGCATTATAATGTTTGGTCTACACCCTTGATAGCATCGGTTACGAGATTCGCAATCAAAAGCTCGGCATACTTAGCAATTTTTTGTTGGATAAGTGTCCTTTAAAGATGACCTTTTAATAGGGTCGCAAATTCGCAATTAAAGTTGTATGCTTGCCTGCCTTCTGGAGTGACATTACAATGGGAGATTGTTAGGCTTGTCTACAAAAATACGTATATACATAGTTACCTAATTTCTACATATTTACTGCCTTTACCATCCTTACAGCCGTGGTGACTTTTGTCATATTTTTTTTAAATGAAACACAACGGCTTTTGGTAATTATAATGAGGGGGTGTGCCATTGCCCTCTCTGTTTTAGACACTTACATACTCTAAGTAAGTAAGTGTGCAATGTTCTTCACCAATTTTTCTTACCTCTTTACATAAATCTTTAAAAATCTACGAGCAGCTTTCCTTAAGCGTGAAATATCATATCATACTCATGGTGTGTGGATTAAACCGCTGGGAGCTCCCTCTTAAAGGTCAATCGACTCATTTCCGGGCTCTATTCTCTACGGTACGTCAAGGCCCCTATATTGACAAGAATTTGCTCATATCTTGGCTTAATGGGACACTTGAGTGTATAATGTGTCACACGCAAAACTTTATGGAGTATTGTCAGAACAGTATACATTTATGTCCAGTGGGTGAGCGGGGCATCGCCCATATAAAGTTTCAGATGATTTCATTTGTATTATTTTGCGTTTCGTTGTCCACAAGGACCCATCATATATCTTGGTTACAAATGGCTTATTTATTTATTTATTTATTTAAACTTTATTGCACAAAATAAAATTAGTACAAAAGGCGGAATTAATGCCTCATGGCATTCTCTACCAGTCAACCTTAAGGCAAAACAGAGAGTGAGTAGGCTTACGTGGCTTACGTCCAGATAGTTTTGCAGGTTAATATTTATCGACCAGACCAGACAAACAAATAAATCTCACTCACAACCTTTTTATTTTGAGTTTCAAAATTTAAAACACGGTGCTTATTCATTTATCGATCAAACAATGCAGCCAAGTGAATGAGTCACTAACACCTACTCTTGTTTGTTTTCCAAGCCGCTAGAAAAACAGTTTTCCTAACCCATTAGGGATATGTGCAGCACACCGAGTAATTAAATCGTGTAAAAGTTGGTAAGTTAATACCGACGGTTTCTGCCCTGCCGCACTATAACCGCAGTTGCAAACTATAGACGTTATCTGAACTAAGTTTGTTATTTACTAATATTAGTTTGCAACACTGTGATGCTGGTTTGTGTAAACGTATTAGAATATGTTCTAGTTGAAACCACTCTGACATTTTTGTCGCGATTACCTTGGTACTATTTTTTTTTGTAACTGTGTAATTAACTAATAACTAAACAAAATTACTGAACAGTTTACGGGGATAGATAGTATTCTTATCCTCCTATAGTCGTATTCCTCATTACTGAGGGTCGTGATCATTGAATGAAAATGAAACACACAACAAATCTCTTGGCATTTTAATGGAGAGGTTTGAAATTGCCTTCGCCATTTCTCACACTTACTGGCACTGTGTAGGCTTTCCTTCACCGTACAGCAGAAAGGAAGTTCATAGAATTTGTACAGTATTCTTATACTCATATTAGTTAAGTTCGTTTGTTGGGGTGAGACTCCACCAATGCGGGGATGTACCGTAAGTAGCCAATTGGATTTCATTTCTGAGATGGTCACGTTTCGATCTATTGGCTGCTTAAGACACATTTCCGCTCCGCTCGAACCTCTCCGCTTTGGTGGAGCCTCAACCTTCATTTTACGGAGGTAAAATAATAAGATCCTTAATTAATAGAAGTTCTAAGTTCTACAGTAAGTGCAGACGGAAAACATCATCAGGAAGTCAAACATTTTCTTATCTTTCAATTCGGCCCGACTTTCTTGAATGGAAGTTTGATCGCGACAAACTTTACGTTCCAAAAATATTTGCTCGGGTCAGTGTTAAGTTCAGACTCTTTTTGACGGTGGTAAAGACTTATAAAGACTCATTTCATTACCTAAGCTTGAACTGGGTGTAAGTCGTTAGCAGAAATCGTAACGTGCACAGCGTCGGCTTCCGTCGCAGCCATATTTCTAATGGCAAGAGATTTCCGAAGTTAGTTTTACGAGTTTGTATGTTGCTAATTTATCCAGACGGTTAATGCCCTGAGTATGTTATAACGTATTGTTGCACTACAACAGCTGCAAATCAATTCATCCCTGCTAGGATGCGAAGGAAACAGAAGGACCTTCTAGTCTCTTATTCCGAACTCTACACACGGCTGCAGGCCTTTTTTTTATCGTCTGGAAAATGCTTTGACGCATACCCGTTAACCACGGAACTTAGCCTATAAAACAAAAGAAAGGGAAACGTTGTTGCCCAAGGAGGCAATATGTAGAGGCGTGAGGTTTAACTGCTGTCATTAGTGTATTTTGACATATCGGTCAATGTCATGTAAATATTCACCAATCACGTACCATAGACCCATTGCCTACCTACTGCCCTCTAGCGGGTTTTTCATTTGCGAAACCCCTCATTTTTGACCCCTCGGATCTCTTAGTCGCTACTTACGACATCCACAGAGTCAATGAGGTAGTACTCGAACTCAAACTACATATTCTACGCCAACACTATACGTTTTAAGTATTTTATTGACACTCTAATGGTATTACAGGGTGAGATTTAATAACTAGTTCTTAGAAAGCCATATATCCAATCTAGATAAGACAACAAACTCTAGGGCGTTAATAGATCCTAAATAAATACAATTTTCCACACAATCCCACAATTCACTGTAAATAGCACTAACAATAATGCTAATGTAATCTTGTCTACGTGTCTCCGCCATCTTGAATATTAAATATTTGTTTACGTCGTGAGTGATTCCGCGCAAATTGAAAGGAAAATAAGACAATGTTTGCCAAACAAGCTGCGAGCAACTTGCGAATCGGAGGCAAATTGAGTTGTGTGAGTTATTGTGGGAAAGGTGATAGGGCTGTCCGTAATAAAAATAAATAAATAAATGCCTTGGACTAACACACCAATTGCCTAGCCCCAAACTAAGCTCGAAGCTTGTACTATGGAAGCTAGGGAACGGATAGACATACTTAAATACTTTTATAAACATCCATGACTCGAGTACAAATGCCGGTGTTCATCACAAAAACATTTGCCCCTAGCGGGATTCGAACCCGCGACCCTTGGTTTTGTAGCCACTCGACCAACGGGCCTGTCAGATACTACTACTAAATACTACTTATTTATTTATTTATAAAGAACTGTTGTTAGCTACAAGAAAATTGGCATCAACGAACGGTTTTTCTGTAAGCACAACCTTTAGGTTAGGTTTAGGTTTAAAGATATTTATTCTCAAAAAAGACAAATAGTCACTTACATGAGAACAACATTTCTTAAATTATAAGTGTGATGTTCGTCACTATTCACACTAAACACTAAACTTATATTTAAATTTGTCATAATATTAATAGTTTTCGACAATATGTTGGCTAAGTTTAATTTTAAACACATTAAACGAAGTTACACTTTTAACCCTCTACTGCATATGGGCCCATATATGGTATGGCGATTTTATTGTTGTTTTATTTCCAAACAAATAATAACAAAACCATTTTATGTTCTTTAACCCATGGAATGGGTAATTAGTAATAACAAAACCCAAAAACTTTGTTTATATTTTAATCATATTTAAAAATAATTATAATTTTGTGCGGGAGGTCAGCGAAACAAAAGACGAGTGCTCAACATAAGTTTTTGAGTATCGAAAACTAAAAGAAAACGTGAGTATTTGTAAAAAAGAAAAATATATTTATACAGGTCATACCGTCTTCTTTGCCTACCAAAAATTATTTTCTCACTTTTTGCTTATTTTCTATACTTTTCATCCACTTTTATGTCGATACCATATATGGGATCATATGCGCTACGACGAAAAGTTCAGTAAGACATTACATTGTAATTATTAAACTAATTTCTAGTAAAATTTACTTACAAGACCGTTTTCAGTTCATTACATAACAAATTTAACATCTAAAAGTAGAAAAAAATATTTTCATACTTTTAAATTGATTTTTGATAATAATGTATACGGACATGCCTATAAAATTCCAGAATATTTGTTTTTTTAAAAGTCTCAATTATTTTTTCTTGTAAATACATGTAATGAAAAATACTAATTCAATCTTTAGACTAAAAAATATTTGAAAAAATATAAAAAAACGCGACTAATCGCCTAAAAAAAATTTTTTTTATATGAAAATAAGAGTCGTAAATGAAAATTTTGCGATTTTTCTTTTAATTATCAATATTTTCAATATAGCAAACAATAAAGCGTAAAATTTTCTATAAAACTAATTTTGGAAATTATTTCCCTTACATTATTTGATATTACATTATGAATATTGTACTAACGAGTTTTCGTCGCAGTGCATACGAGCCCATATATGGTATCGTAGATTTTTTTCTACATTAAACAACTTAATTTATTTTTTCGACTTTTTTTGTCTTAATCTTACCGTAATAAAGCAATATCCATGAAGAAAAAATTTTTTTTTCATCTCCTTCATAATTCATGCAGTAGAGGGTTAATAGCTGAGGGCAATTTGTTATGTTAGGTTAACGTGCAAATATGTACTAACTATGTGGATATTTACACGAAAATATCAGTTTAAGTGTTAATAAACCAAACATAGAGAATGTTTGTCTATTTCTATAGTTTTAGAACAAGTGTTGCCTAACTCATAGGGTTATGCCTTTGATTTATTATTATCCCCCCCCCCCCCTTTCTTCGAGGACCCTGTCCAGGAGAAACCCGAAGACGACAAGTGTGATAATTATGTATAAAGATTTATAGAAGAAAATAAACCTAGTTCATGTGGATAATTGGAGAAATACTAAATGGCGCCACAACTGGGTAGCTCTGCGAAAAACATCAATTTTATGAGGTGACAACCCTAAAGTAAACTTCATTACTTTGTCACAAGTACCACCGGCCAATTGTATCATCTTGAAGCTTTAGTTGGCTCGTAACTTAATCAATTATATGATTTGCCTGTTCAACTCTCCTGAACCTGTGACATTTGCTTTACAGTTTGAACTCTATATTTTTTAATAATTATTAGGATGAAGGATTTGACTTTTGTAAGTATGTTTGAAAGGATGGAGTCAAGTTTGAGCCAATTTTCCGCCTTGTCTTGGGGGAGTGGACAGGTCGTTGGTGGGACTCCCGGTGGGTAACACTGCTCCTGGGAGTGTGCCCCAGGGGTTTAACACTTGCATTAAAATTTTTGCAGGCCGGTTTGATAATTATAGGCTAAGTGCTCAAGTTGTGCTTCTTTGAAGTGGCCTACTTCTACATGCCTAAGGCCACCTTTCTTAAAAGAGGGCAGTGGCTATTTATCTAAGAAAAACATCATATTCCCACGACACACCATCATGCTCTCGAGGTCGAGTTTGTTAATAAATAAATTAACACAGCTGGAGAATATTGCTTGAGTTATAAATTTTGCCCTACCAATACTTACCGAGCGAAAACTTGGCTACGAAAGTGTTGGTTACATGAATAATTAAAGCCTCATACATGTACCTATAAGGCTTATGTTAAGCTGAAAGTATGACAATGCCTTACATAAGCCGAGTGACGCGTGTTTTACTAACGATCACGAGATATCTCTCGTTTGCGTGAATTATTTTAGGAATGAGGCTAACGACGGTTTGGCTAATGATTAGACATATTTTCTACTCGAATATTTTTTGGAATATTTTTCATCCACCTCTTGATGTTCAAACAAAGCAAGCTGACAACGCTAATTTAAATAGTGACTGAGCTAAAAAATTTGCTTATTTTAATACTTGTTGTCATGGCCATCACTTTGAGTAGTATTAATAAATACATAAATAAATTCACTTGACTAATACACCAATTGCCTAGCCCCAAACTAAGCTCGAAGCTTGTACTATGGATGCTAGGGAACGGATAGACAATCTTATAAACTCATTTATAAACACTAAATACTCAAGAACAATGCAAATGTTCATCACACAAAAATGTTAACCTAGCGGGCTTTGAACTCACGACCTTTTGTTTTGTAGCCAGGGTCTTAGACCACTAGACCAACGGGCCTGTCAAAAAAAAACGCATTTAATATTTGATCATGATAACATTGTTTATTTGCGAATGAATTTATAAAAGCCACATACCTATTTAGTTTATGTTAAGCTGAAAGTATGAGGTATGAGAATGCCTAGACATAAGCCGGTAGACATGTGACGTGTGTTAATTCTCGTCTGAAATACTCGTTCCATTACCCGTCCCCCCACGGCAGGAGTTATCTCGTTTGCGTGAATTATAGAGGTCCGTGGCTAACGATGGTTAGGCTTGTAATCACCACTTTTTTAATTCTGAATATTTTGTGACCTTTTTGTCTAGACGCATTGTTAAAATATTTGCAAATAATTTTTGACTATTTTTGTAACCAGTTGGAATTCTGCGATACTTGATAAACATACTCACATTGGAGTTGCTGAAAAAAATCTTTCGCTTATTTTTGTTTTTATTTCGTTTATTTATATTAGCCACGTTTACGTCATTTTTTGGGATATTACTTAAAGGCCAAGTTGTATTTACTGAAGTCTGCCTGCCGGTAAAACTGCTTTTCCTAGAGATTATTTTATGACAAATCCAAATCCTGTTGACACTAGATAAAATCTTCCCAACCAAGTAATCTGGCAAGGGGTCTTCAGATCACGAATTCGAGAGATAGGTGAGATAGACAAAACCACCTGAGTTATTTTTCAAAAAGAAGGCTGGCTCGTCAGTTCTTTGACGTAATATGAATTTCGCTTTAGGTTATGTTTTATGTCATATGCGCATAAAAATCATATTGGTAAAAAGGAAGTATATTTGAATGCATGCCTAAGATATCTTTCATTTCAGATTCGCCTAAGGCTACGTTTAAATCAGGGATGTTACGGAGCTTCGACTCCGGTTCCGTTAAGTCGGAACTTCCGATTAATATTACACCTTCGGTTCCGACTTCGGTTCCGATACTTTTCAGTCGGAGGTTGAATCGGAGGTCGAAGCATAATAAATATCGGCGACGGCCTGGGTCGAACGTTCTGAACAGGTTTATCCATGTCGCGCGGATCTCCCCCGACTCCCGCTCGTGCGTTCTGTCGTCTATTATTTTTTTCACTTATTAGTTTGTTAACTGCCTCCGTGGTGTAGTGGTTAGAGCGCTGTGCTCAAAAACTACGAAATCCGAGGTCATGGGTTCGAATCCCGCGGTGAACACTTTTACTTTGTGTTGGTTTTCCCAGTTTGGTTAGGACATTGCAGGCTTGAATCACCGACTGATTGTCCGATAATAATGATTATTCCGTGCTTCGGAAGGCACGTTAAGCCGTCGGTCCCGACTATGATCCAACTGGTGTGGTTTCCCTTGTGGTTACGGAGGTCAGACAACAGTCGCTCCATTGTAATAACCAGGCTTGTCAATTCAGGATCATAGTCGCAGCGTACCCTGGGCTCCAAGGCAATGGCCGAGAATGCAACCGGGAGAGGCGCAATGATGATGATGATGAGTTTGTTACGCACGCGACACGTTCTCAAGGTTATTTATCGTGTCCACCAGGCTCCGTGGCTAGTGAACAACTTTTTAGTGGAGCTGGTCTTATCTACAGCTCGTTAAGAAATTGGACGGAGACAAAGCTTCAAAACTTTTGTTCGTGAAGTATAATACACTTCTTTTGGAGTCGATAAATTCGATTTAATTTATTAATTATTTGGAAACATGCAAATAATTTTGTTTTTCGTTCGTTAAATTTTATAATTTCACTTTTTTTTTTCATATTTCACTTCCTTGCGTTTAATTAATATAATAAATGAAAAAGGTTAAGCTATATTTTGTCCTTAAATAAAATATCTCTCTATTGCCACTACTTCTGACCCCACCTCCGCCTCCGGTTCCGACTCCGACTCCGGTTCCGACTCCGACTCCGAAAAATAAAAACAAAAAACTCCGACTCCGACTTCGATTCCGATATGACACCTCCGTTACATCCCTAGTTTAAATCTATACTGACATATAAAGCTGAAGAGTTTGTTTGTTTGAACGCGCTTATCTCAGGAACTACTGGTCCGATTCGAAAAAATATTTTTGTTTTGGTTAGTCCATTTGACAAAATCCACGCGGACGAAGTCGTGGGCGGCCGCTAGTTTAAAAATAAAATGCTGTATTTTCAAAGCCTCTTTTTCACAACAGCGCCGTGTTTTGCATGATCTGCCTGCTCCCGTTAACCTTCCGTGGCAGCTGACGCACGCTTATCTCGCTTGCGTAAGTTATTGAGAACCACGCGTTCTGCGTTAGCGTGGTGGCGGAGGGTTAAATTATTTTCATCTCGGATGGAGTACTTTTTGTTGTGATTTCATTGATATTGGTATGCCAGTAGTTTTTGTATCTGACATTAATTAATCTGTTAAGTCTTATCCCTAAAGTTTTGTACATAAAAATCAAGTTTGACATAAAATTTATGTAGGGAACTCCATAGACTATGAATATTAAAATAGGTATCACAAAAGCCACACAGTCTAGAAACTCTAAAATATTTCAATATACCGCCTTCCTTCTAAAGTATGAAAAGAACAACATTCACTCATTCCATTGTTAATTTACTAAGTACCAACCACTTCAGCTGGGTACTTAGTGAAATTACACATAAAAATGCCTCGTCACGTTCTTATTAAGACGGAGTGTGCAATTTGCCACCTGTCGGGGACGTGTCGCAGCCCTGTTTCAATGTCACCACTAAACAGGGTACTTAGAGGTCATTCAACCTGGTAAAAGTTATTCGTGGCCATTTTATTCTTGGCTGTTGTTAGATAAATGTGTGATACTCGACTTGATTGGTTCATTTTAAAAACACGAACAGAAATTACAAACATTACATTATTAGTGTGGTTCGTGATATACTCGTATATTTATGACATCAGCACACTATTTCAAAAGTTTCACTTACATAATATACAATACACGGTACCTAGTGGATTGCGATAGACCGATGATGGTAATATCTATTATTGCTTTTTCCAAGGTACTCTCATGACAAGGGCTCATACGATAGCAAAAACTCGTTTATAAACCTACTTATTTATTAGCAACATATTGATAGAGTTATTTTAATAAACAACTACACCCCTTAAAATATATTTTTACGAAATAACTGTATAGTCCCCGCAACGCTTACGGGTTAGAAATATCTAATGTTTATAAACAATCTAAACGGAGTACCTACCCTACGACATTAACATTCAACTTTAACCCTTCCAACGTTCGCGAGAATTCTCTTATATTAAACATGTTTGAATTAGTTACGTAGTCTGAGCGTGTGCAATTTACAAGAACAACGTGCATCTGGGGATATTATTACTGAGAATGGATCGTAAATCAACTGTGTATGAGTATGAGTGAGGGTGTTTTGGCAACATGTTGCGTTTTAGGGTTGGAGACGGAATATTTCTTGGTTTTCCTCTATTGCATTTTATGAATTTCTTTTTCTGCTATTTTTAAGAAGAAAACGAGGAATAAGATCTGACTTTACAGACGACTCGCGAGCAAAATTTTCGAGCAACAAGCAAAAGTCTACAAAGCCATTCATAAGGAATTTTGTACGCAAAATGGCAATATTTTAACTGTAACTGAATTCTATGAATAGAAAACCTAGATTATCTTCCGACCCTGGATTTGCAGCCCAGACCCCTGTCCCTACTACCGCTATAAAATGTGACTTTGAACATTATTAAAACAACAGTTTTACTGCTCTCAGATGAATTCCTGACAAAGTCAGAACAAAGTCCTAAAGAAACAATGCAGTATCTATAAGAGCATCTGGAATTTATTGGAAAGTTCAAGCAAACACTGGTCTAATGGTCACTTGCATTTAGTTCCGAGCTATCTAGGGTATTAATTTACAATAATAAATTAACATGGCTCCATAAAATAATAAACATACCAATTTCATTTAAAATAAGTCAGTATAATATGTACTCAAGATAGCGCGTTACCATTTTCAAATAACTAATTCCAAGCTTTTGAAGAAACTGTCGATGTAAACTTCTTCAAAAACAATCTGACATTTTCTTCTTCATAAAATAAACTCATAGTTTAATATTTCAACTTTTAGACTTCCATCTTACTCGTATCTCAGGCATTGCTGAGATTAACCAACTAAAATTTAGTGTAAAACTTTCGGACCACCTGCATTTCCTACAAGTTTAAAACAACATTGCGAGGCTCCTAAATCAACTATTCATAGAATGTTCCTAGTTCTTCCTCGGAAGTTTGCGCCCAAATACCGTAGGCAACCGAGTTTGAATAGCCCAATAGCCCCAATCTATTAAGTTGGGCGTATGACATGCCCTAAATCTCCATATGCACTAATATCTGAGACTATCGCAGCTAAATCCGTAGGACGTCCGTATGGCAATGATGTTACGATTCATTTTCGTTTGCAGGAGCTGGTAGATTCAGTCGATTCAGGATTTAGTGCGGCCGTATTTTACGCACGGAGGTCTTCATTGTTTGAGACGTGATGATATATTGTGGTGCCTTTAACCGAGACTTGTTAGATTAAACGGTAACAAAAAAAATGTATTATGCTAAAATGTGAGGAAACTTAAATATGAAAATATGTTGTTCTCATAGTTCTTTTTGATTATGAGAACGAATTTACTCGCCGTAGCTACCGACCCAAAACACAATAAGCCCCTGCGATTTTCTTGGTACACTTATTTCCTTTTTTGCTTGATTTTTCTAGCGTTTTGTCTATGAAAACATGCCAACCCCATCGTAGCCAATTATAAATAATTATTATCAGTTCTAGATATAATTACCTAACAATCTATAGAAGGCTTATTAATAATTTATTTATTTATTTTATTATCTATAGAAGGCTACTGCAACTTTCGCATTAGGGGTGCTGAGACAGCTCTGAACGAGACTTACATCTAATCAATTCAATTTAGAATCGTCCATATGTGTCTCTCGTTCTTCCCAGCTCTTTACACATTCCTTCGCCACACTTATGAAGGAAGAGACAGCTGCTTTTGCCTAGAGAGGGAAAAACTTGGACTGTTTAAATAGATTAGCCTGCATCAGGCATGATGATAACAAATATTAACAAGAGTCATTACATATTTGAATTATGATTATAGACAATTAAATAGAGAAATTTCTCTATTGGATTCAATACTACCCAGCCCATTATCGCAAACAAAAATAACTCGAAAGATAAACCACAGAAAAATAAAGTTCTTCATACAAATTACGGCTTCAACTGCTTGGAAGCCATTGCGCTATCGGTTTCCAATAACCGCTAGTCCGGTCATTTAATAATTTCCTGGGACTGTCGCGAGGCTTAGTGTCCGGAAATGTCCGGGAAATAGTAAGAGTGCTAGGCAGTGTTGTCGCCTAAAGGCCGGCTGAGAAGTACTTGCACTCTGTTTGTGAATTTTTGTCTTAGACACCGAACAGTACAGTCATGAGCACCTGTACACAAACACATGCAAATATGAATTTTACTGCGTTGACATAA
The DNA here is from genome assembly GCA_958496325.1 of Nomophila noctuella. Lineage (NCBI taxonomy): Eukaryota > Metazoa > Arthropoda > Insecta > Lepidoptera > Crambidae > Nomophila > Nomophila noctuella. Next base: position 2,926,278 of record OY292498.1, read on the forward strand.
GAGTGAAATGAACATTTCATGAAATGAATTCTGTCATAACTAACATAAAATCATCTACATTTCAGAATAATAATAATTGCATCCACCCAATAATGTGAAAAGGGAAGGTTTTAAAGGGTTTGAAAAAAGAAACCTTAATCTACATCAATTATACTTCCGCCTCAAAGAAATGTAGACGATTTCAGACGATTTGACTATTTCATGAAATGTTCATTTCAACGATATGGCCACGACATATACATGTTGGTGCTCATGACTGTACGTAGGTACATGCTAGCTTAAGTGACTGTGGAAGTCTGTCTGAATATTAAAATATTAACACACATATGTATATGTTTTGATAGAGGCTAATCTAAAATTACAGACACAACGACACCTGAAGTCTTGAATTATTGTATGATATCCAATTGAAAAGTAAGCTCCACATACACTTCAAATCAGTAACATCACAATCGTGCTACGTTTCAATCAATTTAGAAAAAAGAAAATATGTTTAATAAAAATATTGTATTTATTGTGTTACTGAGATATTGAAGTTAATTTTATTCTCTCAGAGAGACGAACTTCTTAGCTATCCATGGATTCTCCGTGCGGTTACCGGGTCCATCGCGTGGAACAGAGAGGAATGTCAGTCGGCGCCTGACAGTTTTAAAATACAGATAATTGTGTATGCTACTGATATAAAGAAAATATGTTTAATATAGAACAGAAGCGTGCAAACCATAAAGGACATAGCTTCTAAATGGAATATCGTATCTCCCTTCATATTATCTAGTATTTATGACTCGTATTACTTTGGTTACGCTTAGTTTTCTTATTTTAAGCTTATTTTTATAAAATGTATGTGTTACGGTAGCTCAGTTTGAACTAGGTTGCACTTGGAACTACGTGTGAAATAAAACACCGTAGTTGATCTGGTTGAACTGTTTGTACTAGAATGAACTATGATCTAAGTATTTACAGATTGACCTTATCAGATAACGATAGCTAGATAACAATGAATTCCGTTGACCTATATACTAGACAAAAAACGAAACGCTACCGCGTAGCAAATAAGTACAGCGACATCTAGCGGTTTTGTTCTGAACTAATTTGACCTATGCTTGGATGTGCTAATTAAGGGTGAATATTGACATTTTATAACAAGTTGATTTAAATGAACTATAGAGGGAGTCACTGTCATGAACAGTATGTACATACCTTAATAAGGTACATAAGTAAGTGCCCAAGCACAGGTGCGCTTTCTGTTTCCTTACTATTGTTGCTCGTTGGGACAGGTTTCTCACACGATCCTAGAGATTAGATGCTAAAGCAACTGTTTTACGTGTTTGCCGAGCACCAAAGCACAATTAGGTACAGCACTCATTTTCAGGTTCAGTAGTTACGGTGTGAAAGCGGAACAAACAAACAGACAAACACACTAGTAAGGATTGTATGTACGTACACTGTGATATTCAATAAAATATTTAGTTCAGGGCGTCCCATTACCACTGTATCAAAGAGAAAGGCACAATAATAGACAGTATATTGCCAATTGGATCCACCCCAGCATGCACTACCTTCGTCATACTTGTAGGTTACGATGTCAAGGAAACGCCAGTTATTCTCAGCTTATTCCAGTTTTATATGCTGTAAATTTGAGGAACAAGAAGGTTCCAATACGGTACATAAACCGATTACGATGTTTCGAATCCCGTGGGATTGATAGATTTTAGGAAAATGCAAGTACACACGGTAGTGTAAATGTAGGTACGTTTGTGTACACATTCTAAACCGATTCAAAAATGAAAAAGTATTTGGTGTTTAAATATTTTAAGAATATAATGTTATCTAGCTTTGAGATGATTCGCAGCAAAACTTTATTGTTTACCTCAGGTATTGACGAATGGTGGGGACATCGTGAACAAAATCTATGCGTCAGCTGGCAGGCAAGGGGACGTATATTTTTTTTTTTTTGTGTTCCAACGTATTTAATGACACGTTTTATTCTAGTCTACACTAAACGGCAATTTTTAAAAATAGTTCAATAGGCCGCAACTGTTGTCCGTGGATAACAGTGCGTATAAGGAGATTTTTCTTCTAGGTGTCTACTCTATACGTAGTAGAAATACCTCAAACTTCAATGAGTTACCACAACCAATCCGCATGTTAAACCAATCACATGCCCTGCATATCGCAAACCGCGGAAAATACAGGCGTGTTTCGTAACTCGCCGAATGGAATTGTCACCGCATACGACCGCAATTTGACGAGTTTTGTCCGCAAATGATGTAAAAATGCAGACGGCTTTCGTAAAACAATAATCGGTACATCGCATAAAGCAAAGTCGCTTTCTTTTGTCTCATGCGTTTTTTTTTATCATATACTACTCTATCTTTTATATCTAAGAAGAAGTTCAATGTTTGTAATACGAGTACACGCACAAAATAGTGGATATTATGCGAAGACGGAGCGAACGCCTAGTGAAATATACATACGTGCAAAATTTTAATGTTTAATTTAGTCTATTCCTTTTAACATTATCCTATGTTAAAATATTTAAACTTTCAGGAAAATGTAAGACCCAATCTTGCTATCCAATCGGTCTAGATTATGTCCGGAAAAAACTAGATTAATTAAAATTGGTTCGGATACATTTCCAATCTATGTAGGTACTTTAAGAACGTGTAATTATTTTAATAAGCCCTCCGAGATTGGACTCACTCGTCGTACGAAGAACGGATTCAATCTCGCCGTGGAGCGATTCCTCTGGCCTATTTCCCGTACGGCAGACATCCCGGGTTCCGCGCACTTCCATTTGCTAGCTAAGATTGTCATTTGCGCTGCATAATGCATATATGAAAAGTTTGCAACTGATTATTGCATCTTGTACATTGTAAAATCTAAGCATTTAGTAACCGCATAATGCATATATGGAGAGTTTGCAACTTAGCGGACTCTGGACTCCAAGGCAATGGCCGAGGATGCGACCGGGACAAGCGCTATGATGATAATGATGATGATGATGGAGATTTTGCAACTGATGATTGCATTGGTCTTGTGTATTGTAAAATCTATGCATGTATTTATATTGAATGCAAAGATTCAATTGTTATTCTTTGTTTTAAAATTTCAAGTTTCGGCGTGGCTTATCTTAATTTCAAATTCCAATAGATCTAGTCCAAAAATAAAACTTCATAAGTACTAAAATGTAATCGATTCAGGTACATTTCCAATCAGCTTTAAGAAATCTCGCAATCCAATCGTTCCAGATCTAAATTAAAATAATAATATTCTAAAATTAAATAAATAAATAATAAGCCCGCTGAGATTGGACTCACTCGTCGTACGAAGAACGGATTCAATCTCGCCGTGGAGCGATTCCTCTGGCCTATTTCCCGTACGGCAGACATCCCGGGTTCCGCGCACTTCCATTTGCTAGCTAAGATTGTCATTTGCGTTGCATAATGCATATTTGTAGAATGTGGATCTGATTATTGCGTCTTGTACATTGTATAATCTATGCAAGTATATTATATGCAAAAAAAAAATCAACAGTTACTCTCGGTTTTAAATTTCAAGTTTCTAGAAATGCTCTTTTTTATCGTAGAGGCGACAAACGAGCTAGCGGGTCACTTGATGGTAAACAATCAACTCCACCCATGGACAATTGGACATTGGACATCCGCGACACCAGAGGTATCGCCAATGCGTTGTCGGCCTTTAAGACCTCATAACGTCCCCAACTGAGCTCTGGCGACCATATTCACATACATAGGTAGGTACCACAATACCTTACCTTTATTAAAATAAAACTTCGTACTAAAATTAAATCAGTTCGGATAAATTTAAAATCTGCTTCTAATTCCAAACGTTCCAGACGAAAACTAAAAAAAACTTCTAAAATAAAGTTACTTTGGATACATTTCCAATCTACTTTAAGAGCGTGTAATTATTTTAATAAGCCCGTCGAGATTGGACTCACTCGTCGTACGAAGAACGGATTCAATCTCGCCGTGGAGCGATTCCTCTGGCCTATTTCCCGTACGGCAGACATCCCGGGATTCCGCGCAGTTCCATTTGCTAGCTAAGATTGTCATTTGCGTTGCATAATGCATATTTGTATAGTGTGGAACTGATTATTACGTATGTCTTGTACATTGTATAATCTATGCATGTCTATACTAATATTATAAAGAGGAAAGGTTTGATTTTTTGTTTGTTTGTTTGTTTGTATGAATTGAATAGGCTCCGAAACTACTTGGCAGATTTGAAAAATTCTTTCACTGTTGGAAAGCTACATTCACTCAGAGTAACATAGGCTATATTTTATCCCGGTACGGGAAGTAGTTCCCCCGGGACGCGGGTGAAACTGCGTGACGGGCCGCTAGTTTTTATATAAATTTCAAAAATTCAACAGTTACTCTATGTTTAAAAATTTCAAGTTCCGGGAAACGCCCTGCCTTAATCTCACATTCCAAAAGATCATGACTAAAAATAATACTTCAATCCGTTTTGATACATTTCCAATCTGCTTCTAGAAATATCATAACCCGATCGTTCTAGATCTTATCTAAAACAAAAATCTTTAAGAACTAAATCAGATCGGATACAGTTCAAAACTGCTTATGAACGTGTAATTATTTTAATAAGCCCGTCGAGATTGGACTCACTCGTCGTACGAAGAACGGATTCAATCTCGCCGTGGAGCGATTCCTCTGGCCTATTTCCCGTACGGCAGACATCCCGGGTTCCGCGCACTTCCATTTGCTAGCTAAGATTGTCATTTTAGCGTATAGGTAATGCATATATGAGACTTGAACTGATTATTGCCAATGTCTTGTGCATTGTAAACTCTAATGTATTTATATTAATTTCATAAATTCAACAGTTACTCTATGTTTAAAAATTTCAAGTTTGTGGAAATGCCTTACCTTAATCTCACATTCCAATAGATCTTGTCTAAAAATAATACTTCAATCCGTTTCGATACATTTCCAATCTGCTTCTAGAAATATCATAACCCAATTGTTCTAGATCTTATCTAAAACAAAAATCAGACCGGATACAGTTCAAATCTGCTTTAAGAACGTGTAATTATTTTAATAAGCCGCTCGAGATTGGACTCACTCGTCTCACGAAGAACGGATTCAATCTCGCCGTGGAGCGATTCCTCTGGCCTATCTCGTACGGCAGACATCCCGGGTTCCGCGCACTTCCATTTGCTAGCTAAGATTGTCATTTGCGTTGCATAATGCATATATGGAGAGTTTGCAGCTGATTATTAAGTCTTGTACATTGTAAGATCTATGCATTTATTTATATTGAATTCGTAATTCAACAGTTAATCTTTGTTTTAAAACGTCAAGTGCCGGAGAATGTCCTACCTTGGTCCTACCTTAATCTGACATTCCAATAGATCTCATCTAAAAATAAAACTTCAATCGGCTTAGATACATTTACTAACTAACCTGCTTCAAGAAATCTAGCAATCCAATCGTACTTGACCAACTCTAAAAAAAAACTTCTATAAAAATCAGTTCGGATACAGTTCCAATCTGCTTTAAGAACGTGTAATTATTTTAATAAGCCGGTCGAGATTGGACTCACTCGTCGTACGAAGAACGGATTCAACTCGCTGTGGAGCGATTCCTCTGGCCTATTTCCCGTACGGCAGACATCCCGGGTTCCGCGCTCTTCCATTTGCTAGCTAAGATTGTCATTTGCGTTGCATAATGCATATATGAAGCGTTTGCAACTGATTATTGAGTCTTGTATATTGTAAGGTCTATGCATTTATTTATATTGAATTCATTTGGGGAAATGCCTTACCTTAATCTCAGGGTGTTACCAGTCCAATCGGTTGGACTGGTAACATCATCGGATTGGACTGATAGTTTCTACCAGTCCAATCGATCGACCGTCGATCGACGGCAACGATCGATGGTAGAATGGAATAGTCTTGGTCGATCGAGCTGTTTCGCCAATCGATCAACGTCGACCGGTGCCATCGATCAGCAATCGATAGATTGGTTAGTCGACTGGTGTCCGTCGATGGCGTCGATCAGTAAAAGCTACCACACCAGTCAATCAACATTGAACGATGTCGATCGACAATCGATCGATTGGTGTGGTAACACCCTCACATTCCAATAAATCTAGTCTAAAAATTAAACTTCAATCGGTTCAGGCACATTTAAATCGGCTTCAAGAAATCTCGTATTCCGATCGTTCTAGATCTAAACTATAATTCCTCTGGCCTATTTCCCGTACGGCAGACATCCCGGGTTCCGCGCACTTCCATTTGCTAGCTAAGATTGTCATTTGCGTTGCATAATGCATGTATGGAGAGTTTGCAGCTGATTATTCGTCTTGTAAATTGTAAATCTATGTATGTATTTATATTGAACGCAAAAATTCAACAGTTGCTCTATGTTTTAAAATTTCAAGTTCCGGGAAATACCTTAAGCTCACTATATAATCTATGTTAATACGTATAAACCTTCATACTAAAATTAAAACGGTTCAGATACATTTTCCATCTGCTTCAAAAAAACTAGCAATCAAAATGTTCTAGACGAAATCTAAAAAAAAAAAACAGTTCGGATACATTTCCAATCTACTTTAAGAACGTGTAATTATTTTAATAAGCCGGTCGAGATTGGACTCACTCGTCGTACGAAGAACGGATTCAATCTCGCCGTGGAGCGATTCCTCTGGCCTATTTCCCGTACGGCAGACATCCTGGGATTCCGCGCACTTCCATTTGCTAGCTAAGATTGTCCTTTGCGATGCATAATGCATATATGGAGAGTTTGCAACTGATTATTGAGTCTTGTACATTGTAAAATCTATGCATTTATTTATATTGAATTCATAAAGTCAACAGTAACTCTATGTTTTAAAATTTCAAGTTCCGGGAAATACCTTAAGCTCACCATCTTGTATATACTATATAATCTATATTAATACTTATAAACCTTCATACTAAAATAAAATCGGTTCAGATACATTTTCCATCTGCTACAAAAAAACTAGCAATCAAAACTTTCTAGACGAAATCTAAAAAAAACTGTTCGGCTACATTTCCAATCTGCTTTAAGAACGTGTAATTATTTTAATAAGCCCGTCGAGATTGGACTCACTCGTCGCACGAAGAATGGATTCAATCTCGCCGTGGAGCGATTCCTCTGGCCTATTTCCCGTACGGCAGACATCCCGGGCATCCGCGCACTTCCATTTGCTAGCTAAGATTGTCATTTGCGTTGCATAATGCATATATGAAGAGTTTGCAACTGATTATTGCATCTGTACATTGCATGTAAATATATGCATACAATATATGCATATATTTATATTGAATTCAAAAAGTCAACAGTAACTCTATTTTTTAAAATTTCAAGTTTGGTGAAATGCCTTACCTTAATCTCAGGGTGTTACCAGTCCAATCGATCGACCGTCGATCGACGGCAACGATCGATGGTAGAATGGAATAGTCGTGGCCGATCGAGCTTTTTCGCCAATAGATCAATGTCGACCGGTGCCATCGATCAGCAATCGATAGATTGGTTAGTCGACTGGTGTCCGTCGATGGCGTCGATCAGTAAAAGCTACCACACCAGTCAATCAACATAGAACGATGTCGATCGAAAATCGATCGATTGGTGTGGTAACACCCTCACTTACCAATAAATCTAGTCTAAAAATTAAACTTCAGTCGGTTCAGGTACATTTACAATCTGCTTTAAGAAATCTCGCAATCCAATCGTTCTAGATCTAAACTATAATTCCTCTGGCCTATTTCCCGTACGGCAGAAATCCCGGGAATCCTCGCACTTCCATTTGCTAGCTTGCGATTGTCATTTGCGCTGTATAATGCATATTTGTAGAGTGTGGAACTGATTATTGCGTATGTTTGCGCATTACATAATAAATACAATTTACTAGGTATACAATTTACTAGGTAGGAACTTACTTCCAAAATTCTACCTCACATTAACCGAAAAAATATTTTTGTGACAAGGTTTATTATTTTTAATTATTTTTTCAAATATTCTTAAATGAAACTTTACTGAGATTTTAAGCAAGTATATCAGGTTCAGGTACTAGGATGTTCCTATTCATACTTCATTAAGCAGTTGGGATGTTGTTAGGCTTATAATGATAACATAATAAGCTAAATAGGTTGGTTTAGTTGATTGCTGCGTATGATCAGTATTCTTTTGTACTAATCGAGCTGTGTTCCCAAATCTGAGCAAAGATTTTAAGCCCTGCTTTCACTAGAAATCTCCATTTTAGACGACTTGTTTATTTCCCGTGATGTGTAAAAAGCTTTACATAAGTATTCAATAGATCTCATGGCCAAACAAGTCATAAGAAATCGCAAGCAAAGACTACGATTTGGCACATGGCCCAAACATCTTCTGCTTTTCTAACTTTCACACTATTGTCATTGACTTTGCTCTTGAACTTTAAGTAATCGTCTCAGCTCTTGGTGAATATCTGCCTGATGCCAGACAAATCCAAGGGTAATGATACTACTTAGCAATTATAAATAATCCACTAAGCAATTTTATATATGTTTTCTCAACAGCCTATTTACGTCCAAGTGCTTATCTTGTTAAGTATGATGAAAGGTACAAGGTATTTTTTTGTTAATAAAGCTACATGAAAATGAAATATGAAGTGTTGCCGATTTTTCTTTTCTTTTTCATTTGTCTGTTTCTCCATGGACATATTCGATATAGAATTTAAAGGCTAGCTTTGTAGATTTAATTAATCTGCACGTTTGAAGATTTAATTAATTTGTATTTTCTAATTCTACGATAAGTTAGGAAAATCCGATATCTAAATCCATATTCAGGTTTCTTAGTACAAATTTATGTATCCCTAACATACCTAAAAGCGAAATATTCCCGCACATAAGGAAGGGCCTATAAAACGTCGCCGACAAACGAATGCGTTTCATCCCCTCCTTAATATGCAGATAAATCAAATCAAATATCGGTATTACCACGGGTCGCCGTGGACCCGGCGCATAAATAATGCATGTGAATATATTTGCTATTATCATTCGAGTGGGATCATGCGTTATTTTGAGTAGGGCCGCGCGAGTATGGGACATGATTGGGACATCCATGGACTTTTTTCTGTCAAATAATATTACCTGTCATTAAGTGATAGATTTCTGTGACATAATACATATCAACTGTTGTTAAGTGATAGATAACAGATTAATAAATCTCGGGGATGTCTTGACTACTGCCTTGTAATAGTAGGAGCTCCGAAAGCTTCTCCAAGGTGAAAATACGCGATAAGATGATAATATTTTTTTCAAGGTATCTTTCTTATCTTGCTTGTTTCTCCTCTTTGTTTACCCTCGGGTAGGTATATATTTTTTTCCGGGATAAAAATTACCCTATTATTTAATCCTGACTTCTAACTTCACGTCTGCAAAATTTCAAAGCAATCAGTTCTGTAGTTACAGCGTGAAAGCGGAACAAGCAAACAAACAAATAAAGTCAAATTTTCCAATTTATAATATTTGTAAGGATTATAAAGAAATAAATACACAATTTTCATACGTTGAAGATTATATATCACACTTTTAAAATATAGATCGTATTTAACTTAGGATATCTATAACAATAAGCAAAAACACTACATCTACGTACAGAACCCATGCTAATGTTCGAAATGTGACCCATTTGTTTATTTTAGTTAAAACTACGACGGTCATGGCTAAACGAAGGGATGGCCGCAAGCGGGTTTACCCACGGCTGTTAAATACTATACAACGCCATAGGATTCATTAGGGAAACGTTTTCCTTATTTTATATACGGCCGGGGGCTTAATAGCTAAGCGGTCAATGGGTTGGAATTTACCCTTAGTCTTTGTTTAGAGATATTGATTGACTAAGGTGATAGTTTGATCCAGCTCTTACGCTAAAATAATTAATCCAGTCTTTTATGGTAGTTGCAATTAGGTCATGTGTTATTTACTTTGAGTATATAATTATTTTATTTATTGTTTGATATATCTAATTGTGCTCTCTTAATTGGTTATTAACTGCACTAAAGAGTTTATTAAGAGCACTAAAGAGGCTTTGAGTCATTACGTGTATCTTAAATCGGGACAGAAGCCCGTCGAGAAAATGTCAAAGTCGGACAACATCACTAACTCGAATCGCGAATCCGGCTACTCTGCGATTTTCTCATTTCGATTGTTTTGTTTTTCTATTTTGATGTCCCTCGACATATCCTCAAAGGAATTTTCCGGAACTGTCAAAAGTTACGACGTAAATGATTCTAAATTCTGTTTTGCGTTATTCGTCTTTTTGTGGCTTGCGTACGTACACTCCACAGACAAAAATATTATATTGAAATAAAGATAACTGATTCAGACCGTTTTAGCATTATTTATCTCTTATTTTATTTAATTGCGTGTACTTTTACGTTAACGAAATTAAAAAGAGTTTCTCAAAACTCCCATATTTTCTCAATAATTGGAATGTAAAAGTCCTTTTGTTACAACTTAATTGAAATTCTACCATTAACTTGTTAAACAAAGAAGAATACTTAAAAGTCGCTGCAGGCAGTTATGTACTATAATTTAAATTTCTTACTTCTTTTATAAGATTTGCAGAGGTTTAAATAATGCATAAGAAATGAAAAATGCTTAAGAAACGGATTCATAAAAAATTCTATGATAACGTTGGAACTTCAATTAAAGTATAACAAAAGAACTCGTTAATTGTAGAGCGATAAGTATAAATATTATAAATTCTAGAGAAATACATGTCGCAACATACCTAATTAAATTAATTAGGATGTCAGTACCATCCTTAAACATTACTTTTGTAATGTAGAGAATAATTAATGAGATATAATATACAAAATACGAAGAAAGAGCAGCCCCAACCTCAATTTCCTAAGAGCAAACATTATACTTGTAAGCGTGGTAGCACAATACAGCCATGATATAAAGTAAAACCACGTCACGAATAATTTAAATATATATAACAATTAGAAAGGGAGCTATTTGTATTTTTCTATGTACAAATTTCATCAAAAAATACTGGACCGATTTCAAGAAATCATTTTGAACTAGACACCTACTTTATCACTGAGTAAGACACGCTATGTTTAGTAGCATTTTACCCTTGCGAACCGGGGGCGGGCCGCTAGTTGATAAAAATAATGAGTAATTTACTACAATAGCGTCGTAAAGTAAAACACATTATCCGCGAATAGCAAATGTCATAAAAATTAATGTGTGCTGTTCGCGGACAAGGAATTGTGCTATTCAGTTATGTGCTCTAAGTGGACTACGTCTCTTAAAAGTATTATTGAAGAAGTACATATCTCATTTAAGATTAATACTTATTCTGAAGTTTAATACAATTCTGTACAAATGTGTGTGTTTGCTATAAAATTCTATTCTTAGGTGATAAGATCTCCAACATTGAGCCACATACAGAGGCAAGATTAATCTAGTGACCATCTAATCGCCATGAATAACCTTTGCTTTACTGCAACATGCTACATTGTTCATTTTGTAAATGAAAGCGCAAATTTTGAGGCACCGCGGGCGCGCCGCTGAATACACAAGCGACGAGATATCTTAAAATATGCAAAACCACCGCATTAAGAAACCTGCACCTGCAACTAATATAACAAAAAATATACACCTTCTTGTGTCTTGCCTTGTTTAGTTTGTATTAGAAAATGTATCTTTTCTAAATTGCATGAAAATTTTCTTCTTGCAGCTCGATAAAATGTCTGACCTTTAAGACTAGTGGTGCCAAACGACAAGAGACAACTTGAAACTTCAGCCATTACGAACATAATGCCGGTCAGCATTTATCAAATTAAAATTATTCAAAATGTCATCATTATAATAAAAACGGTTCGATAAACAAAACTATTGTAAGTCGACTTCGTTTTAGCAGGTCGGCGCATCTACAAACAGTCCCTTTTTGTGTCTAGTAAATATCCAATGGATAATAACCGTGGAATAAATTGTTTAATGATACATTTTACAAAATGTAGCGCACATACCTTGTAAATTCTACATTTAAAAAAGTCAAATATCCTCGATCCGTTTTACATGAATACATGGATTCAACTGAACTGAACTTCAACAGGAAACAGTGAAAACAACACACAAGACAACTAAAACTGTTGCAAAATCCTTCAATTGATATGAACGATAACTGTAAAGCTTGAAATTATAAATCGGAAAAGAACACGTTCAACTAGTTTGAGCCTGAGCCAGGCATTCACTTGAAAATAGATTAGATTGATTGATTTTTGGCAGATTTGTATAGTCTAATGTACTGTTGTTGATACGACAAACCAATTCATTTGTAATGTTGTCTGCATACTGATTAAAAGTTAACTATTTCTTTATTTATTTTACATAAAATAGTTGGCTTATAGTGTGACACTAAAACGTTAACTATCTTAAATAATTTGACAAAAATACTCTTAAACATAACACAATAAGACCGACTCATCCGTAGAACAAAGTCCGATCTGCAGGAATGCTAGTTTTCAGTAGAGGGCAAAGAAGTTTTAGATCTTTGTTTTCGGGCTGCGATCAAAAACGGTAAGACGTATCATTTTGAATTTAAGATATGTTTATATAGCGCAATAGCGTAATTAAATGCTCTTTAGTGTATATTTCTATTGCTTTTATTTCACGAAATAGTGAGTTCCATATCAACATCGGACATTTTCTAGCGGAAGACCGGGAGTCCTTGGTGAACATAACACGTTGTTTTACGGAGACGTCCGAATTAAGTGCCGTTCTATATGAACTTGGGGCGTTTTTTGATTGAATAATTTATCACTTTAAAGTCCTATGTGAATACTTATCTGGTTTGAAATGTGTTTTTTGTAATGTTAGCCATAACATAACATAACACAATCTTTTATTCGGGCTTACACAAGGTTTATTCGTTAAAAAAAACCGAATTAGGAACTTTATGAAGCCCGGTGACCTGCTTGGTGTAGTGCTCAAGAGGTTGGGTTGGGTTCGATCCCAAGATTTGTTGGCATGAACATGTATCCATTTAAGTGTATGTATTTGTATAAATAAAATATATTTAAGCATGTCTTTCAGTTCCCTAGCTTGCCATGGTACAAGCTTCGAGCTTAGTTTGCTGCTAGGCAATTGGCGTTTTCAAACCCATTAGGCAAGGATCTTCACAGAAATCAACTCCGTGCATTTATTTATTGCCAACTGAATGGTGATTTTTCATTTGGTATGAAAAATCACCATTCAGTTTGAAGATTTAAAAGTTCCACATCACAAATATTTCCCGGTTAATATGGAACTGTCAGTACCAACTCTTCCAAATATCCTTGCCTAATAATACCTATTCAGTCTGTGATAGTTAATTCTGGCGATATATTAAGGAGAAAGTTTCTTTGTGATTTGTTCGTCGTCATTTAGCACCTCTTATTAACTAGAAAACCATTTAAGTAGAAAACCCGTGGCCCCTAAAACCAATAGAAAAATGCAGAGACGCCCTAAGTAATGAACAGACCGTAAGCGCAAATGGTTCAAGAAACATAACGAAATAATCGAGAAAACGATGGGACCATCTTACAATGTCGTTAGTCGTTACAAATCTTCTTCTTCTTCCTAGCGTTTATCCCGTTAGTCGTTACAAATGATCCAATTAAATATCTCACCAACAGTACTTGGTACAGTAAATTTTTGGCAACTGGGAGATCGAGTTAAGCTATGGGATATCATCATCAAGTTTTCAGATAAAATCTAAAAGAAAATATGCCTCAAGTATCTCCTAATAAATTTCAAAGTATTATAGTCACAGGCACCAACCAATCTCACTGCGAGAACATTGAAGTATGTGAAACAATATTTATTACACTTAAGTTTATATACTTTTGCCGTAACAGCTTGTATCTTAAAGAATGTGTGAAATACAAAGGAAGTCAGCGTACAAATAAAAAGATACATTTATAAAGCACTTCCATCGTACTTCTTCCACGCAGTCTTTAAGATACGAGCTAAAACGGCAAGATATTGAAACATTGTTTGATATACTTATATTTTCTCTCAAAAAGATTCCTTAAAGCCTGTTTATTTATAAAATTTTATCAAATAACTTCATGATGCAGTTTCTTTCCACAAAAACAGAAACAGTCTAGGCGCTGTTGGTGAGATATTGTATCGAATCATTTGTAACAATAAATGGCATTTTCTACACGGTCCCATCGCTATTTTGACTTTTTCATAACATTTGTCTTGCCTAGGTTTTTAAATCACTTGCGTTTAAGGTCTGTCCATTCTTTATTAGTCTCTGCCTTTTTCTAGTGGTTTTAGGAGCCACGGAGCTACTTCAATACGAAGACAGAGGTGAATTTAGTGGTGCCTAATGACGAAGAACAAGACAAAGAGAAACAGTCTCTATGATAAGGGCAGAATAAACTATCACAGACAGAATGGATGCCCATTGCTATGCCTAATCCTAGTAGGAGAGGATCTAGGAGTTAGACAGTTCCATATAAACCAGGGTAGATCTGTGGTACAAAATATGTTAATCCTAAAACTGAATGAATGGTCAATTTTCATAATTTGATGGCACTTCTAAGGAAAATGTTAGTTGATTGCTGTAATGATCCACACCTAGTGTGCCAGGTATGGCGTTGGATATTAAGCTGTAGCAGGAAATTTTCTCGGTCTCATCATGGCCATCCAGATTTTTTTCCATTCTATCAGCTCATTATTTAACACTAGCGGCCGCCCGCGACTCCGTCCGCGTGGTTTTCGATTTCCAATATCCTATGTGTTATTCTGATGTATAAGCTGTATTGTGGTAGTTTCATTCAAATCCATTCAGTAGTTTTTACGTGAAAGAGTAACAAACATCCATACATCCATACATACAAACTTTCGCCTTTATAATAGTAGTAGGATTACAACGGGACTAAACGCGATATTATTTTCGCTTGTGACCACGCCACGGTTGTAGCATCACAGCCGAAACGTCAAGCAGAAAGTACTCAGTAATATATAAAAATAATATCGCGTTTAGTCCCGTTGTAATGTTAAATAATTAAAACGCAACGCGAAAGTATAAAGTTATATATTCTCAGCTGATTTTTCTTCATCAGTAGGTAGGCAAAGGTGACTATGGTGGAGTCAAGTTTTAACAAAATTCTCAATAAAAATAATGGAAAATGTATTATTACTAATAAGGCAAGACTATATACCTGCCTAGCAATTCATTACACAATGTTTAATTCAAATATTTGAATAATTGAGGATTTTTTTAATTGAACAACGTCTTATCTTATTCCGTTCTTCCAGTAATAACGTCCCATTTTACCATCGGACTAACAAATCGTCTCATAGATTCCGAAGAAAAGTGTTCTACATTCACATGCAACACTCAGAAGTACCATTAATTTCGTATAAAATGGTCCTAAGTTCTGTTAAGACTTCTACTTTTTACTATTTATTTTTACAGTTATAGTGGTTATCCTGCGAATATGCATTACAACGCATGTATTTTCGTACGAAAATTACGTTACTTAACTTTTCCATCAAAAAACGCCCTATATAAAAATCGATCACCCACAAATAGGAACGAAGCCAAAAAGTATGAATAAAGAGACAAATTGATTCTATATTCTAATTTCATTTTTTCGAAGAAAACCTAAGCCCGTGAAATGTAAATTTCCTTCCTCCACTGAACAACGGCCGGTCTCAACAACAGACGTGGCATCCGCATCGCCCCCACTGCCCCTTGGTCACATGAAGCGTTTTTTTGCGGAAAGTTTATCACATGGAACGTTATTCGACTCTGTAACTCTGGAACTAAATAAGATAGAAAAAAAATAAAAATGTACGTCGATAGAGTTCGTTATCCTTATACTGTTAAGGTATTTAACTCATTTTTGCTCTATGATCACATCGGACTTTGTTCTACGGATGAGTCGAGACACATACTGTCATTAAAAATGTCGACATGCTGAACCTCCACTATGACATTGATTATTAGAATAAACACTAAAAATTACAACATATTTTACTAAGCCAATTTTAAATTCTTTAATAAGAAATAATTGTTCAAATGAATAATTAATTAGGCCGGTATCGATGGCTGTGAATATTTAAAGAGGACACAATTTCAACCGACGAGTGGTCTCGGATTAACCGTTGGGTCGTGGATGAGCGAACCCGGCTCGACCACGCAGGAGAAATAAAAATAACCCCTTTGAAACTCTAGAAATTCTACAAAGGTTCGATGTTACTCATACGTGATACGTATGGTCCGTTTTAATCAAAGGGCACTAATTAATGGTTATTGGGTATTTAATATTGTAAATGATTATTTATATTCACATCTGGTTTTTTTTTCGAATTAAATAACTTTCACGGCCTATGACGAACGTAAATTTACGAATGTAATAAAGCAGTTAAGTTAGTTTGTTTGTTTGAACACGGAAACTCAAGGACCACGGGTTTGAATTTAAAAACTATTCTTGCGTTGGGTAGTCCATTTGTCGAGGAAGGCTTTAAGCGATAGTATGAAACTATGTGCGCGTAAGCTTTTCGCTTTGAAATAAGCGTGTTGCTAGCCATTGCAAAAACATTATTTAAAATATAACTTCAACACATTTTTCAATGTGGAAAAATATAAATTTCCCTCAACATTTTTTAATTAATGGTAGTGAAATACTACATAGATTGATGTGATGGTAAGTACCATCACTTCAATTAATGTTAATAACAGCAATTCATACTGTGTGCGTTGCGAGTTGCGAGTGAAGATCGCGCAATTGTTATTCCTGTATTGTTGGCTTAATTCAGTGCTTTGGGTTTTAGTTTTTACAGAGCAAATCACACTCATATTATAAATGTGAAGGTTTGTTTATTTGGATGTTCGACTGTCAATCATGCTGAAACCAATGAACGGATTTTGATGCATGGCTGACTAATGTGTTGAGACACTACATTTCCCGATAAAATGCTCACATGAGACAAATCAGGAATCTTGATAACTCGAGCAAAGCCGTAGGTAAAAACTAGTACTAAATAAGGCTACCATTTCTAATTTTCTGAATAAAATAAAATATGTAGCCAGTACGAAAGCCTTTCAAATATCAAATATCTATAAAACCAGGAGAGTATATACCGCTTGTTTTATTTCTGTTACAGACCATTCGTCAATCAATATTAAAACTTTAGTCCGTATAGTTTTACCGGTCTGTTCCTACTAGTAAGCATAAACTAAGAGAATAGTTATATATATATATATATATATATATATATATATATATATATATATATACGTTACGGGCCATGTGATAAGCCCGGTCCGTATAAATAATTCCCGGTCTGTATTAATAATTCCCTACTCAATTGGGCAATGTGATAAAAATAGCGAAATGAATCACTTTTCCCGGCCATTATGAATAATTCCCAACCCATATTGGGCAAAGTGATAAAATAGGTTATTTGAAGTGTTTTTGCTAATTAAATCTTATTAAACTTACAATATTAACATGAAAAGTTAAAGGACACATCAATTGAACATTTAAAAATAAACACTAAAAAAAGCAATAATTGATATAATTAACTTCCTACTTTTATTTAGATAAAAATATTACATAAGATGAAAAGTCGTTACCATGTGTTATGTCCGTGACTAGGGGAATTTTAAAAGGTCATAAAAAAAAAATAACCCTAACCTATATCCATCCATTAGTCTTCCGCTTCTTAGGTGGTCTAAAATAGGTTAGGGTTATTTTTTTTTTGTGACCCTTAAACATTTCTTATCATAATGCCCGGTCCAAGTGATAAATACAAGCCATCTCAAACACTGATTTATTACATGGACCAAGAGGCGTCGGGAATTATTAATACGGGCCGGTCAAAGTGATTAATTAATCACTTTGCCCAACGCTCTGGGGAATTATTAATAAAGGCCGGCCCTTATTCATAATTCCCGATTAATCACGTTGCCCGTAACATATAGAGTATATTTAGTCATATTCTCTGTCTTACTTATATGGAAAGGGCCAATAGTTGTCAATCTTTAAAAACCTAATCCTAATCGTAATCGTAATTTTTAACAATCCCATAAATTTTACGAGTAGTCAAGTCAAAGTATCAGCCTATCAATGTTCCACTGCATGGCAAAGGTCTCCTTCATTTGAAATCATGTTTTTGTAACAAATATGGGTTTTGGCTTAATAACCACCCTTGTCAAATGCGGGTTGGCAAACACAAACCCGGGCTGTGACTACAATAAATAATCTACAAAAATGTTGCCTTACCCGGGAATCGAACCCTGGACCTCGAGATCACGGTCCGGAACTTCAACCACTAGACCATCGAGGCTATTTAAGTAGGTACATGTAAGTTGGTCGTGTCGTTGTGGAATTCGTAATATTTAGAGCTTTATCTAGTCCATACATGTAATAAAGAGGAAAAGAAAATACAGGAACATTGTTAAGGAACATTATAAACGAAATATATCCCAGTTAAACCTTCTACAGCCTTTTCCAGCCGTTCCGAACATTCAGTTTCACGAACAAATCAGTTATTGCCTATCACGTTTATGTTAAGCTATAAACAGGAAATGACTTTGTTTCATGAAACCTTCGCTTTGAAACGAAAAAATAATAAATTCTGCAAGTTTATTTGAAATTGTAAAAAGCAAAATGTCTTTGTTAAAGAACGCTTTTGTTAGCTGTTGCTTCGCAAGTTTTTACTCTCTCTCTGAACTATATATATATGTAAATAGTACAGTTACAGTTTTACAAGTATAAAGTAAAAGAGATAGAACTATGATGATAATGATGAAAGGGACCTCCCTTCTGGTGGTAGATTTGGCTTGAAACGATATTTAGATCGTATTATATTATGACTGTAATAAATTACAAGTTTGTTACGCTAAATCAGGCCCCATATAGTTTTCGCTGGTTATGCAAGATTTAATATTTGAAGACAAAACAAGCCCTTGTTGTAGGCTACGCCTAATTTGGCGCATTCGTAAGCTTTGTGGTGGGGTACAACTGAGTTCGAACACTATCAATAGTCCTTAAAATTGATAACCCCACTACCCCATCATCAGTTTACGACTGACTAACCATGTGTTTGTTTGTTTCAGAAAACAACTCGAAGCTGGATAGAGAGCACGTTCCAGAAACGCGAGTGCAAGTACTTCGTGCCCAGCGCTAAGGACGAGCATGTGTGAGTAACTTGATGATGATGATATTGAGGATGGTGATGATGATGTAGTCCCGGCCGCTTTCGGCCACGGCGACTGCTTTCAGCTTCGGTGTTGTCGTTGGTGTGCTCGCACATGGCTTTTGTAGCCAATTTTGTTTGTAAAAATCCTCGCACATTGCGGAAAAGAGAGCACACCGTTCGAATAATTACAGCTGATAGCCGCAGGTGGGTGTGGGTGGGTGAGAAATTTAAGCGTTCAATATCTAATATTAGTCAATCAGAATACCTATTTATAAATAACCTAATAGCTTAAAATGGTAATAAAATCCCTTTACACATATATTTAAATCGCTAGATAGCCCTCGGCACACTTCGACCCGCTCTGAAATTGGCACCAAGAAGCGACTGTCGTCTTTTATCGCAATGACAGCAAGTAACCAACTTACGTCAATGCTAAAGGTTTCTGTTGTCTGGGCATATCCAACCCTTTTAATCTATGCCTTCACATGCGTTACGTCGCGTTGTTAAGACTTGCCGTAAACTTGGGTCTTATTTGTGGCTTATAATTTTTTTTTACTATGTAGTACATAAAAGTCAAGTTTTATTTTTAATTTAGAGCCATTTGGTTCTAGTATTATTATTTTTCCTGGTAGCCTATGAAATTGCTCTCTTATTTAAAAAAAGTGTTTTGGAATGGTTTCCATCATACCAACTACATATGTCTAAGGATAAATTAATAGGTGAATAGACTATAACTCCTACTCACTAATAAATCTAAGTTACTAATTAAGGCATGACAGTCCAGCCTACGCCTGTATAGAATAACATGCATAGAATCCAAGGTTCCTTTAAAGGCTGGACCTAAAATATCAACAGTTGGGAGTTTAAGGGTTCACTGCACAAGTTAGCCAGAACCCAACCCCTTTCATCTTTGGCCCGAACTGATCAGGCGGAGAGATCAGCTCGACTGAAAACACAAAGCCTTATGGAGTTCAAGCCGTTACAAAAAAATTGGTTGATTTATTTTTGGATATTATACATTACTAGCGGCCGCCCGCGACTTCGTCCGCGTGGATATCGGTTAAAAAGTAGCCTATGTTACTCTCCATCCCTTCAACTATCTCCACTAAAAAAATCACGTCAATTCTTCGCTCCGTTTTGCCGTGAAAGAAAGACAAACATACAGACAGACACACTTTCCCATTTATAATATTATATTAGTATGGATACATGGAATTTGTTCATTGAGCGTTGTTTAGCCTTTAATTAGGCCAAGTTATAGAACATAAACATAACTTTGGATTTGCCATCGACTTTATTTAATTTTTTTTAAACATATTTAATTATTTTATCTTTGTTTTGTTTTTGCCATCGACACGAAAAGAAGAATAAACATTACTAATTTTGGTTTGCCTAACAATTTAAATATGAATTATTTTGCCTTGCCTTCTTTTAATTATTCTTTGAAACATAAATATAAAAATGTTTGAGAAATCAATCAGTTAGGTATCAGTTAAATATAAACTGCGTAGGGTGTTAATTAAAAAATTGGCCAAGTGCGAGTCGGACTCCCGCACTGAGGGTTCCGTACAAATTCTATTTTTGACGTATTAAAAAAACTACTGAATAGATTTCGTTCGAACCAATTTTCGTTGGTAGTTTTTATAGTAATGTACATTATTATATTTATTTCAGTTTTATCATCCTCTTATTTTAGAAGTTAGAGGGGGGGGGACACACTTTTTTCCACTTTGGAAGGGTCTGTCACGCAAAGTATTCACTTTAGAAAAAAGTGATATAAGAAACCTTAACATAATTTTTAAAGACCTATTCATAGATACCCCACACGTATATGTTCAATGAAAAAAAATATTTCGGGTTTCAGTTCTGACTATGGGGACCCCCCGCTTTTTTTCTTTTTTTTCTATTTTCGTGTGAAAAACTTGTTGCGGTTCATAGAATACATCTACTCACCAATTTTCAACAGTATAGTACTTATAGTTTCGGAAAAAAGTGGCTGTGACAGACTGGCGGACAGACAGACAGACAGACAGACAGACAGACAGACAGACAGACATGACGAATCTATAAGGGTTCCGTTTTTTTGCCATTTTGGCTACGGAACCCTAAAAACCACCCTTGTAACTCAGACAAGATGTTTTTTATGTGATCATCAATTAATAAAAATGTTAGTAAAGTGTAGTGTAATATAATCCTCGAACTATAATAGAGGTAGATAAGGCAAATTCTCAAAATATTGGTCTGATATTTAAAACTGTATACAAATACGGATTTAAAATTTTGTTCATGTTTCCATTTGAACGGTATTCTATCAGATCAGAAATATAGGCGGGAAATACGTAAATGTATTTTTCAGCAACACGTAAAATGCTCACGTCTTTTTCATAAAATAGGGAAAACTAGGCTTTTCCATTTGTTGTGAAATTCCCTGGGCTATATGGCATAATATGTTTACGTAACTAAATAACCTTGCTGCGTATGGAGTTCTGTTTTTATCTTCTTTTGCATAGGGAAACTACTTTACTAAAGATCTCTATCATGGGGCCGACTCTAGTTTATCTAAATTTGAAAATATTACACCTTCCATATAAATAAACTAAGCGGCTACCGATCATTTTTAGTTTAAGACGTATGTAGGTAGTCGGATTCATCAAAAGTAATGTGGTGCCCAAACACTAGCAAGTAAAGCCTGAAATGAGCTAATATTGTGGAACAGTGTTTAACATATGTTTCCTAATATTGTGTTTCTTAATTGAATATGCTGACAAGCGTTACAACTTTTAATGAGGTAGGTACTTTACCCTACCTATGTTATAAAGACGAAATATCTAAATGTGCTTAAATATTGTTCAAAATAATCATCAGATGTTAGTATGCCTACCAAATAAACGTATTTTCATAATAGTCAAGATCAGAGTGTAATATTAGTCTGACAGAACGAGAAAATTACCGATAATTCACATTAATATTTAATAAGCTAAGAATAAGCGATGCTTGCCGAACGTACATACATATATAGAAAATTAGATTGTGAACCATCAACAAAATATGAGAGTGGAGACAGATTTATTGCCTTAATAAGCAATTAGGTTTATTTTCGGTAAAGTATCTTCTTATTTACTTATTGTATTTCACTGTTTATAATAGAAAACTGTAGAACACATTGACTTAACTACCATAGTTAACTGCTTACACACAGTCTGTCCAAAACAAAGGCACAAAACAAATTGTTTACTCAAATATGTGTTTAGCAAATCGTGCAGTATCATTCTTAAATTGACTTAGAAGTTAAGATTTGCTGGCAAATGGTCAATGTAAATCGAAATCCCGATTTTGCTCGTTGCATTTTTCACGTTTAAATGTAACCTTTTAGTGAATGTTCACAAAATTGTAAATCGGTGCACCACTTTCGACATGAATTACTACGAACGTTACATTTATCTTTCTATAGTTCATAAATATTCGCATCCCCATGCATTCGTATTTTAAATGATTCTCTGTGAAATAGTAAAAAGTTATTTTATAAACCCGCTGCTGGGAACGCCTCATCCAAATACTTTTTGCAAACATTCCGAACTCGCATAGAGCTGCAAAACAAACTCGTTTAGTTAATTTCAGCAGAAGCAAAACATTTAGATTGAAATGCACACGTGGGAAGGCTTGTTAAATCCTCTTTGAATAACTCACAATCATTTTACCGCTACTATTCAGCTAGTTAGAGTTTTAAAATAGTTTTATGAGCTGAGTATGCAAATAATGTGTCTGCGAGAATGATCCTTTCGAATCTCTCTCTGACAGTGTAGACGTAAAAACTTGGTGGTACGACGAACTTCAAATTATATTTGTTAAGTTAGTTTTCTATGGTTTAGCTCTGACTTAAGAAAACGTCGTTCTTATCAAAATCGTGTTTTGACATCACCGATACGAATGTGTTTACTATGTTGATGATTTCAATTTAAAGTTGGAAGACTGCCCCTATATATTTTCTTATACATGTACAATTGTACACCACACGTATAATGTGAGCACCCGTATGTAATAACGAGCAGCCGCCCGCGACGGCCGCGACTCTGACGGATAGCTTAAAGCCTTCTTCGACAAATGGACAATCCAACACAAAAATATTTTTTCAATTCGAACCAGTAGGTAGTTCCTGATATAAGTGCGTTCGAATAAACAAACAAACGTTCAAACATACCTACTCTTCAGCTTTATTATTGGATAGTATTGATGATTCAGATATATTCCCCTAAATACCTCTGTCTGTATTATGTAGCAATTTCGTAAAGGTTCAATTTTCTAAAATAACACCGTCTTTACTCTAGCAAGTTAGCTTCAGCAAGTTTAACTAGTTTCATTATGCCAAACGCAATTATTAGGTTAACTTAATCTTGTCACTGTCAACCCTGTAACTAAGTATCACCTAGTTAATCCAATTAGTCACAAACTCGGAATTGTAGTTACAATACCAGTCGAGGAGTGATGTAACTAGTTTCAATAGTGGTCGGGAACTCGTCAAGTAGTTCTACTTCCAATGGCTTTGGATAATGGTGTAGTTGTAACCCCCTCTCGTTGAGTTGAAACGTGCATTTGACTCTGCAGAAGTTAAAACACATAATTTTAGACTTTCGCGTAGAACGCCTCGATGACCTAGTGGTTTAAGTACCGGGCCGTGGTCTCGAGGTCCTGGGTTCGATTTCTGGGTCGGGCACTTTTTGTGTTGATTTTTCTGAACACGTGATTAAGCCAAAACCCATCTTTGTAACGAAAACATGATTTCAAATGATGGAGGTATACTAAATAATGAATATTTATTAGTATATAGTAAAATAATATGAGTGTTTAAATACGATAAGATCGAATCTCTGCTCGTTTACCTACATTTAAAAAAATATCTTAGTGGTTTTAGAAGCAATTTGCTATGGTCTATGATGTTTTTTTTTTCAATTTGCAATTTGCTATGGTCTATGATGTTTAATTCAATCCAAAAGCGGTCAAATATTTCTTTTAACATTTAATTTCAGGTAAAGCACAAGATGGTAAACGGCTGATGGCAGTTACAGCCTACTCCATTAAAGCCTCCATTAAGGGATTGACTTAGAAAAACACCAATCAATGCTTTGCATAATAAAGTCTGTTGTGCAATTACACATTAAAATCCAAGGGGTGATGGGAAACCTACTTGCAAATAAGTGTCATTGTTCAAGCATACTCCAGAACAAAGTTCTTCTCAAATGAAAACAAGATTGCACATTTTAATGCCGCCGTAGATTATGCAAGTGCTGTATAGAACTGCCGGCTTAACGGCTACCAGAAGCAATTGTATCGAGTAAAGCGAAGGGGGAAGCTGTAATAATAACCGCTACAATAACCTCTGCAGTAAGGGTTGCCACCCGTACTTTATAAAAAACTTGCCTTCCCCCTGTGGTTTCAACCGCGCGTCATTACTATTTTCAAATATCCACTCGTCCCCCCTCATTTCCGGGATCAGAAGTACCCTATGTTCACCGGGGATAGTGTTGCTAGCCAACAGTGAAATAATTATTCAAATCGGTCCAATAGTTTTTGAGTTTATTCGTTCGATACAAAACTCGTTTACCCTGTCAATAGTAATTATTAATCGTTAAAGTAATACTACATTCATATTTTTAAAAATAAAAATATAATGTGTTTTGTTTTCATATTGTGTGCATTTTTTTCTTACATATAACAACCAATGAACTTTAAATGCAAAAAAATATGGTCGCAACCCTATCTGCAGTACCTACCCCATCACCATTTCACAAACCAGGACGAAGTTATCCACAGTCCACAAGAGTTTTATGAGTTTTATGAAGTGTATGTAATACTAACAAGTTTATAAAATGTATAAGTTTAATCTAATATAACTATTTGTTCCGCTGTTTAAAATTAGTTCCAGGTTTGAGTTCGTGGATTTCCGTTGTAGCAAACGACTACGGCATTTGGAGAGAACGGGCAGCAGCAGCGTTCGCCTATGATCAGTCATTTACCGTACTGAATTAATCAAAGCGCCTGCCCATTGTGGTCACTATGTGCCTAACATCCCATCTGTAGGAGGCCTTATTCGAGCATTATTTTAGTAATACCTTTCGGCCGTTTTTCGACAATGGTGACCGATTTTACGACCTGCCAGGTACGCAGGACATACATATTATAGTACACGAGTGATTGCGCAAGCACAGCTGCACTCCCTACTCCCTCATTCTCATAGTTCGGTGGGACAGCAATCTGACACGACCGTAGAGAGAGATCAGGCGCAGGACTAACGACTTAGCGTGCTTTCCAAAGCACGGAGGAGCACGAGACGATTTTTTTACCCATCCGAGAACTGGCCTCCGCGAAAGTTGCTTACCTTTGCAATCGCAGGCCGAGCGCGCTCACCACTGCGCTATCGAGCTCCTCACCATTATTTTGAAAATAAATAACAGCATCATTCCTATTCTTAGTAAAACTGCAGTGTGACTGTAATCCCAGCATTAATTGTAGCGTATTGCTGACATCGCCTGGCTCTGAGGATGGCCACTCAGCCCATTACGAGAACGACATTGCTGCAGGTGATTAAATCTAGCAGCTCCTGTTTAATGTTGCCTTTATATTGCCGTAGCGAAGATTACAGAGCTAAAATAAAATTGCAGCGAGATTACAAAGAAAGAAAATGCTTTTATATAGGACTATATCACTACATAGTATAAAACAAAGTCGCTTTTTCTGTCATGTTGTATGTTGTATGTCCCTATGAACGCTTAAATCTTTAAAACTACGCAACGAATTTTGATGCGGTTTTTTTTAATAGATAGAGTAACTCATGAGGAAGGTTTTTATGTATAATATCATCCATTAAATAGTGGACAAGTACCACGGGCGAAGCCGGGGCGGGCCGCTAGTATAGGTATATAATGCAATGCATGGACACGTTAATCTGCTCAGCCGCACTTAATTTGTAAATAGATTTGACGTAATAACTGTTACATTGAATTTTTTTAATTGGTGTAACTGAGTTTCTTCCGGGCGGCGTTTCTTCTCAGCAGGCCATTCACGTCGAGGCGCTGGTAGGCGAAAAAGTTTTGACGTGCAAAAGAATTTGCTTAGTGAATCAAATCGCTGAATATTTTTTTTTTAAATTTTTAATTTCTGAATGAGTTTTAGCACGGTATTATTATAAAGAAAAGCATTGTGCATTCGAACTTCTCATTGTAATAGAACATAATTTGGCTGCCTCCGTGGTGCATAATTTCTATATTAGGTAGGTATTTAAGATCTTGTCAGTATACTCCCAAAATGCTAAAAATTCAAATCTCCATTTTTATTGTAGACTACAATAGATTGGTTAATATTATAATGTATTTACATTACCATAGTATTTACCATACAATTTGTGATAGTGGTTTATTCAACGAGATTGTCATTACTTACCACGGTTGACAGCGGATCCGCCTAAACCAGTCTAATGAGGGTAGGTGAATTTGTGGGTAGCATGGAAATTAGACCAATTTACTTGCGATCACGGAATAGTCTCCCTTGGGCAGAATTACATTTTTGTTTATTATAATGTTACTTTTGGTCTAGAAGGTTGATTTAGTATAGTATACTAACTAAAGTTCTATTTTGCCGAGCCCGTTAGTCTAGGTCAGACACCCTGGCTACAAAACCAAATGGTTACGGGTTCGAATCCCGCTAGGGGTAAAAGTATTTAAGTAGATCTATCCGCTCCCTAGCTTCAGCCACAGTACATGCTTCGAGCTTTGTTTGGGCTTTGCTGGGCAATTGTGTGTAAGTCCAAAAAACATATTTTTTTATTTATTTGGATGGTATCATTTAAGAAAATATGAAACGACTAAAAATTACGGATCTAATTTTATGCATTAATTTCCCCATTTTCCCAATCTGCCCATTCTTTGTAGTAAAATCCCACTCCACAACAAACAATTATTTAACGTGCAAATGTGCTCAAATATTTATTCCGTGCAGTGTTGGATGTTGATTTTGATTAGAATACCCGTTGTACTAATATGTTAATTAGACACTCGTAGAACACAAGTACCTATACGTGCAGCATCAATAAATATTACGTTAAACAATTTAGAGAGAGAAACTAGACGCTGAGTTCTGCTTCTGTGATGCAGTTTGGATTAATTTGAAAGTTTTTATTGAGTTTCAAGTAGCCGCCCGCGACTTCGTTCCCGTGGTTTTCAGCTGTCGCACACATAGCGTTAAAAAGCCTTCCTTGTCAAATGCACTGTCGAACACAAAAAGAAGCAACAAACAAACAAACTCTTCAGCTTTATTATATTAAATATAGTTTTTTTTTAGTAATTTATCGATGATGCCAAAAAGCAGTTGCCCGATGCCCGTTTTAATTTCCAGTCCCGGACGAATATCTCCAATGAAAACGGGAAGCGAACTATTTACTAAATTGAAAATCCTTCTTGCAACTGAACGTGCAATAAGTTAGGAAATAAAAATGCTACTCCAACTCCGCCGTCAAATACCGTTAACCTTTTAGCAGGGGCTCTGGGAGTGGAACGAAGTGCGGTGCAATCATAGCAAGTTGCTTTTGAACGAAGTGGACGTAATAAAAAAAAGCATGCCACAGCTACGGCGACGAGCGGCGCGACGTGAGGTGCGATGAGGCCGGCGACGTGATTTGCGGCAATAGTCGCGCATCTCGTCGCCGATAGCTGTGGCATGCTTCATACAATTTCCTTTATTTGTTTTTTTCGCTCGCCACTTTCGCCGGCGCAAGACGCAACGCAAGTCGCATCGCTGTGGGCTGTGGCCAGGGTGTAAGTGTGTGTTTTTGATTCGCGCATACTTACCTCTAAATATACATATATCTGAGGAATATCGGACGTCTTGGTTCCTGTGGATTTCGGTTTTCGCACACATATTGGTATACATATCTAAATATCAATACTAATATATAAAGCTGAAGAGTTTGTTTGTTTCTTTGAACGCGCTAATCTCAGGAACTACAAGACCGAATTCTTTTTGCGTTGGATAGTCCATTTGACGAGGAAGGCTTTATGCTATTGGAAATCGAAATCGACGCGGACGGAGTCGCGGGCGGCCGCTAGATATAGCATAAAACCTTCGACAAATGGACTTACCAACCCAAAAATCCTTGTCAATTTATTTATTTAATCTTTATTGTACTACACAAAATATTGTACAAAAGGCGGACTTAATGCCTCATGGCATTCTCTACCAGCCAACCTTAGGGCAAATCAGAAAGTGAAGTAGGTAGTGCTGATCAAAATTAAATAACTATACATATACATACATATATACATACATATATACAATTTACATAAA
The DNA here is from genome assembly GCA_958496325.1 of Nomophila noctuella. Lineage (NCBI taxonomy): Eukaryota > Metazoa > Arthropoda > Insecta > Lepidoptera > Crambidae > Nomophila > Nomophila noctuella. The sequence goes on from OY292498.1 coordinate 2,954,827, forward strand.
TTACTATACATTTATTAAATAACTATACTATACATACATGAATAAATACATTATAAATAAGAGATGATGCATGTTAACTACTGTCAATTCGATTTATAGTTCCTGAGATAAGCGCGTTCAAACAAACTTCAGCTTTATAATACTACTATAGATTGAAGAAGATATTTCCAACTTTAGAATAGAAGATGCAGCGTCGTATTGCTATGTCATTAACCTACTTCGATATGCAGTGCACAGGTTGTTTACTTCACTGACTTCTGCTACGCTATGTACCTGTAACTGGTGCTAGAGTGGCGTGGAGCCAGTGGAAAGTAGTAGGAAATAAGTGTTATCGCTTCCTCGATACGGGAATTTCAATAAGAATTTGAATACGTGCGTCAGTAAAGAGTTAGTTTTTCTTAAGTGTGTCGTGGTTTGACGAAATGTAGACAGTTAACAAGGGTATAAAGATCTCACAGTTCCGTAAAGACTTAATATGACAAAAGAGACTAAATGTTGATGTCTATCAGAGTAACTATGTTATAAGGTCTACGTAATGTATTCTAAGATTAATGTTTGGAAAGATAAACAAAAGTATACAATCAATCAATTCTTGTCTGATTGTAAAATAAAATAGTCTAACGATGGTAGGTATTCAGTACAAAACTAAATACTCTCCTTCCCCTGTAACGATAGAAAATTAAAAGAAAAATTAAATTTTGTCCAGCATTAAACCACTTTGAAAAATGTAGAAAATTAAATAAGTGGGCTGTAAAGGCTTAAAAGCCGAGAGTGCACCTGCACTAATGCATTCACTATTGCACCCTAATGCATCCTGGGAAGTAGTTTTAATAGTACCAAAATGGCGCCCAACACCAAACCATACATTATCTGTACTAATATAATAAAGCTGAAGAGTTTGTTTGTTTGAACGCGCTAATCTCAGAACTACTGGTTCGAATTGAAGAAATCTATTTGTGTTGCATAGACCATTATGTGTGCGGAAACCAAGGAGGACGAAGTCGCGGGCGGTCGCTAGTAATCTATAGTACAACTAAATTATTACCATTTTAATGACAGGTTTTATTTTTATAGAAAACAGGCTAATGAAAGTATGGATTTCATTGAAAAACCAATATAAATTTTGGATAATGGGTAGTGTACGTTGTTTTAATTACACATATCAATATTGACCTTTTGTTTCGATACATTACCGTCGGTGATTACTATCGGAGGGTTGTAAAACTGAATTTTAAATTGATCGAAACTTTTTCATCGCTTACATTATGAAGAATTAATTTATTTTTAGTGCAGGAATATACATATGTCACCCACGTGAAGACAACGAACATATAGAGCTCTTTCCTTCTAACATTATCGAAAGTATCCTACTACTATTAAAAAGGCGAAAGTTAGTATGTATGGATATTTGTTACTCTTTCACGTAAAAACTACTGAATGGATTTGAATGAAACTTTACCACAATATAGCTTATACATCAGAATAACACATAGGATATTGGAAATCGAAATCCACGCGGACGGACTCGCGGGCGGCCGCTAGTTAAGTAATACAATGCTTATCTAAGGGTGTTTATTGGTTAGTGATTAGTTAAATTAAATTCCTTGGATTAACACACCAATTGCCTAACCCCAAACTTAGCTCGAAGCTTGTACTATGGATGCTAAGGAACGGATAAACATACTTATATTCTTTTATAAACATCTTATAGTAGGGGAGGCCGGGATGCTAAATTTGTAGTTACTCGAGCGTCTTAGAGACCTATTGGATTCGATAGTTTAGGTCTCAAAATGAAAAAAAGTTCATTACAAGTTTTGTATTTTAGCGATGGGGAGAGCGTGTAAAAAAAATTTAAAATGTAAAAAAAAATTGGTATATGGAAATACTCCGGCGCGTTAGATTTTTATGCAGGAACATAAGCCCACCTGGCGGCTGGCAGCGACCCGTCCTGATGCGAGCAAAAGGGGAAACTGGAGGGGTTTAGTGGGTAGTGGGCGCTTATTTTGTGCGCCCGAGCCCCACACACGGTCGCGGGCTTAGCTAGCCCGCGGCGACATGGTGCGTCAATAGTACCTCTGTAGAATAATCTGCCAATTATATTGAGGGATATCGTTATTCTGACCATTTTTCATATAAAATAGTTATAATCAGCATACCCCGCCATATGAAGGGTTGATATTCGGTAGAGGTACATTAAAGGGTACAAGGATTCTCCCTGTATACTAATCTGACACGCTCGAGTCACTTCAAAAATCCCCGCTTCGCCTCCCCTACTATTATGTTCATCACACAAACATTTGCCCCTAGCGGGATTCGTGAAAATCAATTTAAACTTGAAGAAAATGACGCTCGAAATCCCCTTACTCAAGCGAAACTAAGCGGCCAGAAATATGAAATGTCAGAATGATATTTTTCCATCCAAAATTCTAGTCAGGCTTCGGCCATCCTTTAACCGGCTTCTCCTATAGCACGAGATTGCAAAGGAGTTATGTTGGACCATTGGCCAGGGGTGCAGTTGTGCAATTAAGCCTTACCATCGCTTTATGCACCATAGATTTGCCCTCACAATACTTCCATAATGGCAATTAAATAAGAGCGACAGTCGCTTCTTAAAGCGAGACACGCACGTTGGCAGTCCCAGTTTAAATCAATGGTCAACGTGCTGTCTCGCTCTTATTCAAGTGCCAATTTCGAAGTAGGCGAGGGCAAATCCAGCGATTTAAATCTATGTTATGCACTATATGCTCCCACTGCGTTCACTGCAAGAACGAACAATGCAATCGAAATCGTAAAATGAAATGACGTGTCGGGTATTCTCTATGAAATACTAAAATAGAGTATACATACGAGTAGAGAACATACTCCAGATATTCCAGTAACAATGTTTTTCGGACCGAGTATTGCGGTGACAGTATTTTTTTACGATTAATCAATAAAAATAATTTATTTACAACTGACTGTCAAGCAAGTACAGATTCTTCATTATCAGGTGTATAGTAAAAAATAAATAAGCAAACATTAAGTGTAGAAATACACTATGCGGAAAACACGCAAACGAATTTACGTGGCTGAATTAACGTTTCGTTAACGTTTTCTTAACCTCGTAGGTACTATGCCAAAATTAGGTGGTTTTGTAAAGAAAATGCATGGCCGCCGAACTTCGGTAGCGTTCTTTCAGCATAGTGTGTTCGTACTTATAAATGCGATTTTTTTTCAGAACCACTTCAAATTGGTTGTCTTAATCGATTATACAACAATAATTTATTTATGAGTATCTATAAACCTGTGTATTGATAAACATTGGCGAGATTTATTCCGAAATCTCTGATTTATTTCGCAATATCTATATCATTTCGACGAAGTATGAGTATGCCTGAAGCTGGAATACCGTAGAGATCAATTTTTCTTCTCAGGACGTTTTTCAGGTTTTAGATTCCTCTGATCCTAGAAAAGAAAATTAAATTGTTGTAAGAATCCGATATTGATCCTCATAGTCAAGCGAGAAACGCAAGACGAAACGAGTTTATAACAATGTATAGGTGCCATATAGTCTTTTGATCCGTACATGAAATAAATTGCCTAAATAGGCATTTTTTTTGCTGACTGTAACTTATTTTATTTCTGTTAACGCAAATCAATAAATCACAAAAAAACAATGTTTGCTTGTAACTTTAACGGTTAATGTACCTGCCCCTCAAAACCTATTTGAACTGTATATAAAATAATAACTTATTTACATCATCTGGCGCCTTGATAGGCTTCATGGTATCGGCGTAGACTTGCCAGAACCTCGTGACGTGTGATTTGCCGAGGCTTCTGTTCTGCAATGCACAGTTGAGGCACCAGATCCCTTCAGCAACTTGCGTTACTATACCTAAGAAGAAAAATACATTAAGGCCTGGGATATTGAAGTACCAATGTAGATAAAGGCTATCAATGAATCGAGTTAAAACGTTACAAACGCTTTACCATTTAAAATTTACAGTAAATTGCGACAAATAAAATTAATCCAAATAAATGCCTTGGTCTAAACTTACCGATTGCCTGGCCCCAAACTAAGCTCGAAGCTTGTACTATGGATGCTAGGATTGGTAGGGAACGGATAGACAAACTTAAATACATTAAACATCCATGACTTGAATGCAAATGTCGATGTTCACCTTACAAACATTTGCTTCTAGCAGGATTCAAACCCGCAACCCTCGGTTGTGTAGCCAGAGTATTTGACCACTAGACCAAAGGGACCGTCAAAAATCCAATTGAGTTTTAATGTAATTTAATAAGTTGAGATAATTATCAACCTGCTACTACAGCGACTCTCATTTTATGCATAAGTTCGTGGATAAAATCCTCTTCCTCGTTATTGACAGGATAAGTTCTCTGGAAAAAGTAATACATATTAATAAAAATATATTTCGGTACAGAAAATCTTTCCTGAAAGTTTTAATATTTTTGTCTCAATATTTAAAGTCAATGTACATTTGCCTGCCTTTCCGATAGTTTAAATGAATAAAACTGAAGAGTAAGTTAGAAGAAATTGAGCTTTATAAAGCATCAGTTTAAAATTTCCTTTGCTACAGACGCTGTAATCGGAACAATATTTCACTTTAAAGCACGAGAAAGGAATTCGGACAAGCGCGAGTTGAAAATCACCTTGGATGCTTGGTATTTATTTAAATCACTAGTTTACTCGCGTCTTGCGTTATCTAGATTTCTGTTTATTCCATGGAAGCATTTAATTGGAATGAAAATAATCCTATTACCTATATTTCAGTATTTGAAGTAATTTATATGAATTCAAAAAAAAATTAGTTTTATGAACTCAAACGTTTATTTCTACCCATGGTATTTAAAATATATATTTTCGTGTGTAACGTTTTAATGGCGGACTTAATGCCTCATGGCATTCTCTACCAGTCAACCTTACGGCAAAACAGAAAGTGAATAGTAGTAATATAATGTACTCACTCAAGACAAAAATGTCTGATAGTGAGTTTGATTATTTAATTTATTAAATCATTTAAATTAGTTCTACTGACACTACTTCAACTATTAGAAAATCCAACCTTGCCTTATAATAAGTATTTATTTGATTACATACAAACTTAGCCCTACCAATTTCAGAGTGTTCTCAATAATCCCCATATCATAATGCATCATCATCTACGCACACGTGGCGTGTTAATGATATACCAGTAATTGAGATAATATCTGATCATTAATCAATGCCTAGAGTGGTTTAGTCTGATAATGAATTATACTGTTGAGTTTACCGTAAGAGCTGGAGGAGTGAAAATTGTCTGATGATGATGATGTGAATTCACCATATGAATTAATATCCTCCCGGCTGTTTTTCGACCATGGCAGCCGATCTACCGATCAGCCAGGTACGCAGGATATTAAAGTGCACAATTGAGTGCGCAAGCACAGGTGCACCCCTTATGCCCTTACTCTCATAGTTCGGTGGCGAAGAAGCAATCTGACACGACTGTAGAAAGATCAGGCGCAAGACCAACCAACGGCTTGTCGTACCTTCCGAAGCACACTTTCAAACAAACGAACAAACTTTTCAGACTTATAATATCAGTATAGATTTGCCTTGATGCAACATGTTTCTACTATACAAAGTAATTAAGACCTCTCACGAATATGAAACTCTCTCAACAATATTCAATTTCAAGTTGTTTACGGACCCCTAACGTGGCAAATTCGTTCTCAAGTGGTTCTTTGTGTGTCCCGTCGGACCTTTGTCGCGTACGGAACAAACTTAGAGCCACATCTTGACGTTCCTGTGGTTAAATGCATTTTCCCCTTCACCGAGCTTGGAGGGTAATATGTGACTTTCATAGGATTATGCTATTGCGTTAAACGCAAATGCTGAGTGAAACGTGTTGAAGATGATGATGATGATGATATTATACCATAACAATCTAAACAATGCAGAACAACTCAGCCACACATTTAAAGTGAAGTATCAGCCTATTAATGTCCAACTGCAGTGCAATGGCCTCCATCGTTTGTTATTGTCGTTGTTTTCATAACAAAGATATTGTGTTCTGGCTTAATCACCACACTTGTCAAATGTGGGTTGGTGGTTAAAAAGAGGGCTTAGTTCAGAAAAACTGACACAAATTTTGCCTTACCTGGGAATTGAACCCTGGACCTCGAGACCGCGGCCCGCTTTTAAATCAATAGACCATCGAGGCGTTTTAATACAACATAAGTTTAAAACTAATATTGTAGCATAAGTGTCTCCGGGATAGCATTTTCCGAGTCACGGCGTCAAGAAGGATAAATTATTGAGGCAATCTCCCTGCGCACTCTTAAATAATATACGATGCTTTCTCGCGGAATCGATATGAAGGACATTATTTTTATCTAGCTACCGGTCGCCCGCCGGTTTTGCTTGTGTGAAAGTCGGTTATGGCTGCAAAAAGCCAACCCAGGAAAGACACGGTCAGCAAAATGATTCTCAGTTCAATTTACAGACACCGAAAAACCCAAATATCTTATGGATTTTGCATAATTATTTACGAAACTGAGTAACAAGTTTTACGAAACATATTAATACAGAGTGCCTTCAAGTTTCTCCCCATTTTAAAATTACCCGCCTGATACCTACCTAAAAAATGATGGATGTTTCCTGTTTATGAATACAAATAATTAAAAGGCGTGCATTTCCCTGCAGATGAAGTGAAAATAGATGTAATCAAAACCATCCCGCCATTAGCAATCGTCAGTCGTGAAACACACCAATCCAATCCTGTCTTAAACGGATTAGAAACTTCGGATTGCTAAGAACATTTATGCAATTTCCATAATCCCCGCTCAATCAAAGGAAAATGCTAAACAAATTCAATAACAGACGCAAATCCGAAGCAATCATATTGAAACTGCGACTATTTCAACTAGGTAGGTATGTCAATTGATTTTGAACTCAAATGCTGAAGCTTAAGTTCCTGTTTGATCTGCTTAAAGCGTGGCAGTATTGGGTTATTAGATAAATACTCGTAGATATATGGAGCTTCTGTCGTTCAACTCAACTTAGTGTCAGCAAATACGAGAAAACGGAAAATACTGAGGTGGCACTACTACTTCTTTCAGATAAGATTTGATTTATTATTTTTATTCTCTTTTAGTCTATCTGTCGGATCAGAAATGATATTTCACGAAAGGTCTTCTGAAGGGAATAAAAAGTAGCACAATTTGTTTATTTGAAACACTTATGGATTGTCCTCGTCCATCAATGTTGCTTAACAGACGGCGAATAAGGCAAGATAATTTATTAATGCACCCACTATTAGGAAATTTACTCATATGCCAATCTATCGTTATCTTTGAATTAGCCTAGAACAAAAAAAAAAACTAATTCCTTATAATGGTTGATGTGGATCAATCGGATAATAATCATATTGTAAAACAATCGATAACATTTTAGGTAGATCAATCAGGACAGGACTGTTTTTTCAATTTAGAAGGATACAAACGACCGGTGCTATTTGATGATAAGTCAACATCACCACCCATGGACATCACCAACCTTTCTGACCTTACTCACAGCACAACAATTGAGAATTGCTCCTTCACTGGTCTGGAACATCTATAATCCATTGACGCAATCTGAAGTGACGTCAGCAATTGGAGCTCGGATGCTAACAAGGTCCCGTTGGAGAGACGCAAAACGCGCCGATGAAGCGTAACACACAATCCGCTATTAACCTTACTTTCCAGCAGAAACATAGCACAGCAATAGTGAATTGCTACTTCACTGGTCTGAAACATCTATATGCCATTGACGCAGTCTGAAGTGACGTCAGCAATTGGAGCTCGGTTGCTAACAAGGACCTGCTCGAGTCGCAAAGCGCGGATGAAGCGACTAACACACAATCCGCTGCTAATTAGTTTACCGGTTGCTCTGTTTGCAGAATCAGAACGAATTTCGCGTACATCCCGACTAATTGTCCCGATTTTGCTTAGAACTTTGTATAATTTATTCTGCATTCCGACAACAGTCTTAACGGGGACTTTAAATGTGGCTGGTAGGATATACTCGTATGTGTACCCACCATTCATTCTCCTATACGTAGGTCATTTAGTCAATATCGTAGAGATCTAGCGCAAAATCACAGATTGACAAGGAAGGAGTTCTGCACATTCTTTTCAATTGTTGCTGTAGGTTACAGCCAATAATCTTAGAAATAGACCACGAGATCAGCATTTCTGGTACCAATCTATAAATCCATTGACAATTTGACACAGTCTGAATTGACGTCAGCTATTGGAGCTCGGATGCTAACAAGGTTCCGTTGGAGAGACGCAAAGCGCGGATGAAGCGACTAACACACAATCCGCTGTTAATTAGTTTACCGGTGGCTCTGTTTGCAGAATTAGTACGAATTACACATACAAGTATGTTCCGGTTTGCTTAGAAATGGAATTATATAATTTGTACTTCATTCTGCTTATAAACAAGGACTAAAATCTATAGGTACTATTAAATAGAAGAAATGTAAGATTTCTGTTGATTTGGATTGAATAGGGTCTGAGACCCTGAAAAGAAAAAGTGACAAAATTATTGAAAACATACTTTTCCAGTAGACTCCTACAAAGTTGTTGCTAACCAATGTCGATTCAGATAAAAACAGAGTCAATCGATTTGCATTATAAATTCCGTGCTCCAGAAAAGCATTCGATTCGGTATCGAGTATCATCGGAATAAGATCGGCAGCCTCAAAGAGCTAAACGATTTATTCTTTTTAAATTGCATTCCTTGCGAAGTGCATTTCCATTGGAGAGGGACTGCGCTAATGACTCGCCAGTCAAAGATTACCTATGAATACGGTTAGTGTTATTCTCACTAATTGACTTGTCTTGCTTAATCTATTTATTGTTTTGCAGGTTAATTAGTGACCTGCATTAAAAATATATTTTGAACAGACACCTTGAATCATACCATCTATTGGAAAAATAACACTTCATCCCAAACTGAGCGTTTACACAAACTGTGGCTAAACGGGACATTATGCGATATTAATTATGTAGTACTTGTACATACGTATGTACATGTATAAAAATAAAAATTATATCATAAATGCGAAAGTGTGTTCGTTTGGATGTTTGTCTCGTCAATCACACTGAAACTATTGAACGGATTTTAATGAATTTTCATATGGTATGGGTTAAACTAACAAAATAACTTAGGTGATACTTTTTATCCCAATTAAATGCTCCCATGGGATAAAACAGGAATGCTAATAATCGTCAATCGCGCCGAAAGTACTGAACGAATTTTGATGCCCTAATTCCACGCGGGCAAGGCCTCGGGTAAGAGCTAGTGTACCTTTACTACTGACTGCTTGACATTTCAGCTATTGTAAAAAAACGTTTAATGAAACGCATAACATAAAATTGGCGATTTTTGCAATTTTTACATAAATATTTTGCCAATACTTTCTACTAGGTGGAAGATTCACAATCAAGCCAGTCGCACTTACTCACTTACTTATAATATAACCAAGATAAATCTCCACACGCTAAATAGAGTACCTTCATGTAATCCAAAATGGCTGCCGTCTGCACGTACTGCCTCCACATAGTGAGCCTCCTGAGGGTCTCGTAAATCATCTCTGGTGTAACCTAGGGCACAAAGTTTACTATTTAATTGGTAACACGCGGGCGAGAGAGAAATCTTATCATTCAAGCTTTTATTTAGGAAAGGTTTTTACTACGAAGGTTGTTTTACTTGTGTGTGCTCCTCACCATGTAACCATGACGATTACTTCTCATCGGAGTCGTAAGAAGCAATTAAAGGATATACCAGGTGGATGGGATGTTTTTATTTTGCACTGCAGTCACCAACCCACCTGTCAACCATGGTGACATGAACATAAGCCTATACTGACACATATTACCCCTTACTCAAATACGATTTTTATGTGACAGTGTGGCAAACGGACAAGAGGGTTACCTGATGGTAATCGATCACCGCTGCCCATAGACATCAACAACCGTACAAGAGTCACATATGCGTTGCCTGCCTTTAAAAAACCATACCCTCCCTAACTGAGCTCTGGCGACCTTCCTCACCAGCAAAAACTTAGCGAAACAGTTACGAAATGCTAAATCACTATGGTCTTCTGTAAGGTGGAGATACTTATCCAGACAATACCTTTAAAAAGACACAACTGAAATTATATAATAATTAATTGATATTATTAAATTACTTTGCCTTACTTTAATAGGGTCCATGTATGCATCCTATTTAAGTTGCAACTTGCAAAGCTTAATTATGTTGTATGTGTGGTGCAAGCAATAAATAAAATAAAACAAAACAACTCCCATATAAGGGGTCCTACGTCCAGGGAGGTTATTACAGCAACAGTACGATTAATGATGTATTGGTTATAAAGAAGCTGACCTCACAGAAGTTGTCAGACGGCTCCGGAACCTCATCAGGTGGTGTTGCGTTGGTGTTGATGAACAACGGGGACAGCATCATACTGCGCGAGCCAGCTTGGACTGCCTTACAACCTTGTTGATCATACAAATTGAGACAAATAATGTGTGAACTGGTACATGGTAATTAATAACTTTGTAAACTTTTGGAAATAAAAATCTTAATTGGACGTTCATATATTACTGGATTTCGGTTTCCGCACACATAGTGTAATAAAATATGTACTTCGATGAAAGCCTTTCTCTACACATGGAATATCCACACACAAATAGATTCTTCAATTCGACCCAGTGTTCTTGTGATTAGCGCGTTCAAACAGACAAACACACTCTTCACCTTTATTAGTATACAGTTTCTTACAATATGACTCGAAACCTTGTTAGAACCCAGAAAGAAACCAGATGAAGCCTTGAGCAAAGATGGAATTGTTTGGGTTAATATTCCGACCCGTGATTATATTCTAAATGGCTTCATTTCACAGTGATGAAGACTATAATACGCCGTTTGCAAAATGGAACAACCCTAAATGATGTAAAGATGTTTGCCAAACTCTGTTATGGGGCTTATAGATAAGACAGTAGGAAAAGCGGATCGGTTATGTTTCAGTTGTCTTTACCAATATAAGAATGAGGAAAGTTTTGTATGTAACGAATAAAGTCAAAAACTACTGCATCGATTAAAAAAAAACAACATTTACAAAGCTACATTGCATTAGCATTACATTAGCTACAGAACACTGCCGCGAATAATATAATTTAAGTGTTTATTATAAGATTTATGTGTAAATTTACGTTAAATGAACTCTTATAATAGTGATTAATAAGTGAAAGTGTTAGTAGGAATATGGTGCAAGGATTACGAGTTTTATGAAAACTTTGAACGTCAACGGACAGCCGGTAACTTGCCGGTAACCTAAAACAAAGAGGATTCCTGTACATAAAACCGGGGGAGTATTCATTTTAATACTTTATCATTAATATTACACACAAATCCGATCAGCATTACCATTAACACCAACAATAACATTGTAACACTTCACATATCTCGTACTAAGTACGAGACACGTCAAATTACAAAACACGGGCTCGTTGTGCCTCTCTTTACTTGACGTAATGTGGAAGTAAAGTTGATGATAAGCAACACTCAGCCTCACACAAACTTTATCAGACTCACACGGTACCAATTCAATCAACCTAACATTAAGAAAAATTTTTTTCATTGTCCAGTAGTAAGTCAACATACCCTCATTAACAAAAAAAAAATTGTCTTGAAAGTTTACTGTTTTCTCTTGATTAAAAGTTAACTTATGTAGTTTATATTTCATAGAATTAGTTTACCCAGCTAAACATATAAAAATTACAAATCTATATTAGCCAAAACATTTACATTCCTGTGTGATATTTCCAGGTTTGTTGGACTTACTCAAGATGACAACCCGAAGGGCCGCTGCTGTTGCATCTGCCCAGGATATGGAGTTCAAACTCAAGCAGGCACTAGATCAGCTTAAGAAAACAAAGATTGAGAACGCCACTTTATTGAATGAGCAGGAACAAAATGAAGAGGAAATGAAATCTTTGTTATGTTCAAATGCGACATTGAAGAAAGAAATGGGTGAACTCCATGTGAAACTCATGAGTGCACTGCAGGAGCAAGACCAGCTACTCCGGGTGGTCAGCAGTTTTGAGGAGTGCGGCAACACCTATGAACGGACTCTGGGACGTATTGATGTGCTGGAGAGTGAGCTATGTGAAGCCCACAAGCACATCCAACAGCTTGAGGAAGAGAAAAAGGACCAGTCGCTCTCACACACACAGAGCCTGTATGAAGAGCTGCTCGGGACCCCTGCTGGCAAACAAATAGATGTTGCGGCTTCTGCTACATCGTGCATAGCTGCTTCTACATGTTCTCATAAAGACTTTAATTTGTCCCATAGTTCAAATTGTTGTGATATGCTAGATAAAAATAACAACAAAAATAAGTCAAAATCTAAGTTTAAAAAATATGTTAAGATTAATAAGTACATTAAGAAAACGGAAAGGCTGATAAAGAAACATAAATGTTTCTACAAAAATATAAAATTAAGGAAAAAAAGGCTTGATTTATTAGACAGCATAGAAATATTAAGTATCAAGTTGAATGAAAGTAGATTATTGCATGAGAGGGACACCCAACAGTTGCAAGGGGAAATTGAGAGGTTATGCAAGTCGCTTGCTGACATGACCACCAAGTATAATATATCCCAAGAAATCATTAGGGCCCAAATAAAGGCCACCAATGAGTTACTTTTTGAGCAAAGTACTTGTATTGCCAAAACGCCTCCTGCAGTTGTTGAGCTACCTCATACTATTGAGCTGTCTCATACTTTGGACCTATCTCATTCTTTGGATCAACCACTGGAGTTACCACAAATTAGTAATAATTTTACCACCATTAAAACTGATAATTATGTCATGTTCAGTGATGATATGGGAAAAAGTATGGGCCAGTTCATAAGTACACACTTAGATCAGCCTGTAATTAATAACTGTTTACCAGGTTCGTCTTTCAGTAATGTCATAGAAAATATTATGAATCATATTTTTTGTCAGAATACTACATTAATTATATTAATTGGAAATAGGGGTAGTTTGAATAAAAAACAATTGATTAATCACATTGACAATCTATGTAGCCTAAACATTAAAAAAAATATTTTGTTTACATTGCCCTATGCAGTAGGGATGTCAGAGGTAGAAAATAATAATAGATATAAGTTGAATATGTGTTTAGATACTTTGACATTTGGTAATAATAGAATTCATTTAATTGACATTAACAAATTGATTATAAATTGTAATTATAGTTTGACGAAGGATATTTGTTACTTATCTAATTATCATAAACGACAAATAGCTATGTCGCTATCTTTTTATTTTATTTTAACAGCCAAGAACTTGGCTAACCAGGCTGCTTCTATTGAGCAGTCCAGTAAAAACTTTGACATGACTTTGGATTCTGATCCAAATAATTTAAATTAAATGATAAGACAATAGAGGACATCTCTTGCAAACCTATTGCAGTTACTGCCGAGAAGTCTTGTAATTATTTACACTTAGTTCATCAAAATATACAGGGCTTCTCTGGTAAGGAACTAGAAATAGGTCTATTCCTTGACTGTACGGATATACATGTCTTGTGCCTAACTGAACATTGGTTAAGGCAAGTTAATTGTTCATTTAATATAGATAATTATAATTTTATTAGTTCGTTCATGAGACAGTCTGCGATACGCGGTGGGTCACTTATACTTATACATAATAAATTAAGATGTAAAGAACGCAAAGATATCGTAGCATTGTCCATTGAGCGAACTATAGAAATATCGTGTGCAGAGATGGATCGTTATATTATAGTGTGCGTGTATAGGCCTCCCGCATCAGATTTTAGTATGTTTGAAGCTACAATGGAAGAAGTACTTAAAAAAGTTTGTAAAACAAATAAAATAGTTGTTATATGTGGAGATTTTAATATTAATATCCTTGAAGGTTCACAATATTCTGTAAGGTTTATAAATTTATTTAATTCATTTAATTTGTCGAATCTTTTTAATGAACCTACAAGGATCACTTCCACTACTGCTACATGTATTGACAATGTTTTCTGCAATACGAATGTAACTGATAAAAAGATTATTAATTGTATGCAGTCGGACCACACGGGACAGCAGGTTACTTTTGAGCATAGTTTTGTCCCTAGGTCTATTGAGATCATTTGTAGACCTGTCACGGAGAAGCGTAGAGACCACTTTAGAGACAACATAGAAAGGAAAATACCTACCCTTTCTTTTATAGATAGTGATGTTAATAATCTTTATGATAACCTGTTTGGCTTCATTGCTTCTGAATTTAATTCAGTGTTTCCTAAAAAAAAAACTGAATATCAATATTAATAAACCTAAAACGTTATTCAGTGACTGGGCAACTCCAGGTATTTACAAAAGTAGACTTAAATTATATGAACTTTATGGTTTAAAATCATATTCTAAAGATCCGAAGGTCATAGAATATGTAAAGAAATATTCCAAATTATTTAAGAAAGTATGTTATAAAGCTAAATCAATTTACTTGAGAAATAAAATAAATAACTCAAGTAACAAAATAAAAGCTACTTGGAACATTATAAATAAAGAGACCAGTAAATTAAAATCATATGACGATAGTTATTCTTTGAAAATTAATGATATTAGTTTTAAAACAGACATGGATGTAGCACATGCTTTTGAATCATTTTTCTCTGATATTCCTGTAGCCACTACTAGTCTTCTTAATTCTAGCCCAAAGACAGCTCAAACTCTCCTGGCGTCGAGTATAACTGAATGTCAGATCCCCTTTCATTTTGAATACATCACACAGAGTACAATCTTGAAAACTTACAAAGAAATTAATATAAAAAGAACTGAGGACCTTTGGGGAATTTCAACTGATATCATGAGATCAGTAATTTATATTATTTCACCTCATTTGGCCTTGATTTTTAATAAATGCATTGATCAAAATCAGTTTCCTAATCTCATGAAATGTAGTAAAATAATACCACTATTTAAATCGGGTGATAAAAGTGACCCATCGAATTTTAGGCCTATATCAATATTACCGAGCCTTAGTAAAATTTTTGAAAAAATTATAATGAATCAATTGCTTGAACATTTTAAAAAACAAAACTTGTTACATGAGAAACAGTTTGGTTTCACCAAAAACAAGAGCACTACCGATGCAGGGACTGCACTTATCAGACATATCTCTGATGCCTGGGAGAGTAAACAGAACGCTATAGGGGTCTTTTGTGATCTATCAAAGGCTTTTGATTGTGTTGAACACACTACGTTACTCATGAAGTTGAAACATTACGGTCTGTCTCCTACATCTTTGAAGCTGATTGAATCTTATCTCACTGACAGGATACAAAGGGTCCATATTAATAATTCAAATTCATCGGGGGCTAAGCTTCGCATGGGCGTGCCTCAGGGATCTATATTGGGACCTTTGCTGTTCCTAATTTATGTAAATGATTTGCCATATTTTGTAAAAAACTTATGTGAGATAGTTTTGTTCGCTGATGATACTTCACTTATTTTTAAAACTGACAGAAAAGAAAAAACTTTTGACAAGGTGAACAAAGCTCTGTCACAGGTTTCGCATTGGTTTTCTAGCAATAATTTGTCACAAAATGCAAAGAAAACTAAATGCATTAAATTTATGATGCCTAATGTAAGACATATTGATACATATATTACAATGAATAATGAGCTCTTAGAAATTGTAAATTCTACAAAATTCTTAGGAATCGTCATTGACTCTAAGCTTCAATGGGGCCCCCATATCGCGGCCTTGAGTTCTAGACTTAGCTCGGCTGCCTTTGCTGTAAGAAAAATAAGGCATATAACTGATATTGAAACGGCAAGATTAGTGTACTTTAGTTATTTTCATAGCGTTATGTCATATGGTTTATTGTTGTATGGTTCTGCTGCTGATATTGAGACCATTTTCATATTACAGAAAAGAGCCATTCGTGCAATATACAGCCTTAGGCCACGTGACTCGCTGAAAACTTTATTTAAGGATATTAATATATTAACGGTACCGTCACAATACATCTTTGATTGTATTTTGTATGTTCGGAAGAACTATAAAGATCTCCCGAAAAAATCAGACTCTCATAATTTCAATACTAGAAATAAGCATAAACTTGCCGTTCCAACAGTCAGACTTCAAAAAACAATGAAGTCATTTATAGGACTTAGTGTACAAATATTTAATAAACTACCACAAACTCTTGTTGAATTACCCTTCCATAAATTTAAGACTCAGATCAAATCGCACTTAATGAGAAAAGCTTACTATAAAGTAGAAGATTTTATAAAGGACAAGAATTTGTGGGTGTGACTTATGACCATCTCTGCACATCTACTAATTGACATTTTATATAATTTAATGACATTTATGTAATATCAATGATATTTTTTTTAAAAAAGGCTAACTGTTGAGTTTCTTCCGGCACTTCTTCTCAGCAGGCCATTCACGTCGAAGTGCTAGTAGGGTAAAAAAATATTGACGTGCAAAAGAATTTCCTTGTAAATCTAATTGCTGAATAAATATCTTTATCTTTATCTTTATCTTTACATTTTGACTGAGTAATATAGGCTATATTTAGTTACAATTTTACCCGAGCGAAGCTTGGACGTGCCGCTAGTATGTAATGTACAATTATAAGGAAGTCTTCGTTTTAATTGTTATACATATTTGCATGGAGTCATACGCCTGAAAAAGACTTACCGCATATTTCCAATAATCTAAAGCCCAAGGTAGGGGAACCTAAAGTAGGTACTTGTTTTCAGAAAAAAAATACGGCCAAGTGCGAATCGGACTCGCGCACTGAGGGTTCCTCACAAATTCTATTTTTTGACGTATTAAAAAAACTACTTACTAGATTTAGTTCAAACCAATTTTCGTTGGTAGTTTTTATGGTAATGTACATTATATAATTATGTCAGTTTTATCATCCTCTTATTTCAGAAGTTAGAGGGGGGGTGACACACTTTTTTCCACTTTGGAAGGGTCTGTCACGCAAAGTATTCACTTAAGAAAAAAGTGATATTAGAAACCTTAATATAATTTTTAAAGACCTATCTATATATACCCCACATGTATATGTTCAATGAAAAAAAATATTTTGTGTTTCAGTTCTGACTATGGGGACCCCCCACGTTTTTTATTTTTTTTCTATTTTCGTGTGAAAACCTTGTTGCGGTTCACAGAATACAACCACACACTTAGTTTCAACAGTATAGTACTTATAGTTTCGGAAAAAAGTGGCTGTGACAGACTGGCGGACAGAATAATGTGGTATCGTCATTTACTACAGTTTGGAAGCGCGATAATATTGTAGCAGTTTATCGCGGTCACATTCGGGATCTAAAGGTCCTAGAAACACGATATTCAACCCAATATTAAAGCTGTTAGGTTGTAATTTTGTTTGCTTGGTGGCGTCGGAATGTACAACATATGTGCTGGTAATTCTAATTGTGCAATAAAATAAGTTTTCGGTAAGGTTGACGGGAAATGTTTAAAGTGACACTTTCCTCAAGGAAATAGTCCTTGAACATAAACCGTTTATAACGCGTTCCTAATTACTTGTACTTATTCAGTATCGCTTGTGATGTTTCTAATATTAGTTATTTTTCTTCTGATGTGTATGTATTTTAAATTATTACATGTTTTTAATGTTGCACTGTTTTAGGGCAACACTAGCAAAAACTTCGGGTTTGTCCATCTAGTTCTACTACTATTACCTAGTTTTCCTTATCTTGTTAGCTCGTGTGTGGTTTTACTCACAACAGTGACTTTTTCAAATCCCAACTGGCTATCTTCCAGGCCTTAACAGTTCTGGCTACGTTCGGCCAATAACATTTCGTTCCCATTTTCTACCTACTAATTTTTCCTAAATTACTTTTGACAACCCTAGCTTGGAAATGAGAGCATTCCTGACTTTCGGGTCGATATCAGCTAATGTGGCGGACTGAAGAATGTCTTCATAATATAAAGAGAAATTCGGAACATTTCACTACGTCTAAAGAAAAGCTTATTAAATCATTGAGTGCTCCATAGAATATGCAGTATTCGTGTAAAATGTAAGTCATTTTGCATTAAGAACATAGCAAAGTATCAGCGTATTTCCCATTGCAGGTCGAAAGCCTTTATGATTTGAAATCATGTTATTGTTTCAAATATGGGTTCTGACTTAATTATCTTGCTTGCCAAGCGGAACGGTGATGCAAAAACTCGCGTATGTGTTCAGTAAAGCGAAACAAATTTTTCCCGACCCGTGAATCGAACACATAACCTCGGGGCCATGGCCACTGGGCCACTAAGTACTGACTTAAACTAATAGTCTTTAGAAACGTCAGGACTAAGAACAGAGATTCGAATAAAAATATCTGCATTTTACAAATAAATTATTATAAGACACTATATAGTCTTTTCTTCTTCACTACATAGTCTCTTCCTTAATATACATATTAATGATAATAACACTAGCTCAGAAGCTTTAAGAACTAATAAGTATTCGAGTTCTCATTTATGAAATGCGCTAAATTACGAAACTTTAACATCCCAGCACATGTTTCTGAGATAGTTTGCAAACTAAATGAATGAGTTTTGAAGTTGCAAATTAACAAACGTTACATAAGGGAAGGATTTGTTCTTTGCCACAGAGTCATGTATTAAATACCTTCTAATTTGATACGAGTAATATAGGGTTAGAGTCACAGAAGCAATGATTTAAATCTTTCGATTTGCCCTCGCCATACTTCAAAGTTGGCACTAAAATAAGAGCGACAGTCGCTTCCTAGAGCGACACAGCACGTTGACCATAGATTTAAACGGGTGACTTTCAATTCTTATTTTAGCGACAATTTCGAAGTAGGCAAGGGCAAAACTTACAATTTAAATCTATCCACAGAAGTACACTTCGCGCGTAGCGCTTTTTGATTGAGCCCCGCCAAGATCCACGAGATTTTGGTGTAATGTCGAAAAGTCGCCTATTACACAAAAGGTCGCGGGTTCGATCCCCGCACGGTACAACATTTGTGTGCACGAACATGACTGTTTGTATCGGTTTGGGTGTTTCTATGTATAATAATATGTATGTTATACAAAAAATATATATATATGTACTGTTTATCCGTTGTCTGGCACCCATAGCACAAGCTAATGCTTAGTTTGGGGCTAGATGGCGCTGTGTGAATAATGTCCAGAGATATTTATTTATTTATTTATTTAGGTATTGTGCGAGTAAGTGGCAATGTGACAGCGTGCTGCCACAACATGCAATATAGTGCATATTATTAGCTCGCATGTCTAGCCTTCCGCCCTTCTACCTATAGTAATATGATAAAACTGAAGAGTTTTAGTTCGTTTGTTTGAACGCACTAATCTCAGGAACTTTTTGCGGGGTCGTCGCGTAATATTGCATAGAGAATGAACTTCGGCCGAACTTGTGTGTTAAATTGTTGGTCAATCAGCTTGTTTTATTCAAATACATCTTTATCCATAACATGGATTCAAAGAAATGGCAAACTCTTAAATTACTGAAGAATAAATTGTTCTCAGTTATACCTACGATATTGTAACCGTTATTGCTACAAGCTAAGAGATTAAAACAATACCATTCCACGAATCCCGTGAGGGATAACGTTCATCTGTTTCGAAGCTTTCACTTTTAATGACTGTAGTTCCCAACTTGGATATGCATTTGAAGATAGGCCTTTGCTTTCATAAATACATATTGAAAAGGTAAAAATATAATATAGCGATTATGTTCATTTGACCCTCGGTGAACCCCTCTTTTGGGTTTCCTGCAGTTGGAGCCATCCCTTGACCAAAATATTGAGCGAACTAAATATCCTAAAAAATATGTATCTTTTATTTTTTATTTATTTACAGAATAATATTGATGCACATTGACCTAAAATATTTTTATATTGATCTCACTCAATAACCCAAATAATAAATGCAGTTGGAGCCATCCCTTGACCAAAATATTGAGCTAATTAAATATCCTAAAAAATATGTATCTTTTATTTTTTATTTATTTACAGAATAATATTGATGCACATTGCACCTAAAATATTTTTATATTGATCTCACTCAATAACCCAAATAATAAATATGTTATTTTCAAATTCTGAACAAACCTTCAAATGGTGGCCGTCTCATCAGTTTCCTCCGGGTTACTTGTTTCATCCTTCTCCTACGAACTTTCCTGACTCCTCGTTTGTTCACTGCCCTCTCGAATCTGACAAAAGACATCTACATTCTACACAAATCAAACGAATCACATCGGAATAAAATAAAACTTTAATGACATTACAAAGTAAAACGTTACATAACACCAAATTTACAAAATGGCAAAAACATATTATTATTATAAATCTACCTTCTGCGGCAGCAGCGGTGGCCGCAGAATTTACAGCCCGGGGTCCGCGAGCCGCTCTGTGACGATAGTCTGGTGAAGATGGTGGATACGGATAAGTCGCGTTCCTTGCGTGGCTTGCGCTTGGGCACGCGGCGGATGGCCGTCCGCCGCGTGGGGGACCGCCGGCGCTTCTCCACGCGTCCGGGCCGGCGCCCGCGCCGCTTCTTCTCCGTCGGCTTGGCTTGCTTCACCGCCGGCGGCTTCGGCATCTCCGGTCGCACGCCCGCCATGTCTATCCGGCTCCGGCCCGAGTACGACGCCGAAGTAAACGACTCGCTGTTCGAAACCCTGTCGTCCCGCCGCTCCTCATACTTCCGTCTCTCATTGTACAAGTCCTGGTCCGAAGTCATCCGTTGGCTTTCTTTTTTCGACGGCTGATTGTCCTCCTTTGCGTTGTCATCTTCCATCGCTTTCTTCCAGAAGTAACTAATAATTTTGTTATGTTTATTTTATAAAATCTCAATATCAAAATGTAAAACGTTAAATGCGGCTGTCAGAGTGAACGCTCTTTTGTTCTATGCTTGAATTATTTTCTTGATTGCCAGTCTGTGACAATTTATCTTGACGGATACAGAATCAGAACTTTTTGTTTTCAATAGAAAGAGGATCGTATATCGCTGATTATTGTCGAGGCAGTGAAATATTCATATTCGCGACAAAAATGATCCTAGGTATAAAACGCTGTGTCTACTTCATTTACGTGGACACACTATAACTATTG
The DNA here is from genome assembly GCA_958496325.1 of Nomophila noctuella. NCBI lineage: Eukaryota > Metazoa > Arthropoda > Insecta > Lepidoptera > Crambidae > Nomophila > Nomophila noctuella. Next base: position 2,976,015 of record OY292498.1, read on the forward strand.
GTTATATAATTTTTCAGCTTCAAATTGGCAACGTCCTTAAAGAGTATCCGTTATAGAACAATAACAATAAATAGTTCTGACTACCACAAATTACACTGTATAGTAAAATTGTAACACTTATTAAAATATAAAACTTGGTGTGGTGTTCTGCACTATGGTGCCGGCGTAAGGTGGGGTATATCTATACATCTATACAAATATTAGAAAGAGGAAAGGTTTGATTTTTTGTTTGTTTGTTTGTATGAATTGAATAGGCTCCGAAACTACTAGGCAGATTTGAAAAATTCTTTCACTGTTGGAAAGCTGCATTCACCCAGAGTAACATAGGCTATATTTTATCCCGGTACGGGAAGTAGTTCCCCCGGAACGCGGGTGAAACCGCGTGACGGGCCGCTATACTCTGTCCACTTTATGAAGCGTCTTTTGACAGCTCACGCCCATGAAAGTTCGAATTGTTTTCGTTTAATTTTCGAAAAAAGAATATTGTTCTTCATGGACGGTTACTGCCAACTCAGTGATGTGCTACGAAAACAATTAGAACGATTGTGCTCTCGATTACAAATAATCGATAGAAATAAATGCTATGAATAAATCTAAACTTCTTCATAACATGTTCATAAGGTATAATGTATATTTCACATAGAAAGGTAACAACATTTGGATTTAAATTTCTTTTACTACATCAAAATATGACTCACTTGTTTCATATTTAATTTATAAACTCAAATATATGTATTTATATTTGTTTACAATAAATCTAAGAGAATGTTAAATCGAAACACATGTTTATCGAAATCGGCTATTTTTTATGTACGAGTACCTAAGTCGAATAATGATAATAGTACAATCGGATTGTTGACACATTTGAGATACTTTAGGACATCACCAATGTTGTCAATCGGCGACCTGTCAAAAGACGCTTCATATAGTGGACAGAGTATAGTCAAATATATTTACTATACTCTATGGTGGGGGAAGAATGTCATTTGTCAGTCTTCCGTCAACTGCGTGATCGGGCGATCTTGTTGATTATGCTGAAAAGACGACAACGATGAAATATTTGCTGTGAAGTGATTGAGTGCAATTGAATAAGTTTAATAGGTATTGGTGTTACCTAGCATAGTACTTGGTTATGTGCACTTAGTTCTCTAATCTTCTGATTCCCCAGATCCTACCCTGCTGGTTTCTAAGCCTCATCATTTATATTAATATATCGGTATATGTGTATTTTATACTGTTAATTGATATTGATCTGTTCTTCACCAGCACAGCTTCTATAACGAGACTAATGACTAAATCATACTTTGAGATTCTCAATCATTAACTGTTAAATCTTCCAACAAATAAATAAACAATTTAAAATCCCCGTTCTCTTCAACAGATGCTGGTGCGGGCTCAGCAAAACAGCCCATGGGTCGAGCGTGGCCACCGCCGCGCCGGGAGAGGCCTGGGTCCCCGCGAGGCACACGCAGGCCGCCCCCACTGACGCCTACGGCACGGTCGAGTTCCAAGGAGGGCCCCATCCTACGAAGGCACAGGTTTGTTGCACAGACACATAATACGAATATTGTTACGTGGAATAGTATTCCAAAATAAAATCGTGTCCTTATCGTATCGTATTGCAGTTGCACTCCGATAAGAAAGGTGCTTTCTTTGTATTTTAAACGTTAACTTTGAGTTAAATCGCCTGCGTAATTTGTGAATTTAATGGCATTTTTTATTTATTTATGACTCCTGGGAAGTTTTTGATGTTTACGGAAAACTTAGATGATTAAATTTATTTAATCATTATTTTTTTAATCGCAAAGAAATTAGTTTGAGATCTCCGAGAGGCCCACATAGACCAATGGCCGCTTCTCCACTTTTAAAAACAAAGCCATTATTATGGTCGAATTGATAAACCCCATCATGCTGTTTTGCTTACCTAAACACATTGTGGCCATTTTATTAAGCTAAACTTGTATCAAAAAGTATAAAAACAATAATCTTTGTTCCAGTACGTCCGCCTCTCCCACGACACTCGGCCGGAGCTGATCGTCCAACTCCTCACGCGGGAGTGGGCGCTGGACCGGCCGAAGCTGCTCATCACGATCCAGGGCGGCAAGGCCAACTTCGACCTGCAGCCCAAGCTCAAGAAGGTGCTGAGGAAAGGCCTGCTCAAAGCCGCGAAGACAACTGGCGCCTGGATATTCACTGGGGGGACTAATACTGGTGAGTTTTGTTTAACATTTTTTTATATTGGGTGGTAAAAATTACAAAAAAAAATAACTGATCATCTTCAGGAGATAAAAAATATGCTAAAACTTAATCAATGCACTCTTTTAAGTTAGTTATGTGATAAGGTTCAGCCAGTGCAACTGTTAATAATAAATAATACGAAAATTTGAAATAAAAGGCAGCACTTTAGGTCTCGGTCCGAACAAAATTGTGTCAATTCTTCCTAATTCCCACAGCCATAGTGATCACCACTCCTTATTTTGGAAGCAGAGTGCACAGATTCAGCCAAAAATATAATTTAAAGATATTTTCAGAATCACCAAAGAGGCCTTTTACCCTGAAGAAGAGCATTAATATTTTAATACTTAATTGTTTACTTTACCTTCTTTTAAACAAACAAGAAATTCAGCTATCGCTTACCGATTACATTATACACATCCTTGATCTCCTTGCAATGCCTCATGTTCTATTTTTTTTCTGTGTTTGAACGCGTTATCTCAGGAAGTATCTAGGAAAAAATCTTTTTGTGCTTAAAGCTACAGTAAAACACTATTTGTGCGGAAACCGAATTCCACGCAGACACAGTCGCGGGCGGACGCTAGCCATTAATAAGCTGATACTTAAGTTTCCTTTCTTATCTCCAGGTGTGACGCGGCAAGTCGGCGATGCTCTGCAGCTGGAAAGATCTCAGCGAGCTGGCCGCGTCGTCAGCATCGGCATAGCGCCCTGGGGCATCGTCGAAGGCGCCAACGAGCTCATCGGGAAAGGCCGGGACGTGCCGTACCATGCGATTGCTTCACCAAGGTCAGATATCAACGGTTTTTAGCTTGTGCTTTTTGGCTGTTTGATTTGTGTGAATTTTTGCCATTAGCTCGGCGGTGAGCGAAATCACCGTGAGCAAACCTGCATATTCAGACAGATTCTGACTATAGTTCAGTTAGATCTGAATGTGTAACCATGATCTAAATCTGTCTGGTTCCCCTCTAAGGATTACGAAAGTCTGATGGCAGTTGCGTCGCTGTAATAACCAGACTCGCCAGCCTGGACCATGGTCAAAGTGGACCCCGCACAGAAACGGGATGAACGCTAGGAGTTTGATAAGCCTCCTCCAACTGAGCTCTGGCGACTCACCAGAAAAAAACATAGCGCAACAGTTACGAAGTGCTTCTTCATTGTGTTTATGGATGTTAGATCTGGTAGGACAACTGTTTTAGCCGTGTAGTGTTGGCCTAGAATAAAACTCCATATCTTTCTATGAGTGGCATAAGTAGCGACTAAAGGTCCTTAATATTAAAAATATTATCCTTCCGGCCGTTTTTTAACTATGGCCGGCGGATCCTACGAACAGCCAGCCATTTATACGAATGGCGGCGCTAGTGTGCAGACTGCACGCCCTTAAATCATCTTCTTTAGTTTGCGTCGAAAACCTTCATCCCGAGCTCTGAATAACCTAAGTCACTAATAGAGCGATCATTTATAATCGCATTTACATCAAAAGATAATTACCTCGGCCCTTCAGAAATACTCCGTACTTGAGCGCACTTTCTTTGAACCCGGCTCTTGTAAGTGGCCCTTGGAGTTCGTGCTGACTTGCGAGTAATTACCTGCTTGAAAATATCCGACTAACAGAGTCTTAGTTAGGAGTACAAGTAGTGAATCTAATAATACATACATCTATAATATCTATACTAATATAATAAAGCTGAATAGTTTGTATGTTTGAACGCGGTAATCTAAGGAACTTCTGGTTTGAATTTAAAATATCTTTTTGCATTGGATAGTCGATTAAGGAGGAGGAAGGCTTTAAGCTGTTTACTTTTAACTACTATTATAACACTACATACATATGTGTGGAAACCGAATTCCACGAGAACGGAGTTGCGGGCAGCCGCATCAGGTAAATATAACTGTTAGTTTTTACTAACAGTTATATTTACCTGGTAACACTTACTCATACACACATCCTAGTATGTTTATTGAAATTGGAAGTTAGCAATTATTAGACTTATTGATATCTAAGTTACCGAAGATATTAGATAATTGCTTGTTTAATGTAAAACAAGCTAACAAAGTGTCATACTGTAGCTTAAAGCCTTCCTCGACAAATGGAATATCCAAAAAAATATATATTTTTCTATTCGGACCAGCGGTTCTTGTGATTAGCGCGTTCAAACAATCAAATAAACTCTTCAGCTTTATTATAGTATAGATAAGAATGACATAATTAAGTGGTCATTTTTCAATGACGCCGCTCAATCCATCACGATTTATGCATTAAATAGGAAGTAATAACTCTTTCTTTTAGGTAGGTATTTCATTTAATTATTATATTAGCTAAACATCACAACATACTAAAAACAGGAAATTAATTACTCCTTCGATCTTAACTCATCACGACTCTTGTTTGAAGGGGTCGCTGGTTGATATGACGGTGGAAGAGTTGAGGCCGTTGACCTGGGCTTGGAATAATACGTCGTTGATCAGTTTCTCAGCCAGGATCCGCATGTTGGGTGGCAACCCTCGAAGCTTTGTGGCAACGTTGATTCCTACAACAAATTAAAATAATGAGGAGTTTATAACAAACATGAGGTTGTTTAATCTTTTAATCTTTTTCGAAAGAAAAATTTAATTGGTGTATGGATATAATGAGGTATTTTATACGTAATTCAGAGATCTCCCTAAGGTCGTGTCAGATTACTGTCCCACTGAACTATGAGAGTGAGGTAATAGGAAGTACGCCTGCCTGTGCCTGCACACTCACTTGTGATAATATATCTTGCCTACCAGGGTCATCGTAAGACCGGCAGCGGTGGCTGAAGTCAGCTGGAGGGTATTGTTGTAACGAAAACAATTGATGGAGACGTTTGTCCTTCAGTGGGACATTAATAGGCTGATACTACTCTTACTTACCATATTGTAAACATATCTAAAATCAGCCATCACTTACCGATCGCATCATACACATCCTCGATCTCCGTGCAGTGCCTCTTGTTCTTCTGGTCTTCCTCGTAGGAGAACCTCTTCGACATGGACGGACTGTCCGCCACCTCCACTATGCTGTTGAACTCCGTGCTGTAGTCTGGTGGCTCGTATGGAGTGTCTTCTTCACCTGCGTCTTCTTCTTCATCATCATTTGATTCCTGTAAAGAATGTCACTCTATGAATTAAAATACTTTATTTATTATTATTTACAAAAATAATAACAACGACGGCTGCTCCATTCACAGGCACACCTACTGATTGTTCAAAGAGTAACGCTCCGAGAAAACACCAATGCTTATATTTTTCTAATTCATATTGTATTGAACCATAATACTATAAAGGGGCCCCTTAAACCTACACGCTGGGTTGAAAGTCCCAGGCGCCGACTGGCGTTCCTCTCTGTTTCACGCGATGGACCCGGCACCCGCACGGAGAATCCATGGATAGCTAAGAAGTTCGTCTCTCTCTCAAAAGATTTTCTGATTTCATATTCCCTTTAAAGTTTAAAGGTTTTTTACACGATTTTCAATTTGAGCCAAATGTCTGAAGAATCAAAGCAAGTCAAAATGTTATTCCATACCAAAATTTTCCACGAATATGTCTAACCAATTACCCACTGACCTACGAAAGTTCTCAATACATTCGTATTCAATAGGCGTCCCGTCTCCATTGCCGAAACAAACTGCCGCCGAAAAGATAACTAAGATTAGCCGAGTAATTGCTTATCTGGCCCAACGCGGTGGGACTAATAACAGCTGTCCGATGCCTTTGATATTCCCGCAAGGAATAAGAGGCTCAGCTTCACGTGATTAGAGATTATCTGATTAACATTTTATTCAGCATTCATTAACACGCATAGAATATTGGTAGGAATAGTCGAGCGGAAAATTAATAACCAGGCATGTCAATTCAGGATCATAGTCGCAGCGTACCCTGGGCTCCAAGGCAATGGCCGAGGATGCAACCGGGAGAGGCGCTAGGATGATGATGATGATGAGTCGAGCGGAAAATTATGTTCCTTTTGACTTGTCTCGGTTACCACGAATAAACGAGTATTACGATCTAAATGCGAGAGAAAAGAGAGACAATATGGATTTACTTTCCCTTGCATTCAAACAATCATAAACTCCCGATGCGATAGATATATGTATGTATATACATATGTCGCAGGTCAAATAACTTTGTGTCTTTTCCAAGGCACTGGGATGTACATAAATAATAAATAAAAAATAAAAATGTGTTTATTTGACAAAAACATAAGCCTTATGAAATAGAGAATCTATGACACCCACACTAGGCTAAGCCTGTCTCGTGGGTGTCAAATTACACCAGGATTTACAATAAAGAAATGTGGCTATTTCTTAACTCATTAAGATTATATTATGATTACAATACTAATGATTTATAATAACAAGGGAGCCATATACATGCGCGATATTTTTGTATGTGTCTGTGTTTGTGTGTGTGTATGTGTGTGAGTGTGTGTATGTGTGTGTAGGTATGTGTATATCCGGGGGAGCGACTTGTCGATCTATTTCAGTATTTCCAAAACTTTCTCCGTTTGCACATAATCCCAGGTCAGCAAGAGATTTACGATTTTTCTTTTGGCCTGGGAAAGCCGACAGTTATGGATGTCACAAATGGACACTATTATATTGTAGATTCGGGGGAATAGAAAGCGTTTAAAGCGTTGTGCAAATGAGGTCCTAACGCTAGGAATGGGAAGTTTGAAAATTCTTTTGCTCTGAAGCTTTTGGTAATTTGGGAGTTTACTGGCAACTAAATGCATAAATAAAGAAGCACGCAAAAGCCATAATCTTCGGACACTAAGAACTTGGGCCTCATTGAACACATCACTAGTAGCATGACGTTTCGGCTTACCCAAAGCTGTCTTCAAAACCGCTCGCTGTGCCCTCTCTAGAACTATCAAAACTGATGCAGGTATACCACCCCAAGCCAGAATACAATAATCCAGGATAGGCTGACACAATGCTAAATACACTAGTTTCAGAATATTGCCGTTTGCCACTTCTCTCAACTTTTTCATCACATATATTAATTTTCGTAGCCTGTTTGCTGTTGCTTCTATATGTTCCTTGAATGAAAGATTCTCGTCGATGATAATACCAAGGTACTTAAGGGACTTGCTTCTAGAGATCGTACTACAGTCGCAGGATGGGCGATCCCCCTCATTGAGGTCAGTAGCTGCCAGACAGTCATCCATGTGCACTTTAAGATTCTCAAAGAGAGATGGAGGGGGCTTAGATGCCGCCGTTTTGTGGAAACACAAAAAATGGGTTTTGGATGTATTGAGCGTAAGGATGTTACGATTCAACCATTTAAAAATATTTTGCATTCCAGAGACTGCTACACGATGCACATCCCGCCAAGATTGGCCATGAAACACGATTGCTGTATCATCGGCATAACATATAAGTTCACTGTTCGTAGGTTGGAGTGATATTATATCATTGATGTACAATATGAATAACGTGGGGCCTAAAATGCTTCCCTGAGGAACTCCAAATTTCACAGGTGTGATGTCACTCATGTGTTCTCCCATTTTGATAAATTGACTTCTATCAGATAAATAACTAGTAAACCAGCCCAGGGCAGTCCCGCGAATCCCGTAATTGGAGAGCTTTGCTAGCAATATAGGGATCGACACTGTGTCGAACGCCTTTGCTAGATCTAGAAAAACGCCGACACAGCAACGACCTGCGTCAAGATGAGACACAATCTCATCTGTAAGGAAAGTGACTGCATTTTCAGTGGACTTGCCACGGCGGAAACCAAATTGTCTATTTGAGAGCATGCCTTTCCCTTCAAGAAACCCAACGAGACGCTTATTTACCACACGTTCCAACAGCTTAGAGTAGCAGCTGAGTAATGAAATAGGCCGGTAGTTCGAAGGATTGTCTTTCGTACCGCTTTTGTGGATAGGTATAATAGCAGCTGTTTTCCAGGTGCTTGGAAAGGTGCCCAAAGCTATGCTAGCATTAAAAATGGATGCGAGTGGGGCTGCTATGATATGACCAATGGACTTGAGTAGTTTATTCGTAACACCATCCATTCCTGGAGCTTTATTGGTATCTAAAGATTTTATAAGCGTGAGTACTTCCTGAGCATCAGTAGGCTCCATGAAAAAAGATTCCAAAGGTGGTTTATAAGCCGGGACTTTAGCAGAAAGTGATTCCTCTGTTTCTTTTAAATTTACCAAAATGGAATTTGCTAGTCTTTCTCCTGCAGAGGCAAAATAAGAGTTACAGGAATTCAAAGAGTCCTTTATAGGGGAATCCACACTCAACAGGTCATTTTGGTTAACTAATTTCGTTTCCCTGCCGGTAATATGATTAATGGTTTTCCACAATTTTTTCGGGTAGGATTTACTTTCATTTAATTGTGTATTGTAGTATGAGAGTTTCAGTTTTCTCAATAAGTCTATATAAAAATTTCTATATCTTGTGTAGACAAGCTTTTTCACGGGATTATCTGGGTCTTTGCGAAGAGCACTATGCAGTTTGTCCCTGTGCTTAGAGCATCTTATTAGTCCAGGGGTCATCCAAGGCTGTAAGGTATGCTTAGACCGGCTGGAAATTACCGTTCTAGAGTAATTCGAGATAGTATCGGCAACTTTTTTTGTAAACCGGTTTACAGACTCTTCAAAGGGTACCTTGTCGAGAAAAGACTTCCAGTCTGTTTCATTCAACTCCCTTTCAATAGAATCGAAGTCTATCTTAGTTCTCGTGCGCGATGATTTATTACTATGCGGTCTCTGAGTCATGAGCATGATTCCTACCATTGTAATATCATGATCTGTCAAATCGGCGGAACAGACAATTGATTCGGCTTTACAAGAAGCTGTTATAAAAATGTGATCAATGCAAGCCTTAGCATGGGTAATTTTGTCTATGCTTGAGATAAGTCCGTGCTCGGCCAGAATGGAAAGATACTCTGAAGTTGAGCCACTGACAGTTGCACTATCAAGAATATCTATGTTCAGATCTCCGGCGAAAATCAAACAAGGGGTGGATTTGATTGACTTAAGATTTTGATCAAGTGAACGTATGAAGGCGTCTGGACTAGAAAAACTTGGGGACCTGTAAGTAGCAAGCACTGTGAATTTGTTAGGCACATCTGCAAGAATACAGTTTGCATCATCAACGTCGAGTTCTTTGAATTGAGGGTTCCATATATTCTTTACATAAATTACGACTCCGCCTGACTTGTTAATATACTTTTTTGAATGAAACGATGTGTAACCTTCCAAATCTCTTACATTCGAAAACTGGGTTAACCAGCACTCAGAAAAAACGATTACATCAAAGTCAATATTTAATCTTTTGTTAATTACTATGAATTCGTCAAAGTTCTTCTGAATACTCCTGATGTTAATGTTTAATATTTTAAGGGTGTATTTAGAAATTATTTTGTTACAATCTTCTGGAAATCCTAATGTGTGGCACTTTATACGATATGAGTTATCAATTTCCTGTAATAGGTCTAGGGATGCCATGGGGATATACTGTAAGAATGGTTAGAATATTTCAGAGAAGTGTATAAAAGTGCCAAAATGATACAATGTTTCTTGCGGATGCTGTGTATATTGCATTGGGAGTAGTTGTTGGAAAGTATGTGTATGTGTAAGTGTGTGCGCAAGTAATGACAAAAACTGTGTAAAATAATGTTAAAATAATATACATTCACACCTATGAGGCAACAAAAGTTTAACGAATAAAAGACAGCACTAAGAAAGTTTTTGAGGGCTTGAGATAGGGTTCCCCAAATCTTCAGTTGGACTTTTAGCTTGGTCCTGGGCCAAGCGCTGTAGATCCGCTTCCGATTGAATGCGTATTGCAGGGCTCCCTGCCCCTGCATCCCGCTTCCGAACGAATACATATCCATTTCGCACCCAGCAATACGTGTAGTCGTGTTCCGTTGCAAATACTCTGGCAGCACGAAATAAGCTGCGGTTGCCGCTGGTAAGCCGTTCATTTATGAATATTTTGTTTTCGGAGCCATTTTCCACGATGTCTTTACTTTTAAGATTTTTTCGAAGTTTGGCTTCTTTCAGAAATTCATCTCTCTTAGTCCGACGTGTGAAAGCTACCACCAGTGGGCGTTGAAATGTTTGGCTGTCACCCTTTTCAGACCGAGTACTATTCTTGGGGCCAACACGGGAGACATAGTTTAAATCTGTATCATTCAACTCCAGACCAATCTTTGCTGCTGTTGTGAGTACCAAGTGTGAGGGGTTTTCGGAGGCCGTTTCATCCAACCCAACAATTTCTAATTCATTACATAGTGCCCGCTGCGCCTGATGATTCAACTGAGATTGTAAGTTGGTGACGGTAGCCCTGAGGGCAAGGTTCTCGTTTTCCAGCCTTTCTAGAGATCTAATTCGGTGTTCGTAATCCACTAGCTTACTGTTTATGCTATCAAAGCACTCTCGGAGTTGTTTCACATCTTCCTTAATCTCATCTCTTATGCATGATAACTTTGATTCTAAGAGTAGCTCAAACTGTACATACGTAATAGAACCCTCTTGCGGTACTCCAGTAGGGGATGCCGCAATGATATTTTGAGTTACCGCCTCATCGGTCGGGACTTCGTCACACAACAAGTTAAACTCGCTGTCAGGTAGCGGAGAATGTTGACTACGCACCGGAGTATTGTCACCCTTACGCCTTGTTACTCTAGAGCATGTGTCGCATAGCCAATGTTTTTTCAAGTTAGACAGGTTTTCTTTAAAATATATTTGAGTCATGTTGTAACATTTATAGTGGTAACATGCTTTACAAGCAGCACACCTCAGTTGTTCGTCAATGCGGGCGTTTTTGTTGCAAGCTAGGCAAATCATTTCGGCTAGATAAGCAGTGATATTTTAAGTAGAATACCTTGTTTACAACTTTTCTCCGCGTTAGTTATCGGCTGTCGGGTGCGTTCGGCTTGCTTCGGGTTGTTCCGCCAGCAGCGAGCGCGGCGCGCCGGGGCACGTTCGAGTCGATCGCTGCAACTTCCGAGCAATTGTTGACGTAGGTCACGGTTAATTTAGCAATTATCGGTAAATGTTTATTGTCACTGTGCCGCAGATGTTTGACTGATTCAAAATCGGATTTCGTAATTAAGTTGCAAGGATAAAAAACTTCACTTTGACACTATTCTTGTTGTGAAATGTTAAAAGTTAACTATAGTAATATAATTTTTACTGAGGAGCGTAACTGTTACGATGTTGACTCAAGGACGCCATCGCGCGGGATTTGATTACATAAATAGGTATATTCCCTGCAATCTTGCAGAATTTAGCGTGAAAAGCATTATAAAATTATTTTATAGTCTGCGTGACTTGAATATCCAAAGAAAATGAAAGAGAGTTACCTTGTTCCAGAATTTACCGGAACGTACAAAGAGATGATTCCTTGTAAAATTTATAAGTCGTTTCCGTATTCTTATAAATTCTAATAATCTAAATTGTTTGCCAAAGGAAAATTTTATATCAAATTCTTCGTTGTGTAATACTTTGTAGTTCTTCTAACTGTATCTCGTTAAAACTAGAATATTTATACAGAGAATTCTACACTGAATTAATTATGCAGAATAACTGAATCTGTAAAGATGCTTGAAAAATAATTTACTAAAGTAAACCTTTGAATTATATTTAGATTTTCTATTTGTTATTTTAATTTACAAAGTGTCAGGCACTCTTAATCATAAATAATATAGTCCGTGCAAGGAGTCAAGAAATACGTGCTAGTTCTAAAGAAACTATACAAAAAAATATGGACTATTTCCTACTTTCATGTATTCCTTTGCTCTCTCGAGAAAACCTCTAAGATATTAAACCAACGCGGCTTTGAAAAATGTACATACTAAAACTCTGCTCCGTACTTCAACATGGCTTGAATTTGCGTCAAAGCGACGAAGTGGGGCGGGAAAGTCACAAAAGATTAGTTCTGTAGTAACTCTAGCGTTAGAATGGAGTTCTTAAGTCTGTAGTTGGTCCGTGATGCCATTTCAAGCTTATAACTAAGTTCGTAAACCCTTACTCGTACATTCTCGCATAGTTCCAGAACTTCCAGATTAGAGTGAAATCTGTAATGTTTGCGGACACAATATTTTTCTGAATAGTTTTCAAAGAAAACATATTTCTAAAGTCAAATCGGCTTGTCGGGTAGTCTTTATAATATCGAAGTATGTATATGTTACGGGCCATGTGATAAACCCGGGCCGTATTAATAATTCCCGGGCCGTATTAATAATTCCCTACTCAATTGGGCAATGTGATAAAAATAGCGTAATTAATCACTTTTCCCGGCCATTATGATAAATTCCCAACCCATATTGGGCAAAGTGATAAAAAAGGTTATTTGGAGTGTTTTTGCTAACGAAATCTAATTAAACTTACCATATTTTCTTGAAAAGTTAAAAGAAACATCAATTGAACATAGCAATTTAAAAATAAACACTTAAAAAGCAATAATTGATATAATTCACGTCCTACTTTTATTTAGATAAAAATATTACTTAAGATGAAAAGTCGTTAACGTGTGTTATGTAAGTTATGTTCGTGACTAGGGGAATTTTAAAAGGTCATAAAAAAAAATAACCCTAACCTATATCCATCAAATTAGTCTTCCGCTTCTTAGGTGGTCTAAAATAGGTTAGGGTTATTTTTTTTTTGTGACCCTTAAACATTTCTTATCATAATGCCCGGTCCAAGTGATAAATACAAGCCATCTCAAACACTGATTTATTACATTGACCAAGAGGCGTCGGGAATTATTAATACGGGCCGGGCCAAGTGATAAATTAATCACTTTGCCCGACGCTCTTGGGAATTATTAATAAAGGCCGGCCCGTATTAATAATTCCCGATTAATCACTATGCCCGTAACATATATACCTATGGTAGCTGAATCATATTTATGTCTTATCATACTTCATACTATATTATAAATGTAAATAGCTTGTTTGTTTGGATGTTTGTCCGTCACTCACGCCGAAATTTCTGGACGGATTTTGTAGAAATTTGATATAAAGGGAAAAGCAAATCCGCGGGTAAAACAAGTAGTTCTAGATTGCTTTTTAGGGTTCCGTAGCCAAATGGCAAAAAACGGAACCCTTATAGTTTCGTCATGTCTGTCTGTCTGTCCTGGCTCGTTCTCCGCCGTTTCTGAACCGATTGCCACGAAAATTGGTGGAGCTATGTATAGTGATAATTCAAGAATTGGTTTTTAAAATAATCGAAAAATAATTATTTTTACCCCCCCCCCCTCCCATACAACGAAAAGTAAATTCGAAAAAAAAACTTCGACTTACCCCATCGTGTGGGGTATCGTTAAAAAGGTATTTTCAAATACAATAAAACTTGCCTTGAAACCATGTGGATCAAACACCCCAGTCTCGAGATATATTAATACAAAGTTAAAATTAGAGCGTCCCCCCCCCTTAACTTTTGAAATACTATTACAATAATTTTGAAAAAAATGTCCTGTATACCTCCAAGTAAGTACTTTCAACGAAAACTATAGCGAACTCTGTATCATACATAGTTATTTTTATACAACTTGACCAACTTATGATGTGCCGTTAAGTTACTAAATGGTGTCTTAAGCGGTCGGGCCATCTTTTAGCTACGGAACCCTTTCATGGGCGTGTCCGACACGCTCTTGGCCGGTTTTTCATGTGTTGAACTGATAAAATGTTTGAAGATCACAGGAGGACTATCAGCACTACATTCAACGTTGCATCCTTGTAAATTGTGTCTCTTTATTTAAAAAGCCTTTGAAGCCGCTCAAAGTGGGCTAGCAACTGCAGTAGTCTAAAATTACCCTCATGAATCTAAATGCGTCGAAATAAGACTCATTTTCGTAGTAACTCGTAACTGCCTTAGCTTTCACAGTACAAAGCGCGTTGCAGTTCGGAACTCCGTCTGTTTGTTTAAATTCGATTAGCTGATTGGTCCGGAGTCCTGCTCTTTCGCTGTGTTCAGCTCTTTTACATGTTCTCTGGGTGTGTTTATTTTTACAGCTTTATTTGAGTCTGGGGTGAAATGTAAAATGTTGAATGTTCACTTTGATTGTGAAGCGAAACAAAATAAATGTGCTCGTTCACCAGTTTTTGCTTGAGAAGTATGCTTGTTCGCGCGGTTTCATCATCAATCCGTATGCAACAACCATATTGTTTTTCAATATATCGATTGATCCGTTGTCGATTCATATGTTTTATTGGCCTCAATTTCTTACATGTATATGAATTTTAAATAAAATGTTTTGAAGATCAAAAAGCAGCAAGGCATTACAATTAACGCAGCATCCTAGTAAACTGTGTCACATTATTTAAAAATCCTTTGAAACATCACAAAGTAAGCTACCAACTGAAGTCGTCTAAAATTACGCTCATGAATCTAAATGCGTCGAAATAAGAATAATTTTCGTAGATCTGCTACTTGTTACTGCTTTAGCTTTCAGCAGAAAGCGCTTTGCAAGTCCTATCTGGAGTAGTCATAAATTGCCCTTATGAATCTAAATGCGTTGAAATAAGACTCATTTTCGTAGTTCTATTAGCTTTCTCTGCACAAAGCGCGTTGCAATCCTGAACTTCATCTATTTGTTGAAATTCGATTAGCTGATTGGTCCGGAGTTCTGCTATTTCGCTGTTTTCAGCGTTTTTGTATGTTTTTTGGGTTATGTTTATTTTAAACAGCTTTGTTTGAGTCTGGGGTGAAATGTTAAATATTCACTTTGATTGTGAAGCGAAACGAATGTGTACCTACAGCAGTTTTTGTTTGAGGAGTATGCTTGTTTGCGCGGTTTTACCGGCAATCCGAATGTAACAACCGTATTGCTTACAATTGAAGAGGCTTTCGGTTCGTCGGAATAGTTAGTTACAAATTCCTGTACATTGGATGTTTACGGCGATACGAGGTACATCTATCAATGAAAGTAAACCAATTTTATTTGAGTTCACTTTTACTTTAAGTCATTAACGGATTTGAATGAATTTACATAATGTTGTTTGTTCAAGTGATAAATCGCTGATAAGTTTCGGAGACCAAAAACTCATATTTTTTCATAATCTGTATTTATTAGCCACTAGTGTTTTTAAAATCACCTGTTTAGCCTTTGGAGGTTAACGGCCCACATTATGAAACTGTTCATCATCCTACTTGAGTAGTAAAAGTATTGTGTAGTTGGTTGGGTCTTCCTAAAGACAATATTTTACTTGACAACGGCACAACAAGATCAGACTCAAAAAAACCCAGTGTGGACAGAATTTTTCGGATCGATAGCGGTTTATATGGTGATGATGATGATGAAATATTTTTTATATTGATTTTTCCTAACTAATGGGAGACGGACATAAGAAGATCCCTATCAAAACGGACATAGGAAGATTCTGTCGACCCTATTTTTTTTTGTATAGATTATGGTTGTTGACCCATCTCTTTTGGTTCTGATAAGCCTACTGTTTCCAGATCGAAGCTGGCGGTGCTGAACAACAGGCACGCTTACTTCCTCCTGGTGGACAACGGGTCGATGGGCCGCTACGGAGCCGAGATCGTGCTGAGGAGGAAGCTGGAGAAATACATCGCCGCGCAGAAACTGCATCCTTGTGAGTATACGACCTTATGTCGGAGGTATAAGTGCTGTTATCCAACCGCATGTAAAATACATCGCCGCCCAAAAACTGCATCCTTGTGAGTATACGACCTTATGTCGGAGGTATAAGTGCTACTATCCAACTGCATGTTGTTAGCGGCCAGTGCGCGGGGTTTAAAAATTTCTAGCCATCATGGAGGTCTCATCTATGAAGGGATCGGCTCCGCTACAACTGTAATATGATGGTTACCTCTGCTCATGAGATGACGTTTCTGGCATGTAGTTTTCCTTCTGATTGTCCGATTTTACTGAGCGAGAAGTCGAGTCTAAAACACATCAAACAAACCGACGAGTAACTTTGCAAAAAAAAACCGGCTCTTCATAAATTATTTTCATGTTTTCATTTGAAAACTACGATATTGTATGTACGTGATTTCTTCATTGTTTACTCTAGGAACGGCACAATATGTACATGACCAGCTTGTTATACAATTACAGTGGTTAAAGCTACGAGAAATTTCAACATTTTCGTATATCATTAAGAAAGCGACATAGTAGTAGGTAACTGAATGTCAACTCCGCCAAACAATTACTATTTCAAACTGAGATAACAGACATAACAGGCAACTTAAATTTCACCGCAGAACTGCTGAGTTGTCTTTAATTAAAATCTCCTCATACTTTGTTCGCAGCACCTTGTCTAAATATAAGATTACCCCCGTAAAGTCTGCCTCCCAACTCCCTCGAGATATTTCTAGGCTGCAGTAAACGATGGCGAACTTTGGAAGTATTTAACAACTTGTCTAGGGATATGGACTTATATTTTGCCTGGTATAACGTAAACGACATAACATAGAGCTGCAAATTGTTTTTGTTTCCACATATGTACCGAATGCGCTAAGTATCACGTATAATCTGTGGCAGAATTAAATGTATTCACTTACATCAACTTGTTTGATAGCCATATAGCAAGGTGTCTTATTATTTTTAACATCCTTCAAAAAGTATAATTGAAGTTAATACACTATGCAAAATCGTTGATATGATAAAATCTAAAGTGAAAATCGTTTTCGTACCTACTAAAATGCGAGGCAGAATGTCCACTTCATTGAATATATGACCAACAAAACGCATTATGAAGGCAATTACAGATATAACTGAAAAGCGGGTGTGGCGCATAAAAACTTTCGATTACCCGAACGACCTGAACGTAAATAAAATGCGGGCCTGAATGCTTGAATTTCCAGCGCCATATTTCAAATTCTGCATGTTTTTTTGCCGGCAGCTCTATCATTTGGAAAGCTTTGTAAATACAACTTCAGTTCAAGCGGTTAAAGTCCAAATTCCAACTGGAAAAGTTGAACAAACTAAAAATTATAAAATCGAACGAAAGCGAACCGCGCGCCATCTATGGACAAGCGTCGGTAACTGTAAGTACTGTAACTCACCGGGGCATGCTCGGGCGAGCGCGCGTCAGGCTTTATTATTGTGTTGCTCGCGTCCTCGCCGAAGAGAAAGGAAAATAGCTCGTAATACCACAGCTGTGGGACGTATATTTCGTCGACGTTGGCGGCTATGGCGCGGCTCTCGACGACTTTTTTGTGTTCGCGCCGTATGCACGCCCGCAAGCTCTCGATTTTTCTTAGGACGTGTACGCGGGTGGCGGTGGGGTCGTGTTCCTGGACTAGGGCGGTGAGCTTGGATATGGCGTCATGTCGGCGCTGCTTGTGCGTGTAGGAGGGGGCACGCTTGTCCCACAGGCAGGGCATGTCCTTGTACGTGAGGATGAACTTCTTGAGCAGTTTTCGCGGGAACACGACGCTGTTGTCCATCGCGCGGTACGTTCGACAAGCGGCGCGGCGCACCGGGCACTGCTGTGCGCTCGTGAGCTCGTCGGCGGGGTTGCCAGCTTGTAAAATGTTTTACCCTAATCCGCAGTAGAGGATCGTCGTATTTTGGTGCTGGGAATATGATAGAGTTGGGTTTATTCGTTATAGTTATGTCGAGAAATTATATCAAAATTTAATTTAGCTGAGTTTTAAAAGTTTCATTATTTGTTGCTTTTATAAAAAAATTGGAGGAATTGACTTGAAATAAAAATTATGAAAAAACGTTTAATGAATACTGCATTTCTTTTTATTATTTCACATTTGCCTACCAAAGTAGGATATTAAATTATTTTTAGATATTTATTTGTATAAAATTATCAAAGCACAGACGTCAACATGATTATGTTTATTCTTCACTTTTCTTAAATTATTTGCATACCAATTTACCATATTAAATAATTTATGCATATTTTTCTGTATAAAATTATCAAAGCTCATACCTCTCTTCTACATGATAATGTGTTTATTGTTCACAAATTAAAAATTCTTTCTTATTAAGACAAAGTTCTTCCTAAACTTAGGGTAAAATATACCTAAGCGGGGCACCCTGGTTGGGCGTTGGGTTCGTTGTTCGCCAACCCGTCCGCCATTTTCCCAGCTATTTCGTCCTGATCCCGTTTTCTCCCCCTTCTTGGGACGGGCGGTGTATGAGAATGACGTTTTTAAAAGCGTTCTGGTTGTTTGTCCTAGTAATTGGCATTTTATTTTAAGTTTGTATCGAATTAAAATATTTTTACTGCACAATTTCTGTGAGTGTTTACTATAACTGCAACAACAAGTGTAGAAACACAACACACCTATTTGAAAAAATGCGAGTGAAGTTCGGCTAGAATACGCCTACAATGTATTTTAAATGGAGCTAGACACACCATGCCAAAATAACGTTGCGTAGAAAATGCAGCGCCGCTGAACTTTGGTATTTCGCGTATTTTCAGCCAGTTGTGTTTTTTTACCAGGTGTTATAATTACATAGTTCCAAAAGAACTAAACTTTTGGCCGAATAATTTGCAATAAGATTTAAAATTCAGTTCGTTCACCCAATAAGAACGTGCTAACAAGGCTGGAAGAATTGGCAGTTTGTAAAACATAAATGTGGAATACCTAATAACAGCTGGATTCGATCTCATTAAAGAAGATTTGTAATCGAGGGTTCGCTTAGAAGTGTTCATTTGTAAGCATTTCAGTATTCCAATCGTAAGGAAGGTCCTGAATTTTTAAATTCAAAAGAAATATCTTGTTTCGTTACCATCTTCGGATGGAATTATTTTGGGCAGTAAATAAATATTCTTAATTTCCTTTTTTTGTATAAAGGAACCAGATTATTAACATTGAAGCAACGTATCTTTTTAATGCCACTGTTGATTCTGAAATCTGTATCAAAAGCGATTAAAAGCTACTTAAGCTACTACCACGTAGTCAGATCTATGGTCTCAATCAAATGTTGTTGACAAAATAGCCTCAAGGCTATGGTGACCTCTTCACATCAGATGGGTGTATTTTAGCTAAGATGATATTTGTGTGACAGGTGTGTGTCTTATACGAAATTAAACTTTTTTTTAATGCAATAAGCTCCACGAGGAGTTTTAATGAGCTTTCGTAGGGTATTATTACTTAAGAATAGTGTAGCTTTTCCTTTGGAGGCAAACTGTCACCAGGATCACCTTAAATGAAAAATGAACTATAGTTGACAACTTTCTGTAAGTGAAGCTATATTCAATCAAAGTATAAGTTCCTTCATAATATATTATCCAAAAACGTTGTTATATTGATACAAGTCTGAATCACCTGGAAGAATATTGTCCAAAATGAAATGCGTCTGCGAATCGGACGTATTGGAATAGACGGGATTCAATAAACACACGTTATCTCGGAGCCTGAGGGATGGTATTTTGAGATATTCTACTTGGAGCACCCAATATTTGAGCACCCTGAACTTCAGCCCCTCGCTTAGTCCACTTGAGCACCTATTCATACTTGAAAGCTGATATTGATTAACAGGGTTAAATGTAATATTTAGTTATGTAGCACCACCAGTCATGTGACTTTCCTTCATTAACTGTCAAAACGATTTCTAATAGTTTTTATAGAAATACTCAATTATATCGTCACTGTTTTTGAAATCAGTTGCACAAATTAAAACTGTGTGATTTAAAAATACAAGTTTCTGAATAACAGAATACAAACCAATCCCTATTCATTGGCTTGGCAAAAGTAACAAACAGGTCTTCCAAAAGCACCAATCAGTGCTCGAAGAAGCCTTACCCAGATGTTCAACAAGCTCATAAATTGAGTGGTCAAAATGGAATAGACCAGGTGCGCCAAGCGGACCACCTCGGTATTTTTATCAATTTCGCCCACAATGGCGCAGCACCTTAAATCTACTTTTATAGCCATTATGGTGGATATGACCACGGATCCGGCGGCTTACCGAGCTTGCCCCTGGGTAATTGGGAGATAAAATCTCTTTATTAGTGGGATTTTGACCTTTCGTTCTTTGCCTTTGATTAGATATGTTCGTGGATGTCTGATTTTTTCATTTTTTATACCCAGCTCAATTGCTATACACAACACCGAAGAGATATAATCTTCTAGTGTTCAGAGGAATTTCCCTCTCGACGCATCTCTTAATACGTCTAGCGTCTATACAGAATTTAACATCAATGATACTGATACTGATCATCTCAGTACAGAGAATCTTAATTAAGTTGTGTCAAACGTACATTCAGAATTATTATGCTGAATACCAAAAGTAGTTTTATGTTTTTATTTGACCGACCGATGACGACCCTCTTGATGTGATGGTCAAAAAGCTGCCTAGTAGACCAAGCTGTTATGGGTTCAATCCCTGCACTGGACAACCATTTGTGTTCATGAACGTGTCTGTTTGTCCTGGTTTGGTTTAACTATATTTGTAATAACACTGTAGGTAGATGCTGATGTCTGCAACACAAGTGCTTAAGCTACTTAACACGTAGTCGGATCAATGCATCTGTTTTTTTTTTACTGATAACACAAAATACAATTCTCCCAATAGATAATAATTTAACGGTACGGAACTGTTGCAATTCTACCAGATCACTCGATGCGGGAACAAACTAGTTTCTATTCACGTTGCCCGGCGTCTAATATCTGTTTATCACATTCGTTGAGACGTGGTACGTCCATCGCCTAGTGCGATATCCAGCGTGAGCGATGCGATACATAATTTTAACACAACAGATAAATCTATTGTCCGTCGTAATTATTGCGCTTTTGCGCTTGCGGTGTGCAAGGAAAAGGTAGACGAAAGAAAAGATGGATGGATTGTGTGAATGACGTGAGTGAAAAAGGTAGTGAATGACTCGATGACGAATGATAGGCCTGGATGGAAGAAGTCAACATATTACGCTGACCCCAGATAGACTGGGAACATGGCAGGCAAATGATTGCGCTGTTATAAACTTACTTATATAGGAGGGCCCGCAGAGATGAGCCCGTTGGTCTAGTGGTCAGAAGTACTAAATAATTATTTGTATAATTATTTGTAGCTGCTTTGTAAAAAGTAACCGCAATATTTTGCGCACATTATTCACATAGCGCCATCTAACCACTAAACTTGCTGTTGTATGGTAACTTGAAATGTATTATTTTTTCCTGTGTATTTAGACTTAGATAAGTAAAAATAAGTATTTATTTATCAATACTTATAAAATGTTAATGTAGGTACACTTGACATGTTTAAAATGTTAAAAGCGAAAGCTTTGTTAATCTGTGTAACACAGCCCTATAAAGTTGTTTCGTAAACATGTTTCTGCAGCAATATCGGTTCGTGTCATAGCAGGAACAGTTTCCCTGAACACTCCATTCATACGTAATTCCATTTCTGGTGAGAATTCTGTTGAGGATATTATTCTAAAGACTTTTGTAGTTTTGTGTTAGAAAAATAAATGCAAGATAGGAAGGATAGATAGGGATAAACTTATTTTTAGAATCAAAAAGTATTTAGTTTGATATAAAAATTAAAATATTAAACCTCGTCCATGTTATCTAAGGAACGGTTTTAATGTTCTTCATAATATCATTTGAATCACGGTACGCTTACATAATGACGTCAAAAATTTCGCTCCATTTTTTCAAGTCTTCTCAAAATCAAAGATCACGCATATTTTCAGCTCATTCAATTCCTATTTTAACATCATTGTATTTCAACACACAACCAAATTTTACGACAAAACCCTAACGGTAAGAACAAAATTCGCAAGTAAATTAACACCTTGGTATACTTTAATTTCAATTCTATGTATTTAAAACCGGCCAAGAGCGTGTCGGACACGCCCATGAAAGGGTTCCGTAGCTAAAAGATGGCCCGACCGCTTAAGACACCACTTAGTAAGGGCAACTGCACGTCATAAGTTGGTCGAGTTGTATAAAAATAACTATGTATGATACAGAGTTCGCTATAGTTTTCGTTGAAAGTACTTACTTGGAAGTATATATTTTTTTCAGAATTATTGTAATAGTATTTCAAAATTTAAGGGGGGGGGAACGCTCTAATTTTAACTTTGTATTAATATATCTCGAGACTGGGGTGTTTGATCGACATGGTTATAAGGCAAGTTTTATTGTATTTTAAAATATCTTTTTAACGATACCCCACACCATGGGGTAAGTCGAATTTTTTTTGTCGAATTTACTTTTCGCTGTATGGGAGGGGGGGTAAAAATAATTATTTTTAAATTATTTTAAAAACCAATTCTTGAATTATCACTATGCATCTCTCCACCAATTTTCGTGGCAATCGGTTCAGAAACGGTGGAGAACGAGCCAGGACAGACAGACAGACAGACAGACAGACAGACAGACAGACATGACGAAACTATAAGGGTTCCGTTTTTGCCATTTGGCTACGGAACCCTAAAAACGGAACCCTTATAGTTTCGTCATGTCTGAAAAAAAAAATCGACTTACCCCATCGTGTGGGGTATCGTTAAAAAGGTTTTTTAAAATACAATAAAACTTGCCTTGAAACCATGTGGATCAAACAACCCAGTCTCGAGATATATTAATACAAAGTTAAAATTAGAGCGTCCCCCCCCCCTTAACTTTTGAAATACTATTACAATAATTCTGAAAAAAATGTCCTGTATACCTCCAAGTAAGTACTTTCAACGAAAACTATAGCGAACTCTGTATCATACATAGTTATTTTTATACAACTCGACCAACTTATGACGTGCAGTTGCCCTTACTAAATGGTGTCTTTAGCGGTCGGGCCATCTTTTAGCTACGGAACCCTTTCATGGGCGTGTCCGACACGCTCTTGGCCGGTTTTTTGCCATTTGGCTACGGAACCCTAAAAAGCACACATTTCACGACGAAAACATACACCGTAAAAACAGTTCACAAGTAAATTAACACGGCTCACCCACAATCCTGCGTGTTGTGTCGACGAATAAACAGATTCCATTTAGATACGCGGCGAAAACAGTACTAATAAAGAGATTTTATCGCCTGTTCTTATAATAACCTCCATTAGAGGTAAGCCTGCGGATCGGGCCTTGGTCACATCGCCCCTTAAGAGCTGTTTAGGCTGTGAAAGAATGTTTAGAGCGGCTTTTGTCAAAAAAAATGAGATGAAAAGGACGGTCTTAACCAGAAGATCAAAGATTTTCTAGAAAAAAATATAATATTTTTATCTTAGATTTACGCTCCAAGATATTTGATAGAATAACTATAAAATTGCGATTTAATTAAATATTAATGAATACACACTTTTTTCCCATTGAATCGGATAACCATACCGCTTATGTGACATTCGCGTCTGCCGAAAGCAGTCGTAACTGCAGGTTTAAAGTTTCAGAATTTATTATTTAAATAAACCGCAATTTATATGCGTTTTTATTGTTATATTTTGTTAATAATTTTTGCTTTTGGAAGTAGTAGTTACGGGGTAATTTCGTTTACGTCTTGACTTTTCTTTGCAAGGAGTAATTTGTAAGGATTAAACTGTCTTGCGTCCATGTCCGTCTAATGAAACATTCGTAATTGCTTCCTAACGAATTGCGGAGCCAGTCAGTGAAGGATGGTAATTTAATCAAACTTTTTTTAAATGAAAGTATCCTCTTTTAATAAAATTGCGATATAAATAAAGACAAATAAAGAAGGAAGAAAGAAAATCCGCTTATTTATGCTTACAATTATTAAACATAATTATAAGTTAAAACTTTGAAGAGATGCTACCAAAACCACAATCGTTACGGCAATAGAGTGTCTAATCTTTCAGCCAACGACGCTGCTTCGCAAAAACTACGTAGTCAGACAGCAAGAATGATTGACATCTGATCATCAATAATAACTATACTCTGTCCACTTTATGAAGCGTCTTTTGACAGCTCACGCCCATGAAAGTTCGAATTGTTTTCGTTTAATTTTCGAAAAAAGAATAATGTTCTTCATGGACGGTTACTGCCAACTCAGTGATGTGCTACGAAAAACGATTAGAACGATTGTGCCCCCGATTACAAATAATCGATAGAAATAAATGCTATGAATAAATCTAAACTTCTTCATAACATGTTCTTAAGGTATAATGTATATTTTACATAGAAAGGTAACAACATTTGGATTTAAATTTATTTTACTGATATGTATGACTTACTTGTTTTATATTTAATTTATTAACTCAAATATATGGATTTATATTTGTTAACAATACATCTAAGAGAATGTTAAATCAAAACGCTTGTTTATCGAAATCGGTTATTTTTTACGTACCTAAGTCGAATAATGATAATAGTACAATCGGATTGTTGACAAATTTGAGATACTTTAGGACATCACCAATGTTGTCAATCGGCGACCTGTCAAAAGACGCTTCATATAGTGGACAGAGTATAGGTTCCCCACTTTTTAAACCTCTCGTACTAAAATATTTTTACTAAATAAGATCTATTAGATCGACACGTTCGTTCTTCTTTCAAAGACGTTTTAGGAAATCGACAAACTTTTGTAATCTCAAACTAATCTAAGTTTCTATCCCGAAGCTAGTGGACAATGCATTCTTTACGGTAATATATACTGAATGTATTCTGCCGATCTGATGAAATGTGTTTTCGTATACAATCCATAACAAAGATAGTTACTATTTGCGCCGAAGACCTGTTTTTGTTTTGACGTAGGTATTTCACGAAGAGTCCTAAATATGACAAGATACCTTAGTATAACACAAATTGCACAAATAAATGTTCTGTCTGCGCTCTTCGTAGATTTAAATACAATTTATCCACAATGATGACATACATAAATAGGTTTTCTGGTGTAGCGGTTTCTTGTGATGAGTATAAAAAGAGTAAGTCATCACCGATTTTCATGGACTATAACGTCGTACATCCAACTCCATTGTCAGAGACCATGCTCATAGAAAACTTGTAGATCCTAATAAAAATTGAATATGGTGGTCAGAAAAGAAACCCTAAAGTTTTCCACCCTGTCTACAAGCCCTAGTCCGCACTTTATGCGATTGCTGCCTTCGTTCATGTCGTAAAAACTGTTTGAATTTTTTACGTGACTTTTTTATGACTGCTCCTTCATTTGTCAATTCAGGTGGCTTCATGCGGTTGGGAAAAATAAAGCTTTCCGTTGAAGGGAGCGACAGACGTACGACGAACATATTCCTTGAATAAAAAACTTCGTTATTGTTTAACTTATATTATGTAAAAATAAAAGACGCGACATTTTGTGACCCTAGTGCCCGTTTGCCCTTAACATGACAAATTCTTTATAAAATTCTTCAAACAACTTGTTGGCAAAGCCTGAAAATTAACTTCTTGATATTACATTCTGGCCAAATTAATAACTGTGTACCTAATAATCATTTGGGTCAGTTAATTAGAGTCTATATTAAGTAGAACAATTCACAATATTCAAATTTTGGTGCCTTTATTATCATTCCCCAACGAGCGGCTCAATCGAGTCGAACTTCCATAGAGCTCTACCACTCTTAAACAAACCTCTATCTCTCTTTATAGCCTGAATACGATTTAAATTCTAAGAGGATCATAGTAGATCTTAATTTCCACAGTTGGATCCGTAAGCATTGCTTGTTTAATACCCGGTGTGACGGTTAGGCCTTTTAATCCGTTCAAAAGTAAATTTGAGCCGTATCCAGTGTGTAGGATTATGAGATTGTCGGCTTTATTTAACGATAAAAGGATTGCATGTATTGACAATCCTTTGTAGCGAATGCTAAAGTCTTGTTTGAAATTTATGATCCTATAAACAAGGCGCATCTTCAGTTCATTCACTTTTAAGAAAGCGTTTTCAGAATGTATTTCGGTTTCGGTAAAGAGAAGATTGTAAGGTTTACATGACAAGTTCTCAAAATAGTGTGTAGGCTCATTTGAACACTATACACTAGAAGATTACATTAACTGGTCACGGTTTAATCCCTGCACTGGGTGAAGGAAAGTGTGTGTGTATAGTGGCGTAGCTAGCATAGGTGGCACCCGGGGCGGATTTTATAGGTGTCACCCTAAAACTCAATCGAAACTTTTAAAACAAAAAAAAAGTTATAATCATTAACGTTTTATTAAAATATGAGTACCTATTAAAAATATTTGTTTATTATGTAAAACAAATTTAGTTTGTTAAAAAATAAAATTTCTTCCTTCTAGCTTTGACACTAGCGATCTCCGAAATCACGTCTTCAAAATTTATATTTTGTGTTGCTTCATGTTCTATCGTTAAAATACCAAGATTGTTTAATCTGGTTTCGGTCATTGTAGACCGCAAATAAATTTTAATTTGCTGAAACTTCTCTCACATGAAGCTACTGATGCACATATTGTTTCATCTTGAAATGAATGCGGTCGGAAACAAAAGAAGCCCAATCCACAATACAAGTGACGAGCGCTATATCGAGGGAATCTCCTGACTAGCGTTGGTTATGCGCGAACGGGGTATTAAATTTTGGGGGAATCCCTGATCGATTGACACTGTGCACATTGTTTTTTTTTAATATCAATTATTATGTTCGTGGTACGATATTATAGTTATAATACCTAGATAATTTTATTAGTGGCGGTTATGCTCTCTGCCGCAGATTTACGATTTTTTATAAATAGAAAGAACTATAACTGATGGTCATAGTCGGGCTCGGGCCGCCCCCGCCGCCCCCCCTTAGCTACGCCACTGTGTATAGACAAGCATATTCTAATAGGTCTGTGAGTTTTTAATATCCAATTAGTTATGTGTATTATGATTCTCCACTGATAGTTCTGATATCCGTCACCTTTCCGTTCAAAATACTCATCAATGAGTCAGATTCATGCACAGATCAGATAAAAAGTGATAAATGTATGCGATGTCAGTTATTTATTATTGGACTAGCTGCCGCCCGGGACTCCGTTGCATTGATTTCGGTTTTCGCACACATAGTTTTGTACTATCTATAGCTTAGAGCCTTCCTCGACGAATGGAATATCCAACACAAAAATACTTTTTCGGTTCGAACCAGTAGGTAGTTCCTGAGATTAGCGCGTTCAAACATACAAACAAACTTTCAGCTTTATTATATTATTAAATTAGTATAGATTTAATTTTATTACTCTAGCTACCGTGCCTCTCCCGCAACATTACACATTAACATTTTCCCTAACCTTTGACTTTATCTCAGCGGTTCCTCTTATTTGTTACCGAATATGTAACCCAGTTGAGTTCCGACCACAGAGCCAGTTAGTGTAATTAAAAAGGTTTCCTGATAAAAACATTAACGAGCAAACAATTAAGAGAATTTTGTCTGTAAAATATTCCGTCTAATGAAAAGATAATTAACAAACCTTTCCCCTTGATATAAGGCATAATTACCGTAATTGTGAGAGTTTTTACATAACTCGGGGAGAGTTTTAATTTGTTTTTAAGATGGTGAAAATAAAGTGTGGTTTTGACACTTTGTTTTGTTGCGTCAGCTTGGAATAAGACTAAGCTTTGAGGGCAGGCAACGCATCAGCGAACTTTGTAGGGTTGTTGATGTCCATGGTCAGCGGTGATCAGTTACCATCACGTGACTGAATTAATTCTGAAAATCGACATAAATTAATTCAGTACTTTTAAAGTACATTTAAAAAATAAAGTAGGTAATTTTGGTTGTTTTATGATAATTTGTAATTTTGGATCTCATGTTTATTTAATTGTATTTCTGTTATTTTTAAACACGATTTATTATTGCTTTTGAATAAAAGAATTAATTTAACTCGGTTGAAAAAAATATGAAATGTCGCTTCAAGGTTTACTTTACTCTAAAAACAAGTTGGAACAAAGGACTAAAAGCTACTTTATTTGCTATCTGCACAACCATGTCTAGACTAATTCAGCAATTGCTAGGCGAAAGCATAATTTAATGAAAAAGCACTACACAATTTCCATTACCAATTTTGAAAGCAGTTTGTTTGCGTGCGGATGTCAATAATAAGTTTACGCCCAGTTTGCCGGCGGCGGCGGCTCTACGTACGTTCTCGGTTTTTCATATTGATGTGTGCCGATATCATTACTTTATGCATATTGTGTATGCTACTTGAATAGTATTAGTTTTGACGAGCCGTTTGGCGTAATGGTCGAAAAGTCGGTTATTACACCAACGGTCGCGGGTTCGATCCCCGCACGGTACAAACATTTCTGTGCATGAACATGTCTGTTTGTATCGGTCTGGGTGTTTCTATGTATAATATATATGTATTTACAAAAAAAAAAGTATTTATGTAATGTGTATCCGTTGTCTGGCACCCATAGCACAAGCTAATGCTTAGTTTGGGGCTAGATGGCGCTGTGTGAATAATGTCCAGGGATATTTATTTATTTATTTACTTATTTATTAAGACTAGTCGATAACTATCTACAAGATATAGATAATTGACAATAAAATGTTTTATTCCAATAACTTTATTCGCGTATAATTTAATCAAATAATTCGCTGCAACACGCTTCGATTTGTGACGGCTGGTGCTTATCAAGTTTTAAGAACCGGGTTGGGTCTATTCTCGAGTCAACAAAATGTTTGTGGTTATTTCTCCAAAACCCATCTTTGTAACCATATTACGATTTCAAATGATGAAAGCCTTTGCCGTGAAGTGGGTAATTTTAAAAGGCTGATATTTTTTTTACATACCGCTTCTAATTTTGGTTATTTTTGTTGCAGATACCCACTCATCAACACCGGTGGTGTGCCTGGTGATTGAGGGCGGCACGAACACGGTGCGAGCCGTTCTAGAATACGTGACGGACACGCCTCCCGTGCCCGTCGTCGTCTGCGACGGCAGCGGTCGCGCGGCAGACCTCATCGCCTTCGTACACAAGTGAGTAACATAACTCAATAATAAAAGTCTCGCTCAAGAATCTAGTTTAATGCAGCCCTAGAATGGTACTAGGTACTCCATTTCTTTCTATGGTTATCGTAAGAAGCGCTTAAGAAACATTCCGGAGATGGGCAACAGTGTTCCCCACATTGCGGTCACCAATCCACCCGCCATACGTGGTGTCAATAGGCATAACCTCCAACTAGGTAAGCCTACGTTCTGCAGAGGTTTGCAACAGGCTGATAATGTAAAAGTAGCAAATACGAGAAAACGCGAACATGGTCTTAGCAAATACAATTGTGACTATTAAATTCCATTGCTCGTGGTACACCCCAGTATGTAATAAATACGCACCCGCGCAGTTGTTATCACAAATAGCAGCAAAACGGCAAAATTTATTGTGTGCACCAGCTTGAATCCTAATCCCAGGCTGTTATACAATAGGTTAAAATTCCTGTGTGTGCCGACGCGATGTTAGAATTTCCATGACTCCCCTCTTAAATCGCAATACATAGACTCAATTCTACTTATACCTAGACTATTCATTTAACAAAAAGCGTTGCTAAATCATTTGAATGTATGTATTAACAACTTTATCCTAAAGAAACAGAGTCCTCAATCGTAAATCTCTGTTTCCACAGTCTATGGAAAGGGTCTCCCAAATAAATAAAGAGGGATATAGGAAATTAGTTGATGATGAACGGGCAGTAATGATAAAACACTAAACTCTTATCAGTCACCGGGTTTGAGCAAAACTTTCTATACGGGATGTTGTAAATCCGAAACTAGCGGGAAGGAAAGCGGAGGGTTTTGCATAATTAATTACTCGAGATAACTTAATGTAGATAGTCCGCTTGAGAAGGTATTTTAGAATATTTACACTTAACAATTGTATTTGAAAAGTACCTGTCTTTTTTCTGTAGCTTTATAATGGACCGTGAACACAAAATCAGACTATCATAAACTGACAAAATCTTTCTTTCTTTGATAATGAACCATCATTAGTTGAATTATAAATCCATTGAAGATTTTTGAGAAATTTTAGCATGTATTCTGATGTGCTAATATGCTCAAAACTAACTGGGTGACACAAAAAGCGGTTTTGTAATTTAAAAAAATAATGGAGTGGATCTTTGTATGTATGAATGAACCTCAAAAACATTTCTCGTGTAAAGTTGCATCTTATCATCACGTTTTACGGAGTTACCAATATTCCCAATTGACCCTTCATCTCAAACTTATCTACAAAACAAAAACGGGGTGGAAACTAAAATATTCGGGGGCCTTAACGTATTCAAAAAGCAAATAGAAAGGGATGTCCATTCATTATTCATTTAGTTGGGAAATACATTCGAGTGAGTTTTGGAATATTGATATAGTGAGACTATGATAAACCTTCCTTTTGGACGATGCGATTGCATGAATAAAGTAGTTTTGTTTAAATATTATTTTCGTAGAGGATAATTATGTGAAAATTTTATAGTATTGTAGAAATCATGTTTGTGTTTTTGTTGGATGGACTTATATTTTTATGCTATTTGAATCAGTTGTAAAATAAGAAATTGTCTTGAATAAGAAAAATCCTATAAAAAAAAGCTTATCAAATACGGCATCATAGTGAATAGAAAAATCCTTCCGTATTTAGAACGCACTTGGGACGCATTAGGTAGAACTCTTTTCAAAGGCAGATACTACGCAATCTGCTGGTCTTTTTTCTATTAACACACTAGGCCGAAAAAACGCGACCGAAGTTCACCGGAATTATGCTCGCACTGTATTTTAAATGGAGGATGACGCACTGCCGGAATAACGTCGGAATTGTATAGAAAATGAACTTCGGTCGCGGTTTTTCCGCTTAGAGCTTTCTACTCTTATAGACACAATTCCGCCGTAATGTCACCATCTGGCAATGGTAACTCTTGCACTAACAACGATCGTGGGTGTAAAAAAATGTCGATGGGGGTTGGTGAACCTCCTGCTTGCTTGCGTCTTTCTTATAAAGAAGAGAGCTAACACATTAAAATATTCTTGCAGATAAAGTTTTTCGAAATCAAAGAATTCATAGTTGCCACTTACTATCAAAGGAGGTTTGAGAAGATTGCGTTCCTTCAAGCTGAAAAATAATTCTTACATTTTCGCCGCTGCAAAACTTAATAACCAGTTTCTTGTCGAAGCTAATATTAGTTTAGTTGATGAACACCTCCGGCGATGAGATCCAACAAATCATTATAATGTTCTGCGGTAATATTTAACTTTAGGGTTTCTTTTTCTTGTTAGGAACACTGTTGAAACATTTAACGTCGCTATGTTGTTATATTTTGCTTTCATATGTACAAACAATAGTTCAAAACATTTTCTTGAAAGCTTTGTGTCAATCTGTACTCGAGTCATGGATGTTTATAAAGAGTATAAAGATGTATAGCATCCATGATACAAGCTTCGAGCTTAGTTTGGGGCTAGGCAATTGGTGTGTTAGTCCAATGAATTCATTTATTAATTATTTAATTAAATTATTGAATGATTCGAGATAAAAAGGTTTGCCAACTATTTACCCAGTGTCGTTTAAACAGACACATATTTTTGATGTTATGAAACCGCGAACGCCTAGTGTAATAATTCACTTCTATTTATTACCTTTTGTTGAACCCAATGTAAAAAAAATATTGCATCTTATAAAGGGGACTATGAAAAGGAGCTATCGACCTTAATGCGTTTACAAAATCATTATAGGTGTGTAAACTCGGACATAATTCATTTAGTTGGCAAATACATTCGAGTGAGTTTTGGAATATTGATATAGTGAGACTATGATTAACCTTTTGGACGATGCGATTGCATGAATATTGGAAACTCGGACGTCAGAATCCTACTACTATTATAAAGGCGAAAGTTTGTAAGTATGGATATATGGATGTTTGTTACTCTTTCACGTAAAAACTACTGAATGGATTTGAATGAAACTTTACCACAATATAGCAATAACACATAGGATATTGGAAATCGAAATCCACGCGGACGGAGTCGCAGTCGGCCGCTAGTAATAAATATAAATTATTCTGCCTTCCACAGATACGCATCCGAGAGCGGCGAGCAGACGGTCCTGGAGTCCATGAGGGACTACCTGATCGGCACCATCCAGAAGACGTTTGAGGTGGGCCTGCAGCAAGCCGAGTGCCTCTACGGCGAGCTGCTGCAGTGCACCAGGAAGAAGAACTTGGTGAGTAACTGAAGTACTATAAAATATGTATAATTTTTATCACTCAGTTGGTTACGACACCGACCGGTTTTGTATGCGAACGATACGGTGTTAACCGACCGACCGCATTTCAATAAAAAAAAAAAATACCAAACTTCAATTTGCAATATCCATCTATGGGTCTTTCTACTAATATAATAAAGCTGAGGAGTTTGTTTGTTTGTTTCAACGCGCTGTTTTCAAGAGCTACTGGTTCGAATTGCAATATTTTTGTGATAATTTTTTGTAGAAGGCTTTAAGGTCTTTTACAACACCTAGTTTTTACCCGCGGCTTTGCCCGCGTAATCAGGATTCCTGTTTTACCCTATGAGAGCATTTAATCGCGATGGTAAACAGTATCCTATCACCTTAGTCAGCCCATGCATGCCCTGCCTGCATGCCACGTTTCATTAAAATTAATTCAGTAGTTTCAGCGTGATTGCCGGAGAAACATTCAAACAAACATGTAAGCAATAATGTAACATCTGCACTAGTCTCGCTCATAGTCTCGCTAACTTCAACTAACAATGATCATAGTTCTTTTCACCATAAATAAAAACCAACAAAAAATCTTGAATGTGCTCATATACTATAGCTATTGCGCTATCGGGCAGACAAATCTACTGGTAATCTATCTATATCTATAAAACTCAAAGGTGACTGACTGACTGACATAGTGATCTATCAACGCACAGCCCAAACCACTGGACGGATCGGGCTGAAATTTGGCATACAGGTAGATGTTATGACGTAGACATCCGCTAAGAAGGGATTTTGAATAATTCAACCCCTAAGGGGGTAAAATAGGGGATGAACGTTAGTATGAAACTTTGACAATTTTAAACCGATCGGGCTGAGACTTTGCATTCATAAAGCGACTATGACGTAAGCATCGCTTGAGAAATCATTTCGATAAATTCCACCCCTAAGGGGATAAAGTAGGGGATGAAATTTTGTATGAAACTTTGTCAATTTTCGAGCCGATCGGGCTGAAACTTTGCATTCATAAAGCTACTAAGTCGTAAGCATCGCCTTTTTAAGAATATTTGAAAAATCCACTCCTAAGGGGATAAAAAAGGAGATGAATAAACCGAAATCCACGCGGACGAAGTCGCGGGCGCCCGCTAGTTATAAAATAAATCTACGCGTGCTACGCCTACCAATCAATTGTTCCTAAACAAATACCCCAATACCTCGATACCCCTCGCTTAAGATTTAAATTAATAAATAATCAATGCCAATCTCGGCTATTTCAGTACACGTCCGTTGATTAAAGTTATAATTAAGATAAACGTCGACCCGTCCTGAGTCACGTATCAACGGATAAAGCCGCGTCACCTCTGACCGTTTGGATAACCGGATCCGGTCCGGATACCCGGATTTTCCGGATCTGCACTTTACGAAGAGAGTTTTCGTGTCCTTAGTTTGCCATGTGCCGTGTTTATGGTTAAGACGGTGCAGTGGATTGTGTTACAGAGAGTTGATTTCGATGTCAATAATTTCACAATTTCTTTTTTTAATAGTATTTTCCTTTGGGTCGGAATATGCTTGAAGTACGAAGTGTGAGAAATTCACTGCTGTGGACAGATGGAAGTCGGCGGTCAAGACGAAAACCGTCTTACACCTGGCTATTCAGTAAATTTTACTGCATGAAATCGATCAACAAACTTCAATCTTATCAAAACCACTAAAGAAATAGGTAATTAAAAAAATATTATAGTTCTTTATTTCTACTAAGGCGGCCGTATATGGCAAAGGTTTTGTACAAACAACTTCGTAAAAGCTTCGATCGTGTTTTGGGATGCAAAGTTTACATGTCGATTAATAAAGGTACTTTCAACCTCAAATAAATTAAGGAAGAAGGTATAAACTCCTTACATTAATGGCTATTCGTCCATCCCAGGAACTTAATGTCAACTTTGTAAACTATTTTCCTTGGCCCTAATGCACGAAAATGAAAGACTCACTGCCGGATTGATTTACACTGTATGTCGCTGTATTTAAGGTCAATAGTCCGTTGAGACGCCAAGGCCATGTCGGTAGGCATAAGGTCGGGATTGTTACGAGTAAAATATAGACAGAAGCCTCTTAAAGAACTTAAGACGTCCTAAAAGCTCGTGGTATGTGAAGCACTCCGCTAAGAGGACATAACGCCGTCAATTTAAACCGACATCAAAAAAAGAGGAGGCTAATTGCCATATTTTGCAGGTGATTGAGGCTATAAAACACATATTTTGGACTAATAAACCATTAGATAGATAACGTTAGTTTGTTCAATTTCTACCAAGCCTTAGATATACATTACACGCTATCTAAATGATTTAAAGTTTAGTGAGAAAGAACAAGGAGAAGACCCTGTGTCAAGTTAATGATTATGTCTGAAATAATCGGCGTTACATATCTAGCTAAACAAATGGAATAAAATACAAATAAATACCCGTACCTCAGTTTTAAAAAAGAGGTTGGTTGGTCGGTATAATACCCTCCGGCCGTATTCGGCCATGGCGGCCAATCTTACGATCAGCCAGGTACGCAGGATATATTATAGTGCACAAGTGAGTGCGCAAGCACAGGTGCACTCCCTATTCCCTCACTCTCATAATTCGGTGGGACAGCAATCTGACACGACCGTAGAGAGATCAGGCGCAGGACCAAAGGTTTAACATGCCTTCCGAAGCACGGAGGAGCTCGAGATGAAATTTTTCGGTCACCCATCCGATGACTGGCATCTGCGAACGTTGCTTAACTTTAGCAACCGCAGGCCGAGTGCGCTAACCACTGCGCCATCGAGCTCCTCAAGTGGTCGGTATGGAGTGACTGTGCATATAAGTTATTAACTTACTTTCAATCCGAAACACTTTCCAAAAATATTCCAACTTACCTACTCATGTTAAATTTGCGGCTAGAGTCTCGACAATAGGCCCCGGTCTGATTAAATTCGCGGTAAGTTTCAATACCTCTATTCCAAACCACCGTACTGTGGCGTACTATAGATAACTATAGAATGTTCTAGCATGTCTCCTCTAAAGCAAATACTGTCAGTCTCATACATTAATGCGTTATGTTGATGAGCTGTGTGGTTAGAGCTCTGCTTCTGACAGCGGTCTGATGTTGAATCAAGTACGAATGCGTAATGCTATTCCATTATTGTGATCATTCTAAAAGCATTTTCATAGAATTATAATGATTACTATCAAAATCATAAACCCACGTTTTAATGAAAGATTAAGAGAAAGAAGAAGTTTGGACAAGATATAAAAATAATATAAATTCAAAAGATATTAACAACATGACATTTACTTATTAAAAGGTCATACCAAAAAACATTAACTGTGACTGTGAGTTAATTTAAGATGATTCGATAATTTCTAAAGACATAAACCAAACTATAACGGTAAGCAGAGGTCGCATTAGAGTTTAGGAAACATTAGACGACTTAAGCTGAACTAGTTTGGGACCGTCTGTCAAAGAGACGGATTGTCGGACAATCTCTGCATTCCTCTACTGTTTGTTTGTGATCCCATTCTAGAATCTCTCAATTTGTTTGTTAGATGTTACTATAACTATTAGTTTATGAATTTTGCCCTTGAAAACAACATATGTAAGTTCACGCAAAATTAAAATACCGTTTAAATCTTAAAGGGATCATGTTATTCCTTAGGTGAAATTAGGTATTTTAATATTAACATTCATTCCCTGGTTTGCAGTTCGAACATTAAAAATGCAGTGTCCAAATTATCATCCATAAAGCTCTCGAGAAAATACCAAATAACTGGACGCTGATAAGCAACAATGTGTCAACCCTCAAAAAGCCAAATTCTGAGATATCTATGTATTCTGATAAAAGACCACTTATTTCGTATTTAGCAATTGTGTTTCAAGTTACTTAAATCCAACAAGTACACAAAAAATAGACTTTTTTTTTAACACAACTAGGAAATCCCTTATACAGCATCTGGCAACATTCAATCAAGTCTCATAACATACTTTACATTCCTAGTGGCTCCATCTACCGTTGCATTACAGATGTTAAGGGACTTAACACAGTGTTGCTAATTGTCATTCAGTTTTTCGACGTTGCGTTAAACAGAAGTGTTAGCGTAAAAAAATAAAATACTAATGAAATTCTTAATTAATTCACGTGCTTTAATTGAAGAACATTATTTGAGTGCAATACATACTGAAGTGATCAAGGTAAGTCAATAATATTGCTATAAATTGAGATTGTTTTTTTATAGGTTAGGTTACCGGTTTAAGGTAGAAATAGGATCGATTTAATAAATGTTAATGTTTATTTGGAAGCCAAAGTATAATTTTTAATCAATTTAATGTATTTGAATTGCCGTATTGTCACTTTTGTAACAAAATAAAGCAATTGTACACTTGATCGATTGTTGCTAATTGCAAAATAGCTCTTGTAGTACTACTATGACACTTAACTTATTATTGCTAAACGTATATGACTACGCATGAAAGACTTAACGCATAATTTATGGTACTTAACGTATTGCTACTAAATGGAAAATACTTGTTACGACGAAGAATGTATGTTTTAAATGCTTTAAAATATTGTTGAAAAACTCGCTTCAATCGCGGATCCGACAATATCCACACTAATATTGTTTGCCTACTGAGTTATACATTATTTTAAGTATTATTTTTATGGACCAATAATACCTACTATTTTGTTTTCATTTGTTTTAGGAAGATGTCTCCGCCAAAATCAAGAGGTCAATTTCTGGTCGATCTTGCGAACTCTAATAAAAAAATGAGGATTTAATGCCCACAAGTTCTATAGAATCGCTAACGATTAAACTAACGATTCTTAATAAGGAAAACAGTTGTGATATTAACCAACAAGTTGATATTACACATTTCAATGAAGAAAATGTTTCCGTCTTCAGTAACGCCGGTAAAAACCAACCAAGCGAGAATTTCACTAATGTAATTGACAATAATACTATGGAAATGATTCCTTTAAGCCCTTTAACTACAATCAATCTAGACAATCTAGATATTACGAATGATGACCTAAATAATGGTAGCAACTTACAAATAGAGATCATTACTAACTTTAATGAAGAAAATGGTTCTGACCCTAATGATGCTGATAAAAACCAACCAATCGAGACACTGGCTAATGAAAATGACGAGAATAGCAAGGCGGATATAGCTGAATCGAATGATGTAAATGATATTTCAAATATAGTTGACCAAAACTCCAATAACGTTGAAGACCCTGATGACATACCCGAAACAAATGAACGAAACAGTGATTCTGAGTCATCAACAAAATACAATGGTAGACCTAAGAAAGGACGTAAGAGGAAATACATAGATCAGAATAGCAGCATTAGAAAGAAGAAAGCAATTTTTTTTTTATGTATGTTCACCGATATTTTCGTCAATTATAGTCGGACTTCAAAAATTTATTTTTTGTTGTATAGAGATCAGTTCTGAGGTGGTCCCATGTTCACCAGCCCAGGATCTGATGATGGAATCCAGGAGACATCGAGGGCAACCACCGAAAATTGTATGCTCGTATGGTGTTTTTGTTACGTAATCATATCTTACTCACGTATATGCTTCAGGGTGTCATTATTTGATGCTGCTGTCCTGATGATGATGCTACAGTACTACTAAACGGTTAAGAGTTGGAAGGCAAAACTGCAATTGGTCGATGGAAACTATTTAGTAGTATGTAGGGCTTAAATTTTGCTTGTGAGGTATGCTTGAATCAACATCTGATGCTACTGTGCTGATGATGAAGCTACAGTACTCCTTAACGGTTAGGAGTTGGAAGGCAGAACTGCAATTGGTCGATCGAATGTATGTAGGGCTAACGTGATACTTGTGTGTATTACATCCAGACTCACGGCAAGAAATCTCGCCGAGAAGTCTCGCTGGGCCTTCACGCGAGAACAAGAAATTTATCCACACTCTCATTCACTCTTAACAACAACTAAGTTCCTATTAATAATTAAGTTCACAACGCTTTTACACAACTACTAAAAATCATGAAATAAACTGACTTTAAAAAAAAAATTAAAAAATAATTCCTAATATCTATTACCTCATACTGTAATTTTCCTAAACAATGTTAAAGTAATCTGAAACATACTAACTGAAGTCGGTGCCTGCCCAAAAACAGAAGAGAAGAAGCACCGACTTCAGTTAGTATGTTTAAGATTACTTTAACATAGTTTAGGAAAATTACAGTATGAGGTAATAGATATTAGGAATTATTTTTTAATTTTTAGTTTTTTTTTTTAATATGTAACCATGATCCAATTTGGTCTGATTCCCTTTTCGGGTTACGATGGTCAGTCGCTTCAAAGTAATAACTAGACTAGTCAAACCTTACTAGGAAAAATGTTTATCCGAGTACGTGTTTTTATCAACAATCATTTAAGTTCCTTGAAACACATTTCACTGTTATGAAATCGCGGAATCAGATTAAGCAACATAGTGTTAAGTTCCTTAACATACTTTTACGAATAAAATAACGTATTCCACATTTTCAACAATAAATAATCTCAGATTTTAGAAAAACTAACAAGTTTTTTGTCTATTTATGATACTGGTCTGTATTTAAGTCATAATTCCTTTCATAAAACATAGAACATAAGTAGTTGATGTATTTTTTTTCAAACAAATAACTATTATTTGGTATGAAATCTTTAGACGCCATTTTCTCGAATTGGACTCCATGTGGGTTGACACATTGTTGTTTATCAGCGTTCATTACTGTAGGGCACTTCGATAATCTCTTTGTGGAATTCGAAAAGTCTTTCAACTTTCAGTATCAAATCATTTTACCGTTACACAGAAGGGTTTTGGCTTAATCACCACGCTTGCCCAATGCGGGTTGGTGATCACAAACCCGGGCTGTGTTCAGAAAAAAAATACACAAATTTTGCCCGACCCAGGAATCGAACCCAGGATCTCGAGACCACGGTCCGGTACTTAAACCACTAGACCATCGCAGCTGCGTTACAGCGTACGTAACACACCTACTATGAAGTTTTATATCCCCTCTAAGGGTTACGAAGGTCTCATGGCAGTCGCTTCACTGTAATAACCAGACTCGCCAAATCCATCATGGTCAAAGGGGACCCAGCACAAAAACGGGATGAACGCTAAGAGGAATACTAGCGGCCCGGCACTTGTTTCGCTACGTCTCTATCGAGCAGACAAATCTACACGTAATTAACGCGTGCTACGCCTACCAATCAATTGTTCCTAAACCAATACCCCAATACCTCGATACCCCTCGCTTAAGATTTAAATTAATAAATAATCAATGCCAATCTCGGCTATTTCAGTACACGTCCGTTGATTAAAGTTATAATTAAGATAAACGTCGACCCGCCCTGAGTCACGTATCAACGGATAAAGCCGCGTCACCTCTGACCGTCCGGATACTCGGATCCGGTCCGGATACCCGGATATTCCGGATCCGCACTTTACGAAGCGAGTTTTCGTGTCCTTAGTTTGCCATGTGCCGTGTTTATGGTTAAGACGGTGCAGTGGATTGTGTTACAGAGAGTTGATTTCAATGTCAATAATTTCACAATTTCTTTTTTTAATAAATAAAATAAATAAATAACACACCAATTGCCTAGCCCCAAACTAAGCTCGAAGCTTGTAGGTACTATGGAAGCAAAGGAACGGATAGACATACTTAAATACTTTTATAAACATCCATGACTCGAGTACAAATGCCGATGTTCATCACACAAACATTTGCCCCTAGCGAGATTCGAACCCGCGACCCTTGGTTTTGTAGCCAGGGTCTCTAGCCACTCGACCAACGGGTCTGTCAAATAGTATTTTCTTTTGGGTCGGAATATGCTTGAAGTACAAAGTGTGAGACATTCACATTCAAATTCATTCACTTATTATTATTATTTATTAATCTTATCAAATCCACTAAAGAAATAGGTAATTTAAAAAATATTATAGTACTTTATTTCTACTAAGGCGGCCGTATAGCATAGATTTTCTGCAAACAACTTCGTAAAAGCTTTGATCGTTTTTTGAGATGCAAAGTTTACATGTCGATTATTAAAGGTACTTTCAACCTCAAATAAATTAAGGAAGAAGGTATAAACTCCTTACATTAATGGCTATTCGTCCATCTCAGGAACTTAATGTCAACTTTGTAAAGTATTTTCCTTGACTCTTATTCACGAAAAATTGGCCAAGTGCGAGTCGGACTCCCGCACTGAGGGTTCCGTACAAATTCTATTTTTGACGTATTAAAAAAACTACTGAATAGATTTCGTTCGAACCAATTTTCGTTGGTAGTTTTTATGGTAATGTACATTATATATTTATTTCAGATTTATCATGCTCTTATTTTAGAAGTTAGAGGGGGGGGGGACACTTTTTTCCACTTTGGAAGGGTCTGTCACGCAAAGTATTCACTTTAGAAAAAAGTAATATTAGAAACCTTAATATAATTTTTAAAGACCTATCTATAGATACCCCACACGTATATGTTCAATGAAAAAAACTATTTCGAGTTTCAGTTCTGACTATGGGGACCCCCCACTTTTTTTTATTTTTTTTCTATATTTGAGTGAAAACCTTGTTGCGGTTCACAGAATACATCCACTCACTAAGTTTCAACAGTATAGTACTTATAGTTTCGGAAAAAAGTGGCTGTGACAGACTGGCGGACAGACAGACAGACAGACAGACAGACATGACGAATCTATAAGGGTTCCGGTTTTTTGCCATTTTGGCTACGGAACCCTAAAAATGAAAGACTCACTGCCAGCTTGATTTACACTGTATGTCGCTGTATTTAAGGTCAATAGTCCGTTGAGACGCCAAGGCCAAGGTCGGGATTGTTACGAGTAAAATATAGACAGAAGCCTCTTAAAGAACTTAAGACGTCCTAAAAGCTCGTGGTATGTGAAGCACTCCGCTAAGAGGACATAACGCCGTCAATTGAGACCGACATCAAAAAAAGAGGAGGGTAATTGTCACATTTCGGCAATTCAGGCTACTAAACATATTTTTTGGACTAATATACCACTAGTAAAATAAAGTAACGCTATTCAATTAGGTCCAAGATTTATTTGGTAGTCATTCACACACTTGACGTGAGATAGAACAAAAGAAGACCAAGGATCATGTTATTATTTGTTTCCGAAATAGGCCATTAAATAACGATCTAAACGAATAAAAAGAAAAAGAACTAAAGAACCTAAGCTCAATTTGAAAAAAAAAACAAAAAAATATAAAAAAAAAACAAAATCTTGGTTGCAATAGATTAAAGTTATTAAGTTCATTACAATCTGGAACACTTTCCTATACTAACGTACTGGCGAATGTTAAATTTGCGGCTAGAGACTCGACAATAGGCCCCGGTCTGATTAAATTCGCGGTAAGTTTCAATACCTCTATTCCAAACCACCGTACTGAGACGTACTATAGATAACTATAGAATGTTCTAGCATGTCTCCTGTAAAGCAAATACTCTCTGTCTCATACATTAATGCGTTATGTTGATGAGCTGTGTGGTTAGAGCTCTGCTTCTGACAGCGGTTTGATGTTGAATGAAATACGAATGCTTAATGCTTTCAATTAATGTGACCATATTTAAAGCATTGACATGGATTGGCATTGGCATTGACATTGACATAGATAATAAAAATAATGTCGCCGAGGATCGGGCTAATTGGAGAGCCCTAGGAGAGGCCTATGTCCAGCAGTGGACTGCGATAGGCTGATGATGATGATGAAAAATAATGAGCACAATCATACAACAACGTTTGGATGAATAAGAGAAAGAAGAAGTAAGAACAAGATATAAAAATACCATCAATGCAAAATATATGAAGAACATGTCATTTACTCATTAAAGGTTATAGCAAAAAAACATTTAGGTACTGTGACTGTGAGTTTATTTAAGATGATTCGAAAATTTCTAAAGACATAAACCAAACTAAAACGGTAATCAGAGGTCGCATTAGTGTTTAGGAAACATTAGACGACTTAAGCTTAACTAGTTTGGGACCGTCTGTCAAAGAGACGGATTGTCGGATAATCTCTGCATTGCTCTACTGTTTGTTTGTGATCCTATTCTAGAGCTTTAGGATCTCTCAATTTGTATGTATGATGTTACTAAAACTATTCGTTATGAATTTGGCCCTTGTTAACAACATACGTCATATGCCTAACATCACGCCGAATTAAAATAACCATTAAAATCTTAGAGGGATCATGTTATTCCTTAGGTGAAATTAGGAATTTTTTTAATAACTTTTTGAGGCATTTCATTCCCTGATTTGCAGTTCATTATTATCATTAAGATCTCGAGAAAATCCCAAATAACTGTAGGGCACTTCGATAATCTTTTTGTGGAATTCCAAATGTTTTTCAGTATCAACTTATCATTTCAAATCATGTTACTATTACAAAGATGGGTTTTGGCTTGATCATCACGCTAACCAAATAGGGATAAGTGATCACTTGGATCACACCTGAACTGTTTTCGGAAAACTGACGCAATTGTTGCCCAACCCAGTAAACGAACTCAGAACCTCGAGATCACGGCCCGATCACCTCTAAACCTTTGGGTTGCACTTCTAACCTCAACCCCGATATGCCCGGTTCCCTGGAGAAATACTGCAAAATCCCCGGAGTAATACACTGCTTCGATTACACGCCTCGCTTCTAGATTGATTACAATGTGAATTGTAAACAATGAATGGCTTTGTTTGAGAGACTTATGTGTTCACAACAATGGTACGAATTGAATTTTGATGTATACTACGTTTAGGAAAAATATGATATAGTCGAAATTATAATAGAAGCGGCCTCCTGCGACTTTGTCCCGTATAGTATAGCCTAAAACCTTTCTCAACAAATAGACGATATCAAAATATTTTTTTTCAATTCGAACCAGTACCAAGTTACTGAGTTAAGCGCGTTCAAACAAATAAACTCTGCAGCTTTAATAGATTAGTGTTGATTATTTTTATGTAACACCATTTCCCTAATTGAAAAGAACAGATTTTCCAGCTTAACCAAGGCTGCGAAAAACAAAACAGAAATTACTAATTCCTCAAAAAGGATAATCTTCTAAAAAACAAGTTTTGACTTAACCAGCATCACTCCAATCGAATTCAATAAATAGTACACTGGCAGTACAATTTGGAAACAGACAATCCTATTTTACAATGGGGTTCAAACTAGATTTCATCGGAGGATTTGCTTTTTATTGAAATGGTTTCACCCTTTGATCTGCTGATTGATCAAAGCGGAGAGCCGTGACACATGAGATAGTGGAAAAGGTTTTATGGGCAAGTTTTACTGCTTTAGAAATCAATGGCAAAATGCTAGATGCAGAAAAGTAGTAATACGATATCTTTACCACGTAAAATAGAATAAAGTGGAATATAAAATTAACTCTTCATTCTAGTGACTCAGACAAAATCATCGACAAAATATCTATGAAATGAATAGAGTAGTAACAATAACAATGTTTTATTTGAAAGTGAATGGACGTGTTGTCTTTCATGCACACTTCTTCTCTTTAATAAAAATATACATTTACATTACATATAGTATATTCTGAAGATTTTTTTTCTTTTAATAAAATACATTTACATTACATATATATTCTGAAGATGTTTTTTCTTTTATGAACACTCGTCTCCTTCAATTTGTTTATCAGTGGTTCCCTTTTTTCCGGTTCGTGTGTTTCGAGTAAACATGTTTCAAAATATATGATATTGTATCTGATTCTGTATAGAGTTAACTCGGGTTGATTGATTGAAAAATATAAGGTTACTCTCTG
This sequence comes from Nomophila noctuella, assembly GCA_958496325.1. Lineage (NCBI taxonomy): Eukaryota > Metazoa > Arthropoda > Insecta > Lepidoptera > Crambidae > Nomophila > Nomophila noctuella. Next base: position 3,020,081 of record OY292498.1, read on the forward strand.
ACTTTAAAACAGGGTAAGATAAAGTTAATCAACCCTCCTATTAAGATTCTCGTTTGAAAAATATAATTTTCCGTTGGAAATGCTCGGTAGGTATAATGAATCGGTTGAATTGATGAGACTCGCTCGTTAGCACATAAAATGGATGCCTTGAGGCATTACCGGGGGTTGGAGTTTCACAGGGAGAAATATTCTCTCCGCAACTATTAATCATCAAGTTTTCAAAATTAACTTCTGTATAGTTTCTTGATTTTTTCTAGAAAATCAAAAGAAGTGAATTTCAATAAATAGCACTTACAAGTATTCTTTACACTTACAATATTACTAAAATTTATATCGAATTTCCAATGACAAAAAGTTTAAAATTGCTTAAATTAAACATCCAAAAAAATTGTAATTAACAACCCAAACGAATCAAAAATTCAAATATTGGGTACTTCACATAATTTCATAGTATAAACCTTACATACCCGCTTAAATTTTCTCTAATTATTTATTTCATTAGTATGGCATTTCGATGGAAAAACGTCGAAATACCTCAACCATTTCATTAAACCAGTATCAATTAATAATGATTTTATGACTCTAACTTCAAAACAACGAAACCTAAAGACTATTGGAATTCAAATATCGCAATAGCGTCTAGACTCGATTGTTCCACACACATGTTTTCCTAGATCCTTCAACTACAACGGTCTCGAACTAGTAAAACTAGTCCCTGAAAAGGAAAGGAAAAAATCAAATCTGGGTCAGAATATTTCAAGCACGTTCGAGATCGCAACTTCCATGATAAAAATAAAATGTGGTTCAAGTTGCAGCAACGACAAAGATTCGAAAGTAAAAACGTGGGCGGGAGGATAGTTGCACGTGAAAGTATGTTAGTTTGTGCTGCAATACAAGGTTTCTCGTCCTATTTCAAACGCTATAACTATGACTAATCGAAACTAGGTTTGCTTAAGGCCACCATAGATTTGAAAACTCGAATAATGTCACACAGCCTAAATTTCAAGCTGTAATAAGTGTATGAGCACATCATGATAAATATAGTATTAAGTCACGTACCTATTAGTATTGTCTATAATAGTTTAAAAAAAAATTAACACTATAAATTGTATTTCTAAATCTTTTTTTTTTAGACAGGGAAATAATATTCAAGGCTGGCAGGCAAAACTGATCCTTATACATAGTTGTAGGCTGTCCTCCATTATTAACGGAACCATTCATTACTTGCAAGGGTATTTAATCACTGGTAATCACTAATTGACCAATTACTATTAATCTCATCAAAATGATAAAGGATATAAAACGGGGATGATCGGCGATCCGTCGATGATGTGCAACCAACGTCACGCTCCTCCAAAGAGTGAGTGTAAGATGGCTGCCCATTTGACGTTCCGCCAGAGTGACCGCTCACTCTTATCCCATAATCTGTGGTTCGGTTTCCAATACATGTGGCGCCACCACCCAGCCGTCACGGCCATTCTGACAAGCGCCCGTCCTCGGGCGTAAAGGAACTTCTGTAACAGAACACTCTATAATTTGACCTCAACATGTCTACATCCTTAATAACTCAAGATGGCAGCTCCGGACCAGTTAACACTGTCCCTTCAGACTCATCACTCAAACAGACTTCTACCACTGGCTCCACTCAGCCCTAAAAGCATGAACCGGACTACACTGTCGTTTTGACCAGGCTTGAGACTACTTACCTCTGGCCGGACCAGTGAGTCCCTCCGATCAGCCCCAAGTGCATGATTCGGACTACACTGTCCCTTCGACCAGGCTTGAGACTGCCTACCTCTGGCCGGACCAATGAGTCCCTCCGTTCAGCCCAAATAGCATGAAACGGACTCACTGTCCCTTCGACCAGGCTTGAGTTACCTCTGGCGGACCAATGAGTCCCTCCGTTCAGCCCAAATAGCATGAAACGGACTCACTGTCCCTTCGACCAGGCTTGAGTTACCTCTGGCCGGACCAATGAGTCCCTCCGTTCAGCCCAAATAGCATGAAACGGACTCACTGTCCCTTCGACCAGGCTTGAGTTACCTCTGGCGGACCAATGAGTCCCTCCGTTCAGCCCAAATAGCATGAAACGGACTCACTGTCCCTTCGACCAGGCTTGAGTTACCTCTGGCCGGACCAATGAGTCCCTCCGTTCAGCCCAAATAGCATGAAACGGACTCACTGTCCCTTCAACCAGGCTTGAGTACCTCCAATCAACTATACACACAAGCACATCTCTCAGAATGCTACGTATCAGCCCGACCGAGGACGTCGACCGCTAGGCCAGTCCCTCCAATCAACTATACGCACAAGCACATCACTCAGAATGCTAAGTATCAGCTCGACCAAGGACGTCGACCGCTAGGCCAGTCCCTCCAGTCAACTACACGCACAAGCACATCACTCAGAATGCTACATATCAGCTCGACCAAGGACGTCGACCGCTAGGCCAGTCCCTCCAATCAACTACACGCACAAGCACATCACTCAGAATGCTACATATCAGCTCGACCAAGGACGTCGACCGCTAGGCCAGTCCCTCCAATCAACTACACGCACAAGCACATCACTCAGAATGCTACATATCAGCTCGACCAAGGACGTCGACCGCTAGGCCAGTCCCTTCATTCAACTACACGAGCGTAAATCTTTCACACAACATCAACAACTTTTAACATAACGGCAATGATTGCATAACATATCTGGTATCAGTTTCCATTATGGAGAGGCGGTTAACAATTCCCCGAACATGATCTGCATTCTTTTAAGTGAAACATAGTCAGACAGGGATACATGATCACTATAAGTTAGTCCAACATCACGACTCCGTCGAAGCGCGCGAAACGTAGTTCCCGCCATATCCGCAGGCACTGATGTCTTCCAGCTTCGAAAGATGGCAGCACTTCGCTGATGTCCCGTCACGGCTATCCTGCGCTACACACGTCCTCGTGTGAAGTAGTTGGTGTAGACCCACAATCAAAGCGCCAACTCACCAACACTTGACACAACAAATGACCTTGTTGTATCTGAAAATAGAAACACACCAGCAGTATACTTTGCCAACACTCGGCCACTCCTGACCAAGCTTCTAAAAACATGGGAATATTATCGGCATTCTACAATCATTAGCTTGGATCGCACAATACAGTTGCTTTTGTTTTTATGTCAGCACAAGACAAATGAGCAAGCGGATCACCTGATAGCAAGTGATCACCGCTGCCCATGGACACCAACGAAAACACAAGGGTCGCTGATGCGTTGCTTGTCTCCAAAACATACCATACCGTTCCAAATCGAGCACTGGTAAATCTTAATCACCAGCTGAAACACAGTGGTCCTCCGCCAGGTGGAGGTACCTCCCCAGGAAGTTGCTTATTTAATTAAATTAAATTCTAAGGACTAAAATACCAACTACCCAACTTCAAATCAAGCCTGAGGCCTACACTATGGGATTACATACAGTTATAAACTTAGGGAATGGATAGACACATAAACACTTTCATTAACATCCACGACTGAAGCACAACTGCCGATGTTCACCACACAAACATTTGCTCCCAGCAGGACTCGAACCAGCTACCCCTGGTCTTGTAACAAGAGTCTCCGACCACTAGAACAGGCCCGTCAAATTTGAGTGGTAGTATACCATTAAGCCCTACTCATTTTCAACTACAACAGAAACTAATAATCTTAACTGGTCTCTTATATTTGGTAAAATTACATAGATGTAGAACTAACATTCAACTTGCTTCTTCACTAGAAGAACTAAGCTAGCATATTGAGAACAACTAGACTATCAATGCCTGCATGTAACAATGCCTGAACACGCTAATTCAGTCCGTGCGCATCCTATAGGACAACCTATTGGTATAGTCGCCACTGCACCGTATGACATGTGCCAATAAATCAGATTTTATCTTGAATTTCTTTAATCAACGAGCATTCAGCACTTATATTATGAAAACAATACAGCTAACCGGATTATGCATCAAGGTGCACGGTAGGTACTAGCACGACCCAGACATCCACACGTTGGCCACCCTGCACGCTGCACCTGCGCTGGCCTCTCGCTATCCCCGCGACCGGCCAGAGCTCTCGCTGACGCGCTGGCGCCGCACAGTCCCTCTGTCTCCTCGTCCCTTTGGCTGGTATGCCTCAGCGCTATGAACGTCCGTCGTTACCGCGCTGCTACCGTCCACTGCCGCCAGCCGCTGGACCCCGTATTTCGAATATCAATGTGTCCCAACTCCTCGACGTAGGCGTCTACGTTGCTTTCATGAGAGCAATAAAGTCGTGATTCATCTGTTCTGCACCCATGCAAAATTTTCCCTCCAATGCGTTATATTCCATGGTCCTTAACATGTTGTCAGTTTTCACAACTATCACCGTAGCATAATATAAGACGTTGCAGATAATATGCAACTACATTTTCTTTTTATCTTAGCCGTGCTATCTCGATATATTTCTGTGGTGTATCCCTTGGTGTGAGCTTAAGTTGCATCCCATGTTGTCAGGTCAGCTCGAGTTGAATTTTGAATTCCATATTGTGAGCTTGAGCTGCATCCCACTTCTGATGTAGGCTGTTCTCCATTATTAACGGAACCATTCATTACTTGCAAGGGTATTTAATCACTGGTAATCACTAATTGACCAATTACTATTAATCTCATCAAAATGATAAAGGATATAAAACGGGGATGATCGGCGATCCGTCGATGATGTGCAACCAACGTCACGCTCCTCCAAAGAGTGAGTGCAAGATGGCTGCCCATTTGACGTTCCGCCAGAGTGACCGCTCACTCTTATCCCATAATCTGTGGTTCGGTTTCCAATACATGTGGCGCCACCACCCAGCCGTCATAGTTATTGTTATTTATCAATTATCATTATTCACTTCATCATACCGGATGAAACTACTGTTTAAGTCTTGCAAGCTTACGAGTACGTCCCTGTAACTACTCCTGTGAGTTTGTCCAAAGTTGTGCTTAAGCCTCTGCGCTTCAGTTCTGTAGCAATACATTAACTCTGCTGTCAAACGTTTGAACTAAGTTCATATGAATTTATATATATTGCACTTTGAATTAATTGTAACCTGGCCGTGTGATTGGTTAAAATATATTCATTACCATCTACTTCTCGAAAATCCTACGTCTCTTGGTCGTTTAAAATGAGAATTCTTTTTGAATCGTATATTTTCTACTACTTTCAACTATAATTTTACTATGACGCAAGCCATAATGCGAGATGGGCTTAATGGCCTGAATTAGATTCCAGATTGGATGCAAGTTTCATTCCATTAAGTTGCGAACCAATAAATTGGAGCACATGGTTGGAATCTCATATTTTACTCGAATTGACCAATTGAATTACAAATAGGTCGTCATTTAATGAAGATTATATTTTTGTCTTCAAAAAGAGAGAGAGACTTGCTCCATTAATGTATGTACATATGTATGTGCTGGATAGTTTCGGTATTTCATTGGCTAAAGGAAACAGTTCCGTGGCACGGGAGGATCAGAATTGAATGTTGTTATTAATTTTTTTTCCTGTAATATCAAAATCTTATTATCACCCAAGAAGTGAAGTTATCATAATTGCTTTTGCTCATGCTAAATAAGTTCCAAGACTTTAAAGGAGTTATGATAATATCCGAAACGTCGTCCTAATGGAATCAACTGGAGATATTTTTAGCCCAGCTTATAGTTAGTGTCTGGACTGGAAACCAATTTCCGCAATGGCCCTTTGCTCTGGAAGCTTGTTAGGACTCAAAGGGATATCCACAGAGTTTACTGACATGTAGGCTAATAAGGGAATATTTTCCAGCCATAGTTAATGATGAATTAGAACGCAGTGAGTTATTCTTTGACTTAAAACACCACACACACCAGGGATTTCAATAAGTAGGCAAGTTAATAATGTGGATTAGTTAGTACAATTTTATTTTGTCATATTTATATTCTCCAGCTATGCAAAACGTTCATGATAATTTATAGCCATGTATTATTTCTGACACATGAATCCCAGCTCATAATTGCAAAGTTACAGAACAGTATTAAAGTAATTTTAACAACGAGGGGTCGAATTAATCGCCACGCTTTTCAAGTACGGCAGGGAGACCCTGAATAAACACACCGAAGGTGCCTTGTGCTTAGGTATTGATATTATATTGATAGCTTAATCATTTCTGTGGTTAGGTTATTGTATGTATAAAAAACTAGCGGCCGCCGCGACTCCGTCCGCGTGGGTTTCGATTTCCAATATCCTATGTGTTATTCTGATGTATAAGCTATATTGTGGTAAAGTTTCATTCAAATCCATTCATTAGTTTTTACGTGAAAGAGTAACAAACATCCATACATCCATACATCCACATATCCATACATCCATACATCCACACATACAAACTTTCGCCTTTATAAAAGTAGTTTTTTTTTTTTTTTTTTTTGGATTTAAGTCGCTATTGGATACGACTTTACTTTTAAGTTTTTTTATTTAAATCAGTCGCTGCTATTATAATCTTTAAGTGTGGATACAATTTCCTTGCACAAAGATGTGAAGGATTGAAGAGCGCGTTCTTGTTTCATGAGATCCGGTATGTTGTAAGGTGTTACATTCAGGTAAGCACATATCTGAGTATGTGCCAATCGTGCTTGGGAGTACCTTGGGCACTCGCGGAGGAGGTGGTCCATAGATTGAACCACGGTGGAGTCGCAATTGCACTTATCGGTCTCGGATATTTTAAACCTGTGCAGATACTGGCGGTGATATCCGTGACCGGTAAGAACCTGTGTAAGGTGAAAAGTGTAATCAACCTTTGCAAATATTTCGGAGATGTGGTCCAAATCCGGTAGCCATTTTCGTGTGCAAGAACCTGTGGGTGATGTCATGTACCTGGTTTTGTGGATGTCCCGGTGGAGTACTTTAGTTTTGGCTTTTGCAAAACTAACGGGGAATAGCTGAAAATCAGGGGCTTTACGAGCTGTTGCTGCTCGCTTGGCGGCAACGTCTGCAGTCTCGTTCCCAGCAAAACCAACGTGAGCCTTTATCCAGGCAAACCTTATTGTGTCAGAGTGGTTGCGAATCTGTTCGTGTATGTTCCTTGCGAAACTGTTGGTAGTGTTCCGGTTCTCAAGCTCCTGAAGAGCAGAGCGACAGTCCGACAATATTGTGACGTTGCCAGTGGCGTTATGCGTAGCCCATTGGACGGCACGTTCTATTGCTAACAACTCTGCTTGGAAGACAGTGCAGCAAGTGTGCAATTTGAATTTCTTAATGAGAGGTGGTTGATTGGGTGTATAAATAACAACGGCTGCACCTACGCTCCCGTCGTCCAATTTGCTGCCGTCGGTATAGATGGTGTGGGCGTCAGCTTGACAGAGTTGCTCTAAATCTGCCTCAGTGTTGACACTGCAGGATGGAACTGAGATTCGGTAGGCTGGGTGAGGCATATCAGAAGGTGGTGTGGGTCTGTGGATCTCAATATCTGAAGCAAGATATGGGCATTGTCCTGTCAACTTTGAGCGCTCAGTGATGCAGACTTCCGTCACTTTGAGATCTAGTGGGGTAAGCCGTGCTAAAGCAATTGCAGCATTGGAAGAGATAGTGCGGAAGCCCTTAATGATCTTTATGGCGAAACCCCGTTGCAAGGATATTAACATTTTAGCGACTTTTTTATAGCGTACAGCATCTCCCCAGATACCAGCCGCATATGTATCTAACGGTTCGATGACGTGACTGTATATGGTAGCAATGTTGTCGCTGTGGACTCCCCATGTAGGTCTAACGAACTTACACAGTGTTTTGTAAATCTTCAGTGCCTTGCATATAACTTGCTCGACATGCTTCGTGAACCTCAGTTGGTGGTCTATGAGGAGTCCTAATAATTTTATTTTTGGACTGAAATTGAGCCTAGTCCCTCCGTGAATTATTTGAGCTTTGCGTGCTGTGGGTGTAAAAACGATTAACTGCGTTTTGGAAGGACCGAACTTAAGTTTGGCGTCCTCCCCCCATTTAGAAATGATTTCTAGGGCACGGTTGGAATCTTGCTCAAGCACTGCCAGTTTTTCGGCTTTGCAGATGAGGAAAACGTCATCTGCATAGGCCTGAAGTCGGCAAGAAGGTGGAAGATTTTGCTCAAAGAGCTCGTCCAGGATAAGGTTCCAAAAAGTTGGCCCACAAACTGAGCCCTGTATACAGCCGCGAGTCATGGTCTTGGTGGCGCTTGCATCCGCAAAGCAGAGGGTAACTGTCCTGTCCTGCAAGTAGTTACGTATTATTTTGTAAACGTTACGGGGACACTGCGCCACTCTCAACCGTTGCAGCAGCTTAGGCCACCAGGCGTTGTTGAACGCGCCTTGTATGTCCAGTGAGATCGCCAGTACATGCTTATTCTCGGCACGTGCCTCTCTGATATCTGAGATAGCACGGTGCAGAGCATCCACCGTGGAAGTTTGCTCCTTAAAGCCATACTGCCGTGGGTTCATTAGACGGAGCGCATATAAGTGATGGTTAAGTCGTTTTATAAGTAGTTTTTCAAATAACTTACCAAACACATTAATTAAACCAATTGGTCGGTAGCCAGAGCTACTTTCGTAGCTCTCCTTGTTAGGTTTGGGAACTGTTATAACCTGGGCCTTTTTCCAGGCTATTGGAAAGTAGGATATTTGCAAGCAGCGGTTGATGATAGCTGTTATAAGTTCCGGGTAGATGTGGCAAAAGGAAGAAACAATGTCTGATGTTAAAGGATAATAGTAGTAGGATGCCATGTGTCTATAAAAAAATCCAACGATCAAGTTACATACACTCGTATTCATTTTATGGACAGTAGTAGTCTACTCCAAGTTTTGTTAATTCACATTGCGACTGAATTTAATTTTGGCATAATCTTACCACAAATATTATATTACCATACGCATACGACAGCTATTATGTAGATTTTGTACAAAAAATTTATTCAGTGTCAGAAAAAATTGTCACAACGCAATTTTCTGCTCTTGCCAAATTTATAAAAACACGATGTTAAAAATCAAAAAAACGCAAGTAAAAGCTCTTCAAATTGCTGCTGCATATGACGGGACGAACTCTAACCACATGCTTCGTAATTCAGCTGAAACACCGCTTAGTCACTTTTATTGTCAATTTCCTGAAGTGCTTTTTGCGAATGTGTGACGAAACGAGATGTTGTTTTTCATTCGTCCCTGTGGCAGTTTTTCTTTCCGTTTTTACTTGTTGCTGCTACAATGGAATGGACCCTACAAAATATTGGGAGACGCGTCTCAAGAAGCACTTCTTGAACAAAGTGAGCATTACTTGCAGAAATCCATCTAACGTGCCTTTAAAACCTACATCATACCATGTTTGATAAAAAAAGACGTTTCTAAATGTACTAGGTCCATAAATAGGTAGATTTTACAGCTTATTATATCCATTGAGCTATTAAATATCAAAATATTTTTTTTCACCAGAACCTAAAAATAACCACACTATTATTTCTCCAATTTATGTTCGTTTGAATCTTGATTACTATCATCAACTTGATTAAAACCTGAATAGAGCCAGCGCGACCAGATACGTGTGGTTTCGTTATCTCCGGAATCGGAATCGGAAAATTCACAATGAAGTGACTATGAGATCATAGTCACTTTCATTGTGAATTTTCCGTAGTGGTTTTTGCGAGTGTGTGCCTAACGAGTCAGCGTTCCATTTCATTCCACCCGGCGTGCAACCCAACCGCTATTACTTCTTACCGCTCCATTGGAATGGTCCCAATTATTGGTAGCTCGGTTCGCCAGTCCACTTCAAATGTCTTCAGTTATAATATAGGCGGGTGCGGTTACTTTGGTTTTTGTGAAAGAAAGGGTTAGCCGATCATGGGAGAAAAGAGTGTTTCTTTAATATTTTTACTGGTGACTTGTCACAGCTTCATAAAGTTTCAATATAGTTGTGAGAATTATTGTAAATGGAAAGTAATATTTAATCCTACAATACAAATTGTCTTACGACGGACGATGAACTCATAATAACAGTGAAACCATCATCAACATCCATTCTCATTGGACTAGACATCCGCTGAATTCAGCAAGAGCACCAGTCGGTGCTATAAAACTTCTTAAGTATATTGAAGCTCCTTTTCTTAAAATCACATTTTGCCCACAGATCACGGTGTTCAGGATCCAAGAGCGGGCGGAGGGTGGCGAGGTTCAGGAGCTGGACCAGGTCATTTTGACGGCGCTGTTCCGCGCGCAACACCTGTCGCCCAGCGAACAGCTGTCCCTCGCACTCACATGGAACAGAGTGGACATCGCGCGCTCTGAGATCTTCGTGTACGGGCAGGAATGGCCGCCAGGTGAGGCACATTCCTCCACAGACCATAAGGTCAGGATTCAGGGGAGGTGCAGGAGCTCCAGCTGGTTCTGACGGCGCTGTTCCGCGCGCAGCACCTGTCACCCAGCGAGCAGCTGTCGTTGGCACTCACATGGAATAGAGTGGACATCGCGCGCTCCGAGATCTTCGTGTACGGGCAAGAATGGCCGCCAGGTGAGTTCACACGCCAAAGCCTTCAGGATCGAAGTGAGGCGCAGGAGTGTTATAGGTACCAAATCTCCACTAGACTTAATCTAGATCTGTAAAAAATTGGAGTTGGTGGCATAGATGCCGATACTGCGCCGGTTTTCGTGCATCCTTTTTTTAATCCTATTAGATCACGTTTTGTTTGCTATTAATCATGTGCCTTCGGAATGCTAATGTTTGATTTTATCAAATCATAAAAATTCCCCTATCATACGAGTGCAAATTCGATCCCCTCAGAAAACCAATAACCCATAACAAAAACTCAAGAACCCTGTCTATGTAATAAACAGTAAATACATTTATGTCTGGTATCTTATCCGCTGCTGAGTTTTACGTGATATTCGAAACCGTGGAGTTAATGACCCGTTCAAAAGCGCTCAATATCAGCCTCGCGGTTTTAAATGCCATCAATATCGAATCATTGGCAGCCTCTCGGCCGGCTTGAAATATGACTGGAACACTTTCATCGTGGTTATTGTTTCATTTGGGTTTAGAGATGCGAGTAATGTGTATGGTTTTCGATATGGTAATTATTGAGCTACTAGCGGCCGTCCGCGACTCTGTCCGCGTGGATTTCGATTTCCAATATCCTATGTGTTATTCTGATGTATAAGCTATATTGTGGTAAAGTTTCATTCAAATCCATTCAGTAGTTTTTACGTGAAAGAGTAACAAACATCCATACATCCACACATACAAACTTTCGCCTTTATAATAGTAGTAGGATTATTGACATAGCAAATATTAACTTTTATATTAACTTTTGAGATAACTGTGTTTCAAAGCGGAAATAAACCCAGAGATAGAACAATATCAAAAGTTTATGGATGAAGTCTGGTCACTATCTATCAACCCTTTACCCTGAAAAGTTAATCTTGAACATCATGAAAACGCAATTTCGTAGTTTTTATCATTGTGAAAATTTCCCGTCTGAGACCTGTCGATATAAACGTGTCGATAACTGCGTTAGTTGTCGACACATTTACATCGATACCATCCCGTCTCTATAACAAGCGTGTCCACATGTTTGCCGCTCAAACACGGCCAATGGGCAGTGTGCTATCGCCTCGGGGCACGTGGCTGTTTGATTAATGAAGTTTACGCGCCCTCGCTTTATTATGCTGCAATCACACTCGAGCCGAGGTAGGCAATGAAGGGATGTAAGCACGCGATTGTCGACAATCGTTCCCGGAAGCATTGGGAGTATATCGAGCGCTGTACCTACGATTTACAAATAAATTCTATTACGAGCTCTGCCCGCGTGGATTTCGGTTTCTGCACGCATACTCGTAGTTTTATACTATGGTTATAGTATAAAACTTGCTTTGCTGTTCGAATGGACTAACTAACACGAAACTACTTTTTTTCAATTCGAACCAGTAGCTCCTGAGATTTGTTTGAAGGCGCTTACCTCAGGAACTACTGGCTCGAATTGAAAAAATATTTTTATGTTGGAAAGTTCATTTATCGAGGATGGTTTTATGCTGTATTAAAACACCATGTGTGCGGAAACCAAAATCCACGGGGACGAAGTTACGGGCCGTAATAGCTTAAGTTTTCCTCAAAAAATGGATTAACCAACACAAAAAGATTTTTTAATCAATCAATTCTAATCAGTAGTTCCTGGATTGCAAACAAACAAACAAAAGCGAGCAAACTCTTCAGTTTCATTATATTGGCATAAATTACGTGTTTACATGTTAATGACCGTGTAAAATTGGCGTTGTCAAATAAATGCCTTTTGATTACAAGCCCTTTTAAATTCAAAGTAGGACAAATCCTTTGTAAATAGAACAATACAAACGCATGTTTGTGGAGAGAAGTTGACGGTTCAAAAATTAATTACCACTGTTTTTTGTGAAATAACGTGCCAAAACAGGCCTTTTTGCCATAATGTAATCAAATTATTTTTTATAGATAGGTGATTTGGTTGGTAGACTTATTATAAGACAAAACGTTAAAAATACATATACCTCAGTGAGTCATGGAAACAGAAATGTGCTTTGTTAAAGTGTATATCGATAGGTACCTACAGCTACGGTCCGAAATATAGAAGCAATGTCTATTATTTATTTGTGTCTTTCGAATGAGTACCTTAGACAAGTCTTGTCATGTGAAGTTTGTTACATTTATTATTCCATTTTATTACTGTCTAGACATATATTTCTTTTGTTTGAAAGCACAAAAGAATATATTTTAAGAACTCCGTAAGCCCACAAAGAAAAGAAACCTTTGAACTCCATTGAAATGACTTTGTTAAAATAGGTACTACTAGCGACAAAGGACATAGTTAAAGTTTCTATAAGATTTATAGATAAAGTTATTTTCGCTACGAACGCGGTATAGTTTTCGACATCTTGTAAATCTTTGTCTAAATGAAGAATTAAGTGAACCAACGCTGTCACGGGTCAAATAAATAAACAGACATACTTAAATACTTTACATTTGCCCCTAGTGGATTTCGAACCCGCGACTCTCGGTTTTGTAGCCAGGATCTCTGACCACTAGACCAGCGGTCCCGGCTACGTTTCCTTGGGGTTCCCAGTGTTCCATGACAAAACGGCCCTAATTAGAATACTTGAATCATTGTACCGGAGCACGTTTTAATTGAAAGCACAATTTTTTAGCAAAAAAGCTAACATTTAGAAACCTTGGGAAGTAATGAAAAGGTATAAAATAAAAGAAGAATCGTCCAGCAATAAGGCTAATTTAAAGTTATTCAGTTCTACTGTATAATAATTTATAAATCAAGTATTTACTATCATGATAATATAAACCAAATATAGTCATGTTGTCTTACTAATAAATATCGGAAAAACATTGTGTCCCAATAAATACATCAGACTAGTTTATTATACTAGTAATAAAAATTATAAAAACTTATGAAATATTAGATAACGAGTACCTACATGATATGTATACAATAAAAATATCATTAAATAAAGTATATTTAAGTCAGGCTAATCCCATTAAAAGTTAGTATGAAATACCTTTCCTAAATGTACTACGACAACTCGTGAGGATGTTTTCGTCTGAGAGATTACGAGTTTGATCAGCAAACTCTCAACTTAGATTACGTGCTTGAGCGATCACGATTAAGGTGAGATATGATGATAGGGAATTCGATTCCACCAATCATGTCTTGGTAATATGTTTTAGGTTAACAAGATGTACGAAGGCTGTGGTTAGAAATAAAAATATATGAATTGTAGATATTATTTGTCAATAGGTATTACAGTTCTGACATTCTTAGATTATCATTGATGTAACACACTTATTCAAGAACACAAAATGTTGATGCAGAATACATCCATGACCCTACGTCATCGTGTCCTTTAAATAAGGGTTTTCATAAATTCCATCCCAAATGTGATAAAATAGGGGATGAAAGTTGTATTAATCTTTGTCAATTTTACACTGATCGGGCTGATGAATTTAAAGTGCATTCTAAGTCTACTGTTGACGTAGGCATCCCCTAAAAGAGGAATTTGATAAAGTCCACCCCTAAGAGGATAAAATAGGCCACGCGGACGAAATCGCTGGCAGCCCCTAGTCCATAACTATAACGTAACCTACATCACTACATAGTATAAAACAAAGTCACTTTTTCTGTCATGTTGTCTGTTGTATGTCCCTATGAACGCTTAAATCTTTAGAACTACGCAACGGATTTTGATGCGGTTTTTTTTAATAGATAGAGTAACTCATGAGGAAGGTTTTTATGTATAATATCATCCATTAAATAGTGGACAAGTACCACGGGCGAAGCCGGGGCGGGCCGCTAGTAAGAATACAAAGGTACATAAAGGAATTTCAGTATTTTGCCGATAACTTGTGGAACGATTCTTTGGTAAAGTTCATCTATAGATTTTCTATAGTAGGTTTTATCTAGTCATACGATAGTCGTATGTCAGCAGGTGTGAGTGGATGGATCTGAATCCATTGTCTGAGAGGCGCCTTCGGTATTGCCGCTGAATAGTAATGAGCATTCTCCAAGCCCACGCATCAAGGATTCGTTTGAAAACATGGTCTACAATGTTAAGGGATCTAGGTTTTTCAACAAAAACTCTAACAGAAACTTATATTGATTGCAATTTATGATATAGACACAACGTATAATCAACCTGTTGCAGAACACATTAATCACATTAATAAAACTTATTCCGGGTAGTTTAACGCTGCTGTATAAGTTGTATTATTAAAATGAATGTACATAAATTAATGGGACATTGCAAAAAAATCATTCTTAAACCGACGTTTCTGAGATTAGCTCGTTTACAGAAACAACCAACTCTTCAGCTTTATCATATTATCAGCGGCCGCCCGCGACTCCGTCTGCATGGAATTCGGCTTATATAGCCAGACCAGCGCGCCGCACTATGACCAACAATAAACACTCGGGAAGATTTTCACAATCATCTCGTCCTGATGTATATCTTACCACAAGAAACAGCCAATACAAACCTTCCCCAACACAACAGATAAACAAATAAAAGATGGTGTGTACTACGCGCTTTATATAACCTTCCGTATTGGAGGAGATTATTTCCGATAAACTCTGTCGGCTACAGTAGAGACTAGTCAAGAGATGTGCACGATAGCTACCAACATTTACTCTTACATGGTTGAAAAAACTACATATGAGTATTGTACGTCAGGTCATTTAACATTATTTGTTGCAATATGCAGGAGAGGGTCATTTAATAATTACTGTGATGGTTGTTATACATATATGAAATATTACTACCTGGTTGTTTTGAAATTAGATCTGAGTTGTTGATTAAAAATTCAATTTGAGTAGGCATAGGTAAGTTTGTTAAGCTTTATAAAGCTTTATTTTATACAAAAGTAACTACTTACTCGTAAAACGAAAGTCGTCTGATATTTATTTGAAATATCAGCCAATAAATAATATTGTACAGAGATATAATGATGAAGTCAAAACCCTAATATAAATCCAAGAAATTACTCCTTTAGATGAATAGCTACAATTTAATATCCAAGATGAATGTTTAGTTAAGAGATTTATTGCTTTCAATAAAATCCTGTCTCGATGTAAAATTGGAATAACATTTAAATACCCGGCCTTTCCCTCCTAAAGGTTAATTTCACAACCTTTTCAAGTATAATTAGAGAAGGGATATCACACATCAAAGCTAAATTGGTGCGTAAAGGTACATTTGAAACTTTTTGTGTCGGTTATGTGGTGGTTGGTGGCGTAGGTAACTTAATGATGGACGGTATTAGTAATTTGATCGAGAGAACTTCAAAAAGCTTTACTCAATTAAAGGTTCTTCTGATGTTTAACCTCCGTTCTGTATTCTTAAAACCGGCCGATTTTAAGAATACAACAAACTCGGGCGCAGGGCGCGTTCTAATTTCGAATTACGCGCGTCAATTGTTTTTTCCTGTGTATATTATTCTCCTGTTGTACATATTTATATAATATTTATTTAAATAAATTATTACATATTGTTCTCCTGACTGGAAAAGTGAAAATATATCTAGGAAAATATACCTTCGTCGCTATATCTCAGTTGCGCCGGCTGTTAACTAGCGGTATGTATGTAGACCGTATCTTTTTGACAAAACACAAGCAGTTGATAACATATGTGTCTTTAGTTTTGACATAAGCTTCACAATGATATACAAGGCCACAATTGGAGCTATTTTAAAGTATTTTGACGGTGAGTGTGTTGTCAAAACTTTGTGCTCAAGCTTCCACTAACAAAACCCTAGAAAAAGGAACTTCACGTCTCTCGTCATACAAACATAGTTAATAGTTATGCGCTCTATAACACCCTCTTTTCTATTCTAGGTGCACTAGACGAAGCGATGATGCAAGCTCTAGAACACGACAGGATCGACTTCGTGAAGCTCCTGCTCGAGAACGGCGTGTCCATGAGGAAGTTTCTCACCATCCCTCGTCTGGAAGAGCTCTATAACACCAAGAGTGGGCCGAGCAACACACTCAGATACATCCTGAGGGACGTCAGACCGCATTTGCCGAGGGGATACGTGTATACGCTGCACGATATCGGGCTGGTCATCAACAAGCTCATGGGAGGTGCTTATAGGTAAGCTTTGGTTATTATGACGCTTCCATGTTTTAGTTATTTAATTAGAGAGAGGCAAATGGGCTAGAGTGTCACCTGATGGTAAGTGATTACCTCTGCCTATATAAATCAACAACGTCACAAGCGTGCAAATGCGCTGCTTGCTTTTATAACCCTGTTCTTTCCCATACTGACCTCCAGAGACCTCTCTCAACAGCAAAAACATAGTATAAGAGTTATAAAATGCTACTTTACTGTGAGGTGGTGAAAGTAACTAACTTCCAGTCAGATTTGTCGAGTTTTATTCACATTATGACGATTGTTCTAAAGTATCCCAACTAATATTATAAATGCGAAAGTAACTCTGTCTGTCTGTCTGTCTGTCTGTCTGTCTGTCTGTCTGTCTGTCTGTCTGTCTGTCTGTCTGTCTGTCTGTCTGTCTGTTACGCTTTGCCGCTTAAACCTCGCAACCGATTTTGATGAAATTTGGTACAGACAATCTTTAGACCCTGAGACAGAACATAGGCTAATTTTTATTTCGAAAAAAAGAAATCCACGCGGACGGAGTCGCGGGCGGCCGCTAGTATTTACATAAATGAGGAACACTTGTGAGAAACTAAAGTAAGCCATGGACTAAGTAGCTTTAAACTCTGAATCAGCCCCTACAACATCCATACCTAATGCATAATTACGAGCTATTTTTAAAGCACCTTGTGTAAAGACTCGGCCTCGTGTCGATACACGAGTACCTATGTAAATACTAAGTATAAAACAAAGCTCATAGAAAATCAAATGGAAATTCACCAAAACATAATAAAGTTGACTAATGACTATTGGATTGCCAATCAAATATCAAATATCGAAAATAAAATCTCCGACTGAAATCACTTTGATAACATACAATTTCTCAATTCTGACACTGAGCTGAAAGGGAAAAAATAACGTTAAATATTTTTGCAGTAATTGCGGGTTCGATGTTATTTGGTATTCACATTTAGAGTTTTGGAGCAACCAATAGGTAATATTTGCTACTTCCCAACCAAATGGATTGAAATTTGGTTTACGCTTGATAGAACCTACGAGAGGTTCTTATTGACTCAGCTTCGCGATATGTTGACATGTTTACTTGTGGAAAAATACTGTATTTTCATTGAGTTGTTTATGATTAAAATGAATGAAGTAAAATAATAAACAAAACCTGACCGAAAAAAAATATTTGGATAGTTCTATTTGTAAATTGGCTTTAGCTAAAAAGGAATTTTCATTTACGCTGATTTGATCACCTTGATTCATTCAATCTATTGAAAATTACTATAATCTGTACATTATATTCATATCAAAAGAGATGTCCCATCCCAGGCCCGCACTATGTACGTGATACCAAAAAATCGATAAAATATTGCTATTTCCATTAAAAATACAATAAATCATTTTTGGTTCGTAGTTTAGTGGCTTAAAAATAAAATCAAATAGTTATTTGTTCACTTTACTTCGTAAAGATGGCAACTGTTATTTTTTTCTTTACTGGGATTTACGGCTTTGGGCCCCAGTCTTTTTAGGTCGTTTGAAACCTATAAATATAAATACTTTGTGAAATAAACTGCATACTGTCAAAACAAAAGTAAACTGACGGATAAACGACACAAACGTCCTTCAAGTTTCAAAGATGCGACCATAGAGTAAAGTAAATATGCCAAAAAGAACCTCCGCCATAATGTACTGAGTTGCAATATTGTCGTATGATTTATTGTTTCAGCCAAAAAACTAAGGTTTTCCATAAGAATTGGAACGATGAAAACTGTAGTACACTTATTCGCCTATATTATTTAGGTATAGTATAGCGTACATGGGACAGGCCGAGGCTTCATACATTTCTGGGACATCTTCTTTGTGAGATTTATTTTAAACAAAGACCTGGAAAATGTTATAAACCCGAGACGCCATATTTTGTTGTAAAGAACAAAACGTAGGAGCATTAATATTACAAAACAGCCTGCTTGGCAAGCTTCCAGCATATGGCATACCGCCCGATCTGTGTAGCTGGATTTCAGACTTCCTGAGTGGCAGATCTATTCGTGTAGTCCTAGATGGATGCATGTCTGATCAATTGGCGATAAATGCCGGTGTCCCTCAAGGGTCAGTTCTCTCTGCAACTCTCTTTCTGCTGCATATTAATGATCTGCTCATACCCGGTACCTTTGGGTATGCCGATGACAGCACTGTTACAGAAAGATATTTATCCACTGCCCGAGCCAGCGCGGCCGAGACCCAGTCCCAGAGGGAGACCTTGGTGAACAGAGTTGACCTCGCATTAAGGTCTGTGTCCGATTGGGGTGACGCCAATATTGTGAGGTTCAATACCACCAAAACGCAGGCGTGTTTATTCACTGCTAAACGGAGTACGTTTCACTATACTCCGACTTTTCGTGGTGTGTCCGTGCCGGTTACCGACCGCCTGGAGATGCTGGGTGTGAGTCTGACTTCCAACCTTAACTTTGGCCCCCACATCGAGTCGAGAGCCAAAATCGCTGCTAAAAAGCTTGGTATCCTCTCAAAGGTCAGGCGGTATTTCAAGCCTGAACAGCTTCTACAACTTTATCAAGCACAAGTTCGGTCGTGCTTGGAATACTGCTCTCACCTTTGGGATGGCTCTGCTAAGTATCAGTTGGCCACACTCGACTCGTTGGAACGGCGCGCCATTAAAATCATAAACGATCCTAAGCTGGTCAAAAGGAAGCTACAGACTCTCGCCCACCGTCGCCGCGTGGCTTGTCTCTCGGTGTTCTACCGGCTACACTTCGGAGAGTGCGCGCAAGACCTCCACAACCTAATTCCTGCAGGTCCTTTCCACCTCCGGACTAGCAGACGCACGGCGGGATACCATCCCTACATCGTCGACATACCTCCTGCTCGAACGAAACGGTTCGCCTCCTCCTTCCTTATACGAACCGCCAAAGAATGGAATTCCTTGCCGGCCTCTGTTTTTCCGGAAAATTATGATCTTGGCGTTTTTAAGGCCAGAGTAAATAGGCTGTTCGTAAGTGGGTATGCTACACCCTCGACCGCATCATCACTTTCCATCAGGTGAGATCGCGGTCAAATACCCACTTATTCTTTAATAAAAAAAAAAAAAAAAAAAAAAAAGCATTTCACCGTACAAGTGCACAAGAGCTCATCCGCAAAAGAGTAAATAATATCCGGCGTAAAATGGGTTTAAAGAAACTCCATTTCAAAAATATAAATGCATTGCCAAGCTTTGTAAACAACATAATTCGTGATGTTAGCTGCAACTCCGGGCTTGCAGATGAAACTTTAAAAGATTTATGCTTAAATCCCCAGTGTAACCATTGGATTAGGTTAGAAAACATTCTTGAAACTTAATAGAGTGGTTTTACGGGAAAAAGGCAAAGTATAAATTAGAAAATGTTAATTATTTATTCATCTTACAAGAAAAGATGAAAGGTTTCCTTGCTTGTTTTGGTATAAGCTTGTGAAGAGAAGGGTTGACAGACATGGTTACCAAAAGAGTAAAACATTTTGAAATTTAGTAGGGGACAACGACCATGAAATGTATTTCATATTATAACATACAAATGCGTAGGTAGTTCGCTCATTATGAGGACTCAAAAAACAGCCAATTAACACGTCTTTCAAGTTTTTCCTATTCATAAATTCGTAAGAGTAATATTTGACATTCAATTTCATAATTATATTCGTACATAGCTTTCCTTTGACCTTATCGCTCGTTTGCTTTCCTCTTTATACAAACTATTTGCATAACGTACATTTCAACGTAGTTTCCTTTTTCAACATTTTTCAAATAAGCTCGCTTTGACGAAAGCCTTTTTACGCTGTTGATACTTTTTGTGTAGTTTTTTGTTTTGAAGTTTTTGGAAAATAGTTCAAGTTATAACTCGTTATCTTAAAAACTACCTATATGTTGTAAACCATTATTCTAGTAAATACATAGAAAATTATGCAGTAATATGAACTTAAAGAACACGTCGTGAAAAACACTTTTCTTGTATAGTTCTATTCATCTAAGATAGTCCGGCGCTGGTAGGTAACGGGATAATTGGGAAAATATGGGGCTCGCTAAAACGACCACAAGGCAGATGTTTTTTAAACCCTCTTATCCAACTTGAGGAACGGTTAAATACTTAATTCTTCCCAATACTAATTTTGTTATAATATCCATAGGTGCTACTACACGAGACGCAAGTTCCGTCCGATCTACGCAAAGGTGATGAACAAGAGCGTGAACGTGCACCGAAACAGCGCGTCGTTCACCCGCCACCAGGCCGGCGGGCTGTCGCTCATCACCGGGTTCATGCCCGTCACCACCGAGATGGCGCTCTTCGACTACCCCTTCAACGAGCTGCTGGTATGCACAGTCTCTATACGCATACACAAGAGCGTGAACACCGTAACAAATATATACGGAAAATTACCAGTCCTTACTTTGTCTCGGATGCCACATTTGTCCATTATAGGCACCCTTAATTTTTTACTTATTGACTGGTCTTCGACTTTATGACACTTTAGTCTATACCAGTAGCGTAACTTCATTACCAAAACAGTAAACTTGTTTCTGGGCCACTTAAACTGACTTTGCAGCTACCAAGTAATTTTAGCGTAACTTTTAACTATATTATCGGCTTTGAATTCAGTAAATGGCCAAATGTAGTCTTAAACTAGTTATTAATTGAACACTTTATTGTTCCCCCATGTATGTGTAAGTTCTTCTAAAAGAACATATTGTATTACAATCTATCACTAATTTCTTGCTGGTGTTTATATCCTCCAAATACAGCAATCTATTCTATACCCGGAATATCACTTACAGATGTGGGCGGTTCTAACAAAGCGTCACCAGATGGCGCTGCTAATGTGGACACACGGCGAGGAAGCGTTAGCCAAGTCTCTGGTCGCCTGCAAGCTGTACAAGGCCATGGCACATGAGGCCGCCGAGGATGACATGGAGACTGAAGTGTACGAGGAGCTCAGGCATTACGGCAAGGAGTTTGAGACCAAAGGTAAGCAACGACAATCGACTGTAGACAGAAAGATGGGAGCAAAGCAGATGGCGCAGCGAATAAGGACACACGGCGAGGAAGCGCTAGCCAAGTCGCTGGTACAAGGCAATTACACACGAGGCCGCCGAGGAAGACATGGAGACCGAGGTGTACGAGGAGCTGAGGCATTACGGAATGGAGTTTGAGACCAAAGGTAAGCAACGACGAACGTATGTAGACAGAAAGATGTAAACAAAGCAGATGGCGCTTCTGATGTAGACGCGCGGGCAAGAGGCGCTGGTACAAGGCCATGGCGCATGAGGCAGTCGAGGATGACATGGAGACTGAGGTGTACGAGGAGCTGAGGCATTACGGCAAGGAGTTTGAGACCAAAGGTAAGGAACGACAAACTAATCTAGACAGAAAGATGTAAACAAAGCAGATGGCGCTGCTGATGTGAACGCACGGGGAAGAGGTGTTGGCCAAGTCGCTGGTAAAAAGCCATGGCACACGCGGCTGCCCGTGTATGAAGAGCTGAGGCATTACGCCACTGAGTTTGAGACCAAAGGTAAGGGTCACATCTGTAGACAGAAGTTTCGGAACAAAGGTAATAGACACATCAGTAGACAGATAGAAAAAGGAAGGACTTTGATTTGTATCTAATCACAACTACATATGTATGTAAATTCAACAATGAAATGTTTTAGTGTCCAATTTTAACTTGGACACTTTCGATGTCACAAAACTGTAAGTAATCCTTAAAATAAATGGAATGTATTCTTTTTACTCTAAATAATTGCATAGCCTATGGCAAAGTGAAAATTCTCTATAAATGTGACCTCTTTTTATATTTAGTTTATTTTGGCCGAACCACCTTAAAAGAGCATTTACCACCACAGAAACCAAAAATTAAAAGGAAAAGTCAGCTTAAATGGAACGGTTATTTGATTCGCACAATATGTAAGCACTATTTAAGCCTTTAAGAGTGGGTCACCTTAGCGGAAGCCTAATGGTATTCATAGTTTGTCTCAGCTGTCATGAGCCAAGTCGATCTATCATCCAGGTCCTGTTTATTTTGCATGCGCGGATTGATTGATGCTAATGGAACAGGTGTTGCAAGTAAAATGTATGCAGAATTTGATTCTCCTCCCATAGGTTGATAATTTTCCTTTGTAAATAGACGACAACTGGTCACTTACTATGGCGGATAGACAGCAGGGGTACTATGTGTGTATTCTTTTTTGTTATATTTGTGTTGGTGTGGCTCGAGTTTTCACATAGTGCAAATCTCATAACTTATTTAAAATTAAAAAAAAATATATTACAGTGATTTTTAACCTATGGTTCGTGGAGAGCTATTTAAGTGGTCCGCCAAGCGATTTAAAGTAAGATACGTTTAACCATCTTTATCATCACTTAAGTACCGTATAATAACAATAAACCATCTCGGTGGTCCTTGGCAAGACAGAAATTTGGTTAACTGGTCCCTTAGCCTAAAAGGTCAAGAACCACTGGCTTAGATGAAAATATATTTGGCAAGAAAATAAAACTGTAAACTAAAATATAACTACTCAAAGTTCAAAGAGAAAGACGCCAGACAGCGTAAATGTGCACTTTAGTGGAGATTTTATGAAAACTTTCTTTTGAATAAAGAAATAGCATAATTCACATTTACTAGTTTAATAAAACTTTCTTTTGCTTTCGCAATTCGAATTGTGTGTTTAGTTAAGTGTATTTTAACACAATTTTAATGATTAAGCTAGTTAACAAGCTTATCCACAAATCACACAAAATAGAGCTCACTTGTTAAGTTTCTCATTAAAATTTCACAAGGTCTCGGAAAGTCTATTTTCACTTTGAACTTAGGTACCTCAAGACATGAAAGGGCTTAAATTTGCTTTACGATACCATGAAAATCGATAGTATTTGTAAATTATTTGAGCCGACTAATTACTAAGCATAATGGTAATTAATGGAAATCGTAATTGCACGTAGCACTAGTTTTTGGATCACATAAAGTAAAGTAAAGCCTATTAATTTTGATCATTTGAAATAATTATTTCGATACCAAGATTGGTTTCGTTCTAATCACCACGCTACATATAGATAATATACTAAGATTACAATATCAACTTGACAAAAAGAAAAAATCTGATTACATCTTCGAAACAATACACACAATATATTGAAATTTGTCCAATACTTGTGAAAGGGGTACGTTCGCTGTTCAAATAAATTTAAACTTTCAGCACTGGAGCTGCTGGACTATTGTTACCGGCAAGACGACGACCAAGCTCAACAATTGTTGACTTGCGAACTCCAGAACTGGTCCGGACAAACTTGCCTGAGCCTCGCCGTGGCAGCCAATCACAGGGCATTGTTGGCACACCCTTGCTCACAAATTATACTGGCAGACCTCTGGATGGGAGGACTCAGAACGAGAAAAAATACTAACCTGAAGGTAAACATCAAAAGGGAGCTTCAATTCCTTCCCTTTTTTCTTGTTAACGCACAGATTATCAAGGCACGAACATAGTAGATTCAGTGTTAGATAATAACAAATAACTTTAATAGTAATGATTAGGATATTATATTTGATGTCTGTGAATCGATGACGCGCTTATTATAATAAGTAATTTTGAAGATTGCATGCGATTTGTTGACGCCGATTATGCAAGTGACATTATTCATTTTTTCGACTGTTAGATTCTTTCACTTTGTTTTTTTCTCTTTTTCTCTTTCTATCTTTGTTGTGAGCAGTGTTCCTTGGAGTTTTTTAATAGCACTTCGGGCGTGCTCGTTGTCAGTATGTGTAGTGTTTTCACTATTGTATTGTACAGCTGCGTCATGTGTTAGGTTACCCGCTTGACCCGCTCCCGTCTCTCACTCACACATAGCATTGTTTACTTGGTTCGTTTCTTTGATACTTGGAGCATCACTTGCACAACCGTCGTCCGAATCCCGACTAGTGACCGTAGCATGTATGGCTTAAGTCGAAGTGACTAGCATCGACCGAGCAGCGTTTCCTTTGCCACATCGGCTTTGTCGTGATGTCAAGGTAATTCTGAGCCTGCTGTGTCCGCTGTACATTCTTCAACTGGAGTTCAAGTCGAAGGAAGAGCTGCAGCTGATGCCGCAGACCGAGGAGGAGCATTTAGAGAACGAAAGCATGGAGGATGACCGAAGCACGAAGGATCCTAACGATGCCGAGGTAAAATTCAATGTTTTAGTTGCTTATCATCTCGCTTTACTCATTAACCATCCAGACCACAATGTATATACCCTGCGAATCGTTGAAGGTGTTTCGAGAATATTTAATATGATCGATTGCAAAGTTTACGCAGACAAACATTAATTAAAACTTGCCTGAAATTGTTAATAATGGAATGGTTTTCAATGAAGAGGGTTATGTTAATTATCATTTAGATGTGAGATTTAAACTGTTGCATAATGTAGGTGGGAGTTGTGAAAAGGCGTACGCTTTCTATCAAGAAGATTATACCCCCGGGACAGCAGAGTAAGGCGACTAAGGTAGACGACCGCACGACTTGCGGCAGATTGTGATACGAACACATGCACAACACGAACAACTGAATTGAATGTAGAGGCAAATTAGACAATGGGTAGATTAACGAACGTTAATAAAATCACGATTCAGATCTTTTATGATCTTTATCAAATCAACACGTGTGCAATTTCATTTAAGGATTAGAGATTTAGTTTTGAAAACCCATCTCAATTTCAAACCCAAACCCATTTTTGTTTATTTTATGAATTTCGTTTAAACTCACAATTTTATTAAACCCTTTAGTTACCCGACACATTTCAGTTTAATTTAAAAAGGAATTTTGTTTTGATAGCTTTTTTTATCGAAAAGTAGTCGATCACAAAATTATCCAATAAAATATAATGTCGCACGTCGTACAAATACCCTTGGACACAAAATTTTAGTACCAATAAAAATCCACACTGAAGAACATCCCACACACTGTTTAAAACCAACCTGTTGTGTTCGTATTACTCAATAGCACATGAACAATACTTATACATGGTGAAATTGAAATTAAGTACATATGACAGGAAAAGTGTATACCCAATTAGTATTTATTAAAAATTGAGAAGATAGCATTGTGGGTAGTATACAATGCCCCAAATACTTTAAGTTAGATATAGGGTGTAAATTAATTTAGATACATTTAAACTTGTATTTGGGGATATCGCAAAGTTTTGAAGAAATTAATAATTAGTCAATTGTTGAGCTATCGAAAATAGAAAATGAGCATTTACACTTTGGAAAATATACACAAATACTCTTTTGAATCAATTTGGATTTTAAGCCATCGAGAAAGGTTTATAGGTTGAAACTTTTAAGACACCGTGTATATGTATTGTTTAAAGCCTAGCTTTTCCGTGGACGTACCCTCTGCGGCCTCTTAAGTACTACCTACACCTTTAGTACCTCGTCTTTATGGATCTTATCCGTTTACGGCTCTCCTCGAATTTTACCACGCCTTGCCATCATGGAAAATATACGACCTTATCCAAAATTCAGGAGACTTCCAAGAAAATTGATTGCGCATCTTTCTAATAGAAAAATATTAGGCTTACTTAATCGCAGTGTTTAACGACGCCTTAAGATAAAACTGAGGAGTTTAATTAAAAATTACTGCAAGCCATCTTTAATAAAGTTCGGGGAGACACGTGAGCAGATTTATATGAAAAAAATTCAACTTGCGGTCGATGTAGTAGTTAGTTTAAATGTCAAGCTATTGATGGACGTGATTTTGTATATTTGGTCATGCGAAGCTTTGATCTTAATAATCTTATCTATTTGACTGTCTTCTTTAACTTTTGTCAATTTTTTATTTAAATTCTATCTTCGCGTCAAACTTAGATATTGGCTTAGCTTCTTGAAATGCCTGTGATTCATTCCAATTAATGCTTCGTCCAAATTATGCTTTAACTTTTTAGCCGCTATGGTCGACTATACCTGAATATGCACTGCGTTAAAATTGTCAATAATATGCAAACGAATAATCTATAATTATAATAATCATAAAAAAAAACATTTTTGTCAAACGGCATTCCTTTTTCTTTGAATTCTGAGCAAAATATAATTTTCCACCATCGTCTTCATTTGCAATAGTTCTGTTCATCTGGCAGACCTACTTCAAAATTTTCTATAAAAAATCATTTATTTCACCAAATTAGATATAACCGTTATAATTGTATATATTCACTATCGTAGCTTTAGCATACAGGTAATAGCCGACCGCATGGCTTGGCGGCCAAAACGTTAACTGACTTCACTAACTTCGCAATGCAACTAATTCAAAAAGTTCAAACTATCGATGACTTTTTGTTTTTTAAATTCTATTTTTAAAAATTTGAACATGTTGTTGTAATGTTTATACGTATTTGTCTGGACTCAAGCAGGCGTTGATTGGCTCAGGGGCCGAGTGTGAAACTCGCGTGGATCAGAACGGGAAAGTGGGTAAAATAGGGTGGGAGCCGTCGTACCGGGAACTGCCGGAGCATCATGCGCCTGAGGACAAAAGAATGAGGCCGCTGAGGCTGAGGAAAAAGATATATGAGTTCTTTACGGCTCCGATCACCAAGTTTTGGGCTGATTCGGTAAGTTGAGTTTTTTTTTCTATTATCTTTATCTTGAACAGGGTGTTTCTTTATGAAATGCAGAAGTTTGATATGAATCGACTTTTAAATCGAAAAGCAGTGTAGTACTAATGTGTTATCTTTGGCTTAACTAGGTACCTACGTAATAATAAGAACAGTGAGTGTGCATCTACACAAACATTCAAAAAATGGGCGACCGACTTATATTGCGAAAAACAGTTCATTGTATATTTTTGATACATGTAATAAAAAACAGATGTGAGTCTAGTGCTAGTAGGTAAAAAAGATATGCAAAATAATTTCTATGTAAATCAAACTGCAAGATGAACCACTTTGAATTTGAAGTGCACATCCCAATGAAATAAAATCGCAATGATTAATAAACAATTTAACACTAAAATAAAGCTTTTGCAATGATAATACATGAATACAATAGAAAAATCCTCACATATTTCACCATCCCCCACACGGAGTTAGAAATCCCGCTAAAACACGAAATGATATTGCACTTCTGCGGTCCCGCGCTGAGCGTTTGAGAAAAACTTGATAAATGGGCTCTCAGGCGTATTAAATAAACGGACCTACCATTACACACATAATAAAATGCTAACAATGCTTTAAGACTTATATTAATGACCTGTGCTTTCGTCTCGGTATTGTTCTCCATTGGGGTACCGTCACAGCATATTGAGTATTTTATTTATATATTTAGACCAAGCGGCCCTCGGCTACGCTCGCGGGGATATTGGATACCAATGCACCTACAGCACCCTATTTTTTCCAAAATAAAATTTAGTCCATATTATTCTGTGCTAATGTAGTTTTCGAACGGTGAAAGATTTTTAAAATTGATCCAGTTGTTTTTGATCCTATTCATTGCAATTCGCAACTAAACGTAGTTTTGCCTTTTTTTAGGGTTCCGTAGCCAAATTAGGGTTCCGTAGCCAAATGGCAAAAAACGGAACCCTTATAGTTTCGTCATGTCTGTCTGTCTGTCTGTCTGTCTGTCCTGGCTCGTTCTCCGCCGTTTCTGAACCGTTTGCCACGAAAATTGGTGGAGAGATGCATAGTGATAATTCAAGAATTGGTTTTTAAAATATTCGAAAAATAATTATTTTTTACCCCCCCTCCCATACATCGAAAAGTAAACTCGAAAAAAAAAATCGACTTACCCCATCGTGTGGGGTATCGTTAAAAAGGTATTTTTAAATACAATAAAACTTGCCTTGAAACCATGTGAATCAAACACCCCAGTCTCGAGATATATTAATACAAAGTTAAAATGAGAGCGTCCCCCCCCCTTAACTTTTGAAATACTATTACAATAATTCTGAAAAAAATGTCCTGTATACCTCCAAGTAAGTACTTTCAACGAAAACTATAGCGAACTCTGTATCATACATAGTTATTTTTATACAACTCGACCAACTTATGACGTGCAGTTGCCCTTACTATATGTATATGTATAGTGTCCTAAGCGGTCGGGCCATCTTTTTAATATTAGTGTTGATATGTCTACGTTTATAGCTGCCAAATGAGTACATTTAAATTTTCTTTGTTTACCTAATACGAGTTATTAATGCGTCAGTAAATACATATTCCCTAACTCAGTTAAGCACTTTCCGCTAGTAATGTACCTAAAGCATTCACTAAACCGTCCTAAATATCAAATGATGCTTTTGCCTCTGTAAGATGAGATATGTCTCAAAAACCTTATTTACATGAAAATGAGGTGTAATGCGATTTTCAATGATGGAATGGGTCTTGTCAAGTAGCTCCAAAATGCAATTTAAATAGAACCTTCATCTACGTGCACCGCGCTCACGCTTGACCCTTTTTTTCTTGCTTAGTCAGCTAGATCTACTGCAAGAAAATCCCGATGTGTTGAAAATACGTTCAGAAAACGAATACCGCTTAAGCTCTATTGCAAAGCGTATTTACGAGAATGTTTGAAGAAAAAAATATAGTAATCGCCGAAAACCTTTTGGCTCTACCATGCTCTTAAAAATATGTTACAATTAGATCAAATTGGTTAAATAATATTTGAAAAAGTATTACAAAACCTAGTATTTCTTGCTCCATAAATTATTTTTATCGACCTGGTATATAATAAAATAGCGACGAGTCGTCCTAACTCCACTTGGGATGAGTTTGGAGGCTTACGAATATACTAATTAACCTATTTTACCAACACCTAGGAAAAATACAGTAAAATTTTAATTTCACATAGTTTTTAGCAATAAAATAATTTCTGGTCAGTTTAAGACGGAAAGACTTATGACATGCTTTGCAAATTACTCCATTTCCATCAGAAAAGTACGTACATCCAGTACCAGCATAGCTTGATTAAATTACAATTTCTTAGTTGACTTATGTAAAGTCGGAAGGCCCATATGTTTTGGTGCACACTTCCACTCTGATGTGGACTCCTAATATGGTATCAATAACAGTCGAGCGTTATTCCTTCCTTCTCGTTTGTAAGCTCATTTCCGACTTCCTAAGTGATAATCAATATTTATTACCGTTTGGGAAATCCTTCTGTTTCTATTAATGTGTGCGGACCTTTATACAGTTTCAAGCCGCCGCCCGCGACTCCATCTGTGTGGATTTCGGTTTCCGCACACATAGTGTAATACTATAGCTTATAAATAAAACCTTCCTCGATTCATGAGCTATCCAACTCAAAAATATTTTTCAATTCGAACTATTAGTTCCAGAGATTAGCGCGGTCAAACAAACAAACAAACAAACAAACAACAATGAAGAACCATATTTGAATATATTGTAATGGGACGTAATTATTACTTATTTTCTCAATAAAATGACGAGTACAACTCAATATTTTTCTTTATCCTTTTCAAAAACAAATAAATAATGAAACTTTACAAAGAATGTATTTTCATTTTGTATTTTCTCTAAAAGCAAGTATTGAACGCAAATCGCCCAAACGGTATTTCACTGCCCAAATATAGACGTTCTTATTTTCTATAGAATAAAACTTACATAATTTAGCATAAACATTAATATAAAAAAATTTTGGATTATTTTTCCCATTCATTCACAGTGGTGGCAAAGCCAGTGGTGATAACTGGGAATAAACCGAAATTATCGTCTCCAACATACACATTGATACATTGATTTTCTTTTTCAGATTGCCTATATATTGTTCCTATTGATGTTTACCTATACAGTATTAGTCAAGATGGGCCCAACGCCGTCTTGGCCGGAGATATATTCTATATGTTATATATTTACTTTCTTATGTGAGAAGATAAGGGAAATCATTACGTCCGAACCTGTAGCTATTAGGTAAGTTATTATGTGTTATCTCTGATATACTGGTAATAGATGTTGACGTAGGGGAAAATGATTCTTGGATTCGGGTTCCCGGAAAATATGGCTGTGAACGTATATAAACAAAACTATTACAGTATTTTGTACACATATTGCTCATCATTAGGTTGACATAAAATAATGGCTAACCTAGAAAAGTATTCAAAGTGGTCTTCAAACATCTAAATGGTATTCTTTAGTGCACAACAGAGTGTTATTCTATCTAATTATGAACAATTTTAATAAAGTCACTTTTATAATATCGTAAATGTTATTCATTAGTGCACAGTACAGTACAGAGAGCAATTTATTTCAGCTCAATATCTTATATATAATACAATTAAATAAAAACAATAGGAGGTGTTAGTGTGCGGTTTGCACGCTCTTAATTTTTCACACCTAGAGCAAAACGATTACCGGTGCTTACGTGCGGAGTGCTCGCCCTTAAGTGTCATTCAAAACACAAAAATTCTTACCAGCGTTATTCTGTTCCAGACATAAGTTCAGTGTGTGGGCATGGAACATGTGGAACACGTACGACGCTGGCTTCATCATCTTCTTCCTGGTGGGCCTGAGTTTGCGTCTCCGGGACAGTTCCATGGACGTCGGCCGCGTCATATACTGCGTAGATATTATTTATTGGTATCTGAGGATACTTAACATATTGGGTGTTAATAAGTACTTAGGTGAGTTGTATATGTAAGTTGTCATGTACAAAATATATGTTTTAACTATAGAGTATTTTAAGTTTCTTGTTAAAATCGCAGATTGGAGCTTGATCGAAAGTAACAGTTACAAATAGACTAAAATCTGGAAGTATGTATGTGGGTTAAAAGTAGTTAGCAACATAAAGTCCCCCTTGAAAATTGCCCACACTGCATTATTTTATCTTTTTATATAGAGTTTTTTTTTATAAAAACTAGTCTTAAAAGCCTTACTGCATATTTATGACACTATTGTGTTACAAGCAAGCAGTCTCAATCACACGAAAATATATTGTTTAGCTCATCATCACATCAAATAGTTTTTCCTGCTCTAAGTGTAGAAACACACTAAGCGGGAAAACGCGATTGAAGTTCATATTCTATACACAGTGTGTCATCAAATTATCATCCATTTAAAATAATCGTAACCCTGCCGAACTTCGGTCGCGTTTCTACGGCCTAGTCTAGTGTATTTCTATTCGAAATCAATTTTTATCACGACATGAGCTGTTTTCTATTATTAGTTTGGTTCATCATAATAAATCTGAATTGTTCGACATTACTTACATAAACTGTTTTTACACCCCAGGTCCCCTAGTCACAATGATGGGTAAGATGGTGAAGAACATGATATACTTCGTGGTGCTATTGCTGGTGGTGCTCATGTCGTTCGGGGTCGCGCGGCAGGCGATCCTCTACCCTGATGAGGAAGCTAGTTGGTATTTAATAAGAGAGGTGAGTCATTTTATATACTAACTCGTTCTGATGATACAGTGAAAGCTAATTTGAATCATATGACTACAGCTGCAGACATTGGAAATTGTCTTGCTGATTTGTAATGAGCAACTATCAGTCAACACTCAGTCGAGAAGACCCGCGAAAATAATTAAAAACAGACACAAAATAACCCTTTTATTTACTAGATTTTCTACTTAAACTTATCGACAACAACAGTTCACTCCATATGTTTAGAATCGGCATTGATGTCATTTGTAAAGACAACAGCACGTCTGACGAAACACAGTTTTGCCGCTCTTATGTCAGGAGCATAAGCACAACTATTGCAAATGTTTATCTTGACGCGCCACAGATTGTACATTAAGACACATAAACCATATGCCATATAGAGCCATATGACTGCACCTACTAACCAAACATCGGCGTATCTCCATCCACTAACAAATTTGCAGGTTTTCTTCCAACCGTACTTCATGCTGTACGGAGAAGTATTCGCGGAACAGATGGCCCCTCCCTGCGGCTTGCCGGGCCTCGAGGAGTGCCGGGTGGGCCACTGGGTCCCTCCCGTCGTGATGAGTGTGTACCTCCTCATCGCCAACATATTACTCGTTAACCTACTCATTGCAGTCTTCAATAACATTTTCATTGAAGTCAATGGAGTGTCGCACCAGGTTCGCGATACGTTTAGATTTAGTTTGAGTATTTCGACGTATCCTAGATGTTCTGTTGTCGGTGTCGTAGGCCTGTTGCGAGATTTGATTACGGGTTGGTGGTGGGGTGAATGGGTTTCGATTGGGTGATGTTTTGAAGACGGTATCGATGAATTCGATTTGGTCTTCAAGACTTTTGAAGTATGTAATATGCCTTATTGTTTCTATTCACCCCACCTGGTGGTTTGTAGATAGGTTGGATAATTCAGTAGTTAGAGTAATAGTAGTAGGTAGAATTTTTGTAGGTAGTTCACTTTCTTATTTTTTTTTATTATGTATTATTAAATAATAAATATTATTTTTGTCTCCCCATTTAAAAAATTACAGTTTCTATTTAATTTAATTTGATCCCTTTACTCAAATGTTTTTAGTAATTATTCTCCCAATTCCATTTTTTTACATTTCTTACTATTCAATTTTATTAGATCCCTTTACTTTTAATCATATTATTTATTTACCCCGTTAAGTTTTCACCCCGTTTTATTTTTACCCTTTCCGCTCGTAGGTGTTCTTCCAACCGTACTTCATGTTGTACGGGGAGGTGTTCGCTCCGGACATCGACCCGCAGTGCGGGCTGGACGTGACGGACCGCAAGTGCGTCACCGGCAGGTGGATCACACCCATCGCCATGACGGTCTACCTCCTCGTCGCCAATATACTCCTCATAAACCTGCTCATTGCAGTCTTTAATAACATATTTAATGAAGTCAATGAAGTCTCGCATCAGGTTTTTTGCTTTTTTTTACCTTTTCTTTTCTCGTTTTTTTTTTGTTTGGGGGTGTCAGAATCAGATTTAGGGATAGTGTTTTTTTTAATGTAATTAGAAGGTAAACGAACAAGAGGGTCACCTGATGGTGATTACCGCTGCCCATGGACATCAGCAAACGCACAAGGGTTGTAGTGATGCGTTGCCTGCCTTTAAGATCCCAACATACCCTCTCCAACTGAGCTCTAAAATTTAGGATTACTGGCAAAATATCGTGATTTGTGCCTCTTCTAAACTTTCATCACTTTTTAAGTGTGTGCAGAAACAACTGAATTTAATTTTAACCTTGAACATGGACTAGCAAAATACTTTCTTTTACTGTATTCCTAGATCTGGTTCTGATATTACATCGAAGCATGCGCGCATGCGGAAACACATAGCTTTTAAAAGTTGCAGACAGTTATAAAAGTGAGCTCTTAATATCTTTACTCTACTTTGCCAGTTTTTTATTTAAGACTAGTATTTGCCATGGTGTAAATAATAATAGTGGCAATTAAAAAGTGCCTTTACGTTAAGGTCGCATATCTTTTGAGCGTCATATCGATTTACAGAAGAAGTGATTGAAAGATCAAATTTATATATTGTACATTCGCAGAAAGTGCAAGTAGGTTCTGAGTGAAATGTTTAAATTATTATTATTTACACTATCTCGCAATGTTTGGATGCTAGTATATTAGATGTTTTTAATTGTACTACTAACCAATAAGATGCTCCGAGTTTAGACAGTACAGTTAAAATGTAATGATAACAATCTAAACTTACACGTAGTTGTCCGTAATTCAAATAAACAATAGGATTATACCTATACAGTTATATCTTGTCAGTTTTGAAGGGATTTTTCCTTGAGTATGCCTCGGATTAAAAACAATTTAGAGCATATTTCATGTGTTAAATCCACTCGGCAAATAAAATTCTCTCATTTTGGTTTTATTTTTATATTCAGTAATAAAACGATGCTAAAATATAAAAAACTATATTACTAAGTTTCCTAAAAGGGTAATAGAAAGCCCAAGGCTTTGTTAAAAAGCCGTTAATGTAATCACGCAAGTTTTCTTGACGTTCAAAGAGATTGTAACTTTTGATTAATTTAAATTTGACAAGGTTTTTTTGTTGTTACACTTGGTTTATTCAATCTAATCAACCGGTTCCCAGGTGTGGATGTTCCAAAGGTTCACAGTGGTAATGGAATACGAGCAAAAGCCGGTGCTGCCGCCTCCATTGATCATCTTCTGCCACATCTACGCGACGTGCAAGTGGGTGACGCGCAATGTATCGCACCAACGCTTCCAGTACGACAACGGGCTCAAGTTGTTTTTAGAGAAGGAGGATATGGAGAGGTTATATGACTTTGAGGAGGAGTGCGTGGAAGGGTATTTTAGGGAACAAGTGAGTTTTACTTCACATTCGTTTAATTGATATAAACTTTACTTAGGGTTACGCGGCTGCTGCTATGACCAATCTACAAATAAACTTTAAGTGAACACATTAGGCTGAAATTGACTGAAGTTCGGTGGCAATTCACTTGTTACACAAAATTACGCGACGTGTCTTCGCCATATTGTGTCATCTTCCATTTTAAATATGTACATTGCAGGCGTAGTCAAGCCGAAATTCGGTCGCGTTTTTTCCGCCGGTATTTCCGTTGAATTTTGTTTTGTTTATGAGTTAAGCTAAACCAATCATTTACGTATGTGAATGGTATATAACTTAATTTCGACAATTCAGCAGTTCATTTCGAACAGACATGAACAAGTTTAAATTTTATATACTATGCGCTTCAGATCCTTTGACACTTGTACTTCTTAAATCTTAAAAAAGAAGTAGACAACTTATGTATTCGCTTTTTTTACTTGCAGGAAGTAAAATTATCGAATTCTATAGAAGAGAGAGTAAGAAATACAACTGATAGGGTAGAACATATCACGACCAAAATGGAGGATTTGAATCAAAAAGCTAATTGCCAAATACAGTCAATGCAGGTGAGTTTCAGGAGCTTTAAATAATGTCGCTTAGCTTCTTTGATGTCAGTTTTGCGTAAAGTTAGTAAGTAGTTGAATCCCTTTGACCCCAGTCAAATCACAAGAACAAATATTTCCCCAATATCTCTAGAATTATGAATTTTGATTGAATCTCTCTCTGCTTATGGCAAATTGTTAGTTGAAGTGAAAATTATTCACCCTCTGACTTAATTCACCGTGAAAAAATTAATGAACACAACTAAAAATCAAAAACGTATTCGTACACATATAACATTCGAGGGATGAAAATTGCATTTGATTTGTTCTGCTTATGACGTCCAATAATTTCGGCAGGAAGTCTTTGTTTATTTCATTTCACACAATGATCACGACCCACCATATAATGAGGAGTACAAATCAAAGATAGTACAGGATGTTAAAATGACAACTCCAATGAAATTTCAGAGCGTAGAATTTAGGTTAAGGAAGTTAGAGGACGTGGCGGAGCAGACGATGAACCACCTGGCCGTGATCCATCGGTTCATGGCGACCCACCCGTCGCTGGTGAACAGGGGGTCCACGGACACGCTGGGACCCCCTCTGCCGAGCTTCCCTGCGGGGGGGTCGCGGCTGAGGACGGCCAGCGACAGGTCCGAGGTGAGTAAGGTGATGGGATTTTCTTTTAATTTATTTTTGATGTTTTTCGGTGTTTTTCGCTGGAAACTTTTTTCGAGCTGTAATACTAATATTATAAAAACATGCCAAAACATTAGACTTACTTACCCAAGTAAGCTGAATTGTTTTGGTATTATATGATCCGCCAGGCGTATGGGTTCGATTCCCGTTGGCATAAAGATAAATGAGACAAAAATTAACATTTCTGATGCCAATATCAAAAAGGCTAAAATATCTTCTTTAGAATCAGAACGTATCTTTCTTGGATCCTAAAGAACTGACTGATGGAATATTAAAATTTGTTGGTTCATGGGATATTTTCTATTTAATTTTAAAACAGTTAGATCATCAACTTCCTTTATGTATTTCCATAGTTTATTTTCCCATCGTCGATGTTAAGCGAATGCTTTAATATACTCGTTTCTACTAATACAGTTTGTGTTTACCATTTCAGCATGTTGTCGATGTCGATGTGTTTTGTTGACGCCAACTTCTACCTGTTTCATAATATCCATGTTTGTGTTTTGACAAGTCGCCAGAACTTATAACTGTAGATTTTCAATATCTTATATTCTGTAAAATGAAATTGAAAAATATAATGTTTTCTGAAACTTCATTTTGATGTTATTATGAAAGTTATTTGAGAAATGTGTCGCAAAGAGAAAAAAAGGTCACTCTTTATCTTTAAGTCTTGGTACTGGCGATTTGTTACAGCTACAATGTTATTGGTGATATATTTAAGAAAAAATAATGTGTTTCGTAACTTTCAGATCACCAATGACATATTTATAACGTAACTAGATTTTTTGGCTAAAATTTAATGTGTGCAACATTCGCAATTGCTTCAAACCAATGGTTTTCTCTGTCTTATGTTATGTGCATGCATTTTTATCATTCTTTTATAATGGCGAAATGTCCATTTTGAGTAAAATTATAACCGGCCGAAAATGTTTAACACAAGCAAAAAAAATTGAATATATTATCAAATAATGTTCTGTTTTTTATGTTAAATTCGTACAAAGAACATTTCGCTGTCACTCCAAACGTATCGTGTGGGAACGGAATACATTTTAGCTACAAATTCTAGTTACGTCAATCAATGTCGATCCAAACCCAGAGGGTACAGAAGGTCCGCTCAGTACTAATTTATTGAAAACACCGTCAATCATATTGACTGTTCTAAATATGAGCTTGCATTTCCACTAATTCCACCTGTGCTATGATAGAAAGATTTATTGTTATACTCTGTCCACTATATGAAGCGTCTTTTGACAGGTCGCCGATTGACAACATTGGTGATGTCCTAAAGTATCTCAAATGTGTCAACAATCCGATTGTACTATTATCATTATTCGACGTAGGTACGTAAAAAATAACCAATTTCGATAAACATGCGTTTTGATTTAACATTCTCTTAAATTTATTGTAAACAAATATAAATCCATATATTTGAGTTTATAAATTAAATATAAAACAAGTACCTCAGTCATATTAGTCAAAGAAATTTAAATCCAAATGTTGTACCTTTCTATGTAAGATATACATTATACCTTATTGACGGGCCCGTTGGTCGAGTGGTCAGAGACCCTGGCTGCGAAACCAAGGGTCGCGGGTTCGAATCCCGCTAGGTGCAAATGTTTGTGTGATGAACATCGGCATTTGTACTCGAGTCATGGATGTTTATAAAAGTATTTAAGTATTTCTATCCGTTTCCTAGCATCCATAGTACAAGCTTCGAGCTTAGTTTGGGGCTAGGCAATTGGTGTGTCAGTCCAAGGCATTTATTTATTTATTTATTTACTTATTTATGAACATGTTATGAAGAAGTTTAGATTTATTCATAGCATTTATTTCTATCGATTATTTGTAATCGGGGGCACAATCGTTCTAATCGTTTTTCGTAGCACATCACTGAGTTGGCAGTAACCGTCCATGAAGAACAATATTCTTTTTTCGAAAATTAAACGAAAACAATTCGAACTTTCATGGGCGTGAGCTGTCCAAAGACGCTTCATAAAGTGGACAGAGTATAAATAAAATATAGTTACTAATTTGTAAGTTTTTTTTAAATTGAAATCTGTATTTACTGTAACGCCTTAATATTCTACAGACAGGGTGGTAAATGTGGGCTTAAAATCTACTCCACTCATTGGCATTTTTGGGGAGATACTAAGCTTAGTAGACTTCAATGTTCCAAAAATTCGCTGCAGTGGACTTCAGCGGGCTATTAATGATGAATATGAGGGACTTAAAAAATTAACACTACATTGTTTTAAGACGATTTTAAAACTTTTCATATTAGTAAAAAAAAGTTGAAAGTTGAAAAGTGACTTAAATCTCTCCATCTCATCCTCTAAGGGGCTCCAGCCACGTGCCTTACTAAGCAGTACCTTTACTAAAAGATATAGAATAAACGTCCAAAAAAAACTCCCAAAACATGTCATTCTCGCCGCCACTAGTGTCAAAGTGTCAAAACAAAAAAGTAATAAAAAAAACTTCCAAAAACGTCATCCGCGAAGCCACAAGTGTCAAAGTTGTTAACGGGTGGTGGTGCCTGCAGGGCGACCACGGCGGGCCGTCCGTCCGCTCGGTGTGCGGCGCGGAGGACGCGGATGCGCGCGCGCAGCTCCTCTCGGACGGCGAGGGCGCCGCGCGGTTCGCGGTCCGCCCGGTGCAGGAGGAGGACGAGCAAGACTCGCAGCCCTCCGATGTAAGCTGATACTATACAGGGTGGTAGTTTGAAATGCCACATGACGGGGAAGTACTCTTGATACTGTAGATAGAAAATTTTACTCAAAGTGAACATTGTTTTATTTTAGAAAAGAAATAAAACTGCATTGAAAGATTTTTGAAAATTAGCTTCCAGATTTTATATTTTTTCCTTTAATTTGATTTTTGAAAAATGTAAGACTGATTGCATCAATGTAAATGACCCTAACGATCATTTAAAGTACAACTGCAACTTGGCAAGGTGCAACTTTTGCAGATTTTTGTCGGTTCGCTTACCGCGTGCAGCAAGCGAAAATTTCAACAATGATTGAATACAGTTTCGTTCTTTTCAAAAGTAAAGGAATGTTTTCTTTGAGCAAAATTTTTCTATCTAAAGTATTAAGAGTACTTCCCCTTCAGGTGGCATGACAAAGTTCCACCCTGTATTATACCCTTCCGGCCGTTTTCCACTGTTACGGCCGATCTTACAAAAGTTGGCCAAAAAAAAGTTACCTAAGTAGACATCGATGAATTTTATAAGTAGGTACAATGAAAAAATAAAAGTACTTATACCTACATCACTTAAACACATCGTTAGAAAATAATACTTTATTTAAACAATAAATAAAAAAGTTTATTTGACAAACAAAATAGATCTGAAAATAGGTAGCGTTTTTTCGTGTGAGACAGCACTACATTTCGACTACCATTGTTGTTGCTTCTTCTATTTCTTGATGTTTCAGAAAAAGTAGACCTTTCCACTGCCATAAAAAATATTAATTTTCTGTTCCATATTTATCTTATATGTATTTAATTACTGCAAAGGTTGTGATTTTAATCAAGGTTACCGAGGCAAACTTTTGAATGTGTAGGTATGTATTTCTCGTATATCTTATATTTATTTTAGGTCTCGTATTACATACGTGTACTATTTTTATGTAATTATATCACAGTGAAAAGGTCTGCTGCATAAGTATGAATTGCTTAAATCATTGATTTGATTTACCAATAGTCGTTTTTTTGTGTTCAATCTCGACACATGTTTTCTCTTAATTCTTGTAATGCTGTGCTTACATTTAAATTTTTCATGCGTTATGATGTGTGTTATTTGAGTTTAGTCGTTTCAAGTTTTAATTTTTTTTGACAAATACTGATTTAATAACTGTGAGAAATAATAATTATAACAGTTACAATCATTAGATTCCCATAATCTTGTTTGTGCCCTGTTTCGTGTATTAGTTCTTATTTAGATATGGGTTAAAATTCTACTTGGATACTAAGAAAATTGCGTTAAATAGTCCTCGATCTTTGTAATAAACACCAGTTTGAAATAATAAATCGAGCTAAGTGCTTTCAATTCTTGATCCCCAACCTCTTCAAGAAACCTCAACAACGTTCTCACAAATCTTTTTCCTACCAAGGACGAGCTGCCCCACTCAGGGCCCGAAGCGCCAGTGGAGAAAGCTCCCGAAGCGGACTCCGTGTCAACATCATCTGGAGGGAGCGCGGCCGGGCCAGATGTTACCGTGGTCAGGCCGCAGCCGCCCATCATCCCCACAGTTGCTAGGCAGAGGTCCACTGACAGCAACAGGACGGAGCCGAGCGATGATAAGAAAGGTCAGTTTACAACGAAGGTTTCAAAGAAATTAGATTTAAGAGTGGTGTCGTAATGCAGCCTCCCGTGGTGCTAGCAGTCGATAGACAGAGGTCCACTGATAGCAACAAAACGGATTCGAGCTATGAGAAGAAAGGTGAGTCTGGATTGTAAAGATTATCGTTGTGGTGGAGCTAGATGTAACCGTGATCAAGGCGCAGTCTCCCGTGATCCCCACAGCCGCTAAGCAGAGATCCACTGATAGCAACAGGCCGGAGCCGAGCGATGAGAAGAAAGGGTATATTTCTTTCGAGGATTGTAAAGAGATTAGATTAAATCGTGGTCGGGCCATGCGTAGCTGTGTGTTAAAACGCAGCCTCCCATAATCTCCACAGTCGCTAGGCAGAGGTCGACCGACAGCAATATGACGGAGCCGAGCGATGAGAAGAAAGGTACGTTTGTCGGAGAGAATTAGATTCAGACAAAGAGAAGAAAACAAGAAACAAACAAACTCTTTAGCTTTATCATACTAACTAGCGGCCGCCCGCGACTCCGTCCGCGTGGTTTCCGGTTTCCGCAAACGTAGGTATATACTATACCTATAAAGTTCCATACAAACATTAATCCCCTTTTTCATCCCGTTAGGGTGGAACATATAAAAATCCTTTCTAAGGGGATCTTTATGTCATAGTAGCTTCATGCATGCCAAGTCCCAGCCCGATCGGTTTAAAATTGACAAAGTTTCATACAAACATTAATCCCCTTTTTCATCCCCTTGGGGTGTAACATATAAAAATCCTTTCTAAAGGGATCTTTATGTCATAGTAGCTTCATGCATGCCAAGTCCCAGCCCGATCGGTTTAAAATTGACAAAGTTTCATACAAATATTAATCCCCTTTTTCATCCCCTTGGGGTGGAACACATAAAAATCCTTTCTAAGGGTATCTTTATGTTAGTAGCTTCATACATGCCAAGTCCCAGCCCGATCGGTTTAAAATTGACAAAGTTTCATACAAACATTAATCCCCTTTTTCATCCCCTTGGGGTGGAACACATAAAAATCCTTTCTAAGGGGATCTTTATGTCATAGTAGCTTAATGCTTGCAAAGTCCCAGCCCGATCGGTTTAAAATTGACAAAGTTTCATACAAACATTAATCCCCTTTTTCATCCCCTTGGGGTGGAATATATAAAAATCCTTTCTAAGGGGATCTTTATGACATAGTAACTTTATGCATGCTAAGTCCCAGCCCAATCGGTTTAAAATTGACAGTTTCATACAAACATTAATCCCCTTTTTCATCCCCTTGGGGTGGAACACATAAAAATCCTTTCTAAGGGGATCTTTATGTCATAGTAGCTTAATGCTTGCAAAGTCCCAGCCCGATTGGTTTAAAATTGACAAAGTTTCATACAAACATTAATCCCCTTTTTCATCCCCTTGGGGTGGAACACATAAAAATCCTTTCTAAGGGTATCTTTATGTTAGTAGCTTCATACATGCCAAGTCCCAGCCCGATCGGTTTAAAATTGACAAAGTTTCATACAAACATTAATCCCCTTTTTCATCCCCTTGGGGTGGAACACATAAAAATCCTTTCTAAGGGGATCTTTATGTCATAGTAGCTTAATGCTTGCAAAGTCCCTGCCCGATCGGTTTAAAATTGACAAAGTTTCATACAAACATTAATCCCCTTTTTCATCCCCTTGGGGTGGAATATATAAAAATCCTTTCTAAGGGGATCTTTATGACATAGTAACTTTATGCATGCAAAGTCCCAGCCCAATCGGTTTAAAATTGACAGTTTCATACAAACATTAATCCCCTTTTTCATCCCCTTGGGGTGGAACACATAAAAATCCTTTCTAAGGGGATCTTTATGTCATAGTAGCTTAATGCTTGCAAAGTCCCAGCCCGATCGGTTTAAAATTGACAAAGTTTCATACAAACATTAATCCCCTTTTTCATCCCCTTGGGATAAAATAATAGATATATACTATAGCCTAT
This sequence comes from Nomophila noctuella, assembly GCA_958496325.1. Taxonomy (NCBI): domain Eukaryota; kingdom Metazoa; phylum Arthropoda; class Insecta; order Lepidoptera; family Crambidae; genus Nomophila; species Nomophila noctuella. The sequence goes on from OY292498.1 coordinate 3,062,550, forward strand.
AACCTTCCTCGCCAAATACACTATCCAACACAAAAAGAATTTTTCAAATCGGACCAGTAGTTCCTGAGATTAGCGCGTTCAAACAAACAAACAAACAAACAAACAAACAAACTCTTCAGCTTTATATATTAGTATTGATATACATAGATAGTGCCTTCGACAAATATGATACTTGCAAGAATTGATTTTCAGCTAAATGTCGTTCATCTTTCGATTGCACGACTAGTATCCAAAATCTGGATCCACTCATCTATGTTTCATCTCATCTATATTGTCGAGTTTCCTGCCGATTGTTATCGGCGATAACTGCCTTCCAAATCGGTGGTCGAATCATTTGAGTTTGAATTTTTTTAAATTGAATTTTCCTCTATAGTGCCCTCAACGAGAGACGACGATGCCTTCCTGCCCGAAGTCCGTGAAATGCCATCCGACCTGCAGAGCCTGCGCGCGCGCACAACGTCTGCGGGGACTCGGCGCACAGCCAACACGAGGAGGTACGGTCTACAATATACTTTATGTCTAAGGCTCAAGGCCTAATTTTGAATAACAAAGAGTGGTTTCATTACATTACTAAGAAGTTTTGAGGAGGTACGATAAATAATTTTACTCTTTGCCGAATACTCAAGGCTTCATTTAATTCTGAAGAACATGAGATGTCTTAATATGTATATTTTGAAGATTTTTTTAAAGTAAAGTGTTAGAGATACTTGTTTGATAAATGTTATTTTTCGCTCTCGCTAGGGTTTTCATAAATAAAGGAGTTATATGAATATATGAAAGAGTTAAATGGGCTCATTTAATTTATTGTAATCAGACAAGATTGGGTAGAATTTTTGAGATGTAGCTATGAAAATATAGTATGGCTCCGAGATGGTAATTAGTGATAACTCACCAGTCTTACTACGGATAATTACACTACAAGAATTAAGTAATGAATCATACATTGTATTGCAAAAACTGCCCCTTTCTTGTGAGTTGTCACTAATATTTCTCTAAGACTACGGGGTTGACTTTACAGGCAAAATTTGTTAGTTTTGCAACGCTAAGCACGAATGTAAATTATGTTGTTACATTTTAGTATTACAGCGGTATTGGAAATAACACACAACTGCTCAAGCTAGGATCACTTGAGTAAGCTAGAGCCATGATACTCATCCATCAAGTAGCATGTGAGCTGGGTCGTTTTGGTTTTATATAGTTCCATCCTCATGTTCCCGAATGTTATTGCCATTAGTACCTAGTTGTACAATCTTCCATGGAAGTGAGGAAATTGTTCTCGAATTTTACAAAACTTTGCTTAGAGAACCTTTGGCTTTCTTAGTGAATCGTTAGTAGTTTGCAATATATTATTATTATGTCGGTACTCTTTCGAGATCACGGGTCCACAGGGACCCGATCTTTTAAAGCTTATTGTGGTTATTACCTACTTATTATAAAATTTAAGGCAGAGTACCAATAATGTAGTCTATTATTTTTTATCCAAGAGGTACCTACATCGTTATTTGATTTGTGTAAAAATCGTCGCAATTTTCCCATGGCAGATTGATTGTCTAAATATTAATGGCAATAACAATACGAAGACCTCTCTGTACCTCATTTCATTTTCCTCACGAAATCGGCAAAACGTGTCGCGCTCCGGCGTGATCAAAATTATCACCGCCATGATTGTTCTTATAATTTAATTTTTTGTTACTTTCTTGCATCTGTTAGGAGACGGTTGTGGAAACAGTAAGTCAAATAGACTCATATGGCGATGGCTTAGCTTCTGCATAGTCGTAGTTTCTAGTTAGATGTAGTGCACTAGTGTTAACAATATCACGATAGCTTACGCCGCGGGAGTATACAGACGGGACAATAATTTAAAAGAAGTAGAGCTTAGTGGAAGTTCCACTCGAATAAGCCGCATGTCTGGGGAATAATCTCTACCTTACAGAAGAACACAGTGAAGTAACACTTCGTAGCTGTTGTGCTGTTTCTGCTAGTTAGTAAGGCCGCCAGAGCTCAGTTGGGGAGGGTATGGGGTCTTAAAGACAGGCAACACATCGTTGACCCTTGTGCGGTTGTTGAAGTCGATTGGGAAACGTCGATCGCTTACCATCAGGTGAACTTCTTGTGGGTTTGCGTCCATGTAACACAAAAAAAACATTGTCCAAGTGATAGTTTACCTACAAGGATCGTCAAACTCCTTCCTTCTTAAATGTACTTTCAAATTGATTTTAAAAAATTGAAGATCAGAATGATCTTAAAAAAAATACAACACAAATTCAATTAAATATAAAACTTCGTGCCTTGAGCATCAATGAAAGTCCCGCATTAGTCCAGACATACTCCCGCGCTTCAATCACTACATTACCTATACTGTCATTAACAGACTGTCGCACCGTTTCTTTTCAACCACAAGCGAACTCTTTGTCGTCTTTCTACTGTAAATAAGTACAATTAACGCTGACATTACACAAATGCATCGCCATGCGCAATATTCGTAAATTCTGCATTGTATAACTTCACGAGCTTTCACGATACCTATAACCTTATAAAATTCTAATAAAGTTTGATGTAATAAATGGAACAAACCTTAAGCGGAAAGATGGGTCTATGAAAAGGTTGTACATATCATTCTTCTACTCATCTAGAAAGTTCGAATAACATTCAAATAAATACCTAAGGTGTTGGTTTTAATTCTTACTTTGAAGCGTTAACAGGTAAGTACGAACACTTTTGAAAACTTTGCAATTAAAACTTTAAAACTGACATTAATTACAATATTATTGTACATATGTAGGTACTACGATCTTCGCAAAAAAATACTTTCAGTTGTAAAAACAGCGTACTTGGCTATTATGACTTATGACCCGGTTTACCGTCCAAACTATTGACTTCAAGCTCTTAAAAATGTAAGCAACATTTAAATATGTAGGTATTATGCGCATTGCCGAATTGCGACGCCAGTGTATGCTTTTAATCTCTCGGTTATACAATGCCAAAACAGTTGAACCTTTTAAAAGCAAGCTTTTTTAGGCCGTTTTATTGTAACAATACAAAGGCTCAAAGCCTCTCCATGTTTTGTTTATAGCATTTACAAAATTAAATTCGGCATTGTCTCAAACTGTTTCAAAGGGAATACTTGTTCTTCACAACAATAGTGGTAAAGTTTCTATAGGAAATTGTCAGAAGAAGTTGAGGTAAATACTTTACGTCTGAAATAATTTGTAAACATTTTCCTCCTGTCTGCTTAAATTATTTAAATGAAGCTTGCTATCTTTCTTGCGAAATGCAATAGTATTGCAGACAAAAAATGAAATTTTGCCAAACAGTTAGTTGGATTTGTAATATAAATGAATCCCAATGTTGAATAGTGTTGTAAATTGGATACCACGAATTTATAGCCTACGTACAATGACGCACATTGTGTCAATATCACCAATCACTCGTTCATTTCGCGTTTAATAACAGTTATGCTTAATTATTTTATTATTCAATTCAAACTGTTTCGGCAATCAGGCAAATAGGATAGGATGTCACTAAACTGAATTTATAATTACTAGAACACTAACTCTATGCAAATATCTCTTTTTATGAAGATTCACATACTTATTCACTCATACTTGCACTTAGTGTAGTATATTGCAATTAATAACACCTATTATAACGACTACTACTACTACAAAGTTGAAACTTACTTCACACTAATTTCTGTAACATAATCTTTAAATGAAATGTATGAACTCTTCTATAAATTATTTTGTTCCACTCTAAACTTACTACTGTGCACAAGAAATATGCATATTTCTGATTTTGTCATATAATTCTATTCACTACAATATTTTTCTTGCCCATTTCAATATAATTTTCGAATAAATTTTACGATGGGTACGATGAATTCAAACGAATAATATCCCTCCCTTTTGATAGTGGAGTCAATGAATACATAAAACAGGCAATATTCGAAAGTCCTCAAGAACAGCTCCGATTTTGATGATTTTTTTTTTGTTAATTTTGTTTTTTTATATTATTCAAAATCAGAAACCTCTTAGAGCGGGGACGGAACTATTTATATTGTTTAAACAATATCAACGATATTTATGCACAAACAAAATTTCTACTATACAATATCCATTAAAAACTTGTAAATATAATTAATGAATGTTATAAACAATCTATATCTATACTAATATATAAAGCTGAAGAGTTTGTTTGTTTGTTTGTTTGTTTGAACGCGCTAATCACAGGAACTACTGGACCGATTTGAAAAATTCTTTTTGTGTTGGATAGTCCATTTGACGAGGAAGGTTTTAGGCTATTGGAAATCGACATCCACACGGACGAAGTCGCGGGCGGCCGCTAGTTATCTATAAGTTTGTTCTGTGTAGTAATGACATGAAATCAATTTGTGAACCAAAATATATATTTTTTTATTGACCATAGAAAATTAATTATGTTAAATTCAAAAAAAGTACATTTAGTTTTCATTATCATTTTGCGTTTCGAAGACTTCTTCATCTTCTCCGATCGGTGGGTGGTTACTGCAGTCATTTCCACTACAAACTATGCAGGCTGGTGAGCAATGAAGACCACTTTTTCTGCAGCCACACGCTGAACCGAATGTTGGCAGTCCCCGAGTCACTTCAGTCAATTTTTCTTGAACTTGAGTTGAGGTACTTGGAACATTAATATTTACACCTAGTTCGCAAATACAGCAAACGTTCTCTGTAGAATCTACAGCGCCTTGTTCTTCCTCCTGTAAAAATAAGTATTTAGACAATTCAGAATTAAAAAAAAAAACTTTTACTGACATCTATACTTATAATAAATCTGTAGAGAGGTCAATTCTGTACATTGAATATATTTTCAAAACTAGCGGGCGCCCGCGACTTCGTCCGCGTGGATTTCGGTTTCTTTTTTTACCTATTTTTCCCGTTAGGGGTGGATTTTTCAAATAATCTTTAAAAGGGGATGCCTTCGTCTTATTATCTTTATGAATGCAAAGTCTCAGCCCGATAAGTTTAAAATTGACAAAGTTTCATATTACCGTTCATCCCCGATTTTACCCCCTTTGGGGGTTGAAATTTATAAGTCTCATTGATTAGGAGATGTCTTGTCATATTATCTTTATGCATGCAAAATATCAGCCCGATAGGTTTAAAATAGACAAAGTTTCATACTACCGTTCATCCCCTATTTTACCCCCTTGGGGGTTGGAATTTATCAACCTCATTAATTCGGCGATGCCTACGTCATAGTAGCTTTATGAATGCTAAGTCTCAAGCCGATCGGTTAAAAAATGCCAAAGTTTTGAACTAACGTTCATCCCCTATTTTGCCCCCTTGGGGATTAGAATTTATCAATATGATTGCTTAGGCGATGCCTACATCATAGTAGCTTTATGTATGCAAAATATCAGCCCGATAAGTTTAAAATTGACAAAGTTTCATATTCATACTACCGTTCATCCCCTATTTTACCCCCTTGGGGGGTGAATTAATCAAAATCCTTTCTTAGCAGACGCCAACGTCATAACATCTACCTGCATGCCAAATTTCAGCCTAATCCGTCCAGTGGTTTAGGCTGTGCGTTGATAGATCACTATGTAATCAGTCAGTCAATCAGTCAGTCACCTTTGAGTTTTATAGATATAGATATAGATATGTAACGATCAGGGGGTGATTAGTGATCGATACTGATGCCAAAAATGCAATCAGTAAATTTTTTGTCTGTCTGTCTGTGTGTTCCTTATAGAAACAAAAACTACTTGACGGATTTTGACAAAACTTGGTACAATTATTCTTCATACTCCTGGGCATATTATAGGATACTTTTCATCACGCTACAATCAACAGGAGCAGCGTAGTGAAGGCAAATGTGGGGAAAACGGGAGAATTTACTCCATTTCTTAAGCTTCAGTCGCGTGTGCAGCCTTAATGGTTAAAGACGCATAGAAATCATGTATGACCGAAATATTCTACATAAAATTGCCTAAAAAATATCCCCCAACAGCATATGTCTATCTTTTATGGTTGACTCACAATAACACATGTAACTCATGATCCAAATTGGTTTGAATGCGCTAAGCTCAAGAACTACAGGTTTGAATTGACATAATATTTTGTGTTGGATAGTCCACTTACCATTTGTCGAGGCAGGCTATAATTAAGCTATCTATAGCAACTCTGTGTGTGAAAACCGTAATCCACGCGGACGGAGTCGCTGGCGGCCGCTAGTTATTAATATTTTTGAATGGATTCATCAGTCAATGAAAGTATTTTTTTAATAACTTTCTATTGAGATTCGGTAATGCACCCGGCACTGACGTCCTTAATTAATAGTTACTGATGTTAAGTTACTATTAACTAATTTAATTTCAGAAAGTATGAATTACTAATTATATTTATGTAATTAACTTATTTATAAATAAATACCTTCTGCATTATGCTGATAAACAATATTCACTCCAAAAATATATGGTCACAGCGAAGGATGCAAAAAAAATGATTTTATTTAAAATATATTTAATCAGAAAAGTTACAATTTAATATTTAATTCTACGAGCTAACAAAATATGAGACTCGACCGACGTTAGGTACAAGAATGCATACAGGAAATGTTGCGAAATGACACGATGAGGTGATGGACGTCATCGGCGAGGCGCGATCTGCAGTGTCAGCGGCTCGTGTTCGGTTGTTGTTTCCAACTAATTGGAGCACCGCGGCGTATGCAATTTACCTATATTAGGCTTGCGTAACACCTCCACCCGTAGAACAGCGAGTATTGAAGACTCTGGTCGTAAATTGAGCTGGAAGATGATCTTCATCACGACTTGATGTCCCGGGAGTAGCATAAATGCCCTGTAATTCCAGGTCTTGTTTTTGATGGTTTTCAGCCTTTAATTTCAGAGAAGTGTAGTAATACTTGCGACACGCTATTCCAATGCTAAGTGCGAATGCACTCAATAGTATTAGGTACACTGGAATTGTAGTATGATAGATGACGTCATCTTGATCTCGTAGTGGTGCAATTGGTGTTTGTAGAGACATCTTAGCGTTCGCTTCATGTAAATGGTCCAGATGGATGGAGTTCAACTTGTATGAGGGTCCCAATGATGTCTGCGTGGTAGTTCCTGGAGGTAAGTCCATGATCTTAATCGCCTGACCTTTTAAGCGATCTCCTGCATTAGATATTATAAATTCAGAGGTTTCCAGGTAGCATCTTTGTGGGACTATGATGAGATAACTGCCCTGAAGAGTTTGATGTAAGTCCTGGCTGCATGAGAGGTGAACCTTTGTAGGGCGCGGGAAGCTGACGGCGTAGTGTTTGTCGTCTAGTTCTTCAAAAGCTGGAGTCTGAAGCTTGATTTTTATTGGTTTGCATATTTCAGTTCTTCGCTGTGTGGTGATGAGCTGGTGGATGCAGTCTTGTGGAGTCTGGCCGTGTAGATTCTTAATTTCTTCACATAGATATCCTTTGCTTGTCTTCGGGCATTCAGCCTCTATGTATTTGAAATCTTTCAAATGGATGGCAAGGAAAGGAGTTATGGAAGTAAGGATCTCCTGGTTATTATTGGGAATCATAGATATTTTATATAAATCATATGTCTGTGCTAATATAATGGGAAATTTATAAACTATCATTATATTATTACCTATGTAAAAAGATCCTAACTTAATTACGTCATAGTATTCCCTAGTGTCTAGGTTAATTACGCGTTCTTTGCCGTATATATCCTGTAATTTAATGATTAAACTGCTTAATAGAGTTGGACTTATGATTGAATGATGTACTGATGAAGTTTTTATAAATGCTAATATATTTTGAAGTTTGGTTATCTCTAAGAAAACAGAATCTATATTATCACCTATGATTAAGAATATCTGTGCGAGATGGGCATATTTTATTAAATAATCATCGTTAGTGGCTACGCTCTGTCTTATTTTATCTATAATAATATCTATCTTGCCCTGGTTACTTATTATACTTTCAATAATTTTTGTATAGCGAGATGACCATTCCTTCGTTAGGCTTACGTGAGAATTAAGTTCGACTATTAACTCGTTATCTTTATCTTGAAGAGATTTTAGAACGCTGTTATAATGGACCGCGTCTGTGTAATCGAGATTACCCGTAATGCTCTTAACTACTGAACCAAGACCATCTATGAGTCCCCTTTTTACACGACTAGTCTCAAACGTTTGCAATTGTTCTAATAAACTATTTATTTTATCATTTAAGTAATTAATGTGAGGTTCGAATAAGGATAGAGTTTTATTATTAAGATCAGGAGCGATACTGTCGAGTTGATGCGAAATTGAGATAATTTTATCTCGTATATCCTGAAGGTTTACTGGCTGTAGGAATGCGTGGTAACCTGAAACGATATTAGCGTGCCCTAAACGAAATGGTAATACACCGGGTCCATTGTCCAGGCTTTCAAGTCTTATCTCCTGCATTACGGCTGGTTGCAGGAGAAGATGGAGTACCAGAAGAGTCCTGCAACAATTGAGCGCTTTTAGGTACCCTCTTCAGACGGGACTTGGCTATGGGACCGCGTTTCCTTCGGGTGTATATATGGATGGGGAGGTCCGCCATCACTACATCTTGGGTGTACCGGGGAGCAAGTTTCTGTCGAGAGGCGATGGGATTTTTAACATAAATCCGCTGTTCAGGTGAGTACTCAGCTTCTGGTTCCCTATTCCGATTGCGGTTATTAGTTAGATCTTGGCGTGAATAAGAACAAGATTCGTGAATTAAGTTATAGGCCTGATTCATCTTATTTTTATGATCTGTGATATATTGCTGTAGTAAATGAGCTGATAGGTCTACATCAAAAGGGTCGCGGGGGTCAAAGTGACCCGTTATCAATTCTATTGGCTTACATTTGGTAAAACTATGGATAGAATGGTTATAGGCCAAGAGGGCATATGGCATTAAGTTAATAACAGACTCACTCTTTTTTTCTATTTTTAAGATACGAAGATGCTCTAAGATCGTGGAGTGAAATCTTTCAACGATTCCATTCTCGTTAGGAGTGTGCGGAGCAATTTTGTGGTGTTGTATTTTATGTAGTCTAACAAATTCGGCGAATAACTGATTATTAAATTCGGGACCGTTGTCTGTTACTAAAGTTAATGGTAGTCCATGGTGAGTGCAATATTTTAATAACGCTTGAACTACGCTCAGTGCAGTGCCGTCTCTGAGGTAATAAGCTTGGGAATATTTGGAAAATGAATCAACTATAGTTATAAATTTTTCGCTTTGTATAGTCAGTAAATCTAAGTGGATAAGTTCAAAGGGCTTCTTTGCAGGTGGAACGACTCTAAACGCCTGTTTTATTGGGTTGCGGTCATACTTAGCCTGGCCGCAAACTATACATTCATTTATGAATTTAGAGATATGTTCCCGCATCTTAGGCCAATAATATTTAATTGATAACGCCAGATAACATTCATTTATGCCGCGATGGTTAGTCTTTCCATCGTGGTACTTGTTAATAATATCTTGTTGTTTTAGATATTCTCTGACATTTTCCAACTCTCTTTTTGTTAACATGAGATGCATAGCCGAATTTTTAAATGTTTTTTGGATGATAGGTATAATTTTGTACATAGCTTCTGGTGGGTTGATGAGGATACCGGTCTTAATTTTTGGATGAACATATTCTTTAATGGCATTTATAATATCTTCCTCCAGATTGGATTCAGATAGTTGGATGCTGATTCGCGTATGTGTATCAAAAGGTTTTGTTAAAATTGGTCTGCCTTTAATATCGCCTACAACATTTAATACTAACTGTTTAGTGAACTTATTCAGTGGATCATCTGTGATCGGTATTTCAAGTATTGGGCTTTCTTCATCTGTATGGACTGTGATGGTTCTAGAGTCATCTGCGTCCTCTGTGGCTGTAATGGTTCTAGAATCATCAAGGGTAGGGCCCTTCTCAGACGCGTTTACTATAATAGAACTAATTTCGTCGTTGTTTAATTCAATACGAGATAAGGCATCTGCGTTCGTATTGCATTTGCCTTGTTTGTAAAGGACAGTAAAATCGTATTCACTGAGCTTAAGGCGCCAACGTGTAAGTCGTGAATTCGGTTCCTTCAAATTCATTATCCACTGTAGTGGCTTATGGTCAGTTATGATAGTGAATTTGCGACCGAATAAGTATGGCCTGAAGTACTTGGTGGCCCATACTATGGCCAGGAGCTCCTTCTCGATGGTACTATAGTTGAGCTCACTAGAATTAAGAGTCCGGGACGCATAGGCAATGGGTTTATCTGAACCTATGGACCCTTGCGATAACACGGCGCCGATCGCGACATTCGAGGCATCAGTGGTTAAAAGGAATTCACGAGAAAAGTCGGGATACTGTAGTATCGGGTCATTAAGTAGTAGTGTTTTGCAATGCTCGAAACAGTCAACATAATTTTGATCAAGGGTTATTTTAACGCCTTTCTTCAAACATTGTGTTAAAGGTTTCGTGAGCTTAGCAAAGCTTGGTATAAACTTTCGATAGTACCCTAGTAAGCCGAGAAAACGTTTGATTTCCGTAGCTGTTTTAGGTAATGGATAATTTTGAATAGCGGTAATTTTGTTCGGATTAGGCTTAACTCCTTCTTTACAAATGACATGTCCTAGGAACTCAGTCTCCAACTTTAAAAATTCTGATTTATCCATCTGAATTTTAAAGTTGGATTCTCGCAATCTTCTAAAAACTTTTTCTAAATTCAGGATGTGCTCCTGCAAGGATGTACTAAACACGACGATATCATCCAGGTACACTAGACACACTTCGTTCTGCAGGCCTCTTAAGACATTATCCATCACTCTTTGAAAGGTTGATGGAGAATTCTTAAGTCCCATGGGCATACGCAAAAACTCATAATGTCCGTTTTCGACATTGAATGCGGTTTTGTGAATGTCCTCGGGATCCATTTCCACCTGGTAGAACCCGCTGGCCAGGTCCAGGGTCGTGAAATACTGGCACTTGCCAAGTTTGTCTAGTACATCAGTGATATTTGGTATTGGGTACTTGTCGTCAATCGTTTTCTCGTTTACTTTTCGGAAGTCCACCACAAGTCGCCATTTAACCTTGCCTGAAGCATCTGCCTTTTTGGGTACCACCCAGATAGGAGAGCTCCATGCAGAGTCCGAGGGTCTTATAATGTTTTGTTGTAACATTTTATTAATTTGATCGCGGACTTCTTGTCGGTGGACGTAAGGGTATCTATAAGTTTTAGTATGTACTGGTGCTTCATCAGTCGTTTTTATTTTATGTTTTATCTTGTTGGTGAATGTTAAGGGTTCTCCCTCAAGATAAAACACATCCGCGTAGTTGGCACATAGATTCTCTAAGTTAGCAAGCTCTTCCGCGTTTAGATGGTCTGTTCTGAGCTTAGATAAAACTTGTTGTGCACGATCTGATAAAATCTCAGTACGTTTAAACTCTGTATTAAATAATTCAGCTGTTACTGGACGGTCCATAGAAAAGATTACGTCACTGGATGAGGTGTTGGTGACTTCCACCCAACCACGATTATTAATTACTTCAGTTAAACATTCGGAGATTTCGCAATTACATATTACTTGGCTATCAATATACACATCTCCATCCTTACTATTTATTGGTAACCGAACTAATTTAGAGCTTTGAGCTGGGATAATTTCCTCATATAGATTCGCGTTACGAGAATCGTACATTTCGATTGGGACCTTTGCATTACGCGTTATTAATAATTTATGTTTAAGGTCGATGTTAGAGCCCCATGTGTCCAATAAATCAAAGCCTAAAAGTCCATCGAAATAATTATGAAAGTCGTACACAAATAATTTTATATCACCAGGTTCTTTAAATTCGGTAAAACAAGGCAAGGTGATTGAATGGTCGTTTTTACTGGTGGTGTGCACATTGGTCACCTGGAAAGGCTCGTAGTTCAAAGGTATATGATTAAAATATTTTGCTACGGCCTGGGGGCTTATGAAGGATTGGTTGGCTCCCGTATCCAGTAATAATTTTAAAGGCGGGTTATTGATTTGAATATAACCAAGCTGTCTTTGTATATGAAAATTAACTTCTATTTTTGCTTGTTTAATTTGGGGACCTTCGGAAAATTTCCATTCTCAGACGGTCCAGGGGTCTGATCGACTTCCTCTACTGTCGGAGTCTCAGGCTCTTGAGTCTGAATATCATCATAATATCCATAGTAGCTGTCTGGGTATTGAGCAAAGTTATCATAGTCTTGGTAATATTCAAACTGGTTATAATCGTATTCATAGTATGGATTATAGTCATACTCAAAGTCATTAAAGTTAACCTCTCGCGTTTTAAAATAGTTACTGGGTGGTGGATTGCCAGATTTACGCCAATCGTGTCCCGAAGGAGGTAGAGGTCTTGGAACAAAGTGGCTCACGCCGCTCATAGGACGCGGGGCACCGAAACTTGGAGACTGATGTGGCTGAGGTCTATTTGGCATTTTAAAAACGTTTGATTGGGGGTTATAATTTGGTGGGGGTGCCCTAAAGATTTGTTGAGTCCTTGTGGGACCACGAGGGAATTGCATCTGAGGCGGATTTTGCCTCCAGCTTTGCATGGCCTGTGGTGGTATGTGAAATTGTCTGGATGTACCAGGAGGGCTGAACGGTTGCATTCTAGGGGCAACGTTAATATTAGGCGAAGCCATCTTATGGGCGAAATTATTTAGGGGTAAGTTGAAGTTGGCACTTAGACCTGGTGGGGCCCATTCCTTACGGGAAGGACCTTCACTGCGGTGTTGTAAGTAAAGAGTGTTTAACTCTTCTTGGACAAACTCGAGGGCCTTTTCCATAGAATCAGGTCTCATACACCGAATCCTGGATCCTAGGGGGTCTTTCAAACCTCGTAGATAAGCCTGAAGGGTGAGTTTCTTATAGAGGGTGCGCTTAGCCTCAACGGTTGTGGGTACCGATTCGTTTAAAGAAATATACGTCATGATGGTACTGTAAAGGTTTTGGCAACGTTCATAGAATTCCTGCGGAGTGCTGGAACCCTGGGTTTGCATAGACAGATCACTGTATAAAGTGGTCTCATCACGATGGTCTGCGAAGTTGTTTTTAAGAGCGTTTCTAATACCGTTCCACGTATCAGGGATACCGCCCGAGTTTATTAATCTAGCCGCGGGGCCCGTTATTTTATTAAGGATACCGTTTATAAGGGTTAGGTTTGCTAACTCATGCCCTTGTGCCGGTACCTTAAAATATACAGAAACTAATTGATCGCACAAGCTAATAAAACGCGTTAACACGTGAGGGTTGCCGTCAAACTCTGGCAAAACCCTAAGGGCCTTGTAAATGGCGTCGATATGATCTTGAGACATGATAGATTCTATATTCCTACTCTCGTCTATAGCAGTTCCTCTGCCAGTCGATCTACTCCTACTATTACTACGCACGCTTGAACTCTTCGGATGAAAAATCTTGGCGGTTTACGTTAACACAAATTACACGTAAAATACACAGAACAGTTAATACGATAAAATAAAAAAATAGCACAATAAAGTAAAAATATAAGATAAGGTATATCAGGAACTTGTAAGATACAAGGACTGACGGGAAACTTAGGTAAGAAAATTATTAGGATAATAGGATAGCAAGGACTTGAAAGATTCAAAGTACTTACAGCATCACGTTCTCTGCGGAATCTATGTCTTGATTCTCCTCGCTGCGGCCACTTGTAGATTCGTGATAGTCACGGTAAATTAATCGATATTAGATAATCTACACTTTGACTATCCTACCGACTGCGCCAAAAATATATGGTCACAGCGAAGGATGCAAAAAAAATGATTTTATTTAAAATATATTTAATCAGAAAAGTTACAATTTAATATTTAATTCTACGAGCTAACAAAATATGAGACTCGACCGACGTTAGGTACAAGAATGCATACAGGAAATGTTGCGAAATGACACGATGAGGTGATGGACGTCATCGGCGAGGCGCGATCTGCAGTGTCAGCGGCTCGTGTTCGGTTGTTGTTTCCAACTAATTGGAGCACCGCGGCGTATGCAATTTACCTATATTAGGCTTGCGTAACACTCCGATAAATATTTATATTCAGAAAATTTGTGAAGAAAATCGCCTTGACATTTTTTTTAAAGGATATTTTTAACTTTAATATTAAATATTGTTTAAAACTTTTTCGTCACAACTATTTGTTAAAATGAATAATTATTATATGGAGACCAAACTTATTTTCTTATATAAATATCGTTGATATTGTTTAAACAATATAAATAGTTCCGTCCCCGCTCTAAGAGGTTTCTGATTTTGAATAATATAAAAAAAGAAAATTAACAAAAAAAAATCATCGAAATCGGAGCTGTTCTTGAGGACTTTCGAGTCAAATGCTTCATTGACTCCACTATGATGCCCGTCCGTAACTTGATTAAACATTTTCGAGTTATCATCGAGATCTTCGATTGAATTAATCCAATATTGTAACAATGACCAAGACCTTTGCCATCCAAAGATTTATATTAATTCGATCAAGCTTTGCTTTTGTATACTCAACTTAAGGCGGGCTACAGATGTATTCCAAAGATTAGATTTTTTTTCAATTTGCTTCGTGTTTTTAAATTATTTGCCGAATCGGGACAGTATTAGATGATCTGCCACGTACCATCTGCACTTTGAGAATCTCGATGAACTTAAAATTCTTATATCTTTCTCATCACCTTGCTGGCTATAAAAGGACAACAAATTAAAACGATAACAAAAACTAAATCACACCTTAGCTATTCGGATACACATCTAAAAATCGCTTACCGCACGTGCCATAATTTAACATCGCCTATAATATTCATGTCGGTTGACAGGAGGTCGGAAGGTGGGAACGACTGCGGCATGGGCGGTCACCATTCCACGCAACATCTCGCGCCGAGGCGGCAGCACAGTCAGACGCATTCGGAACCCGACAACTCGGCAGTCGACGCTGGGTCTGTGCACAACTCCGTCAGTGGTAAGTCCCTTTGATGGATCAGGCTGAGAAGAGCTTGTAATGGTGCCGTTCCTTTCCAGCCTTCATGGATGTTCAGGCCCCCATGATGGCTGGAAATCCTAACCAGCGTGCGCACTGGCCGCTAACTACCTATCTTTCAAAATTCAAATTTGTCTGTTAGTTATATGTGCACTCAAGTGTATTCAAGTGGAAGTCCCCCACTCCCACTCGAATGAGCAGCTTGTCTGGGAAAAACCTCCACCTGAAAGAAGACCACACAAAGAATGTTTCTGCTGGTGAGTAAGGTTTTTCTGAGCTTCAATGGGGATGGTATGGGGTTCCGAAAGTAGGCAACGCAATTTTGACCCTTGTGGAGCAGTGGATATCCATGGGCAGCGGGGTAGGAAACCGCAGGAGCTAAGTGTGTAGTGGGAAGGTAAGTAAGGAAGGTGGGAGGTATGTGGGAGAAAAAAGCCTTAAATTCGGTAGGTAGACAGGCAAACTTTCAAACGACGCTGGAGAAGTTTTGTAATTAGTCGTTCACGTAGAATAGTGGTAACTTAGAGACGTAGTTCTGTTCACTGACTTGCTCGTTGATTAACGAGCACATTCAATTGAGGCAAACATACGTCTGGAAAGTTAATCTTCGTTATTTACATGACAAAACATTTATTAGCCTTATAAAGCAACAGGTTGTATTTAGGTGTTTGCGATTTAAACAGATAAAATGAGGTTTTATAAACTAATATGACCTTGGAACTAAAGTCAAGTTTGTCTGATAAGGTTTATTTTACACTACGGGCACAAATAAGTCATAAAAGTTAAGTAAATTCGTCACAAAATATTTTTTACTTAGTTTTTGGTTTTTCTAACCCAAACCATTTCTAGAATAAAGGATTTGTGGAATAACAATAGTCTCTCGAAACAACCCAGACGCAGATTTGAATTAATCAATTTACTTTAATGTTCTGTTTTAAATTAAGGCATTCATACCCTAAAAAGGATTTTAGAAATCCTTCCAAGCTGATTTAGTTAATATTTTCATCAAGATAATTGGAAAAGTTGATGAATATCCAAATGTAAACATTCCATGTGGAAACTTATTGCTTGGTTATTAAGCAGGCTTAGTAATTTATATTCATGATGGTAAAATAAAATTGTTTTGTATTGTATATTTTCCTTTTTCTAATTCACTAGAACAATATGGATAAAAGCTTACGTTATGATTTGTCAACAAAAGCAAAACACGTATTTCTATTATTAAAATTTCATTTTGTGACCCTAGAAAACTTTGGTATCTAGGTAAATAAAATTTCATAGTCAAACATACATACTGACAGCCTTACAGAATAGTAATCTACTACGAAAGGCGCTTTGAAGAAAATTAAGCGTTTTCAGCACATCAAGCAAGCGACGCGAACTAATAAAACATTCGGGTTCACTTTCGGAAACATTCTTTAACGAAATTGTTCCTCAAGTATGTTCCATACATACTCAAGTTTTCTTACAATACAGAGAAAGTCACCCAATCTAAATGTAAAGCAGCTGATCGCCGAACTTGTCATGTAATCTTGTTGTATGTATGTAGGTATGTACTACATGTCCTTTGATATGGAAATGTCATACATGACGTCCAGTTACATGCATGCAGATATGTTCACAAATAGAAGCAACTGCGGGACATGAATGGAATAGTAATACTACTGTGTTGCCCTTTGAGAATTTCGTCAGCACCAGTTGATAATAACGCTAGATATACTTATTGTACGAAATTGCACAGATTCTTGTGCTAATGAATAAATGTTTTATCTATCTATCTATCTACTAACGTCCCTTTACTATGAAAAATATTGAGTGTTCGTGTCATGTGATTCAAAAATGCTTAGTTAGACGAACAAGACAGTTTACGCAAAAGTAATTAATTTATTATCTTTCTTTATTGTAAAAATATCGTCTATTACAATGCTGTTATCTTTTTACTTGTCCAATGCATAAATTAGTAAGACAAGTACTTACTCGGTTTGCTAAAAAAATATGACCTCTTGTCCACCTCCGTCATTAAAAAAAGAAACAAATGCCACGCTAACCCGTAGCCTGTTAATCGGGCTGGTTGATTTACTTCCACCGACTGTCTCTAACAAATACCACGTCAATTTGCCCCCCAGGTCGTCAGTCGGGCTGGGAGGCAACAGGCGGGGCGGCGGGCATCCCGCAGGGTCGCACGCGAGTCGGCAACACGCCGCGCTCCCTGCTCCTCGCCATGCACGAGTACACCAGCATCACCGACGAGCTCGAGACTGTTTATGGGCTGTTCTCGCCACCTCATACGCCTAGGTAAGCCGCCAGTTAACTTTTTAAGAGATTGAACAGTGCACAAACAAAAACTTAAAGAAACTGCAACAAACGTATTAAACTGATTCACACATGTTTAGTACCGATTCTGGCAAACTTGAATCCTGTAAGCTCTTAACCAAGAGCAAGTGTTGAAATCTCCAAATGTCAATATTTAAAAAAGAACGGTAGGAAGAAAAATAAGACGAGTTTCCGAGTATGCTTCCAAATGTATACTTCATGACCGAA
This sequence comes from Nomophila noctuella, assembly GCA_958496325.1. NCBI lineage: Eukaryota > Metazoa > Arthropoda > Insecta > Lepidoptera > Crambidae > Nomophila > Nomophila noctuella. Next base: position 3,080,093 of record OY292498.1, read on the forward strand.
AAAAATATTTAAATTCTATTGCAAGACATAATCGTATAATAGACATATAATCGCATTCATCATAAACTTCCACAATACATCTTACTTCAAGTGATCCAGTTAATAGAACAACTTTGGGCACTAAACGTTCCAATACAAATTGCCAAACAGATTGATCTTAATTAGTAAGTTGGGGAAACAATTACGAGTTTCGCGCGGATATTGGTTGAACAAGAATTGTTTTGAATAACATACGAGTATTTAGTAACCCAAACAATCTTAATAAGGATCGCGTTTGAACTATGTTAGGTACATGATTAAAATACTATGTATATTTTTTGGCCACGACTGCCAATCGCTTACGATCAGCCAGTACGCAGGATATATTGTAGTGGGCAAGCACAGGTGCACTCTCTATCCCTTACTCTCATAGTTCGGTGCGACAGCAATCTGATACGATCGTATGGAGATCAGAATCAGGAACGTTTTTCTAACTGCTTTACTAGAAGGTACTGCTTTTCTAGGTAGGTTCTTCATACTGGTAGGTACTATATCGAACTTTTATCTCACTTGAGTAGGTACGTTATGTTTGTTCAACGAAAACAAATGCAATTAAAAAGTTACTTGCCGTGAAAACGTGACAACCGTACCCAGGACCCTTGTCGCATTGAGCAGGGTCAATACCAAGTGCGCAATCGTGCCAGTCAAATTCAGTCTGGAACGTGTGTCATGTACTTTCAATAAAGGTAACATTTAATAAAGAAAATGTCTGCTACTTTTATTTAAACGCATTCGTTTTTTCGCAAAACTGATTTTTAAACTGTAATAGCGGCCACCCGCTTGGATTTCGGTTCCCGCACACAATAATATGTAGGTATATAATAAATGTTATACTAAAGCCTGCCTCAATTAAAGGACTATCCAACACAAAATTTTTTTCAATGCGAACCAGTAGTTCCTGATATTAGCGCGATACAAACTCTTCAGCTTTATTATATTAGTAGGTACCTATCATTACCTATTATTGATGTTGCTCGATATGTTCAACAGCGATGAGTTTTAACTACAAATGTTTGCCAGCATTTCATTTACCGACAACGCGGGCACTCTCGTTCTGCCATACATACACTTTTGAATTTTTGGCCAAAAATATGTCGACTCATATATTTACGCTACTTCATCACTTCAAACACACTGCCCACCTGATAAGCGGTTATTATGAATTCACATAAAAGTATGATGGGTATGTACTTAACCTCTTTTTTGAGAGTATGACCTGATGCGGTTCCCGAATATTAAGATTATGCAGGTCGGTTGGCAGTCGCTGCAATAATATAATAACGAAAGGAACAAAGCCGCAGTTTCACTAATAAACGGAACAGCTGTATATAATAGTGTTCCAGTCGCCACACTACAGATGTCTTCTATGTATTATCTTTTATCGGGTAATTCAATCTGCTGTCTCTTGTCAATGTGGCATTTGGCTGCATATGCAGCGCTATCTACTACCTGATAACTCGGAGTTCATGCTTAACAATCCTGCAACACTATCAGTTTCCATAAACATGTAACAAGATTGATCTGGCTGGGAATAACTACTAGGAATAAATTCGGGCATTATAAATATCAGTCTCTATAAAAGGATCGTTTTGTTGTTTGAGAAGGAGAGACATTAGCGTTAGTTTTTTTAATAGCTCGGTATTTAAGCTTCACTCTGCCTGATGGTTAGCAAAAGAGGAGATCTAATTGCCATGACAACGGATGCGGTACAAAAATGGCATCCTATCCGTTTAATTTCATTTACCTCATTAAAGCTTAAAATATATATTTGGGAAAATTTAAATAAATTCTGGCGTTCTTTCTGCGCATGTTTATCGATTAAAAACTATCGCGAGACAAAAAAAAAATTAATAAAAAAAAATCCTATCAATAAAGTATCCTTTCAGCAATGGGTATTTAGGTTGATAATCTTTATTCCAAAGTGCAATACACAACATTGGTACATACGTCGACAACAAATCCATAATCAATCGACATTAATTCTAAATTTTGCTCAGGCGCTTAATCGGGCTCATTTGTTAATGGTAACGATTGTCGATTGAAGCGATATGCGAATCACAATCGCCTGTAAATTGGCTACTTTTACATGTCATGAATAATGGATCACTGCGCTTTGGGGATTGGGGGAAGTGATTTCAGATAATCTGTATAACATAGTTTATGGCAAACTGCAACATTCAACATTATTCCGCGCAGATTAAAAACACTAAGCTAAACACAACATTGAAACAATTATGGAAATCACCGTTATACTGAACTATACTTTAATATTCGCTTTGGACCATGGTTAGTGAAATAAAGCTCTTGACCGGATTTAGCTATGTTTATTCCTGTTTTGTCCCCTACAGTTATATTATTACAACCACGGACATCATTTACTTTTTGAGGCACTTAGAAATCAGTTACAATAATGGTGAAAAAAATATCGGCTTTACCTACACCACAACTGTTATTTCGCAAGCATGCATAAGAATATTTATAAAAAATTTAATAACCATTTCCTCATGAGCAGTGAAGTAGCACTTTGTAACTGATGCTATATTTCTGCTGGTGAGTAAGGTCGCCAGAGCTCAGTTCGGGAGGGTATGGGGTTTTAAAAGGGAGGCAGTGCATCTGCGACCCTTGTACTGTTGTTGATGTCCATGGGCAGCGATGATCACTTAACGTCAGGTGACCCGGTTGTTGGTTTACTATTTTATATAAAAAAAGTAAAGTGTTCATAAATATTAATTTTTCACAACCAGCCATGCCTTTTTTAAATATTTCATAACATCACATACATACATTGATCTGACTCCGTTTTAAGTAGCTTTAGCACTTGTGTTACAGACATCAGAATCAACATTGGTACAACAAATATACTTAAATAGATACATATAACACCCAGACCAGGACAAACATACATTTTCATGCACACAAATGTTTGTCCTGTGCGGGAATCGAACCCGCGACCTCTTGCGTAATAGGCGACATCTTGACCATTACACCAAGCGGGTAGTCAATTTTATTTTTAGAATAAATAATTTCATTCCCGCTTCTCTATTTTATCATTCACATAGCAACCCATCAACTAATCAACCTTCCGAACGTTGCGTTTCAACGTCTGTTTTCTTTAACCACAGTACTCTCTGTTCACCAAGGACGCCGATCACCTCGCGCCTCCTGTCGCCGGCGCGAGCGTCGTCTCCCTCCGTCCGCCGACGCCACGCCAGCGAGATGTCCAACCCTGAGTTCGCGCTGTTCATGGAGAAGGAACACCTCCGAGGAGCCGAGGAAGACGATTATATCATCATGCAGAACCTTATACAGAGGCGGTGAGCGTTTTTGAATAAGGTGGTGGGCGGTCCGTGTGATTGCTGGATGACAGCTTTTTTTCATTTGTGTGACTTTAAAGGTGATGGGGTGATTTGTTTGATATATTCTGATGAAATTTACTAAAATACGAGGATAATATTTAGCTTTCAATCAAATTGTTTTGGAAATCGTACGGTTTAATTGTTTTCTTTTAAATGGTATTGGAAGAATAGTAAGGTTAAATCTTGATGACACTATTTTGCTCGTTATTTTGTGAGAGAAACTGAGCAAACAATATATTTTATCTTATTTAGTGTGATCTGTATTTAAATGGTAGTTCAGAAATTAGGGCCGTTAAATTAGGTCCAAAACCTTTTGTGATATTTTACAGTTAGTGTGTGTGTGGGAGTGTATTGAATATAGCTTATCCAAATATGAAAGAGTGGTTTACAGTCCTGTACAAAAACAAACTTGTTTTAAACTGAATAATTTAATAAAATTATCTACATCATCATCAGAATTAAAATTCATGGAATGTTTGCCAAATATTAATTAATACTTTAAGCCCATCAATATTGTATTGTAGCAACATACACCCGGATATTAAAATAAACGTTGCTATATAAATATGGCTGCAACAACCGCATACCATCATTGGCTGCTAATTAAAATATCAATGATAATTTATTTATGGTAGTTAGGAAATAATGTAGTATATTTTGATGCTATAACTAAAAGATAAACTTGTTTGGTAATCATAGTTTGGTATGTTGTCACTTAGACGGTTCGAATCCGGGGTCGCAAAAAAATTATGTCCTGACTTTAACCGGATAAACATAATGATAAAACCTCGATGTCAAAATCTAGTATGTACCTAAGTATATACGAGTACTCATACATACTTGCTTAATTATCTTATATTGGTGGTGGTCTGTGCTGTGCAATCCGAACGCATGGTACTGATACAGATACTTAACTTTCATTCGTATCACTCAAAGATTAGGACACACTTTTCCTTAACAACTGTAATCATACCAAGCCATAGCTTAACCGTGCCGTCGCCTCGCTTCCGTGGGTGTCCCTCATCGAACCGAGACTACAACGGCGTGCCGTCAGTAGCGTAGAGTTGGCGTGTCTCAGATACGAGGAGGAGGCGGGCGAGGCGGACGCGGAGCCCGCCGGCATCAGCATCAGCGTCTGCGTCAACGCAAGCGACGACGCGCCGCCGCCGAGCGCGCTGCTCACCGTCGACAGGAGGCTGCCGCACCAGAGGTGAGCGTCAGCAGTGCACGCACAGGCGCCGGCATCAGCATCAGCGTCTGCGTCAACGCCAGCGACGACGCGCCGCCGCCGAGCGCGCTGCTCACCGTCGACAGGAGGCTGCCGCACCAGAGGTGAGCGTCAGCAGTGTACGGAGGCGCCGGCGTCAGCGTCAGCGTCTGCGTCAACGCCAGCGACGACGCGCCGCCGCCGAGCGCGCTGCTCACCGTCGACAGGAGGCTGCCGCACCAGAGGTGAGCGTCAGCACCGCACGGAGGCGCCGGCATCGGCATCAGCGTCTGCGTCAACGCCAGCGACGACGCGCCGCCGCCGAGCGCGCTGCTCACCGTCGACAGGAGGCTGCCGCACCAGAGGTGAGCGTCAGCAGTGTACGGAGGCGCCGGCGTCAGCGTCAGCGTCTGCGTCAACGCCAGCGACGACGCGCCGCCGCCGAGCGCGCTGCTCACCGTCGACAGGAGGCTGCCGCACCAGAGGTGAGCGTCAGCAGTGTACGGAGGCGCCGGCGTCAGCGTCAGCGTCTGCGTCAACGCCAGCGACGACGCGCCGCCGCCGAGCGCGCTGCTCACCGTCGACAGGAGGCTGCCGCACCAGAGGTGAGCGTCAGCACGCACGCACAGGCGCCGGCATCAGCATCAGCGTCTGCGTCAACGCCAGCGACGACGCGCCGCCGCCGAGCGCGCTGCTCACCGTCGACAGGAGGCTGCCGCACCAGAGGTGAGCGTCAGCTACCGCGTCAGAGGTAAGCGTCAGATGCCGCGGGGTGAGAGTCAGCTTTCAAATGAGAGATGAGCATCAGATACGGAGAAGGCAGGTCAGCTACACGTGGGGGACGCCGGCATCAGCATCAGCATTTTTTTTTGGAGAATGTTTAACACTTCCTTAAGTTTTCCGAGGGATTGGTAAGTTGCGAGCGCGGGGCTCCCGGTGCTTTTCAGTAGCACATATCCTGGAACAAGACCTGCTTATCCACTAAGCCCCGCGTCAGTAAATTAATTGCTGTTTTTAATAATTTATTGTCAAGGTTTATGAGCGCATAATGAATATCGGATGCATTAATTCCAAAGCGAATCATTATCACGTGAATGCTTCACTAGCCATGTTTAAATTGAGGTGTCCCTTTTAAAAATAATTATATTGATGTGGCTAGTGTAACGAAGTGGGTAAGCCTATAAGTGTCTTTAAAAAAGTTTTTTGTATATTTCGTATGTTTGACCGATCCTACACGATTGAACTACGTTTCAGTTGGTCTAACCAAGTGGCCACTTTAACTATTGTCGCTATCGATATAGTCGCGACTATATCTCCATCCCGCTCACACAGATACTTCGTGTGCGGGTTGGCAATATGAGTCGAAGTGATGGCGACGGCAATAGTGGTCGAAGTGGCAACTTGGCTTAACTACCTGGTCGGCTAGCCAAGATGCCACTTGGGCGAATATTCGCTTACGCTTTCATCACGAGTTATATTGCCTTCCCGCAAACGAACTATCAATGGACTGGAGATACAAGTTTCGACGTTAGCAATAGCGAAGAATCGTCAAAGTGACATCTTGGCTAGACTATGACTACCTGCTTCTAATACAAACGTTTCTCGCAAGGCACTCTTTGAGGAGGTCTTCGGCGATCGACAGCCGCGAGCTGCCGTCGCCGCTGCAGCCGCTGCTCGGGGACGAGGCGTGCGGCGATGTGCTGCTGCCAGTGCCAAGGCAGCCTTCTGGTGAGGGCAGAACTAAATATTGTTTATCTTTGTTAAACTTGCATCTGGATTGCATGGTTGAGTCGTGGTCAGTTGGGAGTGATTAAGTTTTAAACTTTTTATGAGACATCAGGAAGGCAACTTATGTACCTACTGATGTGAGTGGGCCTGCAATGAGGCGGCGAGCAAGACATTATTGAAACAAGAGTTTAGTTTTAACGTCCAGACTCTAATGATTAATAGTATTGCTTACAACTATGTAGAACTTATATGGTAACTTAGATCTTGTATAGATCTAAGTTACCATATAAGTTCTAGTTGATGTGGGGTAAGTGTTACACATTACAGGCCACCCTAACGAATAACTTGGGAGGTATTTGTATTTCTCCACCAACTTGAGTGTCATGAAAATCAACTGCGAATATCCCCGCTACCGGATCAAGATCACCAGGCTTTTCACGTGTTTATATTTGTCCCCGCAGGCGACACGAACGCGTCGAGCGAGCTGTCCCTGTCGCACATGGGCAGCGAGAACCTGCCGCCGCGGCCGTCCATCGTGCTGGACTCGTCGCAGCTGCCGCGCCAGCGCTCCGCCGACCAGCCGCCGCAGCCGCAGCCGCCCGCGCCCGCGCGACCCGAGACCATGTGCTAGGGGGCGCCATAGGTGAGCGTCACGCACACACAAACAAGCATACACACGCACGCGCACGCATGCACACATACACATAGGCACGCACACACACACGGACACATGCACACAAACACACACGCACACACACGCGCCCACACACACACATGCATGCACACAGACACACACACACACACACACGCACACACACATACACACGCACATACGCGCACACACATACAGACACACGCATTCATGCACACATACGCACAGGCACACACTCGCACTCACACATAAACACGCATTCACACAATAACATAACTTTTGGGGCAAGTTACCTGACCTACGAAATATGGGTTGATGTTAAGAAACATCACATGTAAAAATTTTAAAATATTAAAATTGTGCCTAAAAACCAAATACGTGTTCGGATAAAACTTCAAACATTTACGTCCACATAAATAAAGATAAACGCACATTTCCCACAGGTACCGAACATCCCGATCCCGTTCTCTCCAAAGAAGAGCCTCACTGAAGCATTACCAAATGTTCCCAGGGAACGAACTTTAAAGTAATCATAATAAGAGAAACACCAAATACGTTGATGTTAGAACATTTTGAGATAACTTTTCCCGTTTGCATTGAGAAGGCCATTTTGGAACCCCCTTTTAGATGTTACCTTTCTAATGTTCTTGTTATCCAAGCATGCTTTATGTGCTCGGGCCGGTAGTAGTAATACGTAATTGTCAAGAGATGTCGCTGTTTTTATTTATTGAGGTGAGAAAATCTCATAATTGATTTACCAATTTATTCTACCAACTTCGTCCACATGCCCTTTTGGTATTGCAAGTATTTATAAATTTATTATTTTTCTTATATATTTGATTTATCTTTTTTGACTCAATGAATTTATAATGTACTTATTATACATATTTTATTTATACCGATTTTTACCCTTAACTAGGTGCATGATTAACTTTTTAAAGTTTCTATTTTTCGAGTGATAAATACCATATTAACAGTACATTAACTGACTGTGCAGTCACATCAACAAACATGGATGAAATCTTATGGGACTGCAATTAAGTCCAAATTCGGAAACACTTACGTTCGTAACTTTACTTAAAACAAAATGGCCGGCCCGAACCACGTAGCACGCCTTGCAGCGACTGTACCTCCAGTGTGATCGAGTAGACTGAATCGAACGCAATTCTAAAACTATCCATATCGTCTTAGCTTTCAAACGACGCTTTTACATTCGCAATCCTTTCCCGGGGAAGACTTATACTTACCAATGTATATCTGTCTCTTCCTACATTCTTCGATCTATCCGTTGTTGTAAAAGTTTTCGTACCACCGACTTATTTTTTACTAGCGGCCGCCCGCGACTCCGTCCGCGTGGATTTCGATTTCCAATATCCTGTGTGTTATTCTGATGTATAAGCTATATTATGGTAAAGTTTCATTCAAATCCATTCAGTAGTTTTTACGTGAAAGAGTAACAAACATCCATACATCCAAACATCCATACATCCACACATACAAACTTTCTCCTTTATAATAAGTAGTAGTAGGATTTCTTTGGGGTTTATAAGTAACCATGCACCACCAATTTTAATCATCATATTTCATAATATTAAAAACTACTGAATGGATTTGAATGAAACGTTACCACAATATAGATTATACAACAGAATAACACATAGGATATTGGAAATCGAAATCCACGCGGACGGAGTCGCGGGCGGCCGCTAGTATTTCATAATGGTGGAGTTAACTTGAGGAATACTAACTTGCATATTAAATACGTTTCTGGCTCGTAGACTTAAATAATGTATATTGGTGAATTGGTGAATTTATCCAAGTACTTAAACTTATTAACAGTTTTATAAATACTTATTTATTTTACTTTATCAAAACTCTTTGAAAATACTAAGTTAAGGTTTCCTTGCCAAGATAAAAAGTTTCAAGGGTAGGAAATCTTGCCAACAAGTTTAAGTGACACAACATTAAGAAAAACACATGTTTTTACATCTTACTCCAGTAACCTGTTTATTACGGTTTGTAAATCTTTTATTCACTGGGATGTCCACAGTCCAAAAGACATCCAAAAATAGTAGTTCCCAATGGGTGTACGGATTAAAATAGACGGTGGTGCGAACGCGTGGATTACGAAACATCAAGCTTAACCGCTTTAGTTGGTGCCACTTAAAACTAACATTTTACATTTAAGCACAATGATTATTTGGTGGTACCATCTACGGAATATGACTCTATAGTTTCAAAAATCTTAGTATACTTTCAATCAACAAAGTCTTCCTCGTTCGTTTAACTAGTAGAATTTCGCTGTACATTAGCTATTTGTCGCTGTCTTAATCTTTCATTTTAGCACTCAGTCGATGCGACGTGTCTTGTTTCGCTAATAGTGCATTCTGGGTCTTTGCAAGCGTACTTTTATAAACATGCTTTCCATTACGTGTATAAGATTTTAGATCTTAAATTAAGAAATTCAACACTTTCTTCAATTTTCACCTCTAAGCCGAAACAGTAAAGTTTAATTCGATGACCACATCAAAGTGTTATATTAACCCATTTTATAACATAGCTAAGCTAACAGACACATTACCTTCTAATAAAGACAACATTTGCGATGTTTTTATTGCAGATCTAAATGAACTTTTTGTTTATATCGTTACAAAACAACAGGGCAAATCCACAACAACTTGCCGAAGTTTTATCGCAGTAACATAAATTGTGACCTATAGAGTACAAACAACAAACAGTTTTATTGACTACGTTAATAAATATTTTCTACTCTCATCCTGCATGAATAATTTAACGTTTTATTTTCTGACAAAAATACTTCTTTGAAAACAAATTTACTTATACATTTCAAAAGAATTCGTCACAGACTTTACCGAATGACAAAAGATGACCAAGCATGTTTTGTTTTTAAATTTACATTCTTATTTCCAAATCTATTTGAAGCCTTTCAAAATGAAATTTTGCATCTTTTCGCGTCCAAAATTTGCGTCTTAGTTTTATTTTAAATGTTACTGTATTTTTTCATATTCTTTTTATTTTCTTGTATTTTTGCTGCGTAGAAAAAGAAAGTACGCTTGCAATTATTCCCAGTACACTCGTAATAGAATCAGTAATGTTAGAACTCGTACATTTACTATAAGTTAGTCTATCTGACGTATCCGGCGTAGGCTAGGCGCGTAGGCTGTATAAGGTCTGGGCTAGGAGGACAAACGACAATACAAGTATAGTGCTCACTGTAAATACTGTTGTCAGAGTTATTCAGTCGTTAAATATGGAACTGAAGTTTAATAATAGAATAGGATTTTAGATTGTAACATTTGACAGATGCAAATCACACTACGGCACGACTTAGTGTAGGAACACAGTTTGCGGAAAAAATACGACCGAATTTACGCGGCTGAATTCACGTTCTGTCTTGTTCATGTCATATGACACACTTTTAAATGGAAGATCACACACTATGCCGAAATTACGTCGCATAATTTTGTATAGAAAATGCATTGCCGCCGAACTTCGGTCGCGTAATTTCAGCCTCGTGTGTTCCTTAGAGGCAGTATAAATCAGAATCATAAATATCTCCAAAACACGAACATAATTATTCAAACCCTTTGTGTTGTGTTATTTCGAAGAAATTGTAGAATTTAAGTGATATTGAAACCAATCAAAAATATTATCGTTCTTTCTATGCACCGATGTATTGCATCTAAGTTGTGTCGTGTGTACGTTATTTCAGTTTATATTCGCAATAATAAGGAATTGAGCCTGCCGTCAGAGTGAGACTTTGCTTAAATCGCATAGATTATAATTAAAAGCGATTCCAACTTTCTGGTAAATCATCAATAAAAATTAAATCCATAGATTCATTTGTAGACTAGACATATCAAAATATAGAATTCTAATTTTTAGGAGAATTTTGTGCAATTGTTTTAATCATTAGCTTAAACTTTACATTGTCGACCAATTTTTAATAATACATGTTAAGTATTTTTGATTGTCCGTAAAAATGAAATAAATGATAAATTGATATCTGTAAATATGCCTTTGAATACCGGTATTATCTTTCATTTTGATAAAATATACTTTTACAATATGAATTAATTGTAAATCATACTATTTACGTAGTAATTTGAAATAAATTATCATCAGAAATAATAATTATGTATAATGTAATGTTAATAGTATCAAATGTTTCAATCTTCATTGCTAAAGATAATGTACATAAATACCTATAATAGTGATTTTGATTTTCCGAGACCATTTTCACGGCGGTATCCGTACAATCGAGTACACAAGTAATTTAGCAAAATTTAAAAAAATGCAGAAGTTATAAAACTATTAATTCTTATTCATTTTTATAGATAATAAGAGAATAACATATTTGCATTGATCTATATTTATGTGTTTCTGCCGCTATACAATATTGTACTGGATGTCAGCTATGAAAACGGTCTAACTTAATAAAATGTCATCACAATGTGTTCAGCAAACCAAATACTTCGTGTTAGGTCTACCGTTGTTTAATAATAACAAGTAAATGCAATGAAATATTATCTATGTATATAACTGTAAGATAAATAATAATTCATTCGAATTTTATAGAGAAACGCATAGTTATATTTCCAATCAAGAATGGTGTAAACTTTAATCCCTAAGTTTACTTTGGTTTAAAACCTAAGTTGGATAAAATATACTTTTTTAATTTCCAATCAAATCTATCACCTTATTTTTGGTAAAAGTATATTTTTGAAACTATCACGTTAACTAAAATTTATGACACAAATAGGATGAAACGATAAAAGATTTATTGGATCGCTATAATGAAATACAGGGAGTGTTATAATATAGCAAGAAGAGACTTCTAAATATTGTGCGATAACTCAAATGATTCCACCGTTTATGACTACGGTGTATTTTATTTAAATACATAAGGAGTAAATGCCCGTACTTATAAAAAAAAATGCATGCTATGCTGATAGTAAAATAAAAATATATAATTATCATGAACGTTAATAAATCATATCTAGAACTGAATCAGATATTGTATTACTTATATTTTTATCTTTGACGAGACTATTTACCAACTACATAATGTTAAGTTTATAGATTACAAAGAGATGCAATAAATTATTTAATATAGGTATCGTTATCTATATGGTAAAGTCGAATCTTACACGATCAATTAAAAACAGAATGTTTAAAAGCAATATTTAACATCATTTTATTTACAATTTAGAGTGAAAGAATAATAAATAACATCTCATATTTCTAATATTAGAATTCAATATAAAATGAAGAGACCCCTTTTGCCTGTAACTTTGGTTTACCTACGGTAACTCACCGTTGCAACAAACGACCTGATCACCCCCATTCAATGGAACTAAACTGGATCTGTTTTTTTTTAAATCCTATCAAAACAATCCCAAATCTAACGTTGAATCGGAAATCATATTATAGATACATCTTATTTGTGTAATTTAGGACGTTATGTTCGTACATTGTTGTCTTCTTTGGAGTTATAATAAGTATGAAAGAGTGTTTATCCGTTGTCTCGCCAAGTAAAGTCTTTGCTTAGTTTGGTATTAACGTCCAAGCAGTTTTAAATTACTTTCTTGAGTGAAGAAGAAATCCTTGGCATATTATTAAAAATCAGAAACTGCTGTAGTCTCTGAAATTCTTGTACCCATTTGCAAGGTGATAGTAAAGAGCAATGTAAATAAAGTATAAATATTAAAATGTTAGCGTCATTTTGTACCAAAACGAAGTGTTTGGAGCGTGGCAGGCGTCAATGCTACTTGAGCACAATCTTAAATAATGTTTTTACTTAATCTTTAAATCGTCTTTATCTTAAGCACAATATTTTAATTATTAAACAAATGAATTGTCCTTATTGGGATCTTTGATTCTAGACTTGATTCATCTATTTTCCAGAGTGATAGTTCTACTTCGTCTGTGTTATGTAAAACATATGTACAATAAAACAATAAATATATTTGTGATATTAATTATACGTTTTATTGTTTCCTTTCCCCTTAAAACTTCCAAAAAAACAAATAATATCTCAGTACTTCCGGTTCAACGTAGTCTTTGTTTGTGTCAGGAAGTTCTGAATTCGGAATGTAAATTTAAATTAATTAAAGAGCTGCATTTCAAACATTCTGATAATGCCATAATTAATATTTTTTGTCAATGTGCATATAAAGTAAAAAAAATATATAAATCAAGTTGTTGTTTCTAAAGAAGTATCTGACTTGACTCGGTTTTATTATCACCGGAACAATAACGCGCGTCAGTTTTTAATTTCATGCATAAAGCACAAGTGCGCTTAATTTTTAGCTGTTTTTTCAATAATAATTACAACTCAAGTGGTTTTAATAACAAGTTTCTGGATTGACTTCGTCGTCCAAATTGGTATTCGGCATTGTAACGAAAGTCTGTGCAAAAAATTTGTTCAGTGATGATTAGGAAGTGATTAGGTCTTCGTAGGGTACACACTCTAGTGATCAAACATAAATTAAAAAGTGTGTGTGAGGTGTTTCCAGGGCAGGGCAGATTTTACAACGGTAAGTACACTATATTATTATTTCGTTGTTAACCCTTACCACGCCAACGTCTGATATATCAGACATTTAACTTTCGTGCCCTCGCCGCCAACGTCTTATATATCAGACATAAATATCTAACCAATTTAACTCTATTTTTTCTTATCGTTATAGTACGTGACGACATATGCATACAATTTTCAGACTGTTTATACTTTAGTTAATCAAAAATATCAATTTCATAAAGTATTATAATGTTATTTTAATGATAAATTATTAAAAACAAAACCGTGTTGAATCGACTCATACTATTTTTTTTTTACTTGGACCCTCTGCGCCAACGTCTGATATATCAGACATTGGCTTTCCATTAGTGATGTTCCATTTCAATGTTCCTACCAAAACCAGAAATCTGGTACCTCAAAATAGAAACATTCAAAAATGTTAAAATTATACAGGTTTTTGTTTTGGGCATATTTTTTGTGTGTTACGAAATCTTGCCAAGTTTTACATTGGTTAAACTTGGTAAGATTTCGTAACACACAAAAAATATGCCCAAAACAAAAACCTGTATAATCCACTCGATAATAATGCAATCGAAAATAAAGCGTTTACATTGATAAACGCTTTATTTTCGATTCATGTTTTGCATCAAAATTTGATTTGGTGGATTTGATTGATACTGGGTTTCATGATCAAATCCAGTAAATTGCATAGTATGTCACAACACTATAGCGACACGATCATGCATGAGTCTCGTACGCCAACGTCTGATATATCAGACACGGAAGTGACGTCAGAGGCGATAGATGTTTCTAGAACTACTTATTTAGTGTTGTACAATGAGGGTTGGAGATATCGATAAATTATGGAAGTACCCTGCAAAATTATGTTATTTATTGTGTTATGCATTGCGTTGCTGTGTAGATTTATTACGTTAATAAATTAATGTTTATTGAAATATGACCACTGCAGAGGAGTTGATTAGGATTTTAGAAGGAACTGATGATGTTGAATTTGAAGTGTTCTTACATAATCAACAGGTAAGTTATAAAAAAATATAATATGTACTATAAAGCGTCCCAATCTAATGGTGCAACCATGGTTTGACACAATAAAGTGTTTGTAATTTTCTTTTTTTTAGAGGATTATTGGAATACGTAGATGTATTTACATTAGAAAAACTTACCGGTCATTATTGATATTTTTATTTCATGTAACTAAAATCATAACTACTATTATAAAGGCCAAAGTTTATATGTATGGATGTTTGTTACTCTTTCACGTAAAAACTACGGATGGAGTCGCGGGCGGCCGCTAGTAATAAAATAAAACCCAAGAAACTTAAAAAATAACTATAAATATTTTTTTCAAATGATTTATTTGTTACAAATTAATAATATCGATACTCAACATTGTCAGCACTAGTTAATCAACCAGTTATATTGCGGTGGCGTGTGGTGAACGTTTTTGACGAAAACTCGTGGCGTGGAAAGGGTTAATCCTCAGTATCTGTAGGTTAATATTTGCTGATATATTTATAAATCGAAAACAAAAAAAATTGGTTGCTTGCGAAACGCCTGTTTCTGATCTGGTTTTCATACCGCCCTAACCCTACCAAAATAATATCTAAGGACAATAAAACTCCTTTATCATACCTAGGTACTTGAATTTGTCCCGCCATTCATAAGCAGTAAATACGCCTGCGTTTTATTGCTGACTCTTGCAAGAAATAAGAAGCCATATTTATTAGAGAGGGGCTTTGAAAGTAGCGCCTCTGGGGAAAATCTCGTCATTCGCTTTATATTAAAATAAGAAACTTTGTTGTTTTAGTGTAAACAAACGTTACTGTTATGTCCTTTGTAATTTACTGTGTTGCTTTCGGAATCCTGTCACACACTTTATACCTACCTACCTAAAAAAATATTCTATGAAACTAGAGTATAATAATAACTCTAGTTTCAATATTCTTTGAAACTAGAGTTATTTGCCAAACAAAGTACCTAAATCGAAATTTTATATCTTATTGGTTTTATCTTGAATGGTAATATTGTAAGTATTTACGTCAAATAGTAGGTAACATACTTGAATTTCATCCTTGTATTCTGAATTTCTTACTCATACATAAAAACAGAGTGAGAATACCTTTATGTATTAACGTAAAAAAACATCTCACGAAAGAAACTCACGTAACAAAATTTATAGTATACCTACAGTGGTGCGATCGACTTGCATGCAAAATTAGTTTATGTCAAAAGAATAAGTATTTATCGTTTCCTTCTCACGAGCGCAGCGAAATGGTTCCATTGCGGATGCAAATAGATTATTTTGCTCATTTCCAAGGAGAAATTTATTGGGAAAGCGTCACGTAGTTCGATAGCTTGGGTCTTACAAATTCGAATATCTGGGGAACAATTTTATACAAATTGGCGAAATTGGCAAATATTTTCAAATATCCCCCCTTCCCTTCATATTTTCGGGATCTAAAGAACCCTATGTTCACCGGGGATAGTGTAGCTAGCCAACAGTGAAAGAATTATTCAAATTAGTCCAGAAGTCTTTGAGTTTATTCGTTACATACAAAAATACAAATCTTTCCCCTTTATTATATGAGCTAGAATGCTGGAATCGTCCGTCGTCTGGTTGTGCATCTTTTCTAAAGTAAAAATATAAAGAATTAAGTGGGTAGGTACATGTCTAATTTTTATAAATTACGCAAACTGCTCAAATATTTTGCTTGAAAAGCTTCAGATAATACGAAGGAAAAATAATATTATAATTTAACGAAACAATGTTTGTCCACTTGTCTCCTCCAGTGTCTCCACTAGTAGACACAACTCCATTATTTTTTGTGACCTTAACCCTATTTTTGAAGTTAATATGATCGGACTAATATTATACTTGTACCCTACCTATAATCTATATACATACATATGTACATAGTATAATGCTTACTTACTTTCAAGTGCGTTACATTCAAATTAATGCGCTCAGATTGAATCGATCAATCATTCGTTTCAATTTTATTACGAGTAGGTATCTTATCATCTTAAGCCGGCCGTATTTACGTAATTCAGTAAACGTTTGTTTTGAAATCCGTCTGAGGAAAATCCGATAGCTAAAATAGAAAAAGCCCACAGTTTAGCGATGAAAGCTGTCGTGAAAAAAAAAGATTTCTCATTAAGGCGGGTAACATTCCCTAGGCAATCCACTGAGCCATTAAATGAACCAAAGGTACGCTAAGAAATACCTAGATTTAGTTAATCGCAGATTAAGATAGATTTAGATTAGCTATTCTTTTCCATTAAAACTAATTGATAACATTACTGTTGAATACGCTTTGTCTCAAGATTTAATGTGTCTAAATCGCCTGATTGCTAAAAAATATGCATGGTCAAAGTTTGCGACGCGAAGCCTTTTCAGTTCGTTAAATATTGAATTTATAAGATCTAACTAACTAACTAACTTTAATTTGACACTATTTTACTACAGGACTATTTTACTTACAGGACTGATCAAATAGGACCTACCTATAGTTACTAAAGTGATTTTTATTAAAACACATTTAAATATTAAACAATAAAATTATTTATTTAAACCAAAATGAAAATATCTCAAAACGATCGCTAACGTAAACTGGTCTACAAGAACTGGTGGCTCCCGCACCGACAGCATCTGGAGCACTCGTAGTCCGAGCGGAAGGAGTCCGCAGACCGCGACCTGCGTCTGTCTCTGTCTCGAATCCAGACTGTCTGCAGAGAATTCTTCGACATCTTCCTCTTTTTCACACTCCTCACTATTCTCATGGTGGGCCTTGGCGTCCTTTTCATATTACGGCGATTTCTGATTCGCGGCTGAAATATAATCCCTCTAGGTATAATTATTCCTCCAGCGATAATCTTCATCATCTGCTTTGCTTTCTCTTTGGATTTCCTTGGTAGAATTGGTCGCAATATATCCCTTCGAGGTTCCCTTGCCTTTCTTCGGACGACCACTTTGCTAGTACTAGGGATTGCATCTTTAGACTTGAACGTCTTTTCCGTTGCACCATCGCCTTTGTTCATCGGACTTGTCAGTTCAACACCAGACTTGGAATTGTTATTACCTATTTGGAGTTTGACTTGCATATCTTCGTGGACCTCTTCTGCAGACATTTCGTCAAAGGGTAGAGGAGAATTAGCACCCTCAGTTATACGAACATCAGTGTCTTTACCATCGTTTGATACTTCCTCGTTTTCCTTATTTACGCTGCCTGCTTCCATTTCTTCATCTGATGTCGCAACGTCCATACTTTCCATATTTTGACCGTTTGTAGAGATTACAAAAATAAAATGCTAGAAAAGTTATATTATTCCAAAAACACGCAGATCGATGTAAATCTTCTAAAGAATATGTCAGTTTGACTGTTTATGAACTTGTTTTTAATTTTGAACATAGTTTTTGAACTACAATATACCACATAGGATTTATTCTTTTGTGGCTGTGTTGGATCTGATAGTTATATCACAGATAAGTTGAGTAATAAAATTATCCATGGGGCTTTCGCTGGGTAGAATTATTAAATTTAAATAACAATAAAATGGCATTTTTATAAGGTCTGGCGAAAATAAAAGACAACCATATTAAAAAATTAATTACTTTATTGTAATACATTTATCTTAAAAATACTTAATTACTTATCCTTAAAACTATGTCACTTACAAAAAGCCATTGCAGGTACTAACGTTAGTTTGTTATAATTTAATCGTCAAAAATTATGACAATGGCTATTCTAATATTTTTGTAAATCCCAATTGATGTAATTAACTTTGTTTTTAAATTTATCATTATTGTGTTTGGTTGTACTTGAACTTTACTGCTCATCTCAATGCATTGTGACACAAATACTCTTCTTGAAATGCCGAAAGTTAATTAGTTACAATTCCTAATAAGCCCTAGAAGTACTCGTGGTCCACTTCTAGTTTCTTATCTTTCAAAATTCGTTGCGATAACTCTGGCGCTATGTTCAATGGGATTTTGTCTGAAAAGAAATGCACAAAATTATTGAAAACACTATTCAGCCTCGATAATCAAAGTTACCATTTAAAAGTAAACCCAGTAAAAACTTTTTCTTCTTTTAAATATTGTGAAATAGAGATATATTATCTATATCTATACTTATAATAAATCTGTAGAGAGGTCAATTCTGTACATTAAATATTTTTCCAAAATAACTATCAGGGGGTGTTTAGTGATCGATAATGATACCAAAAATGCAATCAGTAAAATTTTTGTCTGTCTGTCTGTCTGTCTGTCTGTCTGTCTGTCTGTCTGTCTGTCTGTCTGTATGTTCCTTATAGAAACAAAAACTACTGGACGGATTTTGACGAAACTTGGTACCATTATTATGCATACTCCTGGGCATATTATAGGATACTTTTCATCACGCTACAATCAACAGGAGAAGCGTAGTGAAGGGAAATGTGGGGAAAACGGGAGAATTTACTCCATTTCTTAAGCTTCAGTCGCGTGTGCAGCCTTAATGGTTAAAGTCACATAGAAATCATGTATGACGGAAATATTCTACATAAAATTGCCTAAAAAATATCCCCCAACAGCATATGTCTATCTTTTGTGGTTGACTCACAATAACACGTGCAACTCAAGATCCAAATTAGTTTGAACGCGCTAAGCTCAGGAACTACTGGTTCGAATAGATAAAACATTTTGTGTTGGATAGTCCACTTACCACTTACCATTTGTCGAGGTAGGCTTTAAGCTATTGTATATTCCTTTATTTTATCATTGTAAATTGTGCTAGCGAACTATTTAGTTCTAAAATGTGCCGATAGATGGCGCACCTCGCTAGAGGCGCGGCCGCGGATCTGATCGCGGTGAACAGATGATTTCTCAAATGTATAAGGTCTCCAGATTATTGGTAATATTGATAAGATATTCGCTGCGAAATTTTAGTGTTGTGTGAGCCTTCCGCTCCCACAATTGTCCGGTTAAGCTGTTAAGGTAGCCAGCCAGAGCATTCTGCAACCACTAGCGACGTCCGACCGAAAAAAAAAAAATATTGATAAGCGTTTTCCGTCACTTAATTTGACTATTGATTCTATCTTGAGTTTATAGTCCCCTAAAAGTGTGCAAGTTGACTGCCTGCATTTAAACCGTTATTTTATTCAGCTATTTTTAGTAAGACTGTGTGCGGAAATCGTAACCCACGCGGACGAAGTCGCTGGCGGCCGCTAGTGTATCATAAAATACACCCAGGACCAGAAAGACTTAGAAAAATCGCTTATCATTCATAGTCCAGTAATTTTAGCAATTTTGATCCACGATCTGCGGAATAATTCCTAGTGAGCTGAATTTTTGTATACACCTTGATTATGATATTGTAATGATGATGTGAAAAATCGACATTGATATCGTGCCGGCTAAAAAAGTTATAGGGGTCCAAACGTCACGAAAATCAGTTTTTCGCAAATATCTCGCGTTCTATTGCTCAGAGGTCAATAATGGTTTCATAAAAGTTGTTCGTCGTAAAATTGTCTACAAAAAAGGTCTCTTGCAATTTTCTGTAGAATTAACCGTTTTTGAAATAGAGACTAGAATGCACTCACATATGGTATTGTTTACCGTACGCCGCATACCAAGGCATAAACCCTAATGTTTGTTTTTTTCCCTTTTTGTTTGTATGTTTTTTGTTAGTATGATGTTCTACATATAGAAATATAAAGGACTTGTTATACTAGTACAGAAAGGAAAATAGGAATATCAACTATAAAAAACTAAGTGGCAATTTTTTTTGTCACTTTATAACTCAAAAGCGGGCTCACTGATCCAAACCAAATTTTCAGGGTTTGTACAGACTATTTAGTAGATGGTTTATGTGAAGTTTGAGCAAAATCGGTCGTTCTTTTTACACGCAGCGAAGCACGTACCGGGCCGCTAGTAATGATATATATATGCAATGTGAATTTTAGCAATTTTGATCCACAATCTGCGGAAAAAATCCTAGTGGGCTGAATTTTTGTATACGCCTTTATTATGATATTGTGATGAAGATGTATAAAATCGACATTGATATCGTGCCGGCTAAAAAAGTTATAGGGGTCCAAACGTCACTGGACATAGCATATCTATATCATTACTAGCGGCCCGGTACGTGCTTCGCTACGTATAAAAAGAACGACCGATTTTGTTCAAACTTCACATAAACCATCTACTAAATAGTCTGTACAAACCCTGAAAATTTGGTTTGGATCGATGAGCCCGTTCTTGAGTTATAAAGTGACAAAAAAAATTGCCACTTAGTTTTTTATAGTTGATATTCCTATTTTCCTGACTGTACTAGTATTACAAGTCCTTTATATTTCTATATGTAGAACATCATACTAACAAAAAACACACAAACGAAAAAGGGAAAAATCAAACAATAGGGTTTATGCCTTGGTATGCGCCGTACGGTATACAATACCATATGTGAGTGCGTACTAGTCTTTATTTCAATAACGGTTAATTGTACAGAAAAATGCAAGAGACCTTTTTTGTAGACAATTTTACGACGAACAACTTTTATGAAATCATTATTGACCTCTGAGCAATAGATCGCGAGATATTTGCGAAAAACTGATTTTCGTGACGTTTGGACCCCTATAACTTTTTTAGCCGGCACGATATCAATGTCGATTTTTCACATTATCATTACAATATCATAACAAAGGTGTATACAAAAATTCAGCTCACTAGGAATTATTCCGCAGATAAAATCTAAAATTCCTGGACTATCATTGAACTCTAGGTCGGGCCAAATATAGTTGTAATAGGGTTTTTCCAAAATCAAAATTATAATCAAAAAGTTCTTCATTTACGTAGGAATCAAAAGATGCACTTTTAAATCGTCAAAAATATTAAATCACGCGAGGAATCTACCATTGACTTCGGAAAGCCGTCAACTATTGAGTCCCATACACCACGTTATTTCTACCTCGTAACGTGACAATTCAGTCTATTCCCATCTTTACATTGAAGTTTTATTGTTAATTGTTGGTTTAAAAATCATCGAACTCACCATTGCACCTATAATTGAGGTTGGACCATATGATCCTCTCCTGCGAAAAGCAGAAGACTCCAAGGCTGCCTCCCTTGAGCGTGTTGTCGTAGACATTCCCGGAGTCGGCGACTAAGCGATCATGCTCAAAGATCTTGAGTCGGATGAGGCCGATCTTGGGCCGGTGGAGGAGCTGCCAGCGGTACGCTGTGTTCTCGCGCCAGCCTACGTTGCGCGGGTCCTTCCATAGGAGGGTCACCTAGAAAATTGTTTTGTTTTCTTGAGTATGGGAACCGGATTACACTTGCATTATTATTCATGTCTCCGTAACCTTTAACGGGCGAACCAGATCAATGAGGGTGTTTCTGAATTATAATTATTATTTTCGCTAGATGACGTAGCCTAAATAGGGGGTGTTATGCTGTCATTAGTCTATTTGACGGTGTTGTTATGTCTCCTACAGAATTATACCAACTACACACAGTTCAACATAGGGTCCAACACCCTATGTTTGTGTGACACCATCTAGCAGAAATATAATTTAGAACACCTTCATTCGATCAAAGCCTAGCTGTGCTAGTTTCCTTATGCTGTCACCGCCCGCCGACCTAATGCACCATGTAAAAATTCGATTTATTCCTTTTGATAAGCTTTTGTTAATAGTCATGATCACCCGATCTATTGAAGTGCTATTAGGTAAAACAAGATATGAAAAGAATTTCAATGTAAATCAAATTGCAAAATAAACTACTTTGACTTTGTTGTTTCCATACCTGATCAGGCGTAGACTCAGTGTTCCACAGCGCGTTCCTAAGCGTCTTCCCTGGCCCGGTCTTGGAGTTGACCAGCTTGAGTTGCAGGCCGGGCTCGGCGACGGCGCGAAACGGCGTCGTCAGCCAGTACGTCTGCGGCACCTTCTTCCACATCACAACGTAAAACCGCTTGTTGTTCTGGTACCTGGGGGTGGATTAGTTGAATGGAGTTATTTTCTGCGAGTAACTTCTCCATTTATGAGGAAGCTATAAAGAATATATAAGAAAGGGGCACCTGATCAATGATCGCACCAATCCAGAGAAAATGTGTTTTTCTTGTGTCTTGTAGGCGTAGAACAATCGGATAAGGTCGGAGTTGAGCGCCTGCCCGATCTCCGCGTCCTTGTTGTACAAGTTACAATTGTCGTAGAGGCTTTACTGCTTTAGATGGTGCTGGAGCCTACGTCCTATCTGCTAGTAAGTGTCGTCAATGCTGCTTGTAACACCATTTCCTCGAAAACTGAGCTGCGGAGACCTTCTAGCTTAATTTAAGCTGTAGCCGAATTTCAGCTATAGCCGAATTCCGGCCGAATTTAAGATGAACTCACCCGAAGATGTAGTCATCATCTACTGGGCTGTCGACGAAGAGCGTCCCGTTGAAGTCGACTTCTCCGAACAGCTCGTAGCCGACCGCGAGCCCGGGGTCGGAGTTGAGCGTCTGCCCGATCTCCGCGCCCTCGTCCTTGATGTACCAGTCAAAGTGTCGCAGACGCTTTACTGCTAAGGTGGTGCTGAAGTCTAAGTCCTATCTGCTAGTAAGCGGTCGCCAATGCCGCTTGTGCCTTTTTCTCGAAAACTTAGCTGCAGAGACCTGCTAGCCTATTTTCGGCTATAGCCTAATTTCGGCTATAGGCCAATTTCAGCTATAGCCTTATTTCAGCTATTGCTGAATATCAGCAATAGCCCAACTTCAGGTGAACTCACCCGAATATGAACCCGATGTAGTCATCGTCGACTGGACTGTCTACGAAGAGCGTCCCGTTGAAGTCGACGCCGCCGAACAGCTCGTAGCCGACCGCGAGCCCGGGGTCGGAGTTGAGCGTCTGCCCGATCTCCGCGCCCTCGTCCTTGATGTACCAGTTGGGGTCGCGTTGGGACTCGCCTTCGGGGTCCAGCCGGACTGTCTTGTATCGTCTGTGAGTAGAAACTTGTATTATAATTTGGAGGAATAGGAAACGTGTGAACAATTGTGGATGTTGAAAATGGATTTAAGGATAAATATTGGGCAGTGCTTTCAATCTATACTTATAATAAATCTGTAGAGAGGTCAATTCTGTACATTAAATATTTTTCCAAAATAACTATCAGGGGGTGTTTAGTGATCGATACTGATACCAAAAATGCAATCAGTAAAATTTTTGTCTGTCTGTCTGTCTGTCTGTCTGTCTGTCTGTCTGTCTGTCTGTCTGTCTGTCTGTATGTTCCTTATAGAAACAAAAACTACTGGACGGATTTTGACGAAACTTGGTACCATTATTCTTCATACTCCTGGGCATACGAGGGCTGCCTTTTAAGTTTTGTCGTTTGAAGAAAAAAACAAAACTACAACATTTTTGTCGTTGTTATTATTTTAAAGAGTATTTATTACGTAGATTAATGCAGTTTTCCATTTGCTCGAATTAGTTTTTTAAGTATTAATTTCACTCCAATGTAAGGGTGTTTAATTAGGCTAAATTGAAGCATCAACTGCTTCTTCACAGGTCTAGAATCTTTGACCACAAAGTTTTTTTTAAATTCTAGGTATTGTAAAGGATTCTTTAGGGTTTAGGTAAGGTCTGTACCAGGTTTGGTCAATTTATTTGATGTTTTTATTCTTCAAATGCTGAATCGTATGTCGAACGCTGTGTGAGCTCGCATTGCAATAGTGTTAGCTGACGCGTCGCTCAGGGTGAGATTTCCTAAGTTCGGAGATGACTTCTGGTGAACAAACTGTTGTATACTATTCTTCATTAACCGTTCCACGAACACCGAGCTCGATCGTCGCAACATGGCGAGTTTTTTGCGACGATCGCGGCCACCGTCTCCTTTGAAATGCTTCGAGAGCGAACAACTTCGGTCAGCTTCGCCTTGTTTTGAAAGATACATATTCTTGAATATTGTTTGGAATCAGGATTGTAAGCATAGACCCATGATTCTTCATCACTGATGATATCGTAGACGAGATTTGACTCTCCCCAATCTAACCTTGGAAGAATTTTCTTACTCCATTTGCCGCGACCCACCTTTTGATCGTGGGAAAGCAAATGGGATATCAAACGGGAAACTAGCATTCTCACACCAAACTCTTAATGAAAAATCTTACAAATGGTTTCCCTGAGATGCCTAATAAAGCCTCTTTCTCTCGATATGTTACATGACGATCTTTGAGAATTAGTTGTCTCCCTGCAACGATGTTAACTTCAGTGAAGGCAAATTTTAGACGTTCTTCACGAGATTAGTCACTGAGACTGGAGTTTCTACGCTGGAATTCTAAATAACAGTTTTTGATAGTCTGCAGACATGGAGCTTCCTTGTGGTATACAGATCATAGTACTTCGAAACACTAAAGTCGTGTCAGGTCACTTCGAAAGTTGTAGAAAATTATTGCACATGTATTTTCCATAGTAAGAACCATTCTTGTACGCGACCTGCTAGGTTTAGAACGATGCTGCGACTAAAAAAAAGCATTTATCCTTACATTTTTAATTGTTTTCACGATTTTAAATAAAGCAATTTTAAATATTCAACAGTTCGAAATTCAAAATTGGCGGGAAATATTTAAACGACAGAACTTAAAAGGCAGCCTTTGTATTATAGGGTACTTTTCATTACGCTACAATCAACAGGAGTAGCGCAGTGAAGGGAAATGTGGGGAAAACGGGAGAATTTACGCCAGTTCTTAAGCTTCAGTCGCGTGTGCAGCCTTAATGGTTAAAGTCACATAGAAATCATGTATGACGGAAATATTTTTCATAAAATTGCCTAAAAAATATCCCCAAACAGCATATGTCTATCTTTTATGGTTGACTCACAATAACACGTGCAACTCAAGATCCAAATTGGTTCGAACGCGCTAAGCTCAGGAACTACTGGTTCGAATTGACAAAATATTTTGTGTTGGATAGTCCACTTACCACTTACCATTTGTCGAGGTAGGCTTTAAGCTATTGTATATTCCTTTATTTTATCATTGTAAATTGACAACATTTAAATTTTTTCATGTGCTTTTTTTATTTTCTATTCTGAAAGATTTTCAAAAACTAAAACTTACGTATTTTTTCTTTTTCGTTTATTTTCTTTCCTTTTTGCAAAATAAATTATTTAAAAACGACTTATTCTAAAAGAGCGTAAGTCAATGTCATGGGATGAACGAACATTTTATCTTTGCTATTTTAAAAAATAAACTTGAATGGCGGAAGTTCATACAAATGTTGCCGTGAGACTCTAGGGTAAATTCATGAAAAATTTTGTCCAAGTACCTAAAGTGCCACTTAAGTACCCAGTTCGTACTTTAATCTAACGTAAATAATGTTTTAGTAAGATTTCATAAAGCTATAAAATTAAATCGGGTACATCAACTGAGTTATAATTTTTTCGCAATGATTAAAATCATGGGTTTTCCCCGATTGGCCAGGAGTTTTGCCAATCCGGCAACACTCTACGATAAATGTACACACACATGCACAGTTTTCTGTCAGTTTGACACGAAACAGTGTCAAACTTACGTTTCTTTTTTTTAATTCACGATGGCCAAAGCGAGGCCAAGATTGAATGTGTGTGGATCCGACGAGCATTGAATTTGAAAACTTTTCAAAATATCTTTTTAGTTACTGAATGAAAAAAATTAAAAACATTTTTTCTGTGTCAATTTAGCGAAAATCTCGAAATGGTTTTTGAATTATAGTACCTTATAAAAAATTAAATGTTGTCAATTGTGCTAGCGAATTATTTAGTTCTAAAATGTGCCGATAGATGGCGCACCTCGCTAGAGGCGCGGCCGCGGATCTGAATCGCGGTGAACAGATGCTTTCTCAAATGTATAAGGTCTCCAGATTTTTGATAATAATGAAAAGCGTTTTCCGTCACTTAAAATTTTACTACTAATTCTATCCTGAGTTATTAGTCCCATATAAATGTTCAAGTTGACTGCATGCATATATAGGACGTTGTTTTATTCAGCTATTTTTAGTAAGACTGTGTGCGGAAATCGTAACCCACGCGGACGGAGTCGCTGGCGGCCGCTAGTTATAAATAAAGTGAAACAGTACCTACAGAAATATTGGGTATTTAGCACAATGTTATTTTATGGTTTCAATATGCTATGATGAATATTATATCCTTTCTTACAAAAAATAATTTGTTTTCTAAATGCGTTATTACATTTTTCATTGAAAGTTTTTTTCAACTTTGACTTGGCTCTAACAATTATTTCATAATCTATAGTAGTAACAATATCCTCAACCACTAAAATAAGATTTGAACAAGAGTACGCACCTGAAGTCGGTGCGGAAAATGTGGGAGTTGTTCGGGCAGTTGTCGAGCGAGTTTTTGATTTTGTCGCCGTCGTTGTCGTCTTCGCACGCGTCGCCCGCCCCGTCACCTACAATCATACAATTTGTATTAAATTCTATTCTGCCTTTAAGACACCACACCCTCCCCAACTGAGATCTTTTTTTTTATGTCAGAGGCGGCAAACGAGCTGGCGGGTCGCCTGATGGTAAGCAATCACCGCCGCCCATGGACATCCGCGACACCAGAGGTATCGTTGATGTGTTGCCGGCCTTAACCTCATACCCACCCCAAATGAGATCTGGCGACCTTACTCACCAGCAGAAACATAGCACAACAGTTTAGAAGTGCTACTTCACTGTGGTCTTCTGTATGGTGGAGGTACTTCAACAGACGAGCGGCTCATTCAAGTTCCACTAAGCTCTACCTCTCTTAAAGTTGTCCTCCGTCGAAACCGTCTCGTACTCTGTCACTAGTGCAGGAGTGTAGTGTAGTGTATTAGTGTAGTGGTATAGTGTAGTAGTGTAGGTAGTAGTATAGTGTAGTGTAGTAGTGAAATGAGGTAGTGTAATGCAGGAGTGTAGTGTAGTGTATTAGTGTAGTGGTAAAGTGTAGGAGTGTAGTGAGGTAGTATAGTGTAGTAGTGTGGTGTAGTGTAGTATTATAGTGAGGTAGTGTAGTATAGTAGTGTCATAGTGTCACTAGTGTATCCCTACATGTTACGTACCGTTAGAGTCTATCTGGTCGCGGTTGGGCACGAGCGGGCAGTTGTCCTCGAGGTCGGGCACGCCGTCGTTGTCGTCGTCGTCGTCGCACGCGTCGCCCTTGCCGTCCTCGTCCGTGTCCAGCTGGTCGTTGGATATGTACGGGCAGTTGTCCAGACCGTCTTGGACGCCGTCACTAGTGTAGTAGTGTAGTGTAGTATTGTAGTGTAGTGTAGTAGTGTAGTGTTGTAGTGCAGTGTAGTAGTGTAGTGTAGTAGTGTAGTGTAGTAGTGTAGTGTAGTAGTGTAGTGTAGTAGTGTAGTGTAGTAGTGTAGTGTAGTAGTGTAGTGTAGTAGTGTAGTGTAGTAGTGTAGTGTAGTAGTGTGGTGTAGTAGTGTAGTGTAGTGTAGTAGTGTAGTGTAGGAGTGTAGTACAATAGTGTCATAGTGTCACTAGTGTCTCGCTATCATGTCACACACGTACCGTTGGAGTCGATCTGGTCGCGGTTGGGCACGAGCGGGCAGTTGTCCTCGAGGTCGGGCACGCCGTCGTTGTCGTCGTCGTCGTCGCACGCGTCGCCCTTGCCGTCCTCGTCCGTGTCCAGCTGGTCGTTGGATATGTACGGACAGTTGTCTAGACCGTCTTGGACGCCGTCACTGGTGATTAAAAGTACAATAAGGATTAAATTATTTGTATTTTGAAGGTTATCAGTAGAACAATGAACGATAAAGCAGGAGAGGTCCACACGATGTCTTGGCCCAAACTCAAAATGTAATGAAATTAAAAATATTTAAACGGTGCAATCTATATTAGACCTAAACACCAAATAACTATGATTAAACACAAAGAATCATCTTCAGAAGAACCGTCGCGACCGCGACCGGTTCAGCAAACGCGTCACTTCCACTGCTCAGCGTGAAACTTAACTTTACTTAACTTAGCCCTTCTCTGAGAGAGGCTTGTGTCCAGTAGTGGACACCAGTCCAGTGGATTCCATACCAGTAGAGTCCAGTCCAGTAAACTCCAATCCAGTAGAGTCCAGTCCAGTTGAGTCAAGTCCAGTGCACTCCAATCCAGTGGAGTCCAGTACAGTGAACTCCAATCCAGTGGACTCCAATCCAGTGGACCCCAATACTCACTGGTCGCGGTCGACGTCGCTGTCGCAGGCGTCGCCGACCTCGTCGCGGTCGGCGTCGTCTTGCTGCGGGTTGCGCACGCGCGGGCAGTTGTCGCACGCGTCGCCCACGCCGTCGCCGTCCGTGTCCTCCTGCCGCGGGTTGTACTCCCGGGGACAGTTGTCCGCCTCGTTGGGAATATCTGGATGAACGAACATAATAATGTATGTAAAGTGTCATCATTGGTCAACAAAATATATGCTATGTAAATAATTACTACAAATTATTTGAAAGGTCTTGGTCATAATTATTTTTTCAGTCGAGTGTGATGGTTAGGACAAAAGATTAAAAGAAGTGAATTCATAGGACTTGTAACATTTAAAAAAATACTAAATTTTTAGTTAATAATACGCACCCATAAGAAGAAGACCCATGTATGCAGGCCCGTCTTTCCCACTGGACACAATGGGCATGTGCCCAGAGCCCCACAATCGTTTGGGGGCTCCAGGCCGACCCTACACGATCACCAAACCAGAAGCTTAAAGGCCCATGTGCCCAGAGCCTCTTATAGGTAAAAGACATAGATACCTACCTACTCTAATTTAGATGTGAACGAGCTGCTATTACTTTTATTCCGCTAGACTCACTGTCGTTATCCATGTCCGGGTCGCAGGCGTCGCCCAAACCGTCGTGGTCGGTATCAAATTGGTCCGGGTTGTACCGGCGCGGGCAGTTGTCGCACGCGTCGCCGCGCTTGTCGCTTTGGTCCTCGTCCCTGTCCGCTTG
Source organism: Nomophila noctuella (assembly GCA_958496325.1). Lineage (NCBI taxonomy): Eukaryota > Metazoa > Arthropoda > Insecta > Lepidoptera > Crambidae > Nomophila > Nomophila noctuella. The sequence goes on from OY292498.1 coordinate 3,109,554, forward strand.
GTCCGCGTTGCCGGTCAGCGGGCAGTTGTCCTGGCAGTGATAAAGTTTGAAATAACAACATTTTTATGAGATACAAAATCAGTTGATAGGCAAGCTTTGATGTACTTACTTAATACCTAGGAGAATTCGCACAGAAGATTAGTGTACGTCTTTGTTAGGACTCACCGCTTGGCTGCCCTCACCCATCGCCGTCCGGATTCGAGCAAACTAACTCGTGGTCGGAGAAGCCATCCAGCTCACTGTAACTTTACTATCAACGTTATGACTCACCGTTTGGCTAGGTACCCCGTCGCCATCAGCGTCAATGTCGTAGGAGTTGCCCATGCCGTCACCATTAATTAATACCTATCATCTTTTCCGGAGTTGGGCACGTGCGGAAAGTTGTCCTCCTGGCACTGCCGCTCGGAGCAGACTAGTTCATGTTTAGAGAAGCTCGCTGTCCAGCTCACTGTAACTCTACTATCAAGATTATCACTCACCGCTTGGTTAGGAACCCCGTCGCCGTCAGCATCAGTGTCGCAGGAGTCGCCAATGCCGTCACCATCGGTGTCTTCTTGTCCGGAGTTGGGCACATGGGGACAGTTGTCTTTCTGGCACTGCCGTCGGGAGCAAGTCTTTTCGTGGTTAGAGAAGCTGTCCAGCTTACTGTAAGTCTACTATCAAGATTTTGACTCACCGCTTGGTTAGGAACTCCGTCGCCGTCTGCATCAGGGTCGCAGGAGTCGCCAATACCGTCACCATCAGTGTCTTCTTGTCCCGAGTTGGGCACATGGGGACAGTTGTCCTTCTGGCACTGCCGTTCGGAGCAAGCTAACTCGTGGTCGGGGAAGCCGTCCAGCTCGCTGTCACGACCGCATACGGTACCGTTGCCGGCGTAGCCCATCTAGAAAGGTTTTTATATCAAAATGTAACACTAGATTGCCATTCATATAACTTTTTTTGAGCATTTTATTATGAGCATATAAAAAAGAAAAAGTAAGTTATGAAAATCTACTAAATTCGTTTTCATGAGGGGAAGCAGCCAATCGTTTGTTTAGTGAGTGACTAGAAACTGAGTAATAAAATCTAAGAATCAACTTGCATGCTCATAAAGTAGACTTCGTGATGACCTATGTATTTCTTGTATGATACCCACATTTGTGCAAATAAATGATTTGATTTTATTTGATGAGATTTGACGGCTCGGTGCTTGGACCACCATCATCATCATCATTTATATCCGCATACATTTTATTCATTCTGTGCTACCCGCGCGACAACCGCTTAACACGCATCGCATACTCACCGCGCAGACGCACTTGTGCCCGGGCCCGCAGACGGCGTTGAACCGGCGGCAGTGCGCGGGGTCGCAGGCGCGCGTCAGCGAGTCCGCGCCGCCCTCGAAGCACGGCCGCGTCGTGTTCACGTAGAAGTTGCCGCCGCACGGCACGCAGATGAATGAGCCCTGCAATGCAATAATAATAATTGCCATCATCATGACATCATCATCATTCGCACACCTAGAATAAGACTAGCTCAAAAAAATCACGTTTTCTGGGTGTCATTGGAGATGATGTAGTTTTGAACGCAGAATCTGGCCATGTCAAAATCGCAGTTCTCGTGTTCGATGTGACCTATTTCAGTCCCCTGCTGGACTTATGCCTGCTGTGCAGAAGGGTTGGTGACCACAATATGGTGAAAACTGAACAATATAACAATATATATAGGAAGTCGCTAAAAAATCGCTGGTAGGATGACAAAAGCAAATGACGAGATGAGGGATTCCTTTTCACTTTTAAAAACAACAAAGGAAGATATATTTTATGTTAAGTTATATGGCTCCAGTCTGCCTGATAATAAGCAAAAGAGGAGGCTTTATTGCCATGATAAAGCCTCCTCTTTTGCTTATTATCAGCAAAAGAGGTAGAGGTATCCTATCCGTTGCCATCATCGCTATACCGACCTCCGCAAGATACTTCTTCACGCATCTTTTGAAGGGACCAAGGTTATAGGATGGCGGAAACACTGAAGAATCGCCATACTTCTGGGTTCGCTGGGGCAACGGCGTATAAGGAGGCAAAATAGCACGAGAGTCATCTGATGGTAAGCGACCACCGCTGCCCATGGACACAACAGCTCACTCATCAGCAGATACATAGCACATCAGTGCTACTTCACTGTGATACTAACGGTGGTGTGTGTGTGTGTGTGTAAATGTGAACTCACAATAGTGTTGACGCAGAGCCTCCCACGGGGGCAGTTGTCGAGCCCCTCGACGCACTCGTTGACGTCGCGGCAGGTCTCGCGACGCAGCTCCTGGCCGGCGCCGCGCCAGCCCTGGCTGCCTGCGTACCCGGGAGGACACGGCCCGCACGTAAACCCGCCCTCCTCGTTCTGGCAGGATACCATGTCGTCGCAGGGACGGACGAGGTCGCACTCGTCCATGTCTACGCAACCGTATCCTGGAAGAAGAAGTCGTGAACGCAATTCTGTCTAGTTGTAGAGTAGCTAAATCTAACATACATGCGTAAAGCTCGCGATTAAAGTCCTCCTTCTTCATGAGTCATAATCCATGAGGATTAGTAATGATACTAAGAAGATAATTGTATGAAATAAAACACAAAAAAAGTCTCTTGACATTTTAAATACAGTAGCTCGCCAGCTGGTATAGTTTTTATGGAACGGTTGCAGTTCAAGGAGCAGGCAAACCCTAAAATATGTATGTTCAAGATAAATGTAATTTTAGCTCTACATACAAGGGCACATTGCAAACCAAGAATGACTTCGGAAGTTCACTTAATCTGTTCTGTCGAAATCAACAATATGCCGCTACTACGAGTCATTTCTGTTTCCGTAGTTGCTTGGAGACAGGAACTTGTTTCGATGTATCTCCACTTACCGTTCCACTCGAATCCTTTGGGGCACCCCTCGCACTCGTAGAAGGGGCTGGCGGAGCTCGGTCGGCAAGGTCTTGAATCACATGGCTTGTGAGTGTCGCAGATGTGCCGGCATTGCTTTCCTATACCTGTTAGTAAATCGAATGCGTTTAGTTTTTCCGAACATGTATACAGAATGGAATTTTGAAATGGGTTTAAGGGCCGTAGTCAGCAGTGCATTAACCGTTACAGTTACAAGAAAACGTTGTAAGGCAACCATCCATAACTTTTTATGATATTTTGATTTGAATTCACAAAAAATTGTAAGAAAGACAGAAAAAAATTCTGAAATAAGCAAATTTTTCATTTGGTCCTGTTTTATGTGAGGATCAAAAGACTTTATGGGACCATTTGAGGTTTGAGTACTACAAAAACCGCAAAATACTCTTTCCAAACATTTTGTAGTGTAGTGGTTCCCTTCCCGTTCCCGATGTTGCTTCCAAGTCAAGTTCAAGTCCTTAGTTGCATTGAGACGTGAACATTGATACATCCTCAACTTACCGTTCCACTCGAATCCATTGGGGCATCCCTCACACTCGTAGTAAGGACTGGCAGAGCTCGGCCGGCATGGCCGCGAGTCGCACGGCTTGTGAGTATCGCAGATGTGCCGGCATTGCTTCCCGTTCCCGTAGTAGCCTTGGGGACAGTTGCCGCATTCCGGGCCGGAGGCCGTCTCACGGCATTCTACACCTGAATTTAAAAGCCTTGTTTATCTATGGTATTCACCCCAAACTAAACACATGAAATCGTAATTTTCTTTTTGAAACCTGAGGAAACAATCAACAGGGGTTAAAATTTTAAATAATTAACCAATAATTAACCAATGGAAACGCTATAGTAGTGGGGTATTAGTTACTTACACTCGTAATCAAACTCTGAAAATTGGACTTGTCTCTAATAGTGAATAATGTGTTATGTAAAAGTTTTCTTTATTAATTCATGTTTTTGCAGTATGAATCTCGTCATCCCAGTCAAAAGATGTTTTGCAATTTACCTAGAATTCCTATCTTAATAAAAGCGCGACGAGAGCAGAACGTGCTCAGAAATTCTTATTGTCATGCTAATAAGGTCTTATGATATGATAGTTTATACCGTCATTTTTGCTGTTGGCGACAAAGCGTAACTAGTTTTCTTATTTTCTCATTTGTAGTTTATTAAAAGATAAATCTAACTTACTGTTAGATATAACTTTGAGCATAATTCAATCTTATTCATGGCGTGATCTAGAATGAAATTTCACGTTTGAAAATAATGAGTATTATAATATAATTTTCCTCCGATTTACATTTTCATGCTGTTAAAACATTAAAATGCTGTTTATCTGAACATTTATATTTTAATTATTGGTTTACTGGACGTCATCATTTTCTCGCATCCTTTCTCATATTTTCTATAAACAAAGCTGAATATGAGGATGAAATCTTGTACTAAAGTGCAACAAAATAAAGTTTAACCATACTTTTAATGGGAACCTTTTTTGCATGAATTTATGCTCACCTGGATAGCAAGTCGATGCAGTGCACATCTGCACTCTGCTGCAAGTGTGTCCGTCGCCGGTGAAGCCTTCGGGGCACGATCCACATCGGTATTCACCGTTGGGCAAATCCTCGCATCTCACCCCTAATGGAATACAAATAAGTATCAATAATCTTCATCTACACTAATATTATAAAGAGAAAAGATTTCTATTTTCGTATGTAACGAATACTCAAAAACTACTGGACCGATTTGAATAATTATTTCCCTATTGGCTAGCTACGCAATCCCCGGTAAACATAGGGTGCTTTTTATCCCGGAAATGTGGGGGAAGGGGGGTATATTTGAAGAAAGAAATTTCGCGCGGGTGGAAACAGCAGGCGGAAGACTAGTTGTATAATAAAGCTGATGAGTTAATTTGTATGTTTGTTTGATGGTGCTAATTTCAGGAAGTACTCGTTCGAATTGATTTTTTTTTTGTGTTGGATAATCAATCTTTCGAGGAAGGCTTTAAGCTATATTATAACACAATGTATTCTAAAACCAATACCCTCGCCGACGCAGTCGCGGGCGACCGCTATTGAAGATAATAAAAGTAAATGTCCACTTACGTCCTCCAAAGCAAGGGTTAGCGCTGCAAGCCGAGACCACACACGTCTCCCCGTCACTGCTCGCTCCGCCGGGACATCTCTCGCAGCGGTACCCTCGGTCCGTTTCCACGCAGTATTGTCCTGGTGCAAGAAATAATGCTTAGAGATAACACTTTCATAGGAATAATATTGCCTGGTAGAAGTCAAAAGATAGATAAAATTGCAGGTGGTTATTATAACACCACAACTTCCATCGTCCTTAATTGTGGATTGATGAATATCTGGGTTGTAATGTAAAGTAACGGCCGATTAATTACTGTCCCACTGCAGGGCAATGGCCTTCATCATTTGAAATCAAGTTTTCATTACAAATAAGGGTTTTAGCTTAATCACCACGCTTGCCATTTCGGAAAAACCTACACGCATTTTCCCGACCCCAGAATCAAAACGAGGACCTCGAGGCCACGGCCCGGTACTAACCCACTAGAACATCGAGGCGTTATGGTTGTAACACATAATTAAATTAATTAAATACTATTATAAAGGCGAAAGTTTGTATGTGTGGATGTGTGGATGTATGGATGTATGGATGTATGGATGTATGAATGTTTGTTACTCTTTCACGTAAAAACTACTGAATGGATTTGAATGAAACTTTACCACAATATAGCTTACACATCAGAATAACACATAGGATATTGGAAATCGAAATCCACGCGGACGGAGTCGCGGGCGGCCGCTAGTAATTAAATATAACTAACAAACTATGGCCTTTCCTGCTGCGTAAATAAAAAAGAACTTGTGAGATTTTCAATCTTCTGTTAAATAAAAAGACCTGCGCTTTATTCCTTTATTATTGTGAAAGTATGCTGTTGGAAACAAGAAGAAATGTTGCTCTAAGATAAACCTGAGTGGGTTAGCTATGTGTTTAGATTCACTTCGACAGCATCAGCGGTGCACTCAGTCCTTTGTCTTCGTATCTAGAGACAACTTCGATGCAGTGGGATATTATAAAACCAATTGAAATAAAGAGTCGCACCTTATCATTGATTGATAGAAAAATGGTCCCAACGTACACCAGTTGGGGGGAACGCTAGGAATAAAATAATGGTAGTTTTAATGACGAGATAACCGAGTTACATTCAGAACCTGAGCTTTTTTTCATGTAAGTGGTTGACATATTAACAAGCTGGTCATCTGGTGGTAAGTGATCACCACCGCCCATGGACAGGAACAACCCAAGAAGGGTCACTGATACAGTGTCTGCCTTTGAAATCTCATGTACTCGCTCTCCCACTTGGCTCTGCTGACCTCACCGAAACATAGCACAATACTTATGAAGTGCTGTATCACTACGTTCTTCATAACGGTGGCATTGCTTCCCCACACGATAGGCTCATTAACACTCCTCATTTAGTAACAAGTAAAATCTTCAATGACTTAACTCCCCAGCAAATTAGAACCTTAGTAAATAGTAAATACAGAAATGCTTTGCTACCTCAAATTGACAATCTGAGTATGCTACTTACCCCTAGAGCACGGTTTCCTGTGGCACTTGATGGCTACGCAGTGGCGGCCGTCGCCCTCCATGCCGGCAGGGCACGGGCCGCACGACGGGCCAGACGCAGTATCCCGGCATGTGACGCCTACATCACAGATCTGGCGTTATGCTGATGTTTAGATAACTTTTCACCTATTGTGTAGAGTTATCTAGACCGTAAGGTGCCAAACTATTTACATCCTCTATGCAAAGTGTTTTAGTTAGATCAGAAAGTACTAATTTTACGAAAATGTTGAATTGACATGGCCGTGGGGCGACCCTTACTATGTCGAAGAACTACCAACTAAAACCCATTGTTTCCCTCCAGGTCGCGTTGAGTAGAGTCTGCTTGGAACCGCTTTAAGAGCCTCGAAAATACCCTAAAGCCCCCCTTTCTAGTGATTAAAGTAAAATTAACCCAAAAAAGATATCTTTGGTCGAATATCTAGATTAGCGTCATATTGTAAATAGCCAAATAATTATAATTTATCAATTGCTTACCTAGAATTCCTATTCTGTAAGGGCCGAAAAATACTCCACCATTTTGATAACGTAAAAGTTTTACGATACGTTTCTTTTTCATTTTCACCTAAAAGCTGTTATAGCTTGCGAACTATGAAACTTATAAAATAAATTTCCTGCTTGTGCAAACAATGTTATTTTCACTCCATAATGGTTTCTACGTTTCCAACCATTTTTCACGTATGACATTAACGAATAGCTATTTAACATATAACTATTTACATTTGCCCACAGAGTGACGTCGCCCACACGTACAGAATCAGAAACATGGTTAATATTCATAAGCAAGGCTAATCAAGCAACTCAACTTTAATTACTGGCACAATGTGGGTGCGGAACTCTGCAGGCATTAAGGTAAACGACACGAGACAAAATAAAACCCGAAGTTTTTACGATACATTTAATTAAAACCCACAAAATTATAAAGTTGCTTGATTTACCTTAATCCTAATGTTACTCAAACAAGTCCAATATAATGTTAATTATGACGAACTATAAAGTAATGAAACAGATGAAGAAATTAGAAATGATGATAAAGATATGATGGACATTGAAAGTAAATGCATAATAGTTGATACATTCGGTTAAGTATAGATATAGAAAGTATAAGTACTTATTACATTGACTAAACTAAACGGACGACGTTATTGCACTACGTTAGTTCTTAGACTAGATTAACTGCAAATATTATGAAAATAAAAGTAACTATTTCTTAAATGGTTATAATGCTACCTACCAAAGGGGTATGAGTACCTATTGTATTTTTTTTTTCTCCCTACTACGAGAATATAAGCAGATAATGTCAGAACCTATGAACGCAACTTAAAAGGCAAAAATAATGGCTCATATTTTAATTGCAATATGTTCATTAATCTTGAAATATATGTAGAATTCAATATGTTTACTTTAAGACTAATTTACTCTGTTAAACTACGATAACGTGTAATTAGTGATCATGCCTATTAAAATCCTGCATGTTCTGCGAAAACTAATACATCTCAAAAAAATAATAATTAAAAAAATACTATTTTATATTGAAATGAAATGAAATTGCAGTTCAATTGGTAGTTGGCCCTTCCCAATTTTGGAAGTTGGCAAGCTATTGTCTTTAAGAATCGGTTCTCATATTTTATTACTTTTCGCAGGACGCACGGAATTCATTCATCACTAAAGTACATATCTATGGCAGTATCCGAGCTACTTAAGAGGGTAAGAAGTCTAATGCTGTAATAGTTCAGTAACCCGGGTAGCAGGAGTTGCCGCTGCATCGCTCGACCGGCGGACGCTGGCAGCACTGTTGCAGCTGTCCGCGCAGCGCGTCGATCGTGCCCTTCTGGTCGTTCACCACTTGCAGGAGCTGCTCTATGCGCTTGTTCAGGAACTGTAGTTGGCGGATCACCTCATCTGTTCGATGGGAATTTTAATTTAAATATGTTCATACAACTTCCTGTTGCAGTCAACATTGGTAAAGGTCTCTGGGAGAGAAGGGTCTTGGTGGACTGAGGTAAACTCTCGTTGCAATAGTGGTTAGAAATTGGATAAAAACATTGCTAACTTTTAGGAGAGTTAATTAACAAGCAGATAAATATCTAAGTTGGATAGAAATTATAATGGCTCATTCCACTAATCCGAATAATCAAAACGAGGATTAGTAAGTTTTATTCATCCCCGTTATCGCCAATAGGAGTTTATGGTTGACTTTAATCCCCAATGATCAATAAGTTCACTAATCCGTTGACGGCATTACATAAGTTTAAGATTAGTGGAATGAGACAAAAAAATTCTCCCGAGCTTACTAACCTACTTCAAAACTACCAGTGTGTAGATATAAAAATCCAAATATTACATAACGTCTACTTTAACGAAGAAGCTATCTGGAACGACCATGAAAGTCCAAGAATATGAGCTAAAACTTGATATTGGCTTAAAGTAACTGCTAATGGTCTATAAAGCTCGCATGTCGGTTTTACGAGATTCAAGAATGTCTGCGCTACTTTAACGTTACAAGATTCACGTTTCTATTAAATTCTCAAGTATCCTTCAAAACTCTTCTGCAAGCGGTACAAAGCGAGTATGCGGCAGGAGTATGACCACAAAGTTGCCTAGAGTTCGACTAGCTCATTGCTCCCCGACGCAAACTTAACTCTGTTGAAAGTTTTTATTTTCTTACGGAAGATTTCGCTGGTAAATGTAACACGTAGAATATGTAAAGTTACTGAAGAGATAAGGAAGGTTTACATAAAATAATACGGTTCCTTTTGTACGATGGTAATCTTTATCTAGCTATAAGAAATGCACGAGTATAAATATTGTACCAAAGATTCAGTAATTTTCATCCTTTAAAAGAGTCTGAAATCGGTAAATTTATAAAGCAGACGTAAGCAATTTTTAACCTTTTTGGTCAGGAGCATCGCTGGGCCAAGTATATTGAATTGAAAGATACTGTGTTGTGAAAATATACACTTGCGCCAAATTTTTATTTTTTTTTAATTTGAAGGCTACGTACAATATTTATTGAACCGCCTTCGTATAGGTTTGTATTATTTCGAAGACTTCTTACATATATATGTTACGGGCAACGTAATTAATCGGGAATTATGAATAAGGGCCGGCCTTTATTAATAATTCCCAAGAGTGTTGGGCAAAGTGATTAATTTATCACTTTGACCGGCCCGTATTAATAATTCCCGACGCCTCTTGGTCCATGTAATAAATCAGTGTTTGAGATGGCTTGTATTTATCACTTGGACCGGGCATTATGATAAGAAATGTTTAAGGGTCACAAAAAAAAAATAACCCTAACCTATTTTAGACCACCTAAGAAGCGGAAGATTAATGGATGGATATAGGTTAGGGTTATTTTTTTTTTATGACCTTTTAAAATTCCCCTAGTCACGAACATAACACATGGTAACGACTTTTCATCTTATGTAATATTTTTATCTAAATAAAAGTAGGAAGTTAATTATATCAATTATTGCTTTTTTTAGTGTTTATTTTTAAATGTTCAATTGATGTGTCCTTTAACTTTTCATGTTAATATTGTAAGTTTAATAAGATTTAATTAGCAAAAACACTTCAAATAACCTATTTTATCACTTTGCCCAATATGGGTTGGGAATTATTCATAATGTCCGGGAAAAGTGATTAATTTCGCTATTTTTATCACATTGCCCAATTGAGTAGGGAATTATTAATACAGACCGGGAATTATTAATACGGCCCGGGCTTATCACATGGCCCGTAACATATACATAATGAGTTATGATTTGATAACATGTTTTGATTGTATTTGCATTTATTAAAAAATGTATCGACACAATAAAAATGGTGTCACTGATAAACTCACCGTCACAAGTCTCAACAGCATTTGCCGGAATGTCGCCCCTGGAAGGCATTGGCAAGACCCCGCTATCGATGTAGTTGGTCCTATAGTCATCGCCTTGCATCTCCTCTCGTTTCCTTCGCGCGTCTTTGGCTCTAAATTCTTTAACATCTTCCACATCAGATTCTTCGGCTAGTATCGTTGGAGGCTGCACTTCGATGACGTCATCGATGTGGCAGTTCAAGGAGTTTAGAGCGGCGCGCTCATTCCCGAAAACTTCTACTGGCGCATTTTCTTCGTGGTACTGCAAAAAGTTTTACAAAGGTAATAAAAAATAAAAGTTTTATTTCGATATTTTTACCTGCATAATATTTAAATCAAAATTTAAACGGTACACTTCGAAGACCAAGGAAAACAGTTCATAATGTTTACCATGGAATGGTGCTATGTTATATTTATTGCGATGTATGCTTTACCCAAGAATAAATTATGATCACTTAAGCTATAATGAACTAAATAATTTAAATATTTTTTTCGCAGGGCGGTAACGTGTTATCATCTTACCCACTTTAACTGCGGTTTTCATCGTTTGCCCATTGATATAGCAGAAAGTTTTATGCAGTCACCATACTATATAGTTAATACATTCATCACTCACCAGCTTCAACTTCTGATTGCCGAGCACCTGCAACAGGTCATGTCTGCTGGGCATCTCGTGTGCGTGCAGCGCATGGCAGCCGACGAAGAGTTTCACCTTATTCGACGACACTACCAGTAGCAGCGTCGACCGAGCGTGCGATGCCAGACCCCACGAAACCGACTTGAGGTGACCGTCCTTCAAGCTTTCGAGGGTTACTGTAAATGATAACATTGATTCTTCTAAATTCTACGTTATGTGTCCGTGTTGCCACCTAAGCCAAACCGTAGTGTTAATGATTGCATGCACTCGGGTTATTATTTCAGTAGGTACCATATTATACCAACTTGACAAATTCCATCAAAAATATGTCTTACGGAGGATTCTAAGATTCGTGACCTACTGGTGCCACTGCCGTTACTGATATGTGCGCAAAAGTGTCTACCAAATCGTGTGATCGTATTTTTGACACACTGACAATATTAATACGGAAATATAAACGTGTTGACAAAAAAGTTGTGCCAACAGACTGTTCAAAAGTTTACAAACAATCTATATAAAGCTTCAAACCGTTATTTTGGAAAGCTAATGCGCCGTAAACATCTGTCCAGCTGACTGATGGAGTCATAAAAGAGCAGTTTCAACGAAGGAGAGATCTCTAAACTAGTAAATCACTGATTAGGACTTAGCGAGTCAACGGTACCGGTGTAAAACAGGGAGGGACTACATTTGGCAGATGTCCAATACTCTGGAGTCCATTCAATGCACTAAACGGACGAACGAAGTTCTTTCTAAACGTCTTACAAGCTGATATCTAACATAAACGACAAAATTTCAAATAAATGGTGTCGTTTGCATAATGGAAGAGAAAAACAGTGTTGGCAAATCTATTTTAGTATGTTCCTAAAGACAACATTGGATTACGAATGTCAGTTTCTTCTGTAATACTGAATATCTCGTTCTTCATTCAATAGTCTCAATACTCACTCATTTTTTGCTTCTATAATGGCATAGACTTGTAACAATATCAGCTGATGATGATGATACCGTTTTAACAGAAAAACAAAGCATTTACCTTTGTTGCTCTTCTTCATATAGTATACGGAGACGGACGCGTCGTCAGCTCCCTTCATGTGCAACAGCTCTTCCCTTCTATTCCTGCTGTGAGGTCCTCGCAGTAGTATGGCCAACTCCCCTCCTTCCCTCGCCGATCCAGCCGTTGCGATAACATTGTTTGCTGCTTCTGTAATACAAGTTTGATAAAACGTTATTCTTTATGTTACAGGGTGGCAAAACTAGTGGAACGTGATCACCGCCACATGTCCCTGCACTAAGACATCTCCATAAGGGTCGCATATAAGCGAAGCCTTTTAAACCCCTCATTTTACTGTACCTAACTACATATTTAGAAAGTTGCAGTTTAGACAGCACTCTACACTAACTGCTCCTTTCAGTCTAAAATCCATTAAGGATCAGACTGTACTCATAACCATTAGTAAAAAGCGACAACATGAAATAAGTTTAAAGATAAAAACTAGCTACCTGCACTCAGTAAAAACTTCTTTTCATTTTACATGATACTCGTACGTAGAACAATTTGATTAATCGACCCAATAATATAAGAAGAAAACTTTCCTTGTTTGGTTGGTTGTAATGAAAAGGTTCAAAAATTACTGGGCCGATTTTTCTTTCACCATTCGAAAGCTACATTAGCCAAGATTAAAGTAGGCTATGATATTTCGTTTTCAAAAAAATATGTGTATAAATGTCATGTGCCCGTGCGAAGCCAGGACGAGCCACTTATACTTTATATTCATGTGTTGCTTGGTACGCAGTCTGCCAGATCATAATATACATTTTTGATATCCATAGTGTAGGTATTCTTAACGTTAGAAAAGGGCAAATAACAAGCAATTTTATATATCAGTGAAACTTGTCCTTATAAGATATTATTACAGAACTTGATCGACAACATTGTTAAACTTAATATAAAATTGTTAAAAGGCTAGGATCACGAAACAACAAACTTGTAAGTTAAATTCATAAAGGTTGTTAAATAGAAATGAAAAAGTGTTTAAGGATAAGAGCCAGATCTTTGAACGCCGAAGTTGAAGAATACTTTAGCATCTTTTATTTATCTTGCTCAAAAGCTTCAATCCAGTTCTGTTGTTTTAGAGTTGGAGGAACTTAAAACTGTATCCAACTTTGTTTAATTTTACATGAATTCGACAAACTAAATTATAACTTAAGGTGCCTTCGTCCTAAAACAACATCGTGAACAATTAAACAGTCCATTCGTTAATTTACGTATTGTTGTATTGTTCAACAAAATATTCGAAAAGTTAGTTAACTTAATTAATAACGATTGGCTTCCGTTTTTACGTATGGTGGAACTATCTTTTATTCAAAATAAAAAGATTTAAGTTTAGTGCCTCCTTTCTGGAGATAACACAAAGTTTGTCATTGTAAAATACCATGTCTCAAATGAAGAGTTTTTTTTACAATCCACTGTGGCTATAGGGACTTGCGAGCCACTTTTGAAGACTTTCCAAATTTTGTGAAGATGACTATGAATAAATCATCATCAGGTATAGAAGCGAAACGCCAATGATTTCAGGTGATATCAATGATTTAAACAAAATGCCCATGTATTGAAAAATATATTTTAGAAACAAAGTTCACTAGTTCAAGATATAAACAATAATAGTACGAATCATAGTAAAGTTATATGTCCACTAAAATAACTCTTATTCAAATTGCAGTAGAGTTGATAGCTAATATTGTTTACATGTATTAGGTGCCATATTTCGTGAATTGGAGATAAAAGTACTCTAACATACTGACCTAATAGATAGAGGTCAGATAACATTGTTGCTAAATCGGGAAGTTTATTTGTTATTTTAACTTTTGCGCCTTTTGTAATTTTGAATGTAGCCTTAAAATCTCCCTGTTCGTGAGAAAAACGGAAAGACTTATGTTATTTCCTTCATTGATACGTAAATGTCTATTATATTAGTTTTGTAAGTTTTGCTTTTCTTTCACGAATTTTAACCAAGCTGTTTGTAGATTACTTGTGCTACTTTCAAAGAATATCAACTGTATTTTAAACAAAAAAACATCTTGTGAAAAACAAATATTTTGATCAAATACACATTCCGACTGTTCTATTCTAACACACCGAGGAACCTGGTTCCAAAGCCATATTATCATAGACTGCTCAAGCCCTGCGACAGTTTATTTGCAAACACGCTGGTGAGTGACACAATAATAAAAGCATATTGACCGGCAGTTATTCTTGACCGCGGTGACACAGGCCCGGGTTTGAGTCACGGGTAGCAAGACCTTTTGCTTGTTTACTTATGCATTTCTGATTAACATTCACCCGGTAAGGTTTGGAATTAATGTTTTCCTCCTACGACAACGAAATAATCAATGTTATCTGTGACACGTTATTCAGATTGATGTTACGTTCTAACAGTCGAGACTTGAGACAGTGCGTGGGATCCCATTCTCTCACAGAAACAAAACTTAGGCGAAAATATCTTTGTTCAATATTAATTTCATTTCAATACTACAAACTACTCGGGAAGTTTCCAACAACTCGATCTTATTTCGCAAATATTGTCACACCTACCCACGCACAACGTTAACACTAAATAAATTCTTGCCTTTAAAACATGTCAAAAGAAAATGCTGCATTGAATTCTGAACCTCGTCCCATTAATGTTTTCGATATAATGGTGTTTTGTTTCAATATTTAATTCGGACCCGATAAATAAACGAAAATTTAATTAAAGCACCCGTCAACATAATAGAATTACAAGGCTTAAAAGGACTTATGTCATTATTTCATTGATATTGTTGATAGAATCTTCGCCGTACCTTGTTAGTTTGTTTTGTAAATTGAATACCAAGTTACTATAAATATAAATTAAAGTTACTTACTTGGACGTAGGTTCGAATATCTTAAATGAATTAAAATATTTCTTCAATGCAATAACTATCTCTGGCATAGCTTACTTTACATTTCTAACTCTCTAATAAGCATGTACCTACACTTGGTCTAAGCCCCTCTTAACAAGTTTGGTATAATAATCTGCAATCGGTTCTACCTTGGATAAAAGGAATTCCAATAATTAAATAACGGAACCGCATTTTGCAACGATAGAAGTAGATAAGTACAGTAGATATACAAAGATAGAGCCGACATTATCTAAAAAAACTGAAAGTATGAACAAATTACATCTTAACACAATAATGGTGGGATGTTTAACGCTCAGATACAGAGCCGGACTATTTCCCCGGGGCTTCAAGGCACAGGATAATAGTTTTGTGCGACTCGTTTCTACTTATAGTAGAAAAACTTCATTCTTGCTGGCTACGATTCCACAAGACCATACGAAATACTCATACAAATCTTTAATTCCAAACAAAGTATTGTTCATCAACTGAAGTCCAGTGTCTATTCTAGTTCAGTCCAGTGTCCCTGCATGCAGCCATTCTCTGAGGAACTGCCGTCAAAGAAAGACTACATGATTTTGTACAAACAACATACCTATGCTATATATAATTATAATATTAGTAAATTCAACATCTAGCAATTCAACTTCCAGCCCACATTTACCTACATATGTTGATTTTCATCTTCTCGAATCTCAATCCCTCGCTCTTTACAAACTTTTATACAATATTTTTATTTTAACCTTTTTAATATAATGGAATGCCGCACCCAAGTGGCCCTGCCTCTGCCCTTAGTCCGGCCGTGATCAGGGGCTAATCGCAGTACAGTTGAGCGCAATCGGGTCAGACTGCAGGAAGGCTCTACAAGGCGATGCCGGTTTTTTTGCCTGACCGTTACGTCTGCCTCTCATCTATGACATCACGAGACAAATAAGGACACCTCGCATGCGTGAGATGCTGAATTAGAGTAACGAGGTTCTATTTCAAACTAACGAGATAGATATATTAATCGAAGACTTAAATTGACTATGTCAACCAGTCACCGTTTGAACATCCCTTCTAAGGACGGGTCTGGTTTTTATATTCATAAGAATACTGTCCGCAAACAGGCTGCTGTTACATTTTTGGTTGAATTGTTAGTGGTTGGTGTTGGTTGGTAGACACAAATGGTTATTCTTCCATGCAAATCAATTCTAGATAATTTGTAATTAGGCATACTTCTCATTTCGTGAATTTGTAAGTTTAAAAGAGTACCTACCTATCATTTAACTATTCACGCTTAATACACATACATATTTATAAGACTTTCGATTCGACCAATGACTCAATATTGAAATCTAGGCATAGGAAATTGGCACTGACGAAGACACTAAATGTTAACTAGCCTATATACTTACACAATAATTCCAAATCAGATCACAATTAGTGTCAATAAAATCATGCGTGAATTACCGCTGTGGAATTATCAGTCGTACGTGGGCAAGACTTGGCCTTGCCAAATACAGAGAGCTCGGGTCCGTGAGTAACAACTTGGATGCTTGTCACTTTGACCAAACGCTACCCTACATGGCCGGACAAACGTTTTGGGACAGTAACTAATGTAAGAGCTCAGGGGTCAATTTGTAGCCGAATCGGTACTGACTTCTCGAAATGTTCCAAAGAATTTTATTTCTTTTTTTAACGAGCCAAAAGTTAAGCCCGAGTGAAAAGGTTACCTGTGTAAATAAATATGCCTAGCGTTTAAATTTTTGTCGAAGGCCAGTTAAATAAATATATTTCATCTGACCTAATACAAGAAGAAAATGGAAACTTAAACCTAAGGCTTAAACAAAATTTATATTTTAAAAGGTATAAATTCCTAATTACCTATCATTGTCATGCCATATGTCGGCCCTGTTTATAAGTCTTCCTTACAAAAAGGACGGTAAATGTTACTAATAAGGATTCCTTAATTATAGAGAGGCAAAATTATAGTTTCACGTAAATTTCGAAACTTTTCAATTCCTCTTAAACTTGTAAGACTGACCAAATAACACTGGCCGACTTTTAAGAGTGTGTACACAAATGATAACACAGGTTCATTGTAACTGGGGAACGATAAATGAGAGTTAATCTGCTAATTTACTATGATATCACTTATCAGTTAGCAGTTGTGATGTAAGCGGGCAAGTTGAGCTTAGGAAATAAAAATTACGCGGCTATATTTCTGGATAGTTAAGTTCGCTAATGGTAACAACTTCGTGAAACTGAGCTCTACGGCAATTAAGAGGTCTTGATAGGGAAAGTTCGAATGAAGTATTCTATGGAACACCCATATTGTATTTTCAAGGTAAACTACATATTTTTTTATTCTCTACATATCCAATATAAATATAACCATTTTGTATGCACAAATATTTTTGAGCGCATATCGGGGCCCTAATTTCAATAAAATATATTAAATCCAACAAAATCAACCGGCCTGCACAGAATAATTTACAGCCCAAAACAACACGTCGACCATTAAAATTGAAGGCAACAAATCTAGTGTTTCCACCTAAGTTATTAAGTTTATAGGCCCGGTTGGGCCAAGTTATTGCAGTTGTTGCATTCGCAGTGACATCACCTCGCAAAATTAGGTATTGCGTTCGACACCTACGCGACTAATCATATTCTCTGCGTTCATAGAACCGCGAAATGACGTATCCTGATGGAATTCTGTGGCAAATCAGTCCTGGATATTGCTTTGTTACTCGTATTTAGATCATATTATAAGTTGATTAACTTACACTCATCTTTTTTAACGAGAATTATACTGCAGAGTGCGTTTTCTTACTAAGTACCCAGGTTCATTAATGTGAAAGGAGGTATTCATTGAAAACAATTACAAAATGGAGCGCTTCTTCGACGAAGAATGTTGTCATGACCAATATAAAATTTTCTTTCGAGACCAGCTATGAAGATTGCTTTTACATACAGCTTAATCTTTATAGAAAGATGATTTTTTAAGAATGTCCTATGAACTGCCACATATTTTGCCGGACATAGTTCAAGTTAAACAAACAGTTAACTTTGATAATAAATTGTCAATGCAGTGCGTTTACTCTGCAGTTCATTGATTTGGAATATGACGCTCAAATGAAGATGCAAATTAATAATTATGTTAATTTATGAATACTCCTTTGAAGCTAGCTAGCACTATAATTAGTACGTTCGTCAATTTATTCAATACCAATTGCCATAAAGTAGAGACGTTACTTGAAATAAAAACTTCCTGGTTCTGCTTTTGCTGGATTTTTCCTCAGAACCCTAAGCTCTGTATCTCAGCAAGTAGTATTTTGGGCACAAAGCAAGCATTGATCAGAGAACGCAATGTATCTACCTAAAGCCGCAGAGAGTGCTAGTGGGTGTCAGCACATATGTATATCGTTGTATGTAGTGATTTTTCGTTTGAAGTATACAATATACTCGTCTATACTAAGGCAATGGAGCAAACTAGACAAACTACACAAATTCTCCTACGTTTAGGCTAAGAGAATATAACACTTCTGCAAAAAAGTTCTGCCAAAAGAGCAAAATTAACATTGGTTTGCTCTTTTGGCTGAAATTGCGTATATCTTTATTAAGCGGCTTTTATAAGAGTCTAAATCTGGTACAAGAAAAGGCTGAAATATTTTGCTATGCCTTTGATGCTAAATACTTAGGTGGCGTCTTACGTAACTCCAATGCCGTAGTGGTTACCAAGGCAAGGATGGAACAAAATGTAAATATGCATGCTAAAAATATCAAAACTCAACTTTATAAGTATCTATTAAAGTAACATTTTGTTCTTCTATTGACTCAATTATTGCCCAGTCGACGCCCACCCACTTCAATTTCCTCTCCTTTACACAACCATAAACATAGGTAGAATGAACGAGAATATGTCTATGTATAACAAATAGTTACATGTAAAACTAATTTAAACTATTCTGTTAACGTAATCATCATAAAACATTTCGGTTAACAAATTACCAGCGTTTCTACTCTACATCTGTGCCCCTAATCATTTGCGAGTAATTCCCACGATACTAGACGGATCAATTGGTTTTCATGTGGTGTTAATTGTTAAAACATGTTACTTGATAAACCAGATGTGATTTATTATTACACAATTAGATAAGAGAATTAAATTGTGTAACAATGTTATAAATCCACATCATACTACATATAGGATTCACTTAACCCATTCCCACGAAGACTTAAATAAATATTTTTTCCTCTATACTACATATAAGTACTATAAATTAAATCAAGCAAGATCAGTAAAAGACAGAAAATAATAGTACCTAACACAATGATAAGTTTGTTGTCAGTTCATTTCGTAAGGACACAAGGATTACTGTTAATTTTCGCTCAATTTATATAACTACTTTCTTTGGCAACTTTATAAAGCCCTTTCTCCCGATGTGGTATTGAAGTGAAAAGTATCTGTTATCGATGAAACCGCAAAAATGAAAGGAAAAGAAGTCAACTCTTCAAGACGGTCGTTAATAGCTTTGACCAAAACAAAATTCCGCGCGTGTCCGATGCGTTGCACAATGCAAGTGCATAATAAAATAATGTTGTCCCGATATGGACGCCATATGCTCCCTGACCCACTAACTTTGGCCAGCGAGGTGTCGCCTTGAAACTTCATTTTAAGCATTTACTTATTATTTCTAGAATCTGTGTGATGATTTATCTCTGAGCAATTAAAAATATTTGTGTAATAGATGCTACTTAAACTAAGGTATAGTAAGTAAAACTTCAAATTGCGATCAAATTACGTACGATAAATGAATGAAATAATAACTTCTGTTAAGTTAGAGAAAAATGGATCCAGAAATGCCTATTCGAAATTATTCAATTCATGAGAGAAGATCTGATTGGGACAAACTGCATGTAAAAAACATCAATTATCTTTTTTAAATAAAATATGGTAGTTTAGGTATTGGGATTAGATTTGGAAAAGATTTATTCTTATGAAGAGATGGTTAACATTCATATGGTGATCACTGCTTTCCACCCCGCCTAAACACCTCTTATCTACAATGTTCAAATGCTATCATCTGCCACAGTAGACAAGTTTCATGATTAAGTGGATACATAATTTAGTAATCCAATTAGGCGGGTTGTCAGCAGAATGCTGTATACATCGCATGCATTATTCATGGCCGCACCGGCGCCTAAACAAACCGCACACAATCTATTTGTCACACTTGGTTAGGACGTGTACGATTGGACTATATGTGGACTAAGTACATATATGTACACAGTAGGCGAGACAATATGGGAAGAGGAAACGTTTACTGTAAGCGAGTAGCCTTCAGGTAGGAACAGTTTGGATCAATAAATAAAAGAACATCTCAATATACTTAACACATACTTATGGCAAAGTTTAAATGCACTTGTCATGCGTAACATAAGATAACTTTTAAGCTAAAAGTTTTGCCGGTCATAATTGATTTGATTTGTACCGAAAAAATGTTTTTATCGGGAACAGAAAAACAAGCCAGTCGCATATGTATAATATGGTGTATGTATGAATGATATAGCTGTTGCAAAATTATCTAAAGAACGGTATTTTATGTGATATAAATTCAAAAACAAGAATTATATTTATTATTTTAAAATTTACCAATCCCCAAGCGTTCCCCGACTAGATCGGGAGAAAGGGCTCAGAGAAAAATTGTTTCATAATATCTTAATATTTTTATATGTAGCCAAACAAACGTATCCTCATTACAAAATCAAAGGACATTGCCGGTAGCATACAGGTTTATTTATGTTTCGCCTAATAAAGACGAATGTCGTATGTTCACATTAAAGAATAATCTGCCTTGGGCATGTTCCCACTGATACGAACCGGCGAAAAGGTTAAATACAGCTTAAAATATAATAATTGTTATGATCCTTTAACCCATGTTTTTAATATGAGATATTATTCCTGAAAAACACCAAGTGCCATTAAGGCGAAATATTTAATCTAATAGTGGTTTATAGCAACTTTCTCAAAACGGGAATCAAGTCTAAGACTCATAAGTTGTTAGATCCAAGCGTCTCATCCATCTGTGGAATGGGTTGTTCATTCATACACCACCAAATTGTGTAGATGATATTCATATACTAATAAATATGTGTATTGCATACTCTTCAACGCTCATTATAATGGAAACAGTGCCCTGTTACTTTGTCCAACGTCTTGACGAAGATATTTACGTACTCATTAGTGCAGGAGGGAATAGAACCCGCTGCGTGTTCTATTTCCACGAACTACGCATACAGAACCAACCAGATGATTAGTGAGAGACGGAAGTGCAAACATTCTTTGGTTGACGGCTGCTCACTGTAGAGCATAAAATTTAATATTTAACCCTTAAATCGAAAGTAACGGCAAGATGTATTTTGAACCGTAAAGCCTGGCAGTAAAGTCGGATATTATTTAAAGACTTTCCGTAGCTTTTCTGCATTTTATGCATTTGAGTAATTAGTCCCAGTAGAGTCATGTTTCCTCTGATGCGAGAAACCGCACGGTGTCAGTCAAATAATGAAAATTATGAATAGTCGTGTGATGCGCCTGTGCGTGTGTTGATGAAGTGCTTTAAATTATAATTACTTACCATTAGTTTATTCATTCATGACATTACTTTACTATTAGTTAGTACAAAGTGGTATACAGAGACCCAGTTATTAACATCATCCCAGACCGTATAGAACTTTGTCACGACTTACACGTAACTTTCAATAAAACTATTCTGAGAACGTATTAATATACGAGTATTACAATTTTGTATATCAATGATTACAATAAAATAGATTAAATTCTATGTTAAGTAACAGCTAGAACTTTAAGAATTTTTAACTTTTTAAAAAAAAGGAGAAATAAATGAGACTAATTGATGATCGAAGTATTTGCTATGAAGTAAAAAAATAAAGTTTGTGTCAGACTTACCTTCGTCGATGGTGAGAGCTCGGACGACCACCACCGAGACGAGGAGGGCCAGCCACTGCAGCCACACGGCCTTTCCAGCCATGGTACCTGGACACACCACATAAATTTAGTCATTTGGCCGCATAATTAACGTCTGTTATATATTTTCATTAAGAAACGTACTTACAAATAAAATTATTCAGATTTTTACCTACTATTTGAGTTATTTTAAATAGTTTTCGATTTGAATTTTTGGAAAATTATTCGACAATGCCTTACCGTTTGAAAATGTTGCGCGATTGTGCAACGTTTTAATTAATTATTACTTAGTGTGGGTGATAATTATGTTGCCTATTTGGATTTACGTTCCTCTACTGCTCTCTTGAAAATCTTTACATTAAAAATATTAATTAAAAATATGAATTTAAATAAGGCTTTCTATTGAAAACGATTCGATATAAAAATATTTGATACAAAAAAATACTTTTGATCAAAAACAACACACATTACCTACATACAATTAATTATTAATTAAAATACTATAAAGTGAAACACGAAACATTCCAGAAAGTTTTATATGTATCATAAAAGTCAATTGAACAGAAAAACAAATGAAAACTGAACAAAAAAAAATTACCCGCGATCTTATCCTCGCACACTTCCCGCGAAAATGTGTAACCGCAAGCGACGAGAGCGCGTGCGCGGTGTGCTTACGCGCGTCTCCTCGACTGACCGCGCGAGCGTCTGCGCACCGTAGCCCTAGCTACGAGCCTCGCTATCACGGAATTAATGTGCTTAATGAGGACATTATGTCATCTGCGGCGATGATGATCGAATAAAATGGGTTGCGAAAATTATAATGAAATATGTCCATTGAGAAATTAAAAGTACTGTCCACTCTTTAAGTTCTTAAATCCATAACGTAGGCACAATCATTAATTTATGGAGGTGTAATAGGAATAATAGAATTACAATATATCATATATGAGAATTATGAAAATAATTTAAAAAATATTATTTTGTACCTACTTACCTAATTTTGGTAACTCTATTTTGTAGCACCGTGTAAAAAAAGCATTCATAATTTAGTGATTGACCTTATTTTTTATTCATTTTTGATAAACGTTTCTTTATTTAACCTTTAATATGCTTTAACATGGAGCAACGGCTAAATATTCATAAATTATATATTTAGAGATTTAAAGGAAAGAAAACAAATGTACAGTACACATAGCGAAACTTACGAGTAAGAAAGTCATTCGAAATGCTGTCGTTTTACCGCGCTTTTTTGTTTTTTTTTTTACTTCTGTACACGGCACAATTTGTGTTTAGCCCGATAATAATTTACGCTTAATCATATTGTTAATGTAAAGTAACAAGTTATTCCTCTAAATTATTGCAATCAATATGATTCACAAGGTGTAAATGAAATAATTTACACTATCACACATTTATAATAATTAATAAGAAACATAATAATTTGTGTAACGTGAAGTTTTCACAAATAATATTCCTTAATTTTATCAAAGCTAAATAAACATGAGCACCTACCATTACCATTGCCCTATTTACAAAGAATAAATGGTCTAATATTTTGTATTTTTACTATTTTCCTTTTTTTAACTTAAGTGCGTCATTTCTTCAACTTTATCAAATATATTTTTGTAAAAAATCGATTTCAGCATCTGTGTAGAAATAATTTTGTGAATTTACGAATTAGTTTAATAAAAATTGAATATTTTATATTTTTATACATCATAGACAAAAAAAAAATACAAATTCTTCATGTTGGCAATAAAAAATCAGTTTGTCTATGCTTTAGTAATGTTTGAGTGATTTGTCTGCAATCGTAAATGTCATTCTCGTATTTTTGAGCTCAATAATATCAGGATGGCAGAGAATAGAGAGGAAATTCTTGCTAATTTTCAGGTATTTAATCATTTACATTATTGTTCCATTGTTAAAACTTATTTATTGTGCACCAACACTATTCTGTGAAGGTTATGTCTTTAATAACAACAGTGACTATGAATTCTCCTTTATCTCTTTGTACTTTCCTCATAAAATCATTTTGTAATATTTAACTGAAAATTCTTTGATATTCTCATATGTGGTATTAAATTATTTCAGTGTCAGTGTTTGTACTAACGCAGGGCATTACTTTAAACATTACATCCTTTATTCATTCTTTGTGCTTAGTCGATTTGTAATCGAAACAAAGTTACTGCGTTACAAGGTAAACATCATTAAATGCGCCCTACTTGTCTATTACCAAGGTGATTTATGTATTTTTAAATTATGATACAAGTATAATAAAAGGCTTAAAATGTGTGTTATAGGGAATAACAGCCATAGAAGATGTTGCAGAAGCAATTTATCATCTAGATGAAGCAAATTGGGACTTACTTGTAAGTTTAAATCCTTTGTGTATTTTTGTTGCATGTTATTTTTATTTATTTTTTACTTTCCCTTATTTTTTATTTATTTATGGAAGCTATTTATCTTTAAGTTCTGTGTTCTACTTTTTCTTTTGTTAAAATATTTTTCATAGAAAGTAATCATTTTTTCAAAACTGCAATTCACACAATCAAAATAATGTTATGTGTTCTTCAAAATAATATAAAGCAAGAACTTCAGTTCATAATAAATGACTTGTCTTTGTTGTTAGTAAAACCATGTCATTAAGCAGTTAATTAGCTTGATTTCTTAATTTGAACATTATCAGTAGTAACAGGCTAGCATAATATAAACTGGAAAACTGTTGAATTTGATCTTCATATTTATTTTGAATTTAATTATAAATTGTTTGAAAACTCCCTTGAAACTAGTAAATATGTTCTGATATTTTATTAGAAACATAATTTTTTCCAAGGACATCCAGATCAGATGTTAAACTTTGTTAAAATATCATGAATTTATCTCTGATAAATATAAATTGAGTTCTTTTGACTAGTAATTTGCAGATTTGTAGATTTATTTTTTTATGGCTGTTCTATAATTCTACAAGGACACCTTACATCTATGATAAACACTAATACCTATATGATGTCAAAAAAGTAAAGTGAATGCACACTGCAATGTTATAATCCATGCTGTTTGTAAACATCTGAGATATAGATAGGTAAAATATACTAGTTCCCACAACAGAATGAATATTGATACATTCATTTTGTAGTGTGTATGGGAATTCCTATAGTTGTACACTTGTATTAATGCCATCCATCTATGTAATGTAACATGAAACTTGATTCAGTCATAAAATGTTTTAAACATGTGGTTACTGTCATCTGCAGCTTATAATAAGTATATTAATATGTGGTCAGACAACATGCTGAAACACAAGTATCAGAGAGTAATACAAGCATTGATGTGTAATATTTTCCTACCACTAGTTGAAACACTGCTTTATCTCCTGTTTCCATTGATATTGTTTTTAAAGTTGTTGTGATGCTCACTAACTATGGCAACATGTTTTAATTTTGCCTTTCTTTCAAACAATTGTTAACTATTGGTTTGGTGTAAAGTTAAGAAGTTTACTTTTAGACTAAGATCTTTCGAAGAAATGCATCACTTACTTAGCCTGTCTATTCAACGCTATCCTAAGAACTAGTCACTTCCCCGAGCACTGGAAGATTTCCCAAGTGGTCATGATTCACAAATCTGGCAAACCCGAGCATCAAGCGTCGTCTTACCGCCCCATCAGTCTGACCCCAGTTCTTTCTTTAGAAAGTCACACTCAACCATCGAACAAGTCCATCGGGTGTACCACACAATACGCCAAAGCTTTGAACGGAAATCGTATTGTTCTGCTGCCTTTCTCGATGTCCAGCAGGCTTTTGATCGGGTCTGGCACAAAGGATTGCTGGCAAAAGTGAAAGACAAACTACCTCACTCGATGTTTCCCATCATATCATCATATCTCACTGGACGGTCCTTTCAGGTTAAACTGGGAAACGCCAGATCAAAATTGCACAACATCGAGGCAGGGGTACCTCAGGGATCCGTGCTTGGCCCTGTACTATATAACATATTTACGTCGGATTTACCGGTATCGGACAACATCACCGTCGCAACTTACGCTGATGATACGGCATTTCTGTCTGTTGATGCTGATCCTTCGCAAGCTAGCAGGTCACTCCAGCGACAGCTAGACAAGACACATGAATGGCTCTGTAAGTGGCGTATTCGTGCGAGCGCCACAAAATCTCAGCATGTGACTTTTGCTCTAAGGAAGGGAAACTGCGCCCCCGTGAAACTTGGTGATGACTTCCTACCGCACTCCGGTAGTGTGAAATATCTGGGATTCCACTTGGATAGACGCCTGACCTGGCAAACCCACATTAAAAAGAAAAGAGATGAAGTCAACCTAAGGTATCGAAATCTGCACTGGCTGATGGGCAGAAACTCAGTACTGTCTGTGGATAACAAACTCCTAATCTACAACTCCGTCCTGAAGCCAATCTGGACGTACGGTATCCAACTGTGGGGAGTTGCCAGCAGATCCAACATTCTCATTCTTCAGCGGGTTCAGAATATGATCTTGAGGGCTATAGTTAATGCTCCCTGGTTCACGAAGACCGATGAAATCCATGAATACCTCAACATGCTAACCGTTAAAAGTGAGGTCGAGCGACATCAGAAAAGGCACAAAGAGCGTCTGATTCATCATCCCAACCCTCTGGTTGCAGAGCTGTTAGACCAGTCAACAATGGTGAACCGACTGAAACGAAGCCACATTTTATGATTTAGCAGGCCGCACTGGCGGCTTCGCTTAAAATAAAGTCAATTTCATATCCGCATCACATTCGCTTATGGTCCGACGACTGATTGCAAATAGACATTAAAGAAAAAAAAAAAAAAAAAAAAAAAAAAAAAAGATCTTTCGGGCTCAACCTGATACTATTTAAAGACTTGTGTGCAACCAGATTGTGTTATACCACTGTGTTTGATTCTGATAACTAAGAACACATTTGCTTCAACTACTTATAACAGATGCAACAATTTACTTAATGTTCTTAATTCCTAGCCCCAAAGTAAGCTCGAAGCTTGGAAGCTAGGGAACAAATAGACATAATTAAATAAACATCCATGACTCGAGTACAATTGCCGATGTTCATGACACAAACATTTGCCCCTAGCGGGATTCGAACCTGCGACCCATGGTTTTGTAGCCCGAGTCTATGACCACTAGACCAACGGGCCCGTCAAATCTACACTTTACTGTCAACTTTACTGTCAACAGGCAGCCATCAACCGAGTGATGCCGCAGGACGGCAGCAGTGCGGCGGCGGCGCCGAGTAACGACACGCATGACGTAGAAATGATTGATGACGATATATCTGTGATAACACCAAAAACTCACCCACCAGGTAATTTATCAGATGGTTATCTTTATAATGATAAGCTTTTGATGGCCAATGCCATAAGTGTGTGTCTATTTATCTGATAGTTATTTATCTATTGTGTAAAAGTTATTGTTATTTTGTTTCCCAGTATTGTATGTTATTGCTGAATGCATGCAAATGTTTATTCATTTAGATATTTTACTTACTTACTTACATAACAAGTCTTTATTTAATAAGTTAGGAGCTACTTTGAGATATGATTTTCTAATTACTGAAGTAAGTTTAGTCTTCATTTCAAGAACCCACCAAATAGAAAACCCCAAAAGTAATTATTAAAAATAAAACTAGCTTATCCAACGTGTTATAATTTATTTTCTCAGATCGGGAAGACAATAATCAAGCGTCAACCTCATCTCCTAGAAATAGTTCCACTGATTTACTAGAGTTCCAAGTCCACTATAACAATAAGATGCACGAAGTCAAAATGTCTCCTGTAGCAACAGTCAGTGAGTATCTTCATTTTATATCTATGTTTTAGGGTGTTCCTCTTTAGATATAAGGTCTTGCATTATTGGCAGGATCTTAACTGCTTATAACCCTCATATACACTAAGCAGTATCTCAATAATGCATTAGAGGAGGAGGGATCAAAAAATAAAATAGACTGAGAATGGATTGACTGAAAACGTCATTTAAGTACTCTTTCCTTTTAAATTATGTGGTATTTAAGATATTGCATTGTCCACATTTGTGACAGCCAGACACGTCTTTCCCACTGGGCACAATGGGCATGTGTCCAGCTCAGGTCGAGTAGGTTCTGGGGGTCCCACATTTACCAATCAAGAGGTTAAAGAGGCCTTGATGATAGCCTCTGATGATGGAAAGCTCTTCTATCCTTGTACAAATGTACCTATTTTTCTTCTATTTAGAATCTACTCTAAACACTTTTGCTTCGTCAAAAGCCCATCCCGCCAACATGTAGTAATCAATCATTGTATATTTATTAATTCCAGGTGATTTAAAAAAGCGGTTAGAGTCAGTCTGCGGGGTTGCGGTGTGCCGGCAGCAGATATCTGGGCTGGGCGGGTCGAAGGCCACGTCCGGCGCGCTGCTCGGCAACCTCGGCCTGCCGCAGAGCGCCGTGCTCAGGCTCAAGGCCGCCGACCAGCTGATGGCGGACGATGAGTGAGTTACCTTGAGTGAAGTGACAAAGCAATATGATTGATACTGATACATATAATATAGCTGAATAGTTTGGGTGTTTGAACGCGCTTATCTCGGGAAATAATACTGGTTCGAATTGAAAAAATATTTTTCTGCTGGATGTGTCTCTTGGTGTCCAAGAGATGAGGAAGGCTTTAAGTGTAGATGAGTGTACACTATGTGTAGGAAAACTGAAATCCAAGCGGAGCGAATCGCAGGCGGCCGCTAGTTATACATTAAAATCGTAGCGATTACTCATCTTACTCTGTGGCGATCGAGATTTTTATGGCTTATTGATGCAACATGGTTCTATAAAATTCAAAATTATTTTGTCCTTGCTTGGAAAATATTGATGCACCAAAATTAAAATATTATTTGTTTGTAACCTTGCTGTAAGCAAGGATATTGTTGCAACAAGGTTAAATTAAATGAAATATTATTTTTAACTTTAACCTTGCTGGTAGCATTGGTGCAATGAAGCTTCAGTTGGATCTTTTTGTTTCATCCTAGTGTGGTTGTGAAATAAAGGATTATTCAAAACACATACAGATATGCAATTCATAAAATACCTTATTCGATATTAAATGCTCTCATTTTCTTATTCCAGAGTGGCAGAAAGGCTGACAAGCACATACGTACTGCACGTTAAACACGACGATAAGGACTATACGCTCAAGTACCCCGGCACGAAGACCGTACAGGAGGTCAAGAATGACATCTACTCACTCACAGACATACCTGTTCGGCATCAGGTGAGGGAATAATATAGTCATCACATAGTGTTATAGATGTACAGTCAGTCCCTATTTTACAATTGTGAAAAAATATTGACAGATGTATGTAAAGTGAAAAGACTCCGAGCGCACTAATGGGTTTGCAACAATAAATGAAACAAACAAATCAGGTGGACCAAGCATGTATATTAGATGTCATTAAAACCTCTTATACAATCAAGGAAAAATCTCGTCATCGCGGATTAGGCGATCTGACGCTCCGCGATATGTCACTGCCATCTGTTACTCACAATATAAACCAAACCTACATTGACGTAAACATATCGCCCACCAAGGACAAAGTGCCGTTTGTCCTTCACAAATATACAATTTCTTAAGTTACCTACAACCAAAATATTAACATTAAAAACAGATCGCCCACCATGACATAACATAAATATAACAAATATAAAACCAAACATGACATCTTTAAACACAAATCCATAAAAATAAACAATACAATTATAACTGCAAATCAACTAAAATTATCTAACCACTTTCATTTTCACCATAGCCTTGGAGGTATGTCCATGACCATCAATACCCAAAATCTTGCTCCGATTAGGAATCCTTTCCAACCCTAACCTATTTACAATAGCATCAGTCCCAAAACATGACTGGGATCCTTGATCCAATAATACGCGATTCCTATGTAATTTACCAGTTTTAGAATTTACTAATGGTGTCGGTAGTGATATTTTGTTGCAACTACTTTCCCTTTTTGTTGACGCACAGGAAACATCTCGATCCTCCCCAGATTGGGGTTCCTGAGCGTCAGGGTGCAACAAAACGTGATGCCTTTTCCTACATACTCGACACAAATATTTAGATCGACACTGTTTTGCAGTGTGATTGCTGCCTAAGCAAACAAAACACACGTTGCTCCTATTCACAAATCTACGACGGGCGTAAACCGTCTCCTTCTTAAAATATTTACAAAATGACAATGTATGTGCTCCCGAACAAAACAAACATTTATGATTAAATAGATGAACTGAATTATTAACTATATACATTTTACCTGAGTTGAATCTGGATTCCAATATTTCCAGAGCACGATATCGCTTAGTTAGGAACTCTTTAAAATTGGCATATGTTGGGAACTCATCTGCCAAACCATCGCTAACCCTGAATTCCCACTGGCGCTTGGTTTCCAGGTCCAACTTGAGGCTCAGTATGTGAATCACAATCACATCCCAGCTATTTACATCTACCCCAATATTACCTAACACTGACAGGCAATCATTTGTGGTATCAATTAGAGCCTTCAAAGCAATAGCCGACTCATGCAACATATTACTTTGACTTAACAATCTGTTCAAAGTTAAACAACAAATATATTTTTTATTATTATACCTTTCCGCCAGTAATTGCCAAGCCCTATCATAATTTTCGTTGGCGACAGGAATGTGCCTCAAATATTGCTCCGCTTCGTCTACCAAATAACTTTTTAAATATTGCATCTTTTGCACTTTGGACAATTCCTGGTTTGAATGTATCAAATCAACAAATAGATCTCTGAAGGTAGACCATTCAGTATAACTTCCAGAAAAGGTAGGTATAATGATTTTCGGCAATTTAAATTGAGAATATGTTTTTCTAACGTTAGCTCCAGACTGTACCAAATTAAATTGTTCCAAATATGTTCTCAATTTTGTGTGTGTATTCTAAAAAACATTCTTCCGTTTGATCGTAGATTTCCCTGTTTACATAGTCTGTACTGGACAATACTCTTTTGTCCACAGTACGCTTTAATTCTTTATGTCCCGATGAGAACTCTAGCCACATCTGATCCACCAATTCCAAACGTCCCTCTATGTAGTATTTAGTAATCCGATCTTTAGGGTACTTCTCAAAGTTGGATTTGGCTTTACATATGCGCTCAAACAATTCCATCTGAGAATCTACTAAATTTTCCATTTTAACCAAATTAACAAAATATATTACAACAAAATTATTCTAAGTGTTTGGACTTAAAATCTCGCTCCAAAATCGGGCATAGGTTCCCCGTACGAACCGTTTTCTTATAACTATTCTAAGTTCCTAAAATCTAAGCTAAATTATTCTAAGTCCTAATATAAACAAACACTATTCTAAGATAAATTTTCCATACAAATAAAGTTCAATTTAGCTCCATCACGATTCCCACAATAAACAAATAAAGTACTCACAGTTTTTCCGTCTCACTCACACTGCACTGTTCCTTGGCGAACTCCTCACCAGCTGCTGGTCGCCACCACCAGACAGCTCCGCTGCTCCCGACTCCTCAACCGATGCTCGGTCTGACAGCTGCTCCCGTCCGCTCCGCTGTCCAGCTGGTCGTCACCGAACCAGCTGCTCCTACGTCCTGGTTGCGACAGCAATCCACTGTCCAGGACGTCACCTCCTCCAAAAAGTGCACTCAGCCTGCACTATGACTAGTGCCTAAAGGAACTGCACTCCACAGATCCGGCTCGAAGGACCATGAAAAGACTCCGAGCGCACTAATGGGTTTGCAACAATAAATGAAACAAACAAATCAGGTGGACCAAGCATGTATATTAGATGTCATTAAAACCTCTTATACAATCAAGGAAAAATCTCGTCATCGCGGATTAGGCGATCTGACGCTCCGCGATATGTCACTGCCATCTGTTACTCACAATATAAACCAAACCTACATTGACGTAAACATAAAGGCTTTTTTAAGGGTCAACATTTAAACCAAATCAATCATATCGAAGCTGCGTTTGACCTCCCTTGGAGCATCAATGCAGGAGACCTACACTGAACGCTTGACTTCAAGTTGGATTGTTTGCCCATTAAGCTCTACAAAAACCTCTCAAACGAACTGCTACTGTATTCAGAACCCTCCGTCCTCGTAATACCGACGCCAGTAATTTATTTCGAATTGGATCGTTAGTTAACTAATCTTTAAGATCACACAAACGAGTCGCCACCGTATTCTAAACCTTATGCCCTTGCATTACTGACGATAGTGATGTCCCCAGGCCTGGACGGGCTGGCCGGGTGTAGCGGGGCTGGACGACACGGTGCTGGCCATGGCGGGGCTGGACGCGCCGCAGCACGAGCTCAGCGTGCGCCGCGCGCCGCCCGCCCGGAACAAGGACTACAAGCGGGTCAGTACTAGTGCTGCTGCTGCTGCTGCTGCTGCTGCTGCTGCTGCTGCTGAGGCGTGGCGGGGCTGGACGACACGGTGCTGGCCATGGCGGGGCTGGACGCGCCGCAGCACGAGCTCAGCGTGCGCCGCGCGCCGCCCGCCCGGAACAAGGACTACAAGCGGGTCAGTACTAGTGCTGCTGCTGCTGCTGCTGCTGCTGCTGCTGCTGCTGCTGAGGCGTGGCGGGGCTGGACGACACGGTGCTGGCCATGGCGGGGCTGGACGCGCCGCAGCACGAGCTCAGCGTGCGCCGCGCGCCGCCCGCCCGGAACAAGGACTACAAGCGGGTCAGTACTAGTGCTGCTGCTGCTGCTGCTGCTGCTGCTGCTGCTGCTGCTGAGGCGTGGCGGGGCTGGACGACACGGTGCTGGCCATGGCGGGGCTGGACGCGCCGCAGCACGAGCTCAGCGTGCGCCGCGCGCCGCCCGCCCGGAACAAGGACTACAAGCGGGTCAGTACTAGTGCTGCTGCTGCTGCTGCTGCTGCTGCTGCTGCTGCTGAGGCGTGGCGGGGCTGGACGACACGGTGCTGGCCATGGCGGGGCTGGACGCGCCGCGCAAGATTTTAACCAAGAATTCCTGGTCCGGCCGCCCCCAAAGTGCGACCTCCTAGGAGATATGCCAAGCAAGCAAAACAACGACGAGTCGAAAGCGAGGTTCCACAAAGTAGTAAAATGAAATAGACCACTGTTTTTTTTCTAAAACAAAACCTGACTTAAAATCGCCCATGGTGTGTGCCAATTTTTCTTTTCTTTTTTTTTTTTGTTTGGAAGGAACAGTCCTTCTTGTCGTCATAAATTGCGTTATGCAGACTTACTTCATATTTCTATAACCATTCGTATTGTCTCCCTCCAGATAATAGTGGAGAGTTCTGACAGCGAGAACAGCTCGGTGGAGGAGGTGGAGACGGGCGACGGGTTCACCGGCGAGGACGACATGTTCGTCGACCTCGTGCAGTCAGAGAGGCTGCAGCCGCTCAGTGAGTACAACTGACAGTTTACTTTTTTTATTTTTTTTTTTAAAGAAAGCAACGTATTTACTTTCTTTTTGCTTCTTGTTTTTCAAGCAAAGGAACACATTCAAACTTCATTGTTGTAAAATTAACCAGATCCACTGCACTGTATGTTTGTGTGATGAAAATTGGCATTTGTCGAGTCATGGATATTAAATATGTCTATCCGTTTCATAGCATCCATTGTAAAAGCTTCGAGCTTAGTTTGGGACTAGGTAGTTGGCGTATTGGTCAAAAGAATTTAATGAAGACCCAACTGACTAACAGTATAAAAGAGGAGTCAAGGCCTGACCGCTCGCCGCCCCAAGCTGGTTCCAGGACAAAGGTGGACCACTAATTGAACATTATTATTTTATATCTATTGTCTTCACCACGACTAAGTGACACCCCGCGCCAAATCTGGATCCGCCCTCAGTAAGGCCAGTGAATAAAGTAAATTCTCGTTGCAGTGTCGTCCAACGTGGAGGACGAGGCGCTGGGCTGCATCGAGTTCGCTGCGCGCTTCAAGACGCGCTACGGGCCCAACACGCCCAACTTCTTCGAGGGAACGCTCCAGGACGCCATTAAGGAGGCCTGCCTCAAACCCGCCAAGGAGGTATTTGCTTGGAAATCTTTGTCAAAATAAAAAGAACTCGTTACTAGTTGGGTTTAATATTGAAGTGTAGCCGAATACTGACTTCTTGCAGAGTTGTGCTTGTGAATAAATTAAGTCTTAAATATTTGTGTTGATAAAATGTTTATCTCACAAAAATTGCCCACCATAAAACCTTTAAAAACCAATTGGTTTTGCTGATGTTTTATATCTTTTTTGTTGTATTTACCTGTTCAGTATTATTTCTTTAAATTAATTTCGTTGAAATAGGTAAATAAGTCTCTCTTGAACTAGGTTGAGCCTTGGACATCAGAAAAGTATTTTTTCTTTCTTGTTTATTTCCAAACAAGCGGTCGTGCGCGGCTACGCTCGCGTATATATCAGTAATGACTGATATATACCTTGTCGGTCCAGTAGTTTTTGAGCCTATTCATTACAAACGAACAAAGTTTTCCGCTTCATAATACTATAGTGGAGTGCCGTAAGGTTTATACCTCGGAATCCAGGGCCAGTCAATGAATCTGAATAAAAATTTCGAAAATATGTTTTTAATAGTATATAGAAAAATGTTAAAAAAAATTTTTACGCGCTCTTAATTTATTTTTTTTATAAAGAATTATTAATTTTTTGGAGTTTTTGTTAGCTCTAAGGCAAATTATTTGCATATATCCACGTTCAAGACGTACAGGGGCCTTGGTTAAACGAAGATATTTATTAAAATATAACTAGCGGTCGCCCGCGACTTCGTCCGCGTGGATATCGGTTTTCATTATACGAATGTTTTTTCCCGCTAACTCCCGTTCCCGTGGGAATTTTGCAATATCCTTTTGCAACTAAGCATCAAGTTTACTAAGGGATATGCATGCAAAATTTCAAGCGTCTAACTTAAGTAGTTTAGATTTTTCATACAAACTTCCACCCCCCCATTTCAGGGAAGTGGGGGGTTGGTATGGGTCAAAAAGTAGCCTATGTTACTCTCCATCCCTTCAACTATCTCCACTTAAAAAATCACGTCAATTCGTCGCTCTGTTTTGCCGTATTTTTTTAAGATTATCTAATAATTAACATTGATGTTACTCTGCACATATAATTTATTACAGATAAAATTAATTCTTTCACGGCAAAACGGAGCGACGAATTGACGTGATTTTTTAAGTGGAGATAGTTGAAGGGATGGAGAGTAACATAGGCTACTTTTTTGACCCATTCCAACCCCCCACTTCCCTGAAATGGGGGGGGTGGAAGTTTGTATGAAAAATCTAAACTACTTAAGTTAGACGCTTGAAATTTTGCATGCATGTCCCTTAGTAAACTTAATGCTTAGTTGCAAAAGGATTTTGCAAAATTCCCACGGGAACGGG
Source organism: Nomophila noctuella (assembly GCA_958496325.1). Taxonomy (NCBI): domain Eukaryota; kingdom Metazoa; phylum Arthropoda; class Insecta; order Lepidoptera; family Crambidae; genus Nomophila; species Nomophila noctuella. The sequence continues at coordinate 3,144,894 of OY292498.1, forward strand.
AGTTAGCGGGAAAAAACATTCGTATAATGAAAACCGAAATCCACGCGGACGAAGTCGCGGGCGGCCGCTAGTTATATTTTAATAAATATCTTCGTTTAACCAAGGCCCCTGTACGTCTTGAACGTGGATATATGCAAATAATTTGCCTTAGAGCTAACAAAAACTCCAAAAAATTAATAATTGTTTATAAAAAAAAAAAAAATTGAGAGCGCGTAAAAAATTTTTTTTAACATTTTTCTATATACTATTAAAAACATATTTTCAAAGTTTTTATTCAGATTCATTGACTGGCCCTGGATTCCGAGGTTTGACCATTTTTATGCCTTACGGCACTCCACTACTAGTGAAGATAAGTAAATAACTCATATCCGTTCCATCGCAGAGGAAGCTACTAGGGCTGTACCTGCACCACGAGCAGTCGGTGCTGTCGAACGTGTTCTGCGCGCAGCTGCTGGGCTGCGACGCGGTGCTGCAGACGCTCGCCACCAACTTCATCGTCTACGGCTGGGACCTCACGCACCCCGACAACAACCTCATGTGAGCACACTTGATAGGACACTGTGTATTGACAATGTTAGCTGCTCGGGCTGTACCTGCACCACGAGCAGTCGGTGCTGTCGAACGTGTTCTGCGCGCAGCTGCTGGGCTGCGACGCGGTGCTGCAGACGCTCGCCACCAACTTCATCGTCTACGGCTGGGACCTCACGCACCCCGACAACAACCTCATGTGAGCACACTTGATAGGACACTGTGTATTGACAATGTTAGCTGCTCGGGCTGTACCTGCACCACGAGCAGTCGGTGCTGTCGAACGTGTTCTGCGCGCAGCTGCTGGGCTGCGACGCGGTGCTGCAGACGCTCGCCACCAACTTCATCGTCTACGGCTGGGACCTCACGCACCCCGACAACAACCTCATGTGAGCACACTTGATAGGACACTGTGTATTGACAATGTTAGCTGCTCGGGCTGTACCTGCACCACGAGCAGTCGGTGCTGTCGAACGTGTTCTGCGCGCAGCTGCTGGGCTGCGACGCGGTGCTGCAGACGCTCGCCACCAACTTCATCGTCTACGGCTGGGACCTCACGCACCCCGACAACAACCTCATGTGAGCACACTTGATAGGACACTGTGTATTGACAATGTTAGCTGCTCGGGCTGTACCTGCACCACGAGCAGTCGGTGCTGTCGAACGTGTTCTGCGCGCAGCTGCTGGGCTGCGACGCGGTGCTGCAGACGCTCGCCACCAACTTCATCGTCTACGGCTGGGACCTCACGCACCCCGACAACAACCTCATGTGAGCACACTTGATAGGACACTGTGTATTGACAATGTTAGCTGCTCGGGCTGTACCTGCACCACGAGCAGTCGGTGCTGTCGAACGTGTTCTGCGCGCAGCTGCTGGGCTGCGACGCGGTGCTGCAGACGCTCGCCACCAACTTCATCGTCTACGGCTGGGACCTCACGCACCCCGACAACAACCTCATGTGAGCACACTTGATAGGACACTGTGTATTGACAATGTTAGCTGCTCGGGCTGTACCTGCACCACGAGCAGTCGGTGCTGTCGAACGTGTTCTGCGCGCAGCTGCTGGGCTGCGACGCGGTGCTGCAGACGCTCGCCACCAACTTCATCGTCTACGGCTGGGACCTCACGCACCCCGACAACAACCTCATGTGAGCACACTTGATAGGACACTGTGTATTGACAATGTTAGCTGCTCGGGCTGTACCTGCACCACGAGCAGTCGGTGCTGTCGAACGTGTTCTGCGCGCAGCTGCTGGGCTGCGACGCGGTGCTGCAGACGCTCGCCACCAACTTCATCGTCTACGGCTGGGACCTCACGCACCCCGACAACAACCTCATGTGAGCACACTTGATAGGACACTGTGTATTGACAATGTTAGCTGCTCGGGCTGTACCTGCACCACGAGCAGTCGGTGCTGTCGAACGTGTTCTGCGCGCAGCTGCTGGGCTGCGACGCGGTGCTGCAGACGCTCGCCACCAACTTCATCGTCTACGGCTGGGACCTCACGCACCCCGACAACAACCTCATGTGAGCACACTTGATAGGACACTGTGTATTGACAATGTTAGCTGCTCGGGCTGTACCTGCACCACGAGCAGTCGGTGCTGTCGAACGTGTTCTGCGCGCAGCTGCTGGGCTGCGACGCGGTGCTGCAGACGCTCGCCACCAACTTCATCGTCTACGGCTGGGACCTCACGCACCCCGACAACAACCTCATGTGAGTACACTTGATAGGACCCACCACACCCTCACAGCATGATAATCACATGACATTGTCATGTCAGAGTTAGGAGGTTCCGAATATCCGGAACCGCCGGGAAAAAAATCGTCGTATTCGTATCCGTATCCGTTACCATTCAAGCGGATCTTTCGCGGATCTTTTCTTTACAAGTTTTGCGATTTATAGAATAAAATTATATTTGTAGAAGATGAGATAGATTGAATTAAATCATAAGGGGCCCAGTGTCGCACTTAACTAAAAACAAAACAAAAGTAATACCCGCGCGACGAAGTGTCAAAGTCACTCAAGCTCAAATATTTGACAGGTCAAGTTCAATTTTAATAATTGTTGTATTTTTCTTTCAGGCTGTTAAACTCTGTGTCAAACGCGCTGGGCACTGTGGCGAGCATGACGATCCGCAGCATCCCCGTGGACCGGCTGCCCGCGCTCGTCATCATCATGCGCGTGCGCTCCAACACTGAGATATACTCCGTCATCAACGGTCAGTATGCCATATTCCTTGCTCGGTTACTGCATATCAACAATACCATGAGCCTGTTACAGTCTAATGGTACTTGGATAAGATTTCAGAATTAAATACTCGCTAGATGGCGTAAAGTGTATCTAAAATCTGCTCTCATTGTCAATGTTTGTGACGAACACCAAACACGGTGATCATTTACTGTAACAGTAATATTATACACAATGCTTGAAGAGTATTCTATACTTAGTTTGTTTTGTGGAGCTCATTGTAGGGAAGCGGTTGAATTTTGAATAAAGAATCATAATATCACATAGTGATCTGACTCCGTATTATGTAGCTTTAGCACTTGTATTACAGACATTAGAGTCAACAGTAGTATTACAAATATACTTAAATAGATACATATGTATAACACTCACACCAGAACAAACAGACATATTCATGCACATAAATGTTTGTCCTGCGCGAGGATCGAACCCGCAAGCTCTTGGTTTAATAGGCAACTTCCTGACTTTGTTCCCAGGCAACGTGGGCGTGTCGGAGCTGGTGGGCGGGCTGATGGAGGCGCTGGAGCGGTTCGCGACGCAGCGCGACGAGGACGCGCGCATGGAGCAGGAGCGCGACGCCCGCCAGCGCGTCAAGCTCGAGCAGGACGAGGCCTACCAGCGCAGCCTCGAGGCCGACCGGTGAGCATGCACGCACACATACTACGTACAGGCGCGTGTACAAAAGCACCCATTGTGCACGAAGCTGTCCGTGTCCGTGGCGCCATCTTACGGGTGTAGTGTATCAATCGCTGATCGACACCGTTGAAGTTCACGACGCGTTTTACGCCCGCGTCGTGTGCGATTGTTTGCGGGCGCGGGTCGCCGGTTTGCAGCCGCGCGTTCTGCGATCGGTTGGCGGGCGACCGCGCGTTGACAGCGGGGGTCTGGGGAGGAGGTTAGAAATTCGATGCCATTTTGCTTGCGGGCAGTGAAATTGTTATGACTCGTTATTCGGTATGTCTGAAACTAAACTGATTGTTTAACCGCCCGTATTGTGACAACTTCGGTCTCGTGAGTTTGGCAAAAAACCTCCATTGCACTCACGCCGGCGGGCGCGGTGGAAAACCGCTTCGTCAGTCCTTAGCCTAAATTATATCCAATTTACATTATAATAAGTTATGTATGCAACATTACAGAGCAAAAGAAGAAATAAAGAAACAGCAGGAGCTAGAAAGGAATCAGGAACTGGAGCGGGCGGAGTCGGAGCGTCAGCTGGAGGCGGCGCGCAAGGAGGCGGCGCGCGCGGCGGCGGCGGCGCGGCTGCCCGCCGAGCCGGCGCCGGGCGCGGCCGTGGCGCGCATCCGCGTGCGCCTGCCGCCGCCGCACGACGCCTGCCTCGAGCGGCGCTTCCACGCGCACGACACGCTGCAGGTACAGTTATCAGTGATGGATAAACCCTTAATCTAATTAAGCAATTGCCGTGGTCAATACGTATGGGGGGCACCAGAGAAAGCGCAAAATTCTAGTTGACATACGGATAGAGGTGGATTGCTTAGGGCATCAAGTTGTCTTAATCCGTCACTGACTGTTATTTGTTTACTAGCGGATTTCAATTTCCGCACACATAGCCTAAAGCCTTCCTCGTCACACGGACTATACAACACAAAAAGGATATAACAATTCGAACCAGTAGTTCCTGAGATAAGAGCGTTCAAACAAACAAACATACAAATAATCTCTTCAGCTTTATAATTAGAATGGATAAGAAAGATAATTAGATAGATTTACTAGCGGCCCGGTACAGGCTTCGGTGCGTGTAGTAAATAAATAACCAGTCGACTAATTTTGTGCAAACTTCACACAAACCATCTGCAATTTCTTTTTCAGGCGTTATTAGACTTCCTCGCGTCAAAAGGATATCCACAAGATAGTTATAAAGTAATATCTAGCTGGCCTAGAAGAGACGTAAGTTACTTTTTTAATTATTTTATGATTAAAATTTTATGTATGTCTTGTTTATTGATAATACTTACTAACAGAAATGTGTATAGATCATCAATCTCCTACTACTCTCACTAGGCGGGTTCGGCGCAACATGCAGACCCGTCTTTCCCAATGGGTACACAAGGCACGTGCCCAGGGCCCTGCGATCGTTTAGGGCCCCCAGACCGGGTTCCGGGGGCCCCACGTTTACCAAACAAACAAGAAGTTTAAAGGCCCTCGTGCCCAGGGTGCCCTAGTAACAGGTGAAAGAGGGCCCTGGCAACATGTCTTCTCCTTCCATTACTCCTATCAGCCGTCAGCTCTACATTCACTCCTCCTAGAAATGTGTACAGTCATGACAACCAACATATATTCACGAATTCACCAATTTATTCACGAAATAAAACATATACAAACACATTCAAAAATGAACTTTACTGCTTTGACATAAGAGTCGATGTGTATGTAATGTGTATACATGTTGGTGCTCATGATTGTACAAGGATATTAAAATTTGAATCGTGTTTAACATCGACTAAACTTTTGACAGTTAACAACGGAATCTCAGAGCAGCACCCTGAAGGCGCTGAAGCTGTACCCGCAGGAGACCGTCATGCTGGAGGAGCGGTGAGCCGCGCCCCCCGCCCCGCCCCGCCTCTGACACCCCGCTGACCCCGCCAGCCCGAGCCGACCACACGTGCACACGTAGAGAAACATGTTAGTGTCCGACCGAAACCGAAACCGAAACTTCCTCACAAGCCTCATATTTTGAGGGAAAAATAAAGAAAACTTTTTTAAGTAGACTTTGATAACAGTCTGATAACAGTGTAAGCAAAGACTGACTGATAACGTTTTCCTTATTTTTACCTCAAAATAGGAGCCTTGTAAGGAAATTTCGGTTTTGGTTTCAGTCGTAAAACTAATTTCGGTCGGGCACTAAAACATATGCGTCAACTAGTTGGATAAAACTTTATGTATTCTCAGTTACCCTATCAATGCAGTAAGTAAGGAATGAAGGTATTTGCGATTGAAACATCCGCTAGATGGCAATACGTAGGTGTGAGGTCTAACTGCTACGTCATTGGTAAATTTTGACATATCTGTCAATGTCTTGTCAAAATTCACCAATCGCATACCAGTTACATCCTCTGCCTACCTACTGCCATCTAGCAGATTTGCGAATACCTTCATATCTTATTTCTTTTGAAACATACATATATTGTTGAAGCAAGGCCGAACTATGCATTTTGCAACCGAAATACTAAAGTAATTCTTTAGCCAAGCCTTAATGCATTTTCTGAATCTGAACCGATTTTGTGTGTATATTTTTGTGTGACCGCGACTTTTTGGGTCGTTTTAATAATGTTTTATTTTACTTTAATGTTTCGTCGTTTACTTGGTAACCCTCGCGATTTTAAAGGACGTAAGAAGTATGAAATATTCAAAACAATGTCAGCATTTCGTGAAAAGAGGTTTCTATGTTTAGATTATGAAACTGGCCTTTTCTATTTCCTCAAATATCAAATACATCATTTAGGTACAGTGAAATAAAGTTCAAAATTCAGTGGCATATTGGTATTTGTGCGGTTAAAGGTTCATAAAATAATAACAAAACGGGTTATTCACAAGGGCTTAGGGGTCATAAGTGTGTACTATAATGTAAAGGGCATGCGCAATGGTGTAAGTTGGCCGGATTATTCCAAAAGCTATAGTTATAACATTAGGGCGTTCAGGTCACGACTCTGATCCATGTTATGTGGCGTTTAGTTCAGCATAAATGTTTTATTCAACGTTTATATTTATAATAATGGTTATAGCTTAATGTAAAATATGATGACTGAAGGAAAGTCCACCGCGTACTGATTTTTGTGTTGAATTTTCTACTGTAACTGCCTGGCATTCACTACGTATGTTGTACTAGTTTTATTGTCAAATAACTGTTACTTGTTATTCAAATTATAGCGTAGGCATTTCACAAAATAAAAATGCGAGAAAAAGTATTTGTAATTTGATATAATTACAATTTTACAAAACTCAATTAATTGTAATAACTCCCAAGTAATCTTATTTGACAATAAAATATAAATAGAGCGTCGCTGAAAGATTAAATTTGCAGTGATCATACGCAAATATTATTTGATATATGATTCGAGAAGCAGTTGACGCAATCTGGGGTGCGTGGTTAGCCGTAGTTTTATTATGAAAGGTTATGTGTTGATTTTATTTAAATTTATTTCTTTCTGATTAGCCCATTGCCACATTCACATAAATACAGCTTTAAATTGTATCCGTAATAATAATCTTTTTGCTGTGTTCTCAGATTTAGGGTCGTTGCAATATGTTTTTAAGGATATCCTACACAAGGTTGGCTTTTGAATGATTGATTAGCCTGACGCTCAAATCCTATTTGTATCTATGTACAATATAAACATGTTGAAGCAGACTAAGAGTGGATGTACATGATCATATTTTTGATCTTTGTAATTTTTCATATGACCTACAAGAGATTGCAACAGTGTAATGCGAGGAAGTTATATAACCAATTAAAATATCTGATGAAAGACAATGTCTTGTTTTATTTATCAATATTTATATTTTAACACACTCACATATAGAGAATTTATAAAACACCATGTAAGGTGTCGTGTCGATAACGAAATTTTTATATTTCATGCAATGTAACCCATTTAAATCGTACTTTTTAAAAAATGAAACTATATGTAAGTTTCAATCTATTTATTGTGCTTTAAAATAACATTAGTCGGTAGGAGTAATAATAATTATTGTGCAAGTGCTTTTTTGAGAATTGTAGACCAAGAATATTTATGTGATTAGGCGCACGTACAAGCGCCTAATTACTTTTAATTAATTTAATTAATGTGATAAAGCAATATTACGCACTACGTTCACAAAAAATCCGATCGCGAGGCCCTAGCAACGTGCCCATTGTACCCAGTGGGAAAGACGAGCCTGGTCTATGCCTAATCAATATGTAAACGCAATACGCCTCCTCCTACACGCGTGCACCACTATCACTGCACCAAGTACGACGACCGCTGTAACAGTCCCCGCTAGTAGCGCCAGCAGCGCCGTGGAGAACTCCCGGAGCGAGACGCGGAACACGCTGGTGTCAATGAGTGAACGCAATACGCCTCCTCCTACACGCGTGCACCACTATCTCTGCACCAAGTACGACGACCGCTGTAACAGTCCCCGCCAGCAGCGCCAGCAGCGCCGTGGAGAACTCCCGGAGCGAGACGCGGAACACGCTGGTGTCAATGAGTGAACGCAATACGCCTCCTCCTACACGCGTGCACCACTATCTCTGCACCAAGTACGACGACCGCTGTAACAGTCCCCGCCAGCAGCGCCAGCAGCGCCGTGGAGAACTCCCGGAGCGAGACGCGGAACACGCTGGTGTCAATGAGTGAACGCAATACGTCTCCTCCTACACGCGTGCACCACTATCTCTGCACCAAGTACGACGACCGCTGTAACAGTCCCCGCCAGCAGCGCCGCGGAGAACTCCCGGAGCGAGACGCGGAACACGCTGGTGTCAATGAGTGAACGCAATACGTCTCCTCCTACACGCGTGCACCACTATCTCTGCACCAAGTACGACGACCGCTGTAACAGTCCCCGCCAGCAGCGCCGCGGAGAACTCCCGGAGCGAGACGCGGAACACGCTGGTGTCAATGAGTGAACGCAATACGCCTCCTCCTACACGCGTGCACCACTATCTCTGCACCAAGTACGACGACCGCTGTAACAGTCCCCGCCAGCAGCGCCAGCAGCGCCGTGGAGAACTCCCGGAGCGAGACGCGGAACACGCTGGTGTCAATGAGTGAACGCAATACGTCTCCTCCTACACGCGTGCACCACTATCTCTGCACCAAGTACGACGACCGCTGTAACAGTCCCCGCCAGCAGCGCCGCGGAGAACTCCCGGAGCGAGACGCGGAACACGCTGGTGTCAATGAGTGAACGCAATACGCCTCCTCCTACACGCGTGCACCACTATCTCTGCACCAAGTACGACGACCGCTGTAACAGTCCCCGCCAGCAGCGCCAGCAGCGCCGTGGAGAACTCCCGGAGCGAGACGCGGAACACGCTGGTGTCGGGCGTGCGCACGCAGCGCGGCTTGGGCTCGTCCCACAGCGCGCGCAGGCGACGCATCACGCCCGACTCGAGCAGCTTGCGGATCCTGGGCAAAGACAATACATTTAAGATGGCGGCTCTGTCGACAAAGTAGACAACGTATTTTGATCTTCAATCCGCGGTTTTGCCCGCGTTATCAAGTTTCCGGCTTTATCCCATGGGAGTATTTAATCGGGATAAAAAGAATCCTATTACCTAAGTCAAGCGAGGTGTCACCCCGGATTCGAGGAGCTTGCGGATCCTGACCAAAGACAATAGGTACATTCAAGATGGCGTACTGTCGACAAAGTAGACAGAGTATTTTGATCTTTATTCCAGTTTTTACCCGCGGCTTTGCTTAGTCTTAAAATGTCCGAGACGACAATGCGGTACCACAGATTACGCCGAACGAACGATATTAATAAACGCAAACTATCTAAGAAAATGTTATTTTTACGTTTTTATAAATCATACCATTTAATTGCTTTTGAAATTTTGACCACTTGCGACTTGGACATTTTGAAACGAATGTGTTGCAACTTGGACGTTGTGATATCACTTGCAATGTTGCCACTTAAACATTCTGTGACTAAAGACACATCTTTCAAGGCTAAATAAATAGAACTTTACGCAAAAGCAAACTGCTCCTTGAAGGGCGATGACTTGCGCACGACGAAGCCCATCTTCTGCGGCGGATAGAGGAGCACCTCGTGCGCCTCGCAGATCTCCCTCTCGGTGAATGTTTGCCGCATTATCCTAAAATGAAACACTTGAAAGGTCCAAGTCGGGGAAAATAAATCATTTAGCGTTTTAATTTTTAGGATTCCGTAGCCAAAATGGCAAAAAAACGGAACCCTTATAGATTCGTCATGTCTGTCTGTCTGTCGGTCCGCCAGTCTGTCACAGCCACTTTTTTCCGAAACTATAAGTACTATACTGTTGAAACTTAGTGAGTGGATGTATTCTGTGAACCGCAACAAGGTTTTCACACGAAAATAGAAAAAAAAAATAAAAAGTGGGCGTCCCCATAGTCAAAACTGAAACTCGAAATATTTATTTCATTGAACATTTACGTGTGGGGTATCTATGGATAGGTCCTTAAAAATTATATTAATGTTTCTAATATCACTTTCGTCTAAAGTAACTTTGCGTGACAGGCCCTTCCAAAGTGGAAAAAAGTGTGTCACCCCCCCCCCCCCCCCTTCTAACTTCTAAAATAAGAGGATGATTAAACTGAAATAATTTTATATTCAGTGGGTTTTTTAATACGTCAAAAATAGAATTTGTACGGAACCCTCAGTGCGGGAGTCCGACTCGCACTTGGCCAATTTTTTCTATCAATACCTATCACCGCTTCAACTTGAGAACCTTTTAATTGATCTAAATTAACCCACAATAACAGCTTGCAAAGGTTTACTGCCTCCGTGGCTTAGAGCGCTGTGCTCAAAAACCTCGGAGGTCGTGGGTTCGATCCCGCTAAGAACACTTTGACATATTATTTAGTTGTCGTAATAATTCTCTAGTAAAACGGACACAATACCCCACTACAAATTAGAGGGAAAGTTTCTGAATGTCCCTGAATGTCCCTAAGTCATTTACAGCTAGAGGTTTCAATCCCGGTCGATTTTTCTGATCCTGGGATTTCGGGATTTTCGAATGTTAATCCCGGGATCCCGGGATAATCCCGGGATTATATTGGTGATATTAAGGTCTTACAAAATCAAGTTTAAATATTAGTTACTTAGCATATATTTTTCAAAATAATATTTCATTAAGATAAAATAGACAAAGTAGGCACTTTTGTAACTAAATCATGAATTTTTTGCATAAAATAGTAATCCCAGGCAGGTTTTTCCGGATACCTGCTTGGGACAAAGGATTTTTTCAGTTTATTTGAGTAAACATAACAATACTAAGCAGGTAACTGCTTAAAAATAATAAGGAAAATTTAAATATTTACAGTGCGACCTTATTTATTGTTTATTTTTACACCTTAAAAACGAAGTTTTTAAAACCTGTTTTCTTTAGAAATGTTACATATGCTAAAGGGATATATAATAAGTACTCTTATCCTTACTTCCTTACAAATATTATAAATCAGAAAGTGAGATTGTTTGTTCCGCTTTCACGCTGTAACTACTGAACCGATTGCTTTGAAGTTTTGCAGACGTAAAGTTAGAAGTCCGGATTAAATGATAGGGTACTTTTAATCCCGGACAAACTGATATTCCCAAGGGATGATAAAAATATTGTTAGCAATAAAACCGAATTCCAAGCAGGCGAAACTGCGGGCAGAATGCTAGTTTAAAAAAAAACTACCAAGCGCTTTATACGTACTTATTACTTTAGCCAAGAAAATCTAAGTAAGGAAAAACAAAGCAACCAACGTATCATCTGAAATCATACTTCTCAATTTGATGTAAAAATAGGAAGAACTATTTAAACGGACTGTCCTGTCCACTGGGTATCCGCTTGTGACCACGGTTTTTTAAAAACACGGCGATAACGTCAAGCGGCGAGTAGTAATATACATAAATTACATAATGAATATCGCATTAAGCCCGTATAATAAATACAAGTGTTATAATGCAACGCGAAGTTCTAAAATCTTAAACTCTTTGAAAATATGTAACGTTGCGTTAATCAATTTCACCTAGTTAATTTAGGGATAAGTTAGTAAGATCTTCTTCTTTTCAAACTAACAGCAGTCGCTTTTGTGTATGGGCTTGACTTAGTCTGAAATGACCAGAATGATAACGATGAAAAAAGAGAGTTAATTAAAATTGTATCAATCCCGAAAATCCCGGGATTCATTTATTTGGATACCCATAATTTCGGGATCGAAATATGGCCGGGATCCCGGGATCCCGAAATTCGGGATCCCGGGATTGAAACCTCTATTTACAGCCCATGGGAAGATGTGCCTCCCCATAAAATAAAATAAAATATAACACAACGGTAACTATATGTACCACAATTATATGTACCTACTTACATTTGTTGTTAAATTATGATTAATGGTACCTGTAAGCGACGACGCTGTCGACGTGGAAGGCGAACCCGCCCTGCTTGACGAGCTCCATGCCGCGCTCGGCCGAGTAGAAGTTGTAGTGCGACTCCGGCGAGATCTTCTTGTAGTACATGCGCAGCGCCACGGGGTCGGTGGTGCGCTAAGAGGTACACACACTCGCTAACATAACCAAGGATTATTAAGGAGGTAAGAACAGTGCCGTAAATAGGGCGGTGCCAGCGGTGCCCAGGCACAGGGCGCAGACCCTGGAGGGGCGCAGAAATGACCGACTTTCGAGTAAAAAAAAAAAAAAAGGTCGCAGTTTTGTGAGCTCGCACCCTGGAGGGGCGCAGAAATGACCGACTTTCAAGTAAAAAAAAAAGGGGCGCAGTTTTGTGAGCTCGCACCGGGCGCATATAAGGCTATTTACGGCACTGGGTAAGAATATTATTAGGATAAGGACTTCTTTAAAAAATCATTTCCAGGATTATCTCACTCTTTTCCTAGACCTAAACTAATGTATATAAAAGTGACGATTTAACTTTTTTGAGACTAATTTGGGTAAATGATCCTAGCGGAGTGGTTTTAAGAGAGGTACAGCTTAGTGGAACTTCCACTTAAATGAGCCGCTCGTCTAGGGAAGTACCTCCACCTTACAGGAAGACCACAGTGAAATAGCACTTCGTAACTGTTGTGCTATGTTTCTGCTGGTTAGTAAGGTCGCCAGAGCTCAGTTGGGGAGGGTATGGAGTCTTAAAGGCAGGCAACGCATCTGCGACCGGTGTGGTTGTTGGTGTCCATGTGCAGCTGTCATCACTTACCATCAGGTAACCTTCTTGTTCGTTCGCCCCCCATGCACATATAAAAATAATATAAAGTATAAAAAAATACCTTAAAATAATCCTTCGTATATAGCACGTTCTCGGCGCCCGCCTTCAGATTACTCTTGAGCAGGTCGTCCAGGGTCCTGATGTTCTTGGGCGGCTCGCGCAGCAGCGTGGAGACGACCATCGCGTTGTAGTACTGGTACAGCGTCAGCGCGTACACGAACGTCACGAAGACCACGATCTTCACTGACGTCGATTTGATGTCCACTGACATTCCTGAAATATGCCTTTTAGGATTTCGAATCTAATTTAAACCTATGGACCCTGATTATCTACACTCTGCTGTCCATCTGTCGGCCAACAGTTGTTGTCTTCTCTTTGTAGGTACATATTATCTTCTGAATCCTATTAGCTCAACAATTCAAAAAAAAATCACAGATGATGACAAATTACAGTATAGGCAGGAAACTAAGTACAGGGACGGATAACAGGTACAGGAGTGTCAGAATTATTAAAGGGCTCTCATACAACTTTGTGATTCGTTAATTTTTCAGGAACTTAATATCGACAACCAGTATGCGCAAAATCTTGAACTGTTGACAGTCTGACAGAATATTTAGTTCTAGGTAAATTATTCTCATGATCATGAGTATGCAATGTGCAGGCTTCGGGAGTCAAATAAAAGGAATGTTTCCTGCGCAACGTCCGTGTAATAACTGTGTAAATTAGTAAGCATGCAAGCTAATATATAGGGAGGTGTGACATACACTACACCTCCCCCGTATTTTGAAAAAAAAAATAATGTATACAATTTTTTTTTATAACTAACACTTAATTCTATCGTTACATAAATACAAATCAGTGGTAATTCTGTACGTCTACAGTGAATATAGGACATGGGTTGTTGACGACGTTTTTAATTATTACATACATTACAATTCAATTTTCAAAACCATTCTAATTCCAATCATAATTTTCAACTTATTATCCTATTATTTTCTTTCTTAGTATCATTGTCACTTTGTTACTCAAATAAATAAAATTGTTATGTAAAATAAATTTAAAACTAATACATTACAAGGAACTGCAAATTATGTATCTTTCATAGTTCTTCTCGTTTCTATTTGCTAACACACATCAATAATTGTATTATTTTCCATTCATCTTGTGTCTTTTCTTTCAAATTAATTTTTGGAACATTCTCATTTTGAGGTTTACACAACTAATTCTCTTAATTAGTGGACTGGCCAGTCACTTTACATTGCTTGTTTAATTACATAGCATTAGGTACCTTTATAAATTTTATACGTATATACCATGGTATCATTCATAAAAAAAATATTATTTATAGTCGACTTTTATTTATTTTATATGGTACTTTACTATTTATTTATTTTTAATACTTATTATGTGCGCACTTATTTGGTACAATATTTATTTATTTAAATAATATATATTTAGCGGGACTTATTTTAAGACCAACTATTATAAACCTGTCTCCAAACATTTTTATTAAATGTAGGATTGTTCCCGCCGAGCATGCTCTATATACTTAGTACCATATTTTATTTGTACCATTTATTTATACCAAGGGGTTGGTTTAAGGCAACTTGACCTCCAACTATTCTCACAGAGAAATCTCGTTTACACCATGATCGAATGAAGGATGCCCCTTGCGTATTTTGTCATAAATGCTTTTAAGCATTTTTTATTACGTAGCTTATAGTTCGTATTAAATAACTCGATGCACTTAGGCATTTTACTTTTACCATTACTTTCTAATTCCTACTAAATTCCGTATTCCATTATGATGATGCATTCGATTTTTAAAATATCCACAAACTATTGGGTGATCAATCCAACTGTCAAAAGAACGTTTTAAATATCGAAGCATCCCTATCTACTTTAACATATATCAATTTCAAACAATTTCCTTTCCATAAAACAAAAACAAATATCCTAACTCTTATAATAACTTTCCATTACATTCCAACATAACTCTAAAAGTAGATACGTTACCATCTAATATTTCTATAGCACATCCCTAATCCTTACACATTATATTATTAATATGTCATATCTCGTATGATCATATTTTATTTTGTCAATCCGTGGGAGTCATATCCAGTGTAGTCTTAGAAAATGTAACTAATAAACTTACTTAAAGTAGCTTAAAAGAATTTAATACATCTCTAAAACCTTTTTTTTTCTCGTTTTGAGATTACATAAACAGTCTTCATAATTTTCCTGGTATGTAAATACTTAAGTGACATATAATCAATCATTCTTCTTGTTGATTCTTGACATTATAAGTACAAAATTACTTACGCATGAACAGAAAATATCAAAAATACAATACAATTTCCGAACTTTTAATCGAATATTATTTCAAAAGGATTGGAACACATAGTAACAATTTTATTCTAAAAATTTCAATCAACTTTTTAATTTTTACGCGAATTAAAGTATCCGTTTTAATCAAAATCACGATAAAAGTACCTAAATAAAATACTCAAAACCAATTATTAATCTAAAGACGAATTCTGTGAAAAAAAAAAACTTAATAAAAGCTTTTTGTATGTATTTATTTTATTATCATTATTAAATTTTGAATAGATATAGGCTTAATACGTTTATTTGTTTCTCGCCATATTTATAATTATTTAATTGTATATTATTACTTGAACGCGACTGTGCCTAATGTAATTAATTGAAATGCAAATTGTAATAAACATCAAGTATTAAGAAGCCCAAATTCTCGTGTGTGTACATCAAATCTTGTTCTTAATATTTTAACTAATGAGTAATATTTTATTTACTGTTTTTTTTTTAAGGTCTCCCGATGAAATATGTCTAAACAAAATTAATAAATTTACTGAGCCCAAATATTATAAAATAAATTAATTATTGATGATTTAAATCCGCAACTAATCAAAAATTATTTAAAACTTTTTTTTTTTCCTGTTTTCTGAGTGAATATTATGATTATACTTCTGACATTACTTTAATTAATTGTATCTAATCGAAAATTTGTACTATTTAAGAACCTGTTCTAGTAAAACTATAAGTTGCATCATAAGTACCTAGGTGTTCGATTCAACATGACACGTGTATGCAAGTTTTAGCATTGGGTGGTCTTGGTTCTTGCTAAACTGCAACTTAGATGAATTGGATCACGCGTTGAGTTGCTAACGCGTTCCTAATATGGTACCTATGAGCGTCTTCTTACGTTACGCTGCGGGAATGCTTCGCTTGCACTGTTACTAGATATCTTGTTTGTTAAACTATCTATCTGTACTTAAATGTGAACCCGTTTGAAGCCAAACTGAACCTAAATATTTATGAACTTTCGAAATGTTTAAAAGTTTTTAAGTTAATTGTGATGACTATCAAACAACAACAGCTGAAATATACATAACCGAAATTAATGAGCAATGAGAAAGAAAAGCATTACTTGTAAGTAATTACAAGATATTTTTAACTATTGAAAACGAAGAAAAAATAAACATTTGATAACCATAATCTACATTAATTAATTTGTTTAAGACCAATCTCTAACGCTTATGTGGTTGCAACAAAACGTCTCCTACTGGCGAGGTTGCAACGAATAGGTTAATACACTTTGTATCAACTGCGTATTTTATTTTGTTATTTATGATTTACTATGTATTCCAAACCTCAAATATTATTATATCAATTTATTACATGTTATGTGCATCGTCAACACCCATTCCGTTTAAATTTTATTAGCAAATTAACTGTTAACCAATTTTACACAATAATTATTTGACATTTGAAAATAGTTTTAACACAGAGAGAAATATAAATTTTAAAAATGTTGTAAATTTTTCACAAAATAAAACAAATTCTCGAGAAAAAATTATTGCCAAACAAAAAGGATATTTTAGACTGGATCTTTGGCGCCTGATCGCTCATCTCCCGGCAGCCTCCACTTCCGACGCGAACTTCTCCCGGCTGCCTGCTCCACGTCTCCACTGTAAACAAATGTGGGTCAGGATGGCAAATAATCACGCAGCACTGTAGTACTAATAAACAATTTATTCGGGCAGAGTTACCACGAGAAACTTTTATCTAGAAAATGCGCACAAAATCACTGTTACACTCCTTTTTATCGAAGAAGAATTACCCCCGCTACAACGCAGGACGAAGGAATCATAATAGCAACTATTTATTTATAATTAAACTAATTATAAGACATTGAACTAATCCAAATATTTGTAAATTACATTTAGGTTCTTAAATTAGGTTTTTGAAGCTAAATCAATTTATACATCATTATTTAAATTATTTATAATTAATAGCGGAAGTTCCGTTGGCGGGACGCGACGGTATTGGTGGTCCCCCGGAAGTAGTTGGTAACACTCGGCCATCCTGCGCTGGCCGTGGGACACGGCCCTCATTTTTCTCATAGCTGTTGTTGGTGACCTGGAAACAAAGAGTAACGACGAGTAGTGTCCGAAAGAATGCGAAACTTATTTTTCTATTATATAGGTAGACAGGTTTTTGTTTTATTTTTAAGTTTGATCACACAGCCACACTTACTTATGGGATATTCGCAACTCATGCTCACAAGAAAAGTGTTGGTCACACAGTCATATCATAGTATTAGTAGTTGATCACATAGTATATCTATAGCCTGATCACACAGCCACTACTAGAAGGATGGATTTAGTCACACTGTTGTATGTGGGACTTGGGCATTACTGTTGTATTTATATATAAACATGTACATATATGTAGCTTGATCACACAGCCACTATTTACAGATAACTTGATCACACAGCCGATATTTACAGATAATTTGATCACACAGCCGCTATTTGAAGTAAAGATTTAGGTCACACAGTAATTATGGCATACCTATTAAGTAACCCTAACAATTGGTTAATTTCAAAATCATTAAGATCACCGACATCAATATCTGACTGTGTAATTTTTTTTTTATCAATCTCACCTTCGCTAATCATAAACAGATTCCGATTTATTTTAAAATCTTGGTTCTTAATCACCTCTACTCTTGCTATTAACTTATCAGGTGCCCACGAAATGTCTACATTTCCTACATTTATGATCTTTAGTAGGGGTCGATTCAATTTTATAACAAGCTCTGGAATGTAAAATGACATATCTCCTAGTTCATAAACAGGATGAGTAAGGACGCATGATCCTGGTGGTTACTACAGTTAGCGTCTACATATACTTCAACAAACGCATGCGTATGCTTAGGAATTTCAGTAAAATGTTTTAAATATACTGGGAATTTTGTCACAAGTTCATCATCTATTAGTTGAAAGTTTGATAATACATCTACGATATTATCCGAAGAAACAAAATTTGCAGAAGTGGCTGTAGTAACTAGGCTGATATTTTCCTGATTTATCATTGTTTGACCAATTATTAAATCTATATCTGCCATGTTGCAATTTGTTACTTCTGTTATACCCTTTAATGTTATTCCGTCAATTAATACCGCAATTTTACAATTACCTAGCGATTCTGTACAACCTCCACCGAACCCTTTCATTACTACGGCTGATGGGTGAATTTCAAGTTTTAAGTTTTCTGCCATCGTTAATGTAAGAATATTGAGTTTACTCCCTGTATCGATATAAGTATGAAATTAGTTGTAACCCATCAACAAACACTTTTCTTTTGTACACATCTAAAAAAATATCATAGGTGATATGTAAAACATTACTGACCTGGTGTGTTTGTTGACGCGATGTATTTGGTGCAAACCAACACGATGCCGTTGTATGTCCAGGGCGGCGGCAAGTCTCGCAGCGCTGCTGCGACCTGCAGTCCCGCGCCTCATGCCCGGGGCGCCGACACTCGTAGCATGACCGGGGCACGAGTTGTGTTGTATGTAGTTGCAGCAGTCGAACTTGTGCTGCCTCGCTTCCATGTAGACTTACGCGAAGTATAAGCTGCTTCCACTCGATTGAAATTTTCCAATGACGACAAATATCCAAAATATAGTTGTTCAGGTGTTTCGCACTTATATGCCTTCGCATTGTTTCTTACCTCTGCCGGTAGTCCTCTAATAATGCATGAAATGGCGTCTTCCCCACCAATTTGGCACCTCCTAAGCAATGACAATTTTTCGTGGTAGTATTTCGTCATTGATTCATCGTCCATTTTTGATCTCGCCAACATTTGTTCCAACTTATCCACAAAATCCATAGACCGAGGAAAGGCCGTTTGTAGTGCGGTTTTCCATTGGTCCCAAGTAAGGTTATAATCTTCTAGATCTTCATACCACTCCCTTGCAGATCCTCGCAGACGTAATTGCATAATAAACTGTCGATCCTTATTACTCCATGAATAAATATCACCAAGCTGGTCAATTTTATGCAACCATCCTACTACGTTATTGTTTTGATCTTCCGGGCGATACTTGGGCACCAATTCGGCATCCGCGGGGGAAACTCGACGTGTTTTGTACAGTTGCTGAGGTTCGCAGTCTTCGCGTGGAGAAAAAAAAAATCTGCATTTTCTACTTGTGGCTTGCGGCAGGATTCTCCTTCATCTTCAGTGGTCGTGGTGGATTCGGAGTCACTGTGCTTTCTTTTTCGTCGTCCCAGACCAGCAGCGTATGGGCCTGACATTATGAATCCACTTTATCCCACTTCTGAAGTGTAAACAAATGTGGGTCAGGATGGCAAATAATCACGCAGCACTGTAGTACTAATAAACAATTTATTCGGGCAGAGTTACCACGAGAAACTTTTATCTAGAAAATGCGCACAAAATCACTGTTACACTCCTTTTTATCGAAGAAGAATTACCCCCGCTACAACGCAGGACGAAGGAATCATAATAGCAACTATTTATTTATAATTAAACTAATTATAAGACATTGAACTAATCCAAATATTTGTAAATTACATTTAGGTTCTTAAATTAGGTTTTTGAAGCTAAATCAATTTATACATCATTATTTAAATTATTTATAATTAATAGCGGAAGTTCCGTTGGCGGGACGCGACGGTATTGGTGGTCCCCCGGAAGTAGTTGGTAACACCACTCATCCGACCCCAACAACTCCCGGCTCCCTGCTTATCGCCATCGTACTCCAAAATATTCTTCACATTTGTTTTTGATATCTTCTTTGTATGAACTTCTCTGTAGATTTCATCTTGCAGATTCCCATTTATTTAATTTTCTTCTTTTTAAATCTTCATTTATATGTTTTTAATTTTTTATAAAGTTTATTCATACTTTTATTTTGGATTTGTATTTATGTACGTACATATATATTTATTTAAAAATTAGATACCAAGACTACATTTTTTTTTATTTATATACCATTATTTCTGACGGCCGGCCGGTCCGTTCTTTATTTATGTATGAATTATATTTTATTTAAAATTAAGATTGTCCATGTCCCTTAATCACTCTACACAGGTTTTTCGTTTACTTTTCTTTCTTATTTATAGTTCATGTCTCTTTCACTTTTATTAATTTCACTTCACACACACTTAATGTACCATCTGCGCAGCGCTGCCGCAAGGCAGCACTGGCAGGGTCGCCATGCAATGTGCAGGCTTCGGGAGTCAAATAAAAGGAATGTTTCCTGCGCAACGTCCGTGTAATAACTGTGTAAATTAGTAAGCATGCAAGCTAATATATAGGGAGGTGTGACATACACTACAAGTAGGTAAGAACATACAACAAATTACAGCTTCAGGCAACGCATCAGCGACTCTTGTGGTGTTGTTGATGTTTAAAAGCGGTGGTGATTTCTTACCATCAGGTGACTAAAGCCCGTTTGCCTCCGGCTTACATAAAAACATTTTAGTAAGGTAAATTAAGCAATACGTGTAGCACTTGCCTTGTTGACAAATAGCGCTCCATTGAAACAGCAGAGCCAAGCTGAAGGAATCGTCCGTTATCTCGGATCCCGACATGGGAGTCCTAGTCTTGAGCATGGCGTAGAGGATGAGTCCGGACGTGGTGAGCATGCAGAGGATGCAGCACCAGACCGCGCCGGCCAGCGGACGCGTGTACATCGTGTACAGCCCGCCCAGGTGCTTCGGGTGGCGGAGGATGAAGCATTGCCTTAAAGAGAGAGATTTAGATAAATACCTATAGGGAAATCACCCATTCCTTTAAAGATAGAAGTACTTCTGCCGAGCGGGTGATCTAGCTCGGGGACCGAGATCCTTACTGCCCTGTGTTGGTGCAGTTGTATATATGCTAAGTCGCGGCGAAACTCTGCTTGCGCGATGTAGGTTTGTATCGAAATATCGGAGTGCGATTCACCGCCATCTGTTGAGTTATATCGGAATTACTCTTTTGTGTACCCCTACCGGTCGATCTTAGGATCAGCTAGATACGTAGGATAAATTATAGTGTACAAGTGAGTGCGCAAGCACAGGTGCTGTCCCTATTCTCTCACTTTAATAATTCGGTGGGACATCAATCTGACACGACCGTAGAGAACAAAACAAAATCCTGTTATAAGTTACATGGTTCAGGAACTGATTTCTCGAAAACCAATTCATCATCGTTGTTTACAGTAGATAGCTTACTAAAGCCAGCTTATCTTCTGAAGTGACACTAACTGGTACGATTTAAAAGTAATCACTCTTCAAGAGAATAGGTAGGTAGTTATTGCGTTAAATTACCTACTACTTAGTAGAAGATGCCCATTAGTAATTTAATAGTAGTCTACTAAATTACTAATGGGCAGGCAGACACCCCTTTCCCACTGTTCACAATGGGCACGTGCCTAGGGCTCCGCGGCGTTGGATCGGGGCCCCAAGATCAGGGTCTAGGGGCCCCACGATTAACAAACCAGAGGTCTAAAGGCCCATGTGCCCATTGTCTCAAATAGGCTAAAGACGGCTCTGCTAATAGACGATTGACTAACTTTCTTACCTAGATTCCCACGTCTCAGCAATGTAATCGATAAGTTTCGCTCGATCAGGCCTGAAGAAGAGCGGGGAGCCGCCGATGTCTGCGTCTCGGCGCTGGAGCGAGCCCGTGATGCCGTCGAACGAGCCGTTGCGCACGTAGCCCCACGAGTTGGTTCGCTGGAAGCTGTAGCTGCAAGATGTGCAGTGCAACGTTATAAGCGCTGAACATATTAATGATACCGAGGTTTAGGAGCCCCATTTAGTATGTTACTTGGTCTGCCAACAGAATAGAGGTATCTCCAGGAATCATGAAAAATATCGTGTATTCTCGACGTCCAGTAGGGTAGGGTCCAACGGGAAGATTTCAGTATGTAGCGTTGTTGCCCACTGGAGGATAGAGAGTTTTTCCTCGATATGCACTCACTGGTGGCCAAATAGTGGAGAAAGTAGGGAATGAATGGAAAATAGTCCAAACTTGTGCCTAAGGAGGATATGAAGCATAGGGTGAAGAGTCCCGCTGCCGTGTATTTTCCGCTTTCCTTGTATTACATATTTTCATGTTTAAGCCAGCTATGCATTTATCCATTCAAGAAGAGTGAATGATGTTAATATTTAAGACGCTAGTAGTATTTAGATTTTTTCTTACCTAAAATTGTACATATCCCGAATGTAATTCAAGAGTGAGAAAAATTTCAGTTTGTGCAAGGAGTCCACTTGATTCGTCTTTGGCTTGTTGAGGTAGTCCTCGTAGGTCTCGTGCACGATCTTCTCCGCAATCACCACAGGAGCCTTTATAACTACTCCTGTCATATCTCGCCTAGGAAGCACATTCATGTGCAAACTCGTATTCCAAAGCCCGACCATTTTAATAGTAAATTGACCTCTTGAATAGTCCGTGTGGAAAACTTCATAGAACTCTAAGATATCTTTATTTTTTATTGCTATTGTGACATCAGAATCTAACTCGATTGAATAATTCGATAAAATATCAGCGGTTGCTTCTAGTTCCTCAGTGAAAATTAACCACTTGAACTGGTACTTGAATGCCACTTCTGGAGGGAAAAAATTTAAAACTTGGGTCCAATTGCATATGTTGCTATCAAATGAAGTGTTAACAATTATTCCAATCCTATTAATAGAGTAAGGAATCATGTTTGGAGCCCCTCCATTTACATTTAAAACTGCAGACTGCATATTATTGCAGTGAAACATTTTGTGAAGTGACAATTCATCTTGGAAATTACAACTGAAAGTGTACACATGATTAACTTCTTTAAACTTTAGAAAACTAATGATAGGCGATAATTCACTTATTGAGATAATATTAAATAAAAAATTAACAATATCCATGGTGGTCCAGAAATGAAATGTGCTGGATGAGTAAAAACAGTTTATTTTAAACACACAAGTGACAACAAAATTGCATTGCAAGGTAAACTAGACCTATTACTGTCAACAGATCATTTAAAATGTACATAGAAAGATGGTCTGTTGATAGTAAATTACACATCAGAATAAATAATGTTTTAGTTGGAAGCTCGATAACAATAACAACTATTCTAGAAGAGACTAAGTTGAAAAAACATCTTGGAAAGGAAACTCAGCTTTGTCAGGTACAAGAAGGTCAGCCAGATAACAGACCGTGCCAGCTGTCCCCTCATACAAACTCTCTGGATTGTCAGGAAGCCTGGCATCCCTCAAAAACTCTTCTGTACTTAAAAAATCTGCAAATCTTTTAGCTCTATGTAGGTACTTCTCATCGCCACTCAACCTATAGAGTAACAGAAATACATATCCATTCCCTGCAACTCCATGGCAAATACCAGGCCCCTTACGTAGCAAGCCTTTACGCCACACAACTTCAGCTGCTTTCACACAGGAATCAAAGAATTTTTTGTCTTTATAAACAAGATATGCTTTAGCCATGAGGTAAACTGTGCCTGGTGCTCCATGACACCAGTGCACTAGCTTGTGATCATCCAAGCCAACCTCATCCATGCAGCAAGGCCAATTCCCCTCATCAGTCTGTAATGTTGCAATAAAGTCTACAGTAGCCTTGATATCCTTAGCAGCAGACTTATTATAATTTAAGTATCCAGGTACAGAGAGAAGCATCTGCAGGATGAAGCTGATTCCATGAGCAGCTCCAATATACTCAGTGTTATAATAATGGTACATCAAAGGGCATGGGCTTTTGCGTTTCGTGGCGTATTCCCTGCCGCAGTTCACGATTACATCGCAAATTTTGTAAAGTTCTTCATTCGTGAATATTGCCGTTTGGAGTTCGCGCGAGATCCACAGAGCGCCGGCGATGTAGCCCGCGCGGCCGACGAAGAACTCATCACCACCGCACTTCAAGAATTTTGGATTCAAAAACTGACTGTAAAGGGATTTATACATTTTAATCGAATCTTTGTACTGATCATCTCCCAATTCTTTCATCAAAACTGCAGCTAGCGCGTGTGTTCCCGCGTCACCCAAGAGAAAGGAGGTTTTATCTCCAGCAGACGTCTCTAGAGCAGGCTTAACATATTCTAGAGCTTTTTCTAGGTATTGCCGTTTGTGCTCCGATAACAGTGGGTTTTTGGTTAAGTAATGAAACATATAAGCGACGCCGGTAACGCCAACGTACAGTCCGCCGTCTACATTCTTCCGCGAAGGAGGTAAGCGCTTCGTAATAATTTTTATATGCTCAGTAATTTGAGCATTTAAGTTATCCTTGTCCACCGTCACCTCAACACCCGGCTGGAAGTCTTCAAAAGGATTTAGAAAATATCTAACCATTTTGTAGCGAAATGGACTTGCACTTGAAAGTAGCCTATTGAATGAATTGAAAACTTTCCGTAGGATCATGAATTATCTAGAAACCATGCAGAGATTAATCGTCACTAAATCAAATATTTTCATTCACACGTAATTTTTAGAAAATGTCAACTTGCTTCTCTTGATGTTGTTTTGTTTTTGTGATGTTTTTTCTTCTGTCATTCATTTGTGGATCGGCCAAACTGACTTTTTAATTTTTAAACTAAACAAGTTTGCCAACATTACGATAAAAAGTGGGCGCGTTCACATCAATAAAATCTATTTAAGACAAAATTGTATCTTTTTGGTGCAAATTGTTAATGAACTACTTTTTATTCCGATTTATTTTAAACAAATATTTATTATTCCAATTGATTAGATCAAAGAAACACTTGTGACTTGAGTTACTAACAGCCTTAATAGGAGTCTTACGAATGTTTACTTGGTAACTTAGCAACCAGTTGACACAGAGAAGATGGACCAAAACTGCCTTTTATACGAATTTATTTTAATAAAATAACATTCATTTCGGGGCCAACTAAGTAAGATTTTAAATCTTGATAGTTTAAACTTTAAAGCTGATGCCTATCTCATACAACCGTGGCAACGTAAGTACGAAATTCGAATTGAATGCACCAGTAATACACACTTACATAAAATCTACATAGAACTGTTCATATGCTAGTTATATATGTTTTATATTTTTTGTTTCTATAATGTATGCATCATACGAATTGGATAGCTCACGTCATCTATGTGAAATCAATAACTTTACGAATGATTCAGGTGAGGAAAATAGCGTTTCGTGCGAGGGGGCGATCTGCTCAGTCCCTTGACATTGGCGGTCCGCGGGTAGACGCGGGAGCGGGTGGGGATGGCCGGCTGTTTCTGCAAATCAGGCCAGCCTTCGCGGACCCCCGGGCGGCCTTCGCGAGGTCCAACTCAACACTATCAGGGTACAAAGTCATGATATTATACGCGATTACTACAAATTTAACCGATTACAGCGTATAAAAAAAATTGTATGCATGTGCATGAGCATTTTATTAACTTTCAATAATAATATCGCTTTTTAGTAACGAGTTCAGCCCAAAGGACGATGGAAAAGATGAGGCCATCAACCTACAGGCCGTGGGTGAGGGAAAAGTACAGCTCTTCAGAACTGCACAAGAGAAAGACAGATTACCGGATAGAATAACATTAGATAGGTAAACCAAAGCGTGGCTAAGTAAGCCGTAAATTCGGTTTCTTAGCCGTTTAGTCACTTCTACATTTTACAAATTCTCATATAACTAAAAAACTCTTTCAGGAGAGGATTATCATCCATTCCCCACATAGTCGGAGAGCCAGGTCTAAGATTGCTATCACTTCAGCATAACTTAATCAATAGTCTTTCAGGCCTATCGCCGCTTGATCTAGGAAAATTAGTGTTCCTCGACGTTTACGATAATCAAATCGACAAAATTACATGTTTAGAAAGACTTTTCAGCCTAAGAGTACTCTTGATGGGCAAAAATAGGTAAGAATAAATCTATGACAACATCGGAATATTACGTTGGTACTATTTTTTACTAATGTTTAAAATAATTAACGTTAAATAATTTTCAGGATTAAAAGAATAGATGGCCTTGCAAACCTCGTAAAACTAGAAGTTCTAGATTTACATGGCAATAGAATAAGCAAAGTTAGTGGTTTATCTAATCTCACTGAACTGAAAGTACTTAACTTAGCTGGGAACCAGATAAAATGCATCGGACCAACGGATCTACAGGGATTGGTATCTTTGCGCGAATTAAACTTGAAAAGGAATCGTTTAAAGAAGTTACTTGGGTTTCAGAACACACCAAAATTACAAAAGTTGTATTTAGGCAACAACGAATTGCAAAGGTAATAATTACCTGTATATGTTAATCCTTCCTTCCTTTTTCGAAATAAATTAATTCTCAAACATCTAATGAAATGGAATAATATTTCAGTGTCGAAGATGTCTCATCGCTAGCTGAAGCTTTATCCCTGATTGATATATCATTAGATGGAAACCCTGTGGCGCTGGGAGGAGATATTACGCCTTTTCTAGTATCTTACTTACCAAATCTGCTAACACTGACGAACATGCATGTGACTGAGCAGGTATGAAGTAAATATAAATAAATAAATAAATATCTCTGGACATTATTCACACAGCGCCATCTAGCCCCATACTAAGCATTAGCTTGTACTATGGATGCCAGACAACGGATAAACATTACTTATATACTTTTTTTTTGTAAATACATACATATTATACATAGAAACACCCAGACCGATACAAACAGACATGTTCATGCACACAAATGTTTGTACCGTGCGGGGATCGAACCCGCGACCTTTGGTGTAATAGCCGACTTCTCGACCATTGCACCAAACGGCTCGTCGTTTGATTGTTATATTAAGTAGTATATTTTAAACAAATATAATAATCACTGTTAATTTTTTTTTTTCATAATGTGAATATTATAATACTTATTACAATGATAATATGGTCCAGGTTCGAAGCGCAGCAATGGCCTGGCGGACGAACAAAGAAGAAGCAAGGGCTGCTTATTGTGCTCTCGGAGGGTCAGAGCAACAAGCAGCTAGACGTGATCAGATAATTCATAATGCCCGCACTAACTGGGAGTTACTCAGGTTTGTAATTTGTAAAAACTAACTGGATAGTATAAATTTCAAATGTGTTAAACAAATTATATAATATTTTATATAATTTCAGGTCAGAAAACAAATGCTTTTCTACTGCGAGTCCTACTAAAAATGTTGACATAGAAAAAGAGTTTGAATTAGAAAGTTCGTCTGCAACAGTTACTCCTAGTGGACTTCGACCCTTAGTGCCAGCAAATTTACCCGATGTCGTAATATCATTGCAGCACGCAGAAACAGAAGATTCAGATTTTAAAAATAGTAATAGTGACAATAACTTGAAAGCGAACACTGAGCCCGTACCTAAAACTTCACCGATGCGAAAATTACAAAGAAGTTCAACGGCAAAACCAGCTGAACGACGGGTTAACTTTTCAGAAAGGAGTGCTTCTCAAGACACAGATATATCACATTCTACTTCCACAAGTAGTGATTTAAGATTGCCACCGATCCTTTTACCTATAATATCATCGTTAGAAAATGTTAAGTTATCAGACAGCACTGAACCTTTATTAAAAAGATGGGAGAGTATTTCTAGTGTAGATCCAATCGTTGATTCTTCATTCAGTTCATTGCCATCGTCTTCTAGTGACAGCGAAGATGATTCGCGCAAAAGACAACTACGCCGCATGCCCACAGCGTTCAGAAGACGAGAAAATTTTTGTGCTATGCGTTCAAAATCTGTGTGCGATCCTGAAAGACTCAGAGTAAAATCTAAAAACTGTGATAATATTGAAAATGCCAGTAACATATCTGGCAGTACACAAGTTGGGTCTGTGGCTACATCATCTACATCGGGCAGTGATCATAATAGCAAAATATTAAGAAGAGAGGGGTCTGTAAATAGTAGAAGTAGTAGCAGGAACATTAGAAGCGCAACGATATCTCGTAGAAGTGAAAGAGCTTCCTCAGCTAACAGAGCTTCGACAGCCAGGTCTAAAACGCCGGCAAAAAGTTTGGCAAGTTTGAAGTCGTCGGAACCCGTACCAAAACCTATGCCAATGTCAAAAGACAGAGAACAAGGTTTGTGACATTATAAAGCAAACATTTTTTTTGCTATTATTATAATTTGATAAACAATTAAAGCTAGGCATAATTTCATTGTGATATTTGTATGTTTTTCAGGTGTTGATTATTTAGTGGAAGTCTGCGACGGCGTAGTAAGCGCATGGGGGGCGGGTGCAGTCCGTCGCCTTGCAAGAGACTGGGATTGGGAAAGAGCACGTACCGTGTCTCGCGCTGCATTTCACTACGTGCATTTTAATTCTGTAGCACAATCTCTGCCTGAACTCAAAGCAAAGTAGGTGGATATTAATTATTTTCTTATCTTTAAAACTTTCCTAGGTACACAATATTAACCTAGGTACCTTTGTTTTCTAGATTCCCAAACGTAACTCACATATCTGTACGTGCAACGGGTCTTCAATGGCTAGGTCAATTACATGCCCTAGCAGAGTTGCGGGGTTTGACAGGCTTGTCTGTCCAGCCTGAAGGCAATCCAATACATGGGAAAATATGGAGAGAGTACGCGGTATATAGACTTGCTCACTGGGGATTGAAAGAAATCAACGATGAAGAAGTAAGAGACCTATATCAATATTGTAAAATCTCAAAGTTTATTTGAATAAATTGAATAACTGTTTTTCTTTTAAATTAGGTAACCGATGACGACATTAAGACAGCAAATCAAACTTATGGAGGGCTTAGTGATATAGTTCTACGAGCACTGCCTGACGCGCCTTTACAACCTCTTCTATCACGACTGGGAAGAAGTGGGAACAGCACCATCAGCGCTAAAGCATGGCTACGGGCTGCAGACCCTGCCCTGAGAGATGTGATTGCAAAAGAAGCTCTCCAATATAAGAAAGGACATGTTTCGCAGGTGAGTAATAAATTGAGATTTTTAGATCAACTTTTAAGATGTTGAGTTTCTTAAATATGTTTTATAAGCAGGAGGATATGAGCTGGAGAGTGCGTGGACGCGGGCAACTGACTCATGCGATCGAGCTAGCGTGTGGAGCCGCTCAGCGCCTACGCATCCTAGAGCTGCAATGGCCTACGATCTTCACAGAAATGATAGAAGACATCCTGAAGGACTACTCTCATATGGAAGTCCACGTAAAAGAACAAATGCGTATGCTTATGGATAATTTATAAGAACTTCTTCGTACCTATAGAATTGTTTTGCCACAATATGTAGGTTTACAGCATATATCATTTTACTTTTATCACTACGGATAAGTTACGACCAATAGAATACATGTATTTATAGAATAGACACATACATTTAGTAAGCATTATAGAGTTATGTTCTATAAGCCGGATTCTAGGACAATATTAAACGGGTATAAACATATTAGTAATTAGTTAGCAAGACAATATAAATAGACAGACGAACAGTTAAATATGAGAAGAAATATGAATTGCACACCCATGTATAAGCACAAAAAATCGATACCGGTAGCGCAGAACATGTGAAAGTAATTGATTATTTGTTATAAGATACCTATTTGTACATACCTACTACTGATACCACTAAATAAGAAGATAAGTACCTTTTATCTACACAGATAAAATTGTATTTTAGTGAAAGTTTATGGTTAAGAAAGTTATCACTCAAGGCATATGATATCTCAAAAGTGTCATGTATATAGTCAAGGACGAATAAATGTGTAAAGTCTTTAATATATAAATTGAATTAGTACTTTTAAAACTAAAAATGTATTTGTTAGACATTATAGTGGAGTGCCGTAAGGCATAAAAATGGTCAAACCTCGGAATCCAGGGCCAGTCAATGAATCTGAATAAAAACTTTGAAAATATGTTTTTAATAGTATATAGAAAAATGTTGAAAAAAATTTTTTACGCGCTCTCAATTTTTTTTTTTATAAACAATTATTAATTTTTTGGAGTTTTTGTTAGCTCTAAAGCAAATAATTTGCATATATCCACGTTCAAGACGTACAGGGGCCTTGGTTAAACGAAGATATTTATTAAAATATAACTAGCGGCCGCCCGCGACTTCGTCCGCGTGGATATCGGTTTTCATTATACGAATGTTTTTTCCCGCTAACTCCCGTTCCCGTGGGAATTTTGCAAAATCCTTTTGCAACTAAGCATTAAGTTTACTAAGGGACATGCATGCAAAATTTCAAGCGTCTAACTTAAGTAGTTTAGATTTTTCATACAAACTTCCACCCCCCCATTTCAGGGAAGTGGGGGGTTGGAATGGGTCAAAAAGTAGCCTATGTTACTCTCCATCCCTTCAACTATCTCCACTTAAAAAATCACGTCAATTCGTCGCTCCGTTTTGCCGTGAAAGAATTAATTTTATCTGTAATAAATTATATGTGCAGAGTAACATCAATGTTAATTATTAGATTATCTTAAAAAAATACGGCAAAACAGAGCGACGAATTGACGTGATTTTTTAAGTGGAGATAGTTGAAGGTATGGAGAGTAACATAGGCTACTTTTTGACCCATTCCAACCCCCCACTTCCCTGAAATGGGGGGGTGGAAGTTTGTATGAAAAATCTAAACTACTTAAGTTAGACGCTTGAAATTTTGCATGCACATCCCTTAGTAAACTTGATGCTTAGTTGCAAAAGGATATTGCAAAATTCCCATGGGAACGGGAGTTAGCGGGAAAAAACATTCGTATAATGAAAACCGATATCCACGCGGACGAAGTCGCGGGCGGCCGCTAGTTATATTTTAATAAATATCTTCGTTTAACCAAGGCCCCTGTACGTCTTGAACGTGGATATATGCAAATAATTTGCCTTAGAGCTAACAAAAACTCCAAAAAATTAATAATTGTTTATAAAAAAAAAAATTGAGAGCGCGTAAAAATTTTTTTTTAACATTTTTCTATATACTATTAAAAACATATTTTTGAAATTTTTATTCAGATTCATTGACTGGCCCTGGATTCCGAGGTATAAACCTTACGGCACTCCACTATTAAATAAATGGCAGATCAGAAATTTAGATATATACTGACTGACATTCCTTGTAAATTTGCTCAATCAAAAATTTAGGTAAAATAGTTAGTGAATTGTAAAGGTAAAAATGTCAGTATGAATTCAATTAGACAATTTTTATAGATACATACTTATGGTAATGTGGTATTTATTGTAATATTAAGTCACTCTTAGATAACAGACTGCCTTGCGTGTGCCTGTGTAGATTAAACTTTTTCATGTATATACATGGTCTTATTTATAAAATTATATATACTTTTTAAAAAGATTTATTCCACAAATCCCAACTTGGATGTCCCAATTGGATTTGTAAAAGTTTTGTAAGAAAATACAACATTAAAAAATCATAAAATTACAAACAAAAGTTCAGTAAAAAATCAGCGGTGTCGAATGGAAAATAAGTGTAAGAAAAGCCTTTCTTATACTATAATTAATATAAACAAACAGAGTTATAAGCTTTTATTGTCGTGTGTCCTAATTTAAACATTTTTTAAATCAGTGTTAAGAAAAAGAGGCCACATGGACAAAAAAAAATATATTTATGAATGCACCGTTGTCGGGCTTACCTACCAACCAAACTGTTTGACGTTTCACAACGTCAAAAAATTATGACGTTTTGTTGATTTCAGAAATTCTTCATTCATCATTATTTTATTTTCGCGTAGAAATACCATCTTACTCCCATATTAATTTCTTCTTTGATTATGAGGCACTTTTGAATGAGTAACTGGCAGTGAAAATCAAAAACTTCTGAGAGACTAGTTAGAAATGAAGATTTAAGTGGACGCAATGGACGACACGGAGAGTACGACGACCTCTGCAGACGAGAACACAGGCAACCTTTGCGACAACCCCACCAGGGACACCCTCGCGGAAGGCCTACTGGGCTTGCTTAAGCCTACCGTTGACCAACTTGACGATAGAGTGAGAACTACGAGGTGTGTATAACGTGATGTACCTATTCTATCGATTTGCGAAAATGTTACATTTTTCTGCAGCATAAGTATTTGCGCTATCATAGAGAGGTGTTGTGGAAAAAAGCCACTATAAGAATTTAATTAAAATTGAAACAGTTTCGTATTTTAATAAACAATTACTCACTGATTACAGTCTTTTTTAGAAATGGAAGACTAATAAACTGAGCACTCCTGCTTAAAGGTCATGAAAAGAACCTTAATCTTAAAATTTTCTGACTGGGCGGTGATATTTATTATTCCAATTAAAATATTTAAAATCTTCTCACCCATCTTGCAGGATATCACAGCTGGAACTGAAGCAGCAGATTGATTCGTTGAACGAAGAGCTTCAGAGGGTACGGGAAGCTCTCAACAACCATCCTGACTTGGACCCGTACGTCAAGAAGCTGATCGCCTGCAAGCACAAAGTCACTGTTGTACTTAACATATTACAAGCCTCTCAAGTAAGTTAATGTTATGTGATCTAAACAAAGGAGACGTTGATATCACTTTTTAGTATCTATATCTAATGTATGGGTTTGTTTTCGTTTATGTGTAGGATTAGGTTTTTTAATAAGTTAAAATTATATAGTTAATACAAAACTCATAGTCCCATACAAAACTCATAGTTTGGAATTGTTTTGACAGTTATTAGAAGTAACTCAAATTTTGGAAAGCAGCTTCATATAAATTATCTTATGAACACAATAACTAAGTTAAACATAATAATTTATGTTATCAAAATTGATTAACAGTAAATTTAGTCATGTTTCCTAGTATTTTCTTAGGTTTATGCAACTGTTACTCATGAAATAAAACTACTTTTAAATTGATAGAATAGTGGTATATTATTATACTATATATTTATAGGACAACCCAATGATTCGGCTACTTTTCAAAAAGAAATGTCAGGTAGTTTTATTTCATGTTTCCTAGTTCATTTCCATTTTCATATGTTCTTCATAAATAAAATACTGTTCTCAATATTTGTTTCCTCTTGGTTGCAGGATAGACTGAATGAAATTAGACGCATGGTAAATAAAGAAAAGAGTGTGCGTCCCACTGTAGTAACCGAATTACCTCAAGAACCTGAACAGGGCACAAGTGGAGTCATCTCCGAGCGAGGCAGCATCAACTGACATGGAGACTCCATACCAGAACCACATTGACAAAGCAGACTTCGACCATGTCTATGAACCGGCTGAAGACAGCTTTTTACTAATTGATGCATTAGAACATGATCTAGATATCTTGAAAGCTAAAAAACCCACATTCTGCCTTGAAGTGGGATCTGGCAGTGGTGTAGTTATAACGGCTTTTGCAATGGCATTCCCAGAGACGTTTTGTCTAAGTACTGATATTAATATCAAAGCTTGCGCCATGTCTCGCAGCACAGCTAAGCATAATAAGGTTTTGTTAGATTCTGTAAATATGAATCTTATAGATTCATTTACTGATAGTATGTTTGATGTGATTATTTTTAATCCACCTTATGTGGTGACTGAGAGTGAAGAGTGTGGTGGTAAAGATATTACTGCAAGTTGGGCAGGTGGAGTGAAAGGTCGGGAAGTGACCGATAAATTATTGGATATGATACCAAAGAAATTGGCCCATGATGGCATATTCTATCTGCTACTGATTGTAGAGAACATTCCAGAGGAAGTCACTGAAATTATGTCGGCATTTGGTTACAAATATGAAACAGTTATCAGGAGGAGAGTTAGAAATGAACAACAGTTAGTAATGAAGTTTTACAGATAAAACAGTGTTGATATAATTAATAACTTTTATCATAAGATTAAACAGTTAATTGAAATAAATGTTATATTTTCCAAGATACTGTTTACTGCTTGAGATTCTTCTTCACTGCTTCACCAAAAGCTTTAGCACCTTCTTCATTTTCATCATAGCCTGGTAATGTTACACAGTCTTGGACCCAGCGTTGAATATTTGGGAACTTGGAGATGTCCCAGCCAACCGCCTGTAAACACAATATACTGTAAGTGTATGGGCAGACTGGAGCACAAGTCTTTTGGTTGGTGTTAGGAATATAGAACCTAGTTAGCTTACGATGGACCTGGCACCTGCACGGAGAATCCATGAAAAGCTAAGAAGTTTGTCGCAATACATTGTTCATAGACGTACATTCAGGTACATTGCTTTCAGTTAATTACTTACCAAAATGCTAGATAGAGATGCATAGATGGAAGTATCAGCAATGGTAAGATTATCTCCAGCCACCCATTTGCTTCCATTTAAGAACTGGTCAAGAAAACCAAGAGTAGCATTGAGGTCATCCTTTAAGTTCTGTTTTATCTCAGTTTCCCCTTGGAAGAGTATCGGGAACTGTAAAAGAAAAATAATAAAAGTAAATAGTCAACATAATGTAAAATCAGAGTATAAACAAGCAGAACGAATAATTCAAATGATAACTTCAATATGATAACTTGAATAGTTAGGCGAATTTAATTTATTGTATTAAGGAAAATACTTACACAGATTGCTCTAATTTTAACATACAACGACGAACTGTCGAAATACAATCTCTGGTTTACAAGGGCGCGCCTTTCCAAATCTTTGGGATATAGTTGATCATCTTTAGCAAATTTATCGGCCAGATAACAAGCTATAGCACGACTCTCCCATAATACAAAACCATCGTCTTCTAAAGTGGGTATGCAATGTTGAGGGTTTATTTTCAAGAAACTATCTTTCAACTGTTCTTTCTTAAATAAGTCGACTATCTCAATTTTGATAGGGACGCCGATAGCTCTCGCCGCTAGTAAGGCGCCACGGGAAGGTCCACTAATAGGAAAATGATAAAGTTTTAGAGACATTATGAATAAGATGAAAAAGAGAAAGTTTTAAAACTTCAGTCGATGAGAAACAGGAGAAAGCAGTTTTTTGAAGTTATTTTTTTAATTTGGGACAAATCCCATACATTTTTTATTTTTACGTCACGCATGTATAATCAAAAAAAAAATTCTCGCTTGTCTTCCTCTAATGCAATGGATAGTTATGCAACACATTAACCGACGTTAAAATAATTTGACAATCCCAAAATTATGGAACATTTCAATGTAAACAAAACAAAAACTCTGTGTTGGTTCTTTCTTTACTAGGTTTTTGCTTCATAAAAAATAGAAAGATAAACTCTACACAAATGAAACAGGATCGTTGTCGAGTTTGTTTGACTGAAACAGGCACTATGACGAATATATTTCTAAAAAAAGATCAAGTAATGATATCAGCCAAAATAATGTGTTTTGCTAAAGTTCGGGTTCGTGAGTTATTAATTTTCATTATATTCAAATTCTCAATCACAGTGTTATTTAAATTGATACAAGTTGTAAATAACAAGGTAAATTACATTGTTCACAATGTTTATAGATATATCCTGGCGATGGTTTACCCACATTAATATGTTCAATTTGTTCATCAAAGCTACATAGCTGTATTGAATTTGTAAGATTATGTGAGGCGTCTGATAAGAGATTGAGATCTTTAACAGTTAAAATCGAAGAAATTAACAACTCCGGTACAGAAAACTATGATACTGATAGTGACAATGATGTCAAAGGATGTTCGATAAAATTAGAAGTTGAAGAGGATCTTAATGGTAATAATAAATCAACTGGTGGTAGTAATGTGGTGAAAGAAATAACAGATTGTAGTAATACAGCAGGAAGTTTTACAAATAAAGGAAAGAAAAAGAAATGTAGAAAGAAAGAAGTTAAAATAAGGCCACAGTGTAATATCTGTGGAAGAGTTATGTCATCAATGTGAGTTTATATTTAAACAAAACTATTTTTTATATAAGAAGGTGCAGATTTTGTTCAATTTTATTACAACTATGAGACTGAATATCATTGGTTTTACAGGCATCGCCTCAAGACTCATTTAGTGACGCACACTGGGGAACGACCATTTACATGTAAATTTTGTAACAAGAACTTTACATTAGATGAAAACCTCAAGGTTCATCTTAGGGTTCATACAGTAAGTGTAATGATTAATTTTGAAAATATAAAAATAATGCATGAAAAGTTTTACTTCATATTTCTTTAGTAGGTAGTTATTTTATGGTATCTAAAACCAACATGTTACTATAATTCATTTCATCCTGAATGATTTACAGCCATTAGATCAATGCAAGAAAATATATATTTCAAACCTCTTTTTTTATTCACAGGGTGAAAAACCATATCAATGTACTGTTTGTGGAGAGTCATTTGCTCAATCATCTGGTTTCATTACTCACAAACGCAAGCACACAGGCCAACTGCCCTATAAGTGCTTGCTATGTCCTCGTAGGTTCAGAACAATTGGACATATGCAGTATCACACTAAGTAATTTTTATTATCATCTTTATATGTTCCCTGGAATGCTATAAAAATGTATTACTGGGTGGTAGTTATAAAGTAATTTTATGAAAATTTTTAATTATTATAATAACTCTTTTTTTTTCTTTAAACATCATTTCAGCTGAGAAGATCTCAGTGACAGGTGTTATTCTTATACATAATTAAAATTTATTTAAAGGCAAACGTTCCACAAGTTGTTTTTTAATTTTCCGTTGGGTCTTGTTACTTCTCAACTAGTGTCGATTTTCCTTTGAAGACAAATTAATGTCACCGGGATCAACTTAGCTGTTGGACTATAGGTATATTTTTTACCGATTTTTTTTGGCTCACACTATATTATTAAGTTTAAAATATTTTCAAACTATAATTTCAGGAGGCACACCGGTGAAAAAAAGTTTGAATGTGACAAGTGCACGCGAACGTTCATAACACGCGGCGACTTGAACCATCATCGAACGATTCATTCCGGCGACCGGCCGCACGTCTGCAGCGTGTGTGGTCTGCGTCTAACGAGGGCTTCCAATCTAAAACGACACATGCAAAAACTCCACGGTGATGTTAATGCCGAAGAATCAACGGCAGATAACAAGCATGAAGACATTTAACTCTTGCAATTTATTCAAGGCATACTGATGCATATAGTACAGCAGAACATTAGATGATTTTGGTTTAAAACATAGTTTCTGACTTTATAAGATTAAAATAATAATAAAAAATATTATATTAATCATCATTTTTTTTTATGTTGCTTCTCCTCCTTATTTGATAAGTAAAGTTCGTTAATTTTTAACTCTGAAAATAAGAATCAAAAAATTATGTTTCAAAAAGACGATCATTATTGGGAAGTAAGTAGATCTCTTTCCACTCCACGTTATCACCATCTTTTTTAAGCAAACGCTATTTAAGTATTAGGAAATAAATATTTTGATTTCGATTATGATTTTGAAGCCAACCATTAAGATACCATATTGTTATCTACTATTAATTTAGAATTTTAGACATCTAAAAGGGCTTTAAATAATATGCAGAATAATAATAAAATAAATTGAACGAACCTATTTCAAAGGCGGCCGAGTAAAATTTAAATCAAAGCCTACAGGGTTTTAAAAAAAAAACTATCGGTTGACATAATGCCATGCACAGTTGCACGACTTAAGAATAATCTGATTTTTGTTGGTGGCAACTTTAATATTTTTTTATTCATGTCAAAAAAAACTGTATTCGAATTTTGAAATTCGTTAACGATTTTGGTAACCTGTGTCGTGAGTGAACAGAAGTTTTAGAGTGGAATTGTATTCAAAATACAAGTTTTCTTGAAGTTTACTCCATATTATGAACATACCTACTGCATTTATTTGAATAATATAAGTGTGGTCTTATCGCTAACATAGTTTTGAACAAAGCAAAGTTGAAACTCTTGAGGACTTGCGAGAAGCTGCAAGGAATTTATTTGGCAACATGTCTGGAAGAGAAATTTATTATTCCGAAAAATATTACGACGAGGAACATGAGTACAGGTATGTAATTTTCTCGGTTAATATTGTTGTTTATTTTCGCTACATGTAATTAGGAAATTGCCCTAACCTCATAACAGACGTTTAATTTAACCTTAATAATTCCAATCAACTCCCTATTGTTCAAATTGAAAATAACGTCTAATTTAAGATTTGGTACTGTAAATTCTTTTGCATGGGAGATGTGATTACTGTGTTTCTGTAGTGACTAGTGCTGTTCGTAGTATGCTGGATTTCATGTTATATGAAAACAATGAGTTTTATTATTTCAGGCATGTGGTACTGCCCAAAGAGATGGTTAAACTGGTGCCAAAGAACCATTTAATGTCAGAGCAGGAGTGGCGCAGCATCGGGGTGCAACAAAGCCAAGGATGGGTTCACTACATGACACATCAGCCGGGTAAATGAATTTTCTTAATTTCCTGCTTCCTATATTGTAATCAAATAATCTGTCAATGTTATGTTGGGATGTGCAACAATAAAGCAGTAACTATTATCATTAATAACAACAACCATCCAACTTGCCATTTTATTTTATTAATTTTATTTATTTATTATAAAAATTACTTACACGGGTGAAACCCAATTACGTAACTAACTTAACATATCAAATAATCTATGAACATAGAATATTCTAGAAAACTTGTCTTAGGTCTTTGTGTATTGCTTTTTTTTAAACTGTATATACCTACATTGTATATTGTCTTGTTTTCTCTATGTATAGGAATCTCTAAAACATGCCCGAGTTCTTCAAATTTGAACTTCAAAATTGTTTTCTTCTTCAAAACTCTTGAGACTTAATAAAAACCCACACTTGGATCTGAGAATTGAGAAGTCTTATGCATTAGGGGAGGCCTACGTTCAGCAGTGGACGGCAATAGGCTGATTGATTGATTGATTGCTTGATTGATTGATTGATGCATTAGGGTGCTCAGTTACTTGTGATGTGGAAGGACTCAATGTTGGTTCTTTTGTCCTCTAAATTTTTGCTTCAGCCACTGGTTAGTTTATTAATACGGTATTTGACTGACAGGTCAAATCACTCACTTTTATTAAATGTCAAAAACGCAACATTGTAGGGAAAACTGTATGAAACACAAGCATATGACGTCACAAGCTAATATTGTCAAATCAATACTTTTTTAGTTTCGATTAACTATGATAATTGGTTAAAAGCGAAACTGTAACTGTGACATAATGAATTGTGATTATTTTTTAATTTCGTCTTTAATGTATGAGTTTCATAATTTATTTTAAATGCAGTCAAATACCCAATTTATGTTATACTAGCGGCCCGTCACGCGGTTTCACCCGCGTCCCGGGGGAACTACTTCCCGTACCGGGATAAAATATAGCCTATGTTACTCTGGGTGAATGTAGCTTTCCAACAGTGAAAGAATTTTTCAAATCTGCCAAGTAGTTTCGGAGCCTATTCAATTCATACAAACAAACAAAAAATCAAACCTTTCCTCTTTATTATATTAGTATAGATATATAACATGAAATGTCCTACTTGATAAACATTTTTTAAATTTATTTTACAGAACCCCATATACTACTTTTCAAAAGAAGGAAGACAACGCCACCTGAAAAGAAGTAAAAAGAAGCACTGTTGTGATAATGGAATTGTACAGTTTTCTCGCAGTTAGTCATAACTTTAGCATAAGTGAAGGCCCATGACAAAATTATATGATAAGTGTTGTTTGATCATTATGGTCATTTCTCAATACTAATGTAGAAACATTCCAGTCCAAGCATGTTTAAAACAAAGAATTGATTGCTTTCCTTAATTCCTACTGTTCGTGTTTTTGTACGAGGTCCTCTTTGACCATGATCCAGGATTTGGCGAGTCGGGTTATTACAGTGAAGTGACTGCTATCAGAAAATAAATTTAATAAATTGGACTGCAATGGTTTTGCATAAATAGATTATTCCTAATCTGAAGATTGCAAATGTTGTCCCCACTACTAATTTGAATCATTTTATTAACAATCATGTTAAAACTAAGTCATGTGTACCAATAACAATAACTTAAGACGTACCTATTGAAAAGTTTCACTTTCTTGAAACAAAAAAGTAGGATATTTTGCCATTTTATTGTAACATAGCATGCCCGCACAAATGAATACAAATAATTTTACAATTGTGTTGTGATTTTTAAAAAATAGGTGAATAGTTATAGAAACATTCTGTCATTTTGAAATCATATTCAATTCTCTGCTTTTGTTGTGGGCTTGATGATCTTCATTCCTTAATTTTAAGTTCTTTGTTCTTAATAATTAGTCATTACTGTATAAGTTTGTCTTGTCCCTTATGCTTTTAGTTGTTGGAGGGGATTTAATTATTATGCTATCATTTCATTTGTCACATATATACTCATGTTATTCCTTTTGGTGCCATGAAATGTGTAGGTCATACTGTGGTCCCACTACTTAGAGATGTGCATTTTCTGAGTATTTAGATTACCAGTGAAACATTTGTGAAGCTTAAAAGTGAAATCACAGAAAATTCTTATTGTTTAATTTAATGTTATTAAAATGAATAAATCCCTACTTTCTATCATAACAGTTACAAGTATTTTTGAGAAATATCCTCAAGTCAAATTATTTCAATACTATTTGTTATTAGTTTGTATATAAGTTAGTAGTGATCTTGCTGTGACATTATTTGGTTTTTAATCAAAATAACATTATTGTTTTTATCTAATGAATTTGTCCAATAATTATATTAATATCATAATATGTTTAAGTTTTAAACTGGTAGCTCAATTAATTGGAATGGGTAAGCCATGTTCTATTTACCACTAGATGCCTTATTCTGATAAGTGTGTATATTGGGCCTTGAATATAAATATGTATTAATCAATTTGGTTGTTTTGGTATCAATAATCTGTTCTCTATTTTCCAATAATAATCTGGTTCAAATA
The DNA here is from genome assembly GCA_958496325.1 of Nomophila noctuella. NCBI lineage: Eukaryota > Metazoa > Arthropoda > Insecta > Lepidoptera > Crambidae > Nomophila > Nomophila noctuella. The sequence continues at coordinate 3,185,679 of OY292498.1, forward strand.
AATTATTTGGTGCTATAGTATCAGCTTGTTTTATTGTGGTATTTTGTACCTAAGTTCTTTTTGGTTAGTTGTCTGCCCTCAGATAAGACATGCTATAATCTGAGCACTTTCATGATGAACTTATATATTTTTTTATTTAGATTTTTAAGCAATTAACATATATAACTTACTTGTTATCTATAACATTTAGCGTTATAAACAAAAAAAATATCTGAGACAGATTGAGCCGAGCACTTTTTGCAATCCGTGCAAGTGCTCTAGCCATTTAATCTACGGAGACTGTTAGTGGAAGTGGCTAATATCAGTTAATCGATACACATTGTACTGTCCTTATGCTTATCAAACTTTTATGACAAGGGAATAAAACTTGAAAGTCATATTGAAATTGAATTATAATGCTTATCGGTATAGCTGTTATCTTGGTAGTTATTATAATAAATAATAAATTTTAAATAAAACACCTTGTAAACACAAAGAAACATTTATTTTCTCTTTTTCTTGGCGCTTGGTGATAAGGAAGGTAGTTTGGCAGTTTCTGGCTGTGTAAAGTCCATTGATTCTATTTTGATTTCATCCGTCGCAACGGTGTCTAGAAGGTCTAAACCCTGAAGTTGCTCTTGCTCCAAGTTGTGCAGCATCTGGAACCCTGACTCCAGCGAGGGTGTGAAAGCACCATCCAGCGCAGCAGGGAAATGAAGTTCCGGAACCTCTTCAAGCTTCAACTGAGGTGCAATATCTCCAATAGCTAAAGTCTCACACTGAGCTTTCAAGTCCTCACATTTTCTCTTAACCTTTGCATGGTATTGGACAATGCGAGTCTTATAAAAATCATGAAGGTTTCCAACATTCAAGTCTGCAAATACTTTTGATATTACATCTGGAAAGCCAGACTTTAGACCACTAGCTTCTCGGTCCACTGCTGTCCTCATTAGTTTGCACATGTTAGTCATGTAGACATCTAGGGCATCGGCAACGGCGTTGAGGGCTGTGTTTGTGCTTGCAGAGAACCCGACGTGACCGATACCAATAGCAGCACACTGTTTTAATGCTCTCTTATGGCTTTCGGGGGTGAACGGCTGTATCACAGGCCCCCTACCTAGCGAAAAATCACAGTATTCTTTTTGGAGAAAGTTTATGGGAGGAGTGGCTTCATGTTCCAAGTTCAGAGGTGGCTCAGGCGGCATCGGCGGCAGGCTCATCGGGTCGAGCCGGGCGCCGTCAAACACTGCGTTTTCTGTCTGTTCCAGTATTGCGGATAATTGCCTCGAGTAAGCATGAAGTTGAATGGTGTGTGTAATCAAATTTGGCTTCGGGAGTTCAATGGGTGACGATTTTACTGTTATAGGTATCTCCGGTATGTTCTGCATGCCCAGCTCAATGATTGGGTTAAAGTTTACATTTTGAAGAATAGTTTCATCTCCGCCGTCATTCTCAAATTCGCCCCACAATTTTCTTGCTGCCATTATAACAATTTAAAAGAAAGTTTATGTATAAAGGATCAAAATTCCTTGCCTGTGTAAATTTATTTTATTCATAATCACAATAAACAGAGAAAGACAAACATGAACATGGACAAACAAAAGCCGAAACAGGCAGGTTGATTTAGTTCATAAGTTCACACTTGTTGACACTTGACAGCCGTTATATCACCGACTGTCATATTTATCACAGATAATAACAAAAATTATTTTTAGCGTGGAGACTGGAGAGTCAACTCAAGTTGAAAACAAACACGCTGGGTTCCTTCTATCTATACAAGAACCACCCACTAACTGAATTGTGGGCTTTCTACATTACTTTACGGCACGCATAACCAAAGTGAGGCATTTATTCTCAGCAGTGTCATTTACGTACTATTCTTTTTTTCATGAGCCCAATTTTTCGAATGCTCAGTTACTAAAGCCTGTTTTTTAGAAAGTAGTTGAATAAATTTCAACCTTTTTGCTCGGGACTTAAGACGATCGGCCTACTACCCACTAAACTCCTGCGGTAGGTATCCTTTGCGAGTTAAGGAAAGAACCGGTATTCTTGCTTTTGGCAAATTCCTGGCCATCATTTAGTTGTATCTTTTTTAGTGTTTCAGATGTCAAAGAGTTTCCTAAGTATCTAAACTTTAGATACTTAGCTGTGGCTTTAAAAACTATACCTACTTTAGATTCTAAAGTAGAGTTTGTAAAGCTACCACATAAATAACCTAAGTAATTTCCATGTGGTGGTATTTTACTGGTGGGAATGAATTACATTACCATCAACGGTCTGCTTAGCCGTTTGCATAACCGTCTGTCTATTAAAGCTAAAAGCTGTACATAAAGGATCATATGTTAATCACGTGACAGGTACATTCCAGCCTCGTGCTAAATGGTTAAAAGCAGGATAGTGTTCTATTGATAACAATTAAGCCTAATTATACCGCGACCTTAACCGCCAGTTTGCTAATTACCACATCCTAAATTCATAACAGTCAATGTCATAACAAATTAATAGAAAAATAGACATTTAAAATATCTACCATAATTTTCGGCAGCCAATATTTTTTAGTTTGATTGGTTTTTTTTTACCTCCAGCCGAAAGAACAAAATATTGAACCTTTCGGAGGTGGACGGGTTATGAGAGGCTCTCTGTTTTGCGAGGTTCCCAGAGGCCAATCCACTAAACACCCCACAACATTTTCTCATCGTCCGAAGTAGAAACAAATTAAATTAAACAAAACTAAGCATACTGCACGATTTTCCCAGGATAGTGGAGACCTCAAGACAAGCCAAGTATCCATTAAAACGTACCATTAATATAAATAATTTCGCACACATAAGTATGTAGGTACTATAGCCTTACTTTTCTCATCAAATATACTATCCAACACAAAAAAAAGTAAAATCGGACCAGTAGTTCCTGAGATAACAACAAAAAAACTCTTCAGCTTTATTATATTAGTAGGTACAGATAAGCTAGCCAGCCACGGATTCGCATGAAAAGTATCTGAACTTGCCCTCTTAAGAAAAAGCCCTCTGCGGTTGTCTTCGCACCCTCGTGGTGGGAGAGCCCGATATTCCTGCATTTATCGAAAAAGTAAAAAAGGTTTCATTACTCTGAAAAGGATGAAAACATAACAATTTTTATGGCTATCAATCGTATTAAAACAATGCGTTTTCATTAATTTATTATATGTACATATAAAATAATGGAAAAAAATATAATATTTATGAAGAAAAAGTTTTAAACCGCTACATAACGTCAATATCAATAACCCAGTTCCCTAAACTAAACTTGTAGCATTACTTACTTCTACGGCCCGTAGCCTTCGTAGCACGTTCGCGTAGAAAGAAAAAATCAAGATGGGCAAGTGAGCTACGATTCGTTTATCAACAACTTTATAGCAAACATTATGAAGGTTACTTGTTGTTTGAACTATGATTCCGTTGACTAAAATTTACACAAAATTGTGTAAATTTGATAGGTTTATCTATTTATTCGTTGCAAAAGAATAAGTAAACATTCTCTTAAACAAATTTGCAACGATATTATAAAACAAATTAGACTTTCATCTTTGCGTTCAGTTGCATTTAATTGAGTAATAATAACATTGCAAAGTTATTACAGGAACTCCATTCCCAAAAACCGACATCCCTAGCTAAAAAGGGCCCAACATTCTTTTGTCGCTTCATATGCAATTTATTACGCGACGCCAAGAAACAAAAGACGGTGTTCACGCCGTCGCTTCTTCGCCAACAAAAGCTGCTAATTGCCGGTACTGATTGCGCGATACGCTACTAGCCCACTACGCACGTAGGGCGCATGAGACTGTAGGGCGACTTTCATTCAGGATACACCGGCGGAAGCAAGCAGATCAATCGCCGCCCCCCTCCCCCCTCGGCAGGACCTCATGTCACCGCTGATAGCACGAGCAGCAGTCAGCCAGTTAGGACTCCGCCACCGAACCGCGCAGACGTGCGTGCGTCACCCACCTACCGCCAGTTAACCGCTAGTTATGCCGTGTTTATCACAAGAAAACTGATTTGTGGAAAACGAGATACAAATAAAACAAGTCTACATTGAACACGGTGAGTCGCTTTCGATTGTTTCATTCATGTTTTCGTGTGTTGCGTAGTTAGGACACTTGTTGATTTCTTAAAGGACGCGATTTTCCTTTGTATTGTATTTACTAACACACAAATTTAGCGTTATTAATTTAAAATGGTTGATAAAAGTAGTGTTAGTAGTTCAGGATGTCGCTTAACGCCATCAACAGTTAGTCATTGGGTGCTTTGAGTCTCGTAAATACTGAACGACAGATTAGCAAATCTCAATGCGTGAAAGAAAAGTGTGGACCTGTCTCGATTCCAGAAACAGATCAGTACAATTCAGTAATGAAGTGTAGGTACTGGTATTATGAATTGATGACAAAGTATTATTAACATTTATGGTGCGATTTGTTTATAAGTACCACCATTATCTACCTACATTCGTAAAGTGATTTGATGATTTCATTATATTGAAGGTATAAGTAAAACCTTATTATGAAAATCGACAATTTTAACAAACTGTCTTAATTTGTCACTAATAGGTGTTATATCGATCTATAAATATATCTTTAAATTTTGAATTTTGTGTATTAACAAAAAAAGAACGCATTTCTTCTTTCAAATTCTAATTTCAAAAATTTAAACGTATTTACGCCGTTCAACAGCGTATAAAAGTGTTTTTTTTTATCATAGTTTAAAAATGAAAAAAAAACGTAAATTCAAAATACTTGATGTGTTCAGGTGGTGGTAATAGTGATTGGAGTTTCTTCGATCATATTTTAAGCCTGAAATATAAAAGTGAGTCCAAACCGAATATTTGCTGTAATTCACAAGTATATGCTTCTACTATGTTAATGCAATCGTGGTCCCAAGCCAACAGTAATAAGTATTTTTGAACGGTACAATAAATCTGTCGCTTAGTCCCGCTTTTATATTATGTCAGGGTTATTAAAGATCATAATAATTTATAATGTACTTTGTTTAAATGTATTTTTTCTTGTATGTACACAGTGCATGTAATTGGAGTACCTGTGACAAAAATAATTTCAGGACCAATCAGTAAATGACAATAAATAACGTATTTTATGTATCTATGCTCTTATAAACATAAGTATCAGTATCATAATTTTAATTTTTTTTTCAGTCTATTGGTAAATCATAAAGTCTTCTAGTAAACGAGGTCAATATCTCGTATCTTTCAATCAATCGGTCCTCATCCTACAGTACACAACTAATAAACATTTATGTACAGTACATATACATACATGCATAAGTATATGTACTTGTACTAGATTGCATATCGCATAGGTATCATTGTCAGGTTTGATATTATTTGACATCAGAAACGGGATGTGACCTAATAAATGGATGGATGGGATCGTTGCTGACATTTGACCTGGTTAATAGGGTTTCATCGCAAACCATTTAAATATCTCAATCACCATTCATTTAAATACAATTTATTAAAATAAAATAAATTAAATAATTACACAGTTACTGTATCGAACAACTATGAAATCTCGTGTTTTTTTAATTCAGGCAAGAATTAATTTTTAATTTTACGGACACTGTTTTTGGTAGGTCAATGCTAGCTAGAAGTATTAATTTAAAAAGTCTAGAATATTAAATTGATCTTATTAAATAATAAATACTTGGCTTGAGTTTTAATAAGTCAACTTAAGAATGTTGTCTCTTCAGCGTATTGTTAATAAATCAAACAATCTTCTACAAAAATTTACACAAGTGCAAATTTACATTCAAATTACTCGGCACGCGTGAATAAAAAATATTCATAACAACTCGAGATTGATAAATTTTTAAAACCATAAAACTATTCAATGCAGGTTAACAAACAATTTGTATGAGTTGATTGGGATAAAAAAAGGAACAAATATCTCACAACATCACATACGTACATTGATCTGACTCAGTTTTATGGATTTTAAGCATTTGTGTTACAGATATCAGAATCAACAGTAATATTCCAAATATAATTAACTTCCATAGATACTGGCAAAATCCATATTCATGCACAGCACACAAATGTTTGTCCTGCGCGGGGAATAATCCCGCGTCCTCTTGTCCAATAGTCACCTTCTTGACCTCACACCAAGCGGGTTGTAAATAAATAATAAAATAAATCAGATTTGTGTCCCGAATTCGGAATAACTCGAGATCGAGATCTATTCCGAATACGGGGAACAAAAATAGCCAAATATATGACGTGTGCGGCATATCCATGTTAGTCCTGTCAGTTGCTTCGCCTTGGTAGCGGAAGCGCTCGTTGGCGCAAATTGCATTCGCCATAGTTCGTTATCGATGTTAATTTCACAGTTTTCTGCCCTGCACTAATCTAATCATTGATTCGCCTTGTTGAGCACCAATTGAATAACGTGGATGTCTTTATTAATGATTTGAGTGCCCGCAATCTTGGGTGGGTCCTTTGTACGTAGGTATAAGATTGTGTGTATAAGTACTTTGAATGTCTGTTGTAGAACAGTCCAATATTCGTCTTATGTCTTAATGATAAGATTTGTGTTTTAGTGTCCAAGCACAGTAATTATGGCCCATTTTTACATGTTCATATTTAAAAGATAAATATAGTATAATGACTATTTCTTTAAAATAAACTAACTCGATAGCTTAATGTTTAGTTCTTAAGTATTTTACGGTATAAACTCATCATCATCATCCTAGCGCTTGTCCCGGTCGCATCCTCGGCCATTGCCTTGGAGTCCAGGGTCCGCTTGTATATTCTTGCTCTATTTTACGGTATAAACTAAAACAAATACTCTCTGGTTATTTCGGTGTGTGAGTTTGACTTTGCTATTTATACTATATCGGGAAGGAAATAGCAGGCAAGCAGCAGTTTTCTCTATCTTTTATTATAAACATATAAATGTTATAAATGTTATTAATCGTTTTAAAATAATATGTAAATTTTCAATCACTGCAATACTGATCCTGCACGTAATACGCAGAAACAAACATGTGGGCGAGAAGTAAACAAGTTACATCTCCCACACGCCTGTAGCGTAGCCTATCGGCGAAGTTAAACTAATTACTTGATTTACTTGTCTATAAATAAACCATGCTTAATTTAAATATGGAAATATCTCAACGGCTGTGCAAATGTCTTTGAAAATTCTTAAATAATTGTGTGCGATTTTTTATGAATGATTGTATCTTAGTCTGACTATGCTCAAAGGTGACACCTGATCACATGTATGACGTATGTATGTACACATGTGCCAGTCAACATCTCACTCAACCTCCAAGAACCTTAAATGAGCCACTACATAGATGTCATCATTACATAAGAAGCAGTAAAATTGCTAAAATGGAAATAAGCGTCATCATCTATTGCTATACTTACTAATATATAAAGCTGAAGAGTTTGTTTGTATGTTTGTTTGAACGCGCTAATCTCAGGAACTTCTGTTCCGATTTGAAATAATATTTTTGTTTTGGATGACAATCCAAAACATATGATTCATCGTCAAATGAGTCCATTTGACGAGGAAGGCGAAATCCACGCGGACGGAGTCGCGGGCGGCCGCTAGTTATGTGATAAGTATCTGAGTCTGAGTTTCAAAACCTTTATCATCCCGTTGCAGATTGAAATCTGATGATATTTAGCTATAAGACTTCCTTATTCTACCGAGGAGCATTGATCATGAAATCGTTCCTGTCAAAATCCCATCGCAGTTCTATAATGGATTGATTGAAGCCTCTTATGCAGTGTAATATTGAGCGCCATCTTAGTTATTTAGTTAAATCATAAATTATGATTTATTGTGTTATACAACGAACGCCCACTGCAATCATCATTAATACGAATGATCATTACTGTTTCTATCTACCTGACAGCATTTTACGCAGCTACGAAAAACCTAATACATGTGTTAACAAGTCGTAAGGCTCAGTGCCGGTTTTAGCACTACAAGCGCCCTTGGGCGAGATTTCTTCGGCGCCCCCTAACTACAATTCAATTACCTAGGTACATTGGTACGAAGAAAGGCAATAGGTACAATAAAATAACCATCATTTAAAAAAAACGTTCTATCTAATTTACAATAAATCTGTAGAGATGTCAATTCTGTACATTAAATCTATTTTCAAAATAACTATCAGGGGGTGATAAGTGATCGATACTGATGCCAAAAACGCAATCAGTAAAATTTTTGTCTGTCTGTATGTCTGTATGTTCCTTATACAAACAAAAACTACTGGACGGAATTTGACGAAACTTGGTACAATTATTCTTCATACTCCTGGGCATATTATAGGATACTTATCATCGCGCTACGATTAATAGGAGCAGCGTAGTGAAGGGAAATCTTGGGAAAGCGGGAGAAATTACCCCATTTTTAGGGTTCCATAGCCAAATGGCAAAAAACGGAACCCTTATAGTTTCGTCATGTCTGTCTGTCTGTCTGTCCTGGCTAGTTCTCCGCAATTTCTGCACCGATTGCCACGAAAATTGGTGGAGAGATGCGTATTGATAATTCAAGAATTGGTTTTTAAAATCAGCGAAAAATAATTATTTTTTAACCCTCTCCCATACAACGAAAAGTAAATTCGAAAAAAAAACTTCGCCTTACCCCATCGTGTGGGGTATCGTTAAAAAGGTATTTCTAAATACAACAAAAATTGCCTTGAAACTATGTGGATCAAACACCCCAGTCTCGAGATATATTAATACAAAGTTAAAATTAGAGCTTCCCCCCCCCCCTTAACTTTTGAAACACTATTTCAAAAATTCTGAAAAAAAATGTTCTATAAACCTCCAAGTAAGTACTTTCAACGAAAACTATAGCGAACTCTGTATCATACATAGTTATTTTTATACAGCTCGACCAACTTATGAAGTGCAGTTGCCCTTACTAAATGGTGTGTCAAGCGGTTGGCCCATCTAATGGCTACGGAACCCTTTCACGGGCGTGTCCGACACGCTCTTGGCCGGTTTTTTTTAAGCTTTCGTCGCGTGTGCAGCCTTAATGGTTAAAGTCACATAGAAATCATGTATGAAGGAAATATTCTACATAAAATTTTCTAAAAAATATACCCTAACAGCATATGTCTATCTTTTATGGCTGACCCACAATAACACGTGCAACACCTGATCCAGATTGGTTTGAACGCGCTGTTCTCAGGAACTACTGGTTCGAATTGACAAAATAATATTTTGTGTTGGATAGTCCACTTACCATTTGTCAAGGTAGGCTTTAAGCTATCTATAGTAACACTGTGTGCGGAAACCGAAACCTGCGCGGACGGAGACGCTGGCGGCCGCTAGTCTTTAATAAAATTTAAAACATAAACAGGGGAAGCTACATTCTGATCAGGCAAAAAGGATTTCAGGCTTATGAGTTCATCACACAACATATAACCATCGATATATGATTTAGAATCCACAGTTAATGAAATTGGAGATCACTACAGAGTTTGTCAAGGTCAGGTTTTTCAGGAATCTGTTTTATTATAAGTAGGTATACTAGCGGTCGCCCGCGACTCCGTCCGCGTGGATTTCGGTTTCCGCACACAGTGTTATACTAAAGCTTAAAGCCTTCCTTGACAAATGGTAAGTGGACTATCTCTCACAAAAGTCTCAAAAGTTTTGTCAATTAAACTAGTAGTTCCTGAGATTAGCGCGTTCAAACCAATTTGGATCAGGAGTTATTACATATACAGTATACACGTGTTATTGTGAGTGGGAGAAACAATAGGCTCGTCGAGGGCAGTTTCATAAACTTGCTCAAGCAAAAATTTTCTTAAATAACCGAGCGGTAATGTCCGCGAATGTATGTTATGTACGTCATCTTACCTAATAAAATACATATCTTGATATTTAATAATTGGTATGTTGTTCTGTTTTACCATCATATTTTTTATGTTGAGTTCTCTTTCAATTCATGCTGCCAGTGAGGCAACTTGAAATCAAAAAAAATATCATTCACGGTTCTTGTCTTTTTTCGCCCAGTAGGCCTTACTCAATGAGCGAGGGAACTATAAGGGGGCGCCTGTAGTAAATTATAGAAAATCAGAAAGAGGCGCCAGACGAAAAAGGGCGCCGCGGCCTGCGGCGCGGCGCCCCTTTTCGTCCGGCGCCCCTGGGCGGTCGCCCGGCCTCGCCCTACCCTAACGCCGCCCCTGGTAAGGCTCATAGAAAACATTCAGTGCACCAGTAGGTACTAAGTACAGCATTTTTGAAGGATTAACTTCAAAGACCAGTGCGCCTCACTTAGCTCGAAAAGGTGCTAGTTTCAACACTTACTGAGAACAGACCGACGGGTAATAACGTCCTTAAGTTAAAACTGGGTGTTGAGACCTCTTAGCCCTTTACGGAGGCGGTGAGGGTTGAGGGATGAAGTTCACAAAAGTGAGTGCCAATAAGGATTCCAATGTTTTACGTACTATACCTATTTGAGTATGTTATTTAGCATTTGCAAATAATTTGAAATTTGTATGTGGCTTCTTTCTTCACGTCAGTAAAAAAATGTTATGTGCCCGAACTTAATAATAAATGTTGACAGTTCCTTTTATATAACTTAGTAAAAGAGTCCAAAGTTAATCCAATGAATGAACTTTAAAAGGGTTGGGACGAAATAAGGGTCAAAGCTTGCCCCAATACAGATTCCCATTGTGTTTGTTACAATTTTCCTTTTTCCGTTCTGATGAAAGACAATATTGGAAGCGTAATGAAAAGACTACAATTGTGATTCTTTTCAAAATTACATTCAATATAACAATGAAATTATATGAATATGGAAAAATTGGCCAAGTGCGAGTCGGACTCCCGCACTGAGGGTTACGTACAAATTCTATTTTTGACGTATTAAAAAAACTACTGAATAGATTTCGTTCGAACCAATTTTCGTTGGTAGTTTTTATGGTAATGTACATTATATAATTATTTCAGTTTTATCATCCTCTTATTTTAGAAGTTAGAGGGGGGGGGGGGACACACTTTTTTCCACTTTGGAAGGGTCTGTCACGCAAAGTATTCACTTTAGTAAAAAGTGATATTAGAAAGCTCAATATAATTTTTAAAGACCTATCCATAGATACCCCACACGTATATGTCCAATGAAAAAAAATATTTCGAGTTTCAGTTCTGACTATGGGGACCCCCCACTTTTTTTTTTTTTCTATTTTCGTGTGAAAACTTTGTTGCGGTTCACAAAATTTATTTATTTATTTATTTATTTATTTATTGCATGTCACATTGCGATACATGGATCTTAAAATATTATATAGGGTACATGTGACGCCCTGCAAGGGCACAAGCAAACAGAGGGCTTTAGTTGCCTTACAATCATAAAAAAATACATAAACATTAAGATAAACTATTACACTTATATAACAATACAACATAGACAAAACAAAATTTACAAGTCAGCAAAGATAAAACATGTATTGAGCTACCCATGACCATCAATCAAGCTTGTCGCCAAAAAAGTCCTGTAACTTGTAATAGCACTTATTTATAAGGAATAATTTCAGTTTTTTATTAAAAAGCGGGTGAGATTCAATATTCTTTATACTGTTGGGAATGTGGTTATAAATATTTATCAACATGCTATGAGGACTATCTGATACTAACTTTAATTTAGAGAAGGGTGCTTGAAGTTTGTTCATATACCTATTATTCCTTTTAGCTTTATCAATTGGAGAATATAAATAGGGATGTTTTCTTATAAATTTGCAAGACTCGAAGATATATAAAGAGGTAAGTGTCAGGATTTTATGTTTGATGAAGTGTGGCCTACATGACTCCATTTGTTCTATATTTGTAATTATCCTCACGCATTTCTTTTGCAGAATAAAAACTTTATCCGCTTCACATGAATTTCCCCACAGGATAATTCCGTAGGAGAATCTGGAATGGGCGTAAGCGTAATATGCCGTAAGGGCTGTCTTAAAATCAGTCACTTTTTTAAGGTGTTGAAGCGCGTAAATAAAAGAGGACAGTTTTTTTGTTAGTTTTTGGATGTGTTGTTTCCAATTCAAATGCGAGTCTAGCTCTACTCCTAGCAATTGGGCCGAGTTCACAGTGTCCAGTTTTGTATTTTTAAAGTTGTAAGTTATTTGTAACGAAGGTTTTTGATACGGTTTAAATTGAACAATTTTAGTTTTATTTAAGTTGAGTTTTAGATTATGCAAGTCTAGCCAATTTACAGTTTTTTCTAAGGTCGTATTTAGTTTGATTTCTAACTCTTTAGAACTGGAGCAAGGGATCAGAACGGACATGTCATCAGCAAAAAGGACGCAATGATCGTCTAATTCATCAGCCAAATTATTAATATAAATTAAAAACAAAATACATCCCAGAACGCTACCCTGTGGGATAGAACCAGTGACAAGGACTTTTTGTGAACGAATATGAGTAATTTTGCCCGTTTCAAAATCTATGTTTTCTATTTCTACGTACTGAACGCGGTTTTCTAGGTAAGATTTGAACCATTTATGCGCTATCCCTCTAATACCTGTTTTATACAGTTTGTCCAAAAGAATTTCGTAGTTAACCCTATCATAGGCTTTGCTCATGTCGAGTAAGAGGCCTACAGCGTATTTTTTGTTGTTAATTACATCTATAATATTTTTAACATATTTATATATTGCAAGGATAGTTGAGCGATTTTTACGAAAGCCATTTTGGCTATCATGGAAGATGTTAAATTTCTCGTAGAATGAGTTCATTCGGGTTGCCATAGCGGTTTCAAATACTTTAGATGATGTGGGTAACAAGGCTATGGGGCGGTAATTATTTGTATCAGTTGTTTCCCCTTTTTTATGGATAGGCTTAACTATAGATATTTTTAAAGCATCTGGAAAGACACCCTCCGTGAAGGACTGGTTTATTAGTAGAGTATACGGTACCGTCAATATTTCCGCACAACTTTTTATGATAATGGGTGGTATTTCATCAATTCCAAAAGACGTCTTGTTTTTTAGGGTACGCAGTAACGTGTTAACTTCTTTGAGGGTGACGGGACTAAGGAAGAATGTATTTTCAATCAAGTTTTCTCTAGATATACTAGGTATACTAGGTTTGGTACATGTTTTTTGGAATGAGTTTCCAATTGCAGCAAAAAATGAATTAAATGCATTCGCCACCATACTAGGGTCGTAAATAATCTTTTTATCCGTAGTTTGGAGTTTTATGTTTGTGTTTTTTCGTGATGTTTTTTTCGTTTCATTATTGATTATTTTCCACATAGACTTAGTTTTATTAGATGAATTCTCAAATTGACGTTTATTATTATTTTTTTTAGATATGTTAATGCATTTTTTCAGTATTTTACAATATTTTTTATAGTAAAGCTTAAAATTAATATTTTGTGTTCTTGTTATGATTTCTTTTAAGAATCTTTTGAATCGACATGAAGTTTTTAACCCTGGCGTTAAATAATTTATTTTTGAGTTATTTTGAACTTTTTTTAATCTAATGGGTATACATTTATTTAAGATATCCTGTAAGATTTCATTAAATATGTCATAGTTTTTATTTATATCTTTATTATACTTGAGTACATCTACCCAGTTTATATTTGACAGTTTATTTTTAAATTTGTTAATGTTAGAATCATTGTATATACGTTTATATTTATAGAAATTACTTATTGGTCTTGTATTACAGGGAATAGAAATTAATACTCCGCAATGGTCGGAAAAGCCAAATTCACAAACTAAGATCCTTGGAGCCTTAGTACTAAAATTCATAAAAATTAAGTCAATACAAGTAGAGCTGGTTGAAGTTATTCTAGTAGGCTGATTAACCTTTTGATGGAAGTTATAAGACAGCATCAAATTTAGAAGCCTATTCTTATCGTTATTGTTTGTTAAAAAATCCACATTAAAATCTCCACCTATTATAATATTCTTATAATTATCTTTTTTTGAATTGAGTTTCAGGAGTTTTTCTAGACAAGTATAGAACATTTCAACTTCCCTTTTACTATTTGGCCAATATAAGTTTATAATCAAAAGGTTGTGTTTGGGTAATTCAATAGCGCTTAATTCGAAAATCATTTCTAATGACAATGAGGATATATCCAAACGTTCACAATATTCTATGGAGTTCCTAACCAATATGCAAACACCACCACCATCATGGTGTTCACGACAGAAGTGTGAGGAGATATCATAGTTATTTATTTTTAACAGATCTAACTTTGCTTTGCTCAGCCAAGACTCAGAAATACATATAATATCTAAATTAGATTTTTCTTGAATTAAAGCTTCTAAGAGGTGGGTTTTATTACAAATACTTTGCATATTCTGAAACATTATGTTAAGATTAATTTCGAAAGGAACGGTTTCTTTCTATGTTTCTATACGAATCTACCATTTTATTATCGTTTGTTATTTTCCTAGTAGTAGTTTGTGGAGTAGATAGAATACACATAGACTGCGACCGGACCGGAGATGTCTTTTCTGTTATTGTAGCTTGTGTTTTTTGATTAGTTTCGTTCTTCCGGTCTTTTTTGTCTTCTTTTTGAGTTATACTAGTTTCCTTTCCATTGATAAATAGTTTGTTGTTTTTAATAATTGCGTGATGACCATTTCGCCGAGCAGTGTGAAGGGCGTCATTTAGTTTCCTTCTTTCTTGCAGAGCCGTCGGGCTTAGGTAATCAGTTACGCTGAATCCAGTCCCCCTTAGATATATTGAATTTTCAAGTATGTATTTTTTCATTCTTTTACTAATTAACTCTATTTTTAATGGTCTTTTGTGACTTAGTTTTCCTATGAATGAGGTTTCTTCTATATATCCTGATAAGTTTACATCCCCTCACCAAGTTTCAACAGTATAGTACTTATAGTTTCGGAAAAAAGTGGCTGTGACAGACTGGCGGACAGACAGACAGACAGACAGACAGACAGACATGACGAATCTATAAGGGTTCCGTTTTTTTGCCATTTTGGCTACGGAACCCTAAAAACGTAGCGCTGGTCTTAAAAAGACTTTTAGAGAAGATGCAATGATCTTTTTCGTATTAAATGTTTCTAGGCTATTATTATCATGTTTCGGGTGATTTGCATACAGTCGCCCTGCCATTGCATTTTTCGGTGCAACATAAATGTTAATGAGTGTTTTGGAGAAGGGCATGGCAACTAAATATATATATATATATATATATATATTAGATATTATTATATTATATTATATATATATATATATACAGGGTGGAATCTTGAAATGGGTTTTGTTCGGCAGGTACATTAACCACTACAGTTACAAGATAACGTTGTTAGGCAACCATCCATAACTTTTTGAGATATTATGACCTACATTCACAGATTTTGGAAAAAAGGTACAGTCGTCAAGAAAAGTGCTGAAACTGGCAAATTTTTTTTTTCATGCCAATCGATCCTATTTCATGTAAGGATCAAATGACTCTATGAGACCATTTGAGGTTTGAGTACTAGAAACGTCAGAAATAGCAAAAAACTTTTCCCATACATTTTGTACTAAAAATTAAAAAAAAAAATTTGGAATTTTTTTCATGCCATTCGATCCTGTTTCATTTATGAATCTATACTTTGTATCAGACCATTTAAGGTTTGACTACTAAAAATGTGAGAAATAGACTTCGAAAATTTTCAGTACTAAATGTATGGGAATAGTATTTTTTGCGATTTTTGCCATTTCGAGTACTCAAACCTAAAATGGTCTGGTACAAAGTTTTGATTCATACATGAAACAGGATCGAATGGCATGAAAAAAATTCCAAATTTTTTTTTGGAATTTTTAGTACAAAATGTATGGGAAAAGTTTTTTGCTATTTCTGACATTTCTAGTACTCAAACCTTAAATGGTCCCATAGAGTCATTTGATCCTTATATGAAATAGGATCGATTGGCATGAAAAAAAAATTTTGCCAGTTTCAGCACTTTTCTTGCTGACTGTACCTTTTTTCCAAAATCTGTGAATGTAGGTCATAATATCTCAAAAAGTTATGGATGGTTGCCTAACAACGTTTTCTTGTAACTGTAACGGTTAATGTTCCTGCCGAACAAAACCCATTTCAAGATTCCACCCTGTATATATATATATATATATATATATATATAAAAAATATAGAAATTATAATATATATATATATATATATATATATATTAGGGTGTCCCTTATATGGCAAAAAAAATTTTTTTTTTTAATTTCGATACGCATACCCTCCAATTTTTTTATAAATGCTAAAACGTACTTAAATAAGAATTTTCATATTTGTAGCATGATTGCAACCCGTGCCGACCGAGCCCTAAAGTTTAATAAAAAATGGTGTTTTGGTCTGACATTTTGGTTTGATCCAAAACTAATGAAAATGCAACAAATAAAGTAAATATGACTAAAACTAAAAAAATATCAATAAAGACTTTTATTTTAATACAAATTATAATAATAATGAATTAGGGTAACTTCTCTTTAGTGTAGTTTTTTACAGTCTGATTACAGATTTCTATGTTTCTGAACACAACGCAACAAAATTTTGCTCTTCTTCAGCCTTGATAAGACAATTAAAATCTTGCATTCATTTAACAGCTCTTTCAGCAGTGTCATTTACGACCTTCAAACGACTTAATCGTCTTCTAGCTTCCAAAAAAGCAGGATTGTCACCCCACGAAGATACGTCTTCCCGAAGAAAACTATCGTCGATCTGTAGTCGAGATAGAAATCGTTTGCTTCTTTGAAAATCATCCAGCGTCATATTTGAAGTAAAGAAAAAACCATTAAAATAAGCAAAAACTAAACCACAAAGCTTTGAAAAAGAAACAAGAAAATATTAGGTACTTACCAAACAAATTTTGCGTAATTTCTTCCTTCGATGGGACACAGCGTTTAGAGGAATCTGAACTTTCGTCTCTGTTTAAATTATTAATTTATTATTGTCTTGGTTTGGTATGAACTTCTTTATCAAATAGTTATAACATGACTGTTTCTTCACACATATACCATAAATGATGAATAAACTTGCTTATGGATGCCTTGGATGGAACTTGTCGCCTCTACTTTTTCATATTCTTTGAGAGCTTTCAAAAAGGACAAGTCTTGGTTAGGTGCTTTAACTGCCATTGTACATTCGAGCCAAGGTGTGGTATACAAGGTGACGATAAATAAACAAACATCTTGTAGAGCATTTTTGTCCTTTGCAGTAATGTAAAGTTGCGATTGAAGCAAACATATTTTTATAGAATAGATTGCTCTCGCCATACATCGCGCTTGATGCAAAGATCCAGGGGCCTGAGTTAAAGTTCATTCTCTGTGTCTCCTCCTAAGAACACAACGCATAGTTCAACCAATTCGCGGTAATCGTCTCTAACAAAAGATTTTCCCAGTTCAGTCTTATAAAAAGTTTACAAAGATGTAATGTTTGTCTTAGCAATATGTGCTTTAACGAAATTTTGAGATGACTCCATGTTATCAGTGTTAATATTTTTCCAAGTAACCCTTAACTTTTTGAAAATTGGAATATCTGGGCTATTGTTATAGGCATCTGCATGTGTAATATCAAATAAGTTATCAAGGTCTTTTACAAAATTATTTTCACGATTCTTGAAAGTCAACTGAGTTTTCTTACAGTTTTTTTGCAGCTCCCTCCAAACATGATATAAATCAACAAATTTCTTTACGCAGTTAGGGATTGCCTTTGTAGGAATTCTGGCTTTTTCCCAAAATATAATGCACTCTCTTATAACAAGATTCGCACTTTCATTAACAGTCAGCTTGACTTCACGAATATTGTAAAACAAAACGGTGAGGACTTGTCGATTAGATGGTAATTTTGCACCATTTATCTGGTGGCTTGGCAGTCCTATAAGGAAAATATTTTGTTTAACACTTCGTGATTCCACAGACATTTTCACAAAATAAACAACAACGCACTAAAAATGTTAGAAATCACTTATGAAATGACAATTGAAACTCGCAGTAACAGGTCGCCGCGCTGCTCCCGCGCAACTTGTATGGAGAAGTTAAAAACTCAAGTCGGCACGGGTTATCGTTTATAAATCGGGCTAATATTTATTTCTAGACTATATTAGGTCCATACGAAACTTTTTAGAAGGTATGCGTAAAAATATATTGAAGTTGAATTTTAAGGGACACCCTAATATATATATATATTATAATTTCTTTATGATTTTGTGATCATTGCAACTGAAATCGGCGGACCTTTTCTGCCAAAAAAAGCTGTGGTCTACGATGCCATTCGTTTACCGTGGGCACTATACCATCGCGAACCCAGAAGTTTGGCAATTCATTACTTTGCCGAACTATTACCTATTACTTTACCAGAGTTTGTGTTTCCTCCCTCCTATATCCTGATTCTTTCAAGACAACCGTGAAGAAGTATCTTCAGGGCCGGTATTGTGATGCCAACGCATTGGATACTGGTACCGCATCTGTTGTCATGGCAATCAGGGATCTCCTTTTGCTTACCATCAAGCAGAGCGTAGCCAATATTTTTTTTATTATGTGCAAATATATAAAAAAACATCTTGGATTATCATTCCATGAAGTCATGCATTAGTTTGCCTTCGACAAATGGATCAAGCAATTCAGATCAAGTTTCTAGTCCTTAGGAGATAATGAGAATTTATTACTTTTAATTAATATGTAGTTAGTTCTCTATAGCCTTATGTACTTATTATTATGGCAAGGAGTAATACAGTGATGTCATCGTCAGTTGGATCATATTGTTTAATGATAAGTCATATATTTTTAACAATAAAGCAGTTATGCTTGCATATACTAGTAATACCTTCGCATTTGAAGTGGTTTGGGGGAAGTAGTCCCACCATACTTCGCTTTAAGTTATTTAATTAAATGTAACATTATTTTAGGAGCTACCATACTAGTGAAAACATCCAGTGGTATGTGAAATTTCACTTGCATTATTATTAGATTTATATACCTACCGTCCGCGTGGTTTTCCGTTTTCGCAAAATAGCATAAACCCTTTCTCGTCAAACCAGTACTTCCTGAGATAAGTGTGTTCAAAAATACTCACTTCAAAACAGTTTTATTATATTAGAATATATAAATAAATATACTGTCGATATTGAACGCCATGTGCGGTTTTTTGCAAAGCGCTCTTCTAAAGTCTGAATGAGAAATAGGATCAGGTGAATAAAATTGAAATTAATTAGGAAACGATCTTTAAAAATATCTAATTTAAATGATTAAGTTTTGAAGTCGTTTTATTATTAATGATATTCTTTTTGATGACACGTTTTAATTAATTGTCTAGACTATTGTTAGCTATAATTCGTACGTACGCACGTAGGTACTTGTAACGTAATTTAGAAATAAATGATAACTTATTCGTCTGATCATGTTTTAATTGGATTATGGAAAATAAAATGGCAACTTATCGACATTTCCATACGGCATAAACTTTTACCTATACATATTGCGCACAATGTGTGTAAAGTTAAAAGTTTAGAATTTCCTCCTCCTCCCTCTTTGGAAGTTGGTTAATTAAAGTACCTACTTTTGATTTTCTAACTAGCTCAACAGTCGTTGTTTGTATAAAACAACGTTTAACTCGACTATAGTTCTCGACTATAGACTGACAGATAGGTCATATGTAGGTTCCTAATTGTGCCGGATATCTACCAGAAAATTTGACAGGTGCTATTCCTTTCTAAATGTTAAAACCAGCCCTAAAAATTAAATATAGACCAAAACTGAAAACGATTTTTATAAGTTAAGATTATTAATGACCCAGTTCAGGGCAAAGTTCTCCAACTTTTAAAATCATGGTTCAATAACAAAGATGGGGCTTGGTTTAAACACCACGCTTGCCAAATGTGGATTGATGGTCACACACCCGGAAAAACTGACACAAATTTTCCCCGACTTGGGAATCGAACCCAAGAACCTCGAGGTCACGGCCCAGTACTTAAACCACTAGATTATCGAGGCGTTATTACGCTTTATTATGCTTACAATTATAGCTAAGAATCAAGCAATATACATACGTAAACCTGCATGCGTAAAAAGTTCAATAACAATGGTGTTACAACAACCGTGGTCCAAGCGGAAAATATAACTTTTTATTTTGCCGACACGATGTTTTATTACTAGTATGTTTCACGCTTATACGTCAAGCGGCATTAGTCTGCCTGATGTATCGAAGGTGTCCCAAGTGAAAAGAAATCTTTTCACTGCCGGTGTAATGTAATCTGTTGGCATGGCGATCTATTCGATCAATGAGCGGAGACAGAGCCGCGTCTCCATTTTGGCAGCTTAGCGCACAATAATGACGCGATTGCCGTAGAGGATCCCTTAGGGTTGGCAGGGAAGCACTTTACACGGTGAAATAAATAAATAAATTATTATTAAATAAATTATTTGGACTAACACACCAATTACCCAGCCCCAAACTAAGCCCGAAGCTTACTTACTTAAATACTTTAATAAAAATTCATGACTGGAGTATAAATGCCGATGTTCATTACACAAACAATATTTTGCTGTACGTCCATAATTGCACATTGATAAATTTGGGACGTCTAAGATTTTTTAAGGAAGACATTTTAAAATTTATTTTCAGGACACGGAATAAGTAAGTAGGGACTTATTTGTGATAATTAATCGTCATATATTTCACATACGAGTACATACGAGATATAACTAAAACCCGAATGCTTTTCGGCTGTGGCCTGTAGGATGACACGACTTATCTTCTTTCATTACTTCTTTCGAATGCTCACGGGAATGCTGAACGCTGGGATCTTACCAATTTCACCGCACCCACACTTCCTCCAAGACTTGATGGTTTGATGTAATATAAACAAAACCTAATTTATTTAATTGCCTTGCAGATAAACTATAGAGACGTAAGTTAAAGAATTATGAAAGTGGTGGAATCATTTTTAGGAGTTTACTTATCTGAAGATACTTTTTATCAATCACCCGTATTATTTGCTGGGTTTTTTCGGTAAAACATTGTGTAGGTGTCACCATACCGCACAGTAGACAGCCCTGTTGATCCCGTGTTATTATCAGTTAATCCCCTATATAGGTCGAGCCGGCCTTTGTTCGCATAGGGGGCGAGTGGGGATCAGCCGGTTCATCACCAGCCTTTGACGAGGAAGCCAGGTGTCTTGGAGGTCAAGATTCAAGTGTACCATTCGCGTTTGCGAAACGAACAAATGAAGACGAATTGAGAATTGCCTGATTAGATCGTTATGTTAGTTGTTCTTTCGTGTGTGCTTCATTCTCGCAAACGGAATCAAATCAGTTTATAAAAGTAAATATTTAATAACGAAATAAAGGCATCAAAGAAATTGTAGTTGAAAGATGTCAGTATAGATAGTAAGTGTATGTAGTACCTATAGTTGCAATTACAAAATAAAGGACAGGGTCAAATACAAAAGGGTGTAAAATAAATTTACCCAGATAAAACAACTTAGTTTTCGCGCTAAATCCTCTTGTAAGAAAGTTGTCACTATTACGGTCTATAATAATATTATTGATTATACGGGTATAAATACACGTACATACATAGACAGATAATGTACGTCTTATTATTTATGTAGATTTATGAAAATATGTATGTGGGGACCGCGATTTACGTATTTGGTAGCATGAAGGACAATGTTTCCTGATTAATTGTTATAATTACACGAGAATGGTCCTTATGAACAAACTTTAAAAAAATGCTCACTTAAGCTGATGAATTTTGTCTCTAAATCTATTCAAGTTTATTTGTAATACCACTGTTGATTCTGATGTCTGTATCAAAAGTCATTAAGCTACTTAACACGGAGTCTCATCAATAATAGTATGTGATGTTGTGAAATATTTATTTATTTCTTTGTAACTTATCCCCCATAATAATAATATTCTTAAAATTAACGTTTGCAGATTTCATGAATGAATAACTCATTTCATATTAGGTAAAAAAGATATGACGTGTAAATAATTTATACGTAATGATGTAGGTTACTTAATTGTTAAATAAACTACTTTGACTTTGACTGTGACTTTGATTATGACCAAGTGGAGGGAAGTAAATTATGCATGAATAGATATAGCGATAATTAAGACATTATCAAAATCAATAAAATCGAAATCATAAAAACAAGTTCTAGGTACTTCATTTACGTAGGCCTCAGAGGCACTTATTAATCACAATAATGACGCGATTGCGAATCTTAATAATATTATATCATAATATAGAATGACTCTACCAGTGACATCTGAACGCAGTAATCTGTCGAGAAGAAGCGGTAAGGCACTCGGCAGTTGCTCTTTTAAATCGCCGATAATTACAATAACTTTTAATACTTAATTGCATTACTTACTTTAACTAATGACTTAGTTCAATGAGATAAAACAGTTAATTTTGCTAAAAAAAAATTTTTAATGGATTAACTCCCAGCTGTCCTCGATCTTTTACGTTACTCGGGAAATTAAAATGTGGCGCGTCTTCTCCTGAGTACTGTTGCAAGCTTGTATCGTAGCTGCAATTGCTAACAAGATAGCCTGTAAACAAACAGCGACTTGTTCCAAGCCAGCCAGTATCAGTCCATCAGTACCAGGTACGTCGTGCGTGTGAGCGAGGGGGGAGTCGCGGATTGATCGCGATACCGCTAAATAAAGATTTCCGCGCCGACATCCGCGCGGGGGCCGGCTCCCACGTGCGCGCGCGCAGCCAATAGTGAAACTGAAGGATTGATGGAAATATAGCCTTTTTATGGTATTGGCACTTTGTATGTTAATTGGTACTCTTTGGTATTTTTTTTGGATGAAAAAAAAATTGGCGTAATCTATATATTGAATTGCTGTTCGTTAGTCTCGCTAAAACTCGAGAACGGCTAAACGGATTCATCTTATCTTGGTTTTGAATTATTCGTGGTGGTCTAGGGAAGGTTTGATAGGTGAGAAAAATAGGAAAGGGACGACGGCGGGACGGGACGCGGACGAAGTCGCGGGCGGAAGGCTAGTGACTGATACAATTATTCACTGTGAAAATATATTCATTCTGTGAAAAGTCGTCTTAAGATCAAAGCGGTCGGGGCAGTAGCTCATAGAAAAGCGATGCTTCCTTGTTTCCGAAGGTCAATGATGGTTCATAAAATAATGCCACTAGCTGTCCGGGTGTATCAATGAAAGTGATATTAAAATGTTTATTTTAATTCAACTGCATTTTTTTACTCTGTCATCTTTCAAGTTTGTGCTTATCACCTTCATTAGAATGAGTAGGTGTATAATCTTTCTTGACATTGTCTGGCGCCAGATAACATTATAATAAGCATCGTCTTTTACCCTTAAATTGTTTTAATTACTGTTTTACTCTTTGTCAATCTGTGTCGGAAGCATTTACCGCAAAATCAATTCGTAGAGTGATGAGGCGGAGAAAATATCATAAAAGTATTAAGTGCTACAATTTTTAGCACAGTTAGTGGAAAATGTTTATCGTAATCAAATTAATTTTTGTCATTCATTTTAATTATTTATCTAATGTTTGCAGTCTATGAGAAAGTGCGATCTCCACGTGGACCGACTGTGACCACAATAGTATAATTCAAGGATGTCCAAAATTGTTAGCAATACCTATTTTTAAGTTCAATTATTCGTACAAATAAAATATTCTATCACGTTAGGTAGAAGGTCCTTCCTTGCCTTGATCGAATATTGTATGACATTATCGTTTGGAAAATTATATTTTCGTATAAGATTAGGAGAGTGTTCATGAAATTGGAATTATTTCGTAGGTGTAAATTGCGTTCGTTTCATTATTATAAATTATCCATATTTGAAATATTCTACACTTATATTATAAAGAGGAAAGATTTGTATTTTTGTATGTAAAGAATAAACTCAAAAACTACTGGACTGATTTAAATAATTCTTTCACTGTTGGATAGCTACACTATCTCCGGTGAACATAGCGTACATTTCATTCCGGAAATGTGCGGGAAGGGATGAAAAAACAAACGCGGGTGAAACCGCGGCGGAAGGCTAGTTCAAAGTAAGTTTGTTAACCAGTTTTCCTATTAAAATGTGATTAAATTACAGCCCTGTCTTGTCTAGTCCGGTCTGCCAAGAGCCGGCGACTCGGTACTAATATTATCCAGGCACGCACGACCACTGACAGTGTCCTGGTTTCCTCACCTATTGTTGTTTTATCAAGTAACGAGTTCACATCTCGTCCGAAGGTTAATAAATTACACGAGTATACATACATAGGTATTCATGATTATACTACACGAGTGTTTTAATGTATTTATTAAATTAGCTTTAATGAGATGTTTTGTTGAAACGTTAAATGACGGAAGTGCTGAGTGAATTTGCAGTGTTTAAGTTAACTAAAGGTTTGAGTTTAAATTACTTCGGTTGTAGTGGCGAGTGTTGCTCTTGTAAGCAGCTAGAGACAGGTTAGCACTTAAGCAGTTTTGTGTAAATAAGAAAATTGTTTATATTAGTAAAAGTATAATAAACAGTTTAAGTTATTGTTAAAAAAAATGAACATTTTTGACTTTTACAGTAGGGATTATGTTTTCTGCATACTCGTAAACAAATTAGCAGCGTAGTACTTCTAAATTGAAAAAGTTTGTGATAAATAACTCATGAAAAATGTTCGTATCAGTAATTCAATAATATGTATGTTTTGATTAACTTTGGTGTCATACCAAACATGTTACATGAGATCTTTGCTGCTTCATTAAACTTTATGAAGAAATCGTAAATTATTATGGTACGTTGCGTATTCGAGTGATTTGGAGTATCGTTAATAAATTTTATTTAATGAAGTTTGTCCTACGTCTGATCTAATGATAAGAGTGGAGAAATTCAGAATATCCGTGTGCTTTTCAGTACTTTGCACATGTGCTTCTCATTTGATTAAACATACAAATCACTAGGCACAATGGGCCTGTGCCAAGGGCCCCGCGATCAATTGGAGCCCCCAGACCAAGGACTGAGGGTCCCACGATAACCAAACCAGACGTTTAAAGGCCTATGTGCCCAAGGCCTCGAATAGGTGAAAGACGGCTCTTGGCGTAGCCCTTACTCTACTGGAATAAAACTATTAATACGAGTACAACCAAAAAGCACATTTAAATCAATGTTCTCATTGTTCCAGACCCACAAATCTGCCAACATGCCTCTCCAACTCTCGCGCAATGGCTGCCTCGTCTTCATGCGGGGGAACCTCCTCACGATCCTTACCATCATCGGTGTGGTGTCGGGCACGCTGCTGGGCTACAGCCTGCGCGTGTCCGGCGTGGAGTGGACGCGGCGCGAGGTCATGTACTTCCAGTACCCCGGCGAGCTGTTCCTGCGGATGCTCAAGTCCCTCATCGTGCCGCTGCTGGTCTCGTCCATCGTGTCGGCTATTGGCTCGCTGGACCTCAGTCTTTCTGGCAAGTGAGTCAAGTTTTGGTCATTAGGATGTGTATAACGATAAGAATCCTATGGACGTTCCACCTCTTACCATACCAGAAACTCCCCATAGCGTCTTTTGAGCGCGTCGTGTTGCTGACGCTCACGATACGCCAAAGCGACACCAGCACTGTATGGTTCGCGTCACGTCAAAAGACCGCTAGGGATCCAGCTCCGCAGTAAGCGTAGGTCTATTAGGTATTCTGCACCACAACAGTCTTTGAGGTGCTTGCTATCATCAGCGTGTCACATAAAAAGAGTGCTGGTGAAAAAGCTACGCAGCAAGCGACGTTTGTGCTGGTCCATTTGGTGGTATTGTGCATCACAACAGTCTCCGAGGTAGCTACTATCATCGGCGTGGTGTGGACGCGGCGCGAGGTCATGTACTTCCAGTACCCCGGCGAGCTGTTCCTGCGGATGCTAAAGTCGCTCATCGTACCGCTGCTGGTCTGGTCCATAGTGTCAGCCATCGGCTCACTGGACCTCAGTCTTTCTGTCAAGTGAGTCACGTTTTGGTCACATTAGGATGTGTATAACAATAAGAATCCTATGGAAGGTCCACCTCCTACCATTCCAGAAACTCCCCATAGTGTCTTTTGAGCACGTCGTGTTGCTGACGCTCACGAAACGCCAATGCGACGCCAGCACTGTATGGTTTGCGTCACGTAAAAAGAGTGCTGGTGGAAAAACTACTCAGCAAGCGACGTATGTGATGATCAATTTGGTGGTATTGCGCATCATAACAGTCTTCGAGGTGGCGACAGGCGCGAGGTCATGTACTTCCAGTACCATTTCCATATTCTTTTATAATAGGGAAGTAGACGAGCAAGCTTCAAGAGGCGCAAATGCTTTGTCTGCACAAAAGCTGTAGTGCACATATAAACATGACGTGTGGAATACGTGATATCTGGTATCCTTTGTCAGTGGTGACTTATTACAAATTACATCGATAACTGTACCTCGTGACAAGCAATGGCCCTATTGACCTTTGTTAACGATACGCCATCTAGCGGAAATATAATTCAGACAATTATAATTTATTGAAATCTCTTGTACTTAAACATGCGTACAAAAAATACTCCTTGTTGAAAATCGACGACGCTCAACTCAAGTTCCACTATTGTGCTCAAGCACCTAATCTCGAATGAAGAAAATGACTGAGTAAACTGAGGCTCTCGGCTCAAGAGGAACTCTTGGCGCCTTTCTTTGAGACACTTGCACGTCATTTGACTTGAGGCTTTTGTGAAAATTGAAAATTTTGACGAATGAGTAGAAAATTATTTACTAAATTAATTTTACAAAACATATTTGCTCACGCACATGTGAGGATTGAAAGCAAAACTTTTACGTTTTATCGTTCAAAATACTGCGGTAAACAACCATTTCATGAGCATAATGATGATGAGGCCAGCCCTCAACTTCATCAACACTTGACAAATCCGTATTGGTGATTTTGAACCAACAATTTCTTCTTCTTTGTTATTTGTGTTTGCTAATGCTAATGATAACATATTTTCGTGCAGAGTCGGCATGCGGGCAATCATCTACTACATGACGACGACGGTGTGCGCGGTGATGCTGGGCATCGCGCTGGTGACCACCATCAAGCCGGGCAAGGACCCCGAGGCGTACACGCCGGTCAACGCGACCAAGCGCATCACTAAGGACACGCTCACTTCAGACACGCTGCTCGATCTCATCCGGTGAGTAGTTACTGGTCACTACATGTCGTCTACTACATGACGACGACGGTGTGCGCGGTGATGCTGGGCATCGCGCTGGTGACCACCATCAAGCCGGGCAAGGACCCCGAGGCGTACACGCCGGTCAACGCGACCAAGCGCATCACTAAGGACACGCTCACTTCAGACACGCTGCTCGATCTCATCCGGTGAGTAGTTACTGGTCACTACATGTCGTCTACTACATGACGACGACGGTGTGCGCGGTGATGCTGGGCATCGCGCTGGTGACCACCATCAAGCCGGGCAAGGACCCCGAGGCGTACACGCCGGTCAACGCGACCAAGCGCATCACTAAGGACACGCTCACTTCAGACACGCTGCTCGATCTCATCCGGTGAGTAGTTACTGGTCACTACATGTCGTCTACTACATGACGACGACGGTGTGCGCGGTGATGCTGGGCATCGCGCTGGTGACCACCATCAAGCCGGGCAAGGACCCCGAGGCGTACACGCCGGTCAACGCGACCAAGCGCATCACTAAGGACACGCTCACTTCAGACACGCTGCTCGATCTCATTCGGTGAGTTAATACCCTCCTAGCCGAATTCGGCCACGGCGGCCGATCTTACAATCAGCCAGGTACGCAGGATGTATTATAGTGCACAAGTGAGTGCGCAAGCACAGGTGCACTCCTTATTCCTTCACTTGCATAATTCGGTGCGACAGCAATCTGACACGTCCGTAGAGAGATCAGGCGCAGGACCAACAGCTTATCGTGCCTTCCGAAGCACAGAGGAGCTCAAGATGTTTTTTTCGGTATTTGCTTGACGTTGAACGTTGCTTAGGTTACTTCATTATACTTTTACTAAAGTGTGTCCAAAGAAAGACCATGTAAAATTATCAAAATGATCCGCGAAGCGATTTGGTAGGGCCTTCGGATACAAACTACATGTGCAGCGAAGTAGATTCGATTAGGTAATAAATTAAAGGGCGTTAATAATTTTGGAAAGACGTAGCTCGCATAAAACTATTTCTGAATTTAACGAGTTACATTTCGTTATTTATCATAATGCTGTGTTTTGCCTGTACTCAATATATCATTATTTTACTACTGCAGATATAGATAATATCGTTATCAATTAAGTTTGGCCTCCAATAAAATGCCAATTTACATATTTTTCAGTAAAAATAAAAAGCCAACATGGAAATGATACCTATCTAAACTATAATAAGACTTGAGGTTCATAGTCTTATTCAAGGCCAATTTATTCGGTTTATGTTAGATGACGTACTTTGGCATAATTAATTTTACCGCGTCATTTTAGCGGTTCATTATAATCATCTCTCTCATTGTTACGCATACTCATTGGGTTAATGCCGTCAAATAGGTGTTGGATGGCGGTTTAATTTCGCCATCCGGTGACCTGTCGAGTACTTTACTCCATATTATTCGGGAGCGGGTATCAGATAACTGCTCATTTGGAAACTTCCACGGTTTGGTTGGAATTAATTAACACTGGAATTGAGTTCAACGTAATGAGATCCGTAGGTGAAGTTGGGGATTTGTTTAGCGAAATTGAGATAGTTTCTGCAAGGGTTGATTTTGTGAGGATGAGTTGAGAGATTTTACGCTTGATCAACTTTTATTGCTTTAATTCGCTTGGTTAATTCTTGTATACGATAAAGATGTGTGATTTACCTGGAGGTAAATGTTGGCCAAGAGATTTACATTAATTTATTCCGATCAAATACTACAATTAAAGAATTAAAGGAAATGTAAGAGATACAAGATTTTTGACGCTTGAAATCACTTAAAATCATTTAAATGTCATTAAAACAATGGCTGTCTTTTTAAAATTGTAATGAAAGTAAGTAATATTGTTCGCTAAAATCGAAAACTCCTGGTCATTTACAACAGCACCGCAGTATATATCCTGGTTGGCTAATTGCGGCGGTTTCCAATGCGCCGGCGCACCGAGGGTCAGGGGTCGCAGCTCCGCTGATTTGCTCACTTGCCCAATTTATCGGTTAACGATAGCGTTTTACTGATTGTGATGTAGTATGACTGTGATTGCTAGAAGGAAGTTGTGCAGATGTTGAAGATGTGTTTATCATGTTCATCCTTTATTGCATAGACTGACTCATTCATGGTCAAGCACCAAAGGAGTTTTTTCATGTTCTATAGTTGATTGGCTCCTAAAACGTATTAATGCGAAAGCGCTAAGAAGCGTCTAAATTTTTTGTGCGGAAAACTCAATTTCCTACTGTCAGGTGCCTGAAGTTAGGGTTAACATGTATTAGGATACTAATGTACCTAGAAAATCACATAAAACCGATTTTTAAAAAAATATGTCATATTGAATGAAGCATGCATTCAATGAAGCTAAGAAAGTGCGAGAAGGCTAGGGTCTGCTCCAAAACTTTCAAACTTTCCCGTGCCTCTATATTTAGCTAAGCTAGATGAACGTTGTTAAACATGGCAGAAAATTATCAAATAGGCACCTTCTATACTCGCAATTAAAATCGGCATCAGCCATGCACTTATGAATTGTCAATTACGAGTATTACCAGATTTATTTACCAAAGTGTTTTGAAATATTCCTTAAATTCTCAGAAGATATTTTATTATGCTATAAATCCTATGTATTCCTGTGCCAGTGTCATTTTCCTTGACGGAATTGTCTTCGGTCACACGTTCCAATTCACTCTAATTGCATGCAATTTTATCTGGACCCATTCATCATAGGTGATGATGCGTCGCGAGCGAGCGTGACAGAACGCAGTGTTACTAGTGCATTGCTGCTCTGACGTGATCTTGTGCAATAGCAACACGAGTGGATGAGACAATGGATGTGTGAAGTGGCGAGGTGTCGTGTCGCAACGCGATTTGCGGCGATTCGTCCCGGTGATGTGGTGCAGGCGTTCCCTGCGCGTCAGTCTTCATCAAAGTACTATTTATATAGCGCCCTAGATAGGCCTTATTAGGGATGTCATCGGATGTCAAAATATTCTTTTATACAATGTAACCGTCCTTTGATTGCTTGTGTAAAACAGTACAATATTAGAGAAATAGTGGTAGGTCCTTCTAACCGAATTTCGGCTTCGGGCGCCAGTGTTTACAAATCAAATAACTACGCAGGACATTGTAGCTATATTATCCTAAGTGTTAAAGAAAAGTTTTATAACTGACATGACCATTACTAAGGCATTGAATAAAGGGGTAACTAAGGGCCACTTAACTACAGTAGATGTCCACTGAGATTTAAACTCCGACCTTTGGCCCTTTGTTATTACAACTAACTACTCGATTTTCCCTAACTTCGTCTGTTTTGGAGTAGGCTTTTGTTATCCTAACGTCTCAATTATCCTGGGTGTTATCTGAACAACATTGATTGCTTTCTTTAGCTGGGTCAAGTGCGTTTATTTAGTTAATGGTAACATCTCCCTTCACCCAACCTCTCAAGAGAATAGGGAATGTTCCTTCTTTACCCGATGTGTATAAATAAAGCTGCTTATTTATACTTCTTACAACGACAGTAAACAATTCAGCGTGTTTGCCAAGTAAAGTGCGTTGCATTAGGGCAATAAATAGATTTTAGGACAAAACTGGAGAAGTAGTGGTTTATTATTAGAATTTATAGCATACTTATCTAATTCACCATACTGATCAGAAGAACTTCTACAAAATAGAAATTTGCAAGACGATAATAGAACAAGTAAGTAGGTACTTAAGTGAATACTACAAGTACTACTTTTAAGAGTGGTATAGCTTAGTTGAACTTCCACTCGAATGAGCCATTCATCTGGGGAATTAGCTTCACCTTACAGAAGACCACAGTGAAGAAGCACTTAGTAACTGTGGTGCTATGTTTCTGCTGTTAACTAACATAACCATTGACTAAGGTCGCCAGAGTTCAGTTGGGGAGGGTATGGGGTCTTAAAGGCAGGCAACGCATCTGCGACCTTTTCCCCGTTGTAGATGTCCATGGGTGGGCAGCAGTGATCAATTACCATCAGGTGACACTCTTTTTTGTTTGCCTCTCTTTAACATCAAAGACATACAAATTAAATACTTATGTTACGATATGTTTTTAAGCACCCAGTGCTGAAAGTTTTCAACATAACCAAGTTGATTTGGGCCAAGTTTCCTTAACAAACAGCTATGTTAAGAAACAAGTTTTTTTCTGACAGCTGATTTTGAAAACTAACTACCTATCCTCCTATGGCGTTAGACCATACAATAAATGTCACAGCCCTAGTCAAGTGATCAATCAACTAAAACACTAGAACGATGTGTCAGTTAGGCGCGAGGCAAATGCCAGGTATCGTTTGACGCTCTGGCCGGTTGCTATGTTCACAGGCTTGTTGTTGTCTCCGTGCTGGATGATATTACTCACGGAAATGTATAACCACATCCACAACACAAGTGAATAACTTATGACAAAATTAATGAAATGAAAACTATGAGTAACTTTTCTATTCAATGGAGAGCTACTAAAGGCGATGAACTTTTCGAGACAAAATTAATTTAATCTGTGCAATCGTCCATACATTTTAAGAAAACCAATTGTTTGATGAATTATTAAGTGATCACTCTTCTTGCAATACTTAGCTTTACTTTACTTAGCTAACTTGCATACTTAGCTAACTTACATAAAACATTGATTCAATGTTCATTTGTCAAAGATTCACTTTTAATGTGAAAATCTGCAATACAACAATTATGAATCAACCAACGACGGTGTTACGAAAACGCATACCCAATGGTAGGGTAGACCCAGGATATTCGTGTAAATGATACTCATATAATATTTCGACATATTTCGGTGCCCCAGTTTTGAGAGTAAATAACTTGATTCGGGTTTGGTACTCCACTTATCGTCCCCGTTAATGGAAAACCGCTGCGAACAAATTTGCGTGCCCTAATGGAATGATTCAATTCGTTCGGAGAAATCGCTTTTAAGAAATATTCCGTTATGGAAAGTTTTATTGAATGTCCGCGGACATCACTCCTAAGCTCTTAAAATAGATTTGCTCAAATATTATGAAGAAATCGAATAGAAATTATAAAACCAAAATCGTCTTATTTCTATTCAGCCACGTTTTAGTTCTTATTTATCCGAAATTATAAGTATGTCGGAGTACAATGTATTTAATATTTAGTTATTTAGTGTTTTTGGAATTTTCAAAAATTTATAAATAATTTCCGTGTCAATTTCATATTAAAGAATTAGGCGCTATTGTTGTGTGTAATCCTCGAAAAGAAATTCAGCCTTCTACAATATCACTATTTGTTTAGGTACTTATGTCCATTTTATTGACATTGACCTTTGTACATCCCTGCAAAACATGCGACAAACGGTAACCTGTAGTTCACAGCAGTAAATATAACCATTGACCCGAAAGGATGATTCGTGCTACTTAACCAATTTTCGAGATTGATATGATCACGCATAGCTTGTTACCTTTGTTTTGTATGTCATAAACATAACTCAGCTATAACGAGAAGAGTAATAGCTTAAAATAATAGGTGACACTAAAGCAAGCAATAGTGGAAAACATGACAAGTCACAGCGACAAAACGACAGGTGTAATTCACCTGTCGTTTTGTTATAATTATTGTAATGAATGAAGTCCATTTCAGCTAAGACGATCTGTGTGACAGGAATACTTCGAATACGAAATTAAACTTTGTTTTAAGGCAATGAACTTCACGAGCTGTTTTTTTATGATTTTCCATAAGGGTCATGCTTTAGAATAGTGATAATTTTCTTTTAAACCGTCAACTGTCACCAGGATCATTGATATGAAATTATGAACTATCGTGTTTGATAAAAAGTTCTTTAAATTTTCAGAAACGTGTTCCCAGAGAATTTGGCGCAGGCTACGATCGCATCCTATCGAACCAGACTCACCTACGATGTTAATGATACGAAGGCGATAAAAGGTCAGTATTTCTATTCTTATGTTTTGTGATGAATCAGGTAAGGGCATGGGCCAACTATTAAGTTATTATTTGGGACATCAAGTTCACAACCACTGTTATCCTAACACTCCTTATACTAATATTATGAATAAAATTAATAAATATAATTTCACTGACAATACCACATTAATAGTTATGGTTGCAAATCGTGGAAATGTAAACAAACAAATTATGACAAAATGTTTTGATAGTTTGAATAATTTGAATGTTAAAAATATTATAATGTTTACACTTCCATACAGTAAAAGCTTGACACAGCATGAAAATAATTCTAGGTATAGCTTAAATTTGTTCTTGAGTACAGTGACATGGAATAATAGTAAATTTAATTTGATTGACATAAATTGTATTTCGACATTTAATTTATATTTGACTAAAGATAATTACTATCTTTCAAACTATTGTAAGCGACAAATAGCTACATCGCTAGCATATTGTTTTAATCAAACAGCCAAGAACTTGGCTACACAACCTGCTTTTATTGAGCAGGAAGTTGTTGACATTTGTTGTTCCTTGGAAAATATTCCAAGTAATTTAAATTATTGCATAGGACAGTAGAGGATTACTCTAGCCAAGTAGGTATAATTAGTAAACCTGGGAAAATGTCAAACCAACTTAATATCGTGCACCAAAATATACAAGGTTTTCCTGGTAAAGAATTAGAATTAGAACTTAATTTAAATAAAATGAAAATTCATATTCTTTGTCTAACTGAGCATTGGTTAAGACAATGCGAGTTATTAATAAGTATTGACAATTATAAAGTTATTAGTTCGTTCACGAGAAAGTCAGCTATTAGGGGTGGCTCACTAATATTACTTGATAGCTCACTTAAGTCTAAAGATAGAAAAGATGTAACATTACTTTCGATTGAGCGAACTATTGAACTGTCTTGTGCAGAGCTTGAGCAGTGTATCATTGTTTGTGTGTACAGGCCTCCTTCTGGAAATTATCCTATATTTGAAACAACTATGGAAGAAGTTTTAAAAAAGGTGTGCAACTGTAATAAGAAGGTAGTTGTATGTGGGGATTTTAATATTAATATTTTAGAGAATAGCCAGACCTCTGTTAGGTTCCTAAATTTGTTTAAATGCTTTGATCTTACTCCACTCTTTAGGGAACCAACTAGAATTACTCCTACATCAGCCACCTGTCTTGATAATATTTTCTGTAATTGTAAAGTACCCTCAAAATCAATTGTTAACTTTGTGAATTCTGACCACTGCGGTCAACTTGCAGCGCTTGAGAGCCATAGTGTAGTTACTTCGTCTAGCTTTAGTTACAGACCGATTACTAAAAATCGCGTCGAAAAATTCACACATAATATTTGTATTAAAGTTCCGTTAGCGCCACCTATTGTTGATACTAACATTGATAACATATATAGACAATTATTTGACATTATCTCACATGAGTTTAATACTATCTTCACAAAGAAAACTGTTTGTGTAGATAGCTTAAAATCTAAATTTAGTGACTGGGCCACAAAAGGTATTTATATAAGTAGGATAAGATTGTTTGAATTGTATGCTCAAAAGGCTTATTCAAACAATCCAGATTTAATAGATTATGTAAGAAAATATTCAAAATTGTTTAAAAAAGTGTGTATGGTGGCCAAGCGTATGTATTTAAAGAACAAAATACATACGTCTAAAAATGTAATTAAAGCTACTTGGAATATTATAAATAAGGAAACTTGTAGGAATAGATCTCATGATAGCAAGTTATGCTTAAAAATTAATGATAGGTTAATTAGTACAGATGCCGAAGTGGCTAAAGCCTTTGAGCACTTTTTTTCTGAAATTCCAGTCACGACTACTAGCTTATTAGACTCCTCACCGCATCTTGCTGAATGCCTCCTTAAATCAAAAGTACAAGAGTGCAAAGTTGTTTTTAGTTTCACGCATATTGATGAACTAGTTATAATTAAATCATTCAAAGAACTAAAGTTAAAAAAGACGGAAGATCTATGGGGTATCTCAATAGATATTTTAAAAACTATTATTATTGCCATTGCACCATATTTAGCATTAATATTTAATAAGAGCATTGAAATGGGTCAGTTTCCAAATCTTATGAAACATAGTAAAATAACCCCTTTATTTAAATCAGGAGAAAAGAGTGATCCGTCAAACTTCAGACCCATATCGATACTACCGGCACTCAGTAAAATTTTTGAAAAAATTATATTTAATCAATTATTGTCACATTTTAATTCAAATTCTTTATTTAGTGAAAATCAGTACGGATTTACTAAAAACAAATCCACTACTGATGCAGGAGTTTCACTTGTAAAACATATTTTTGATGCATGGGAGGCTAAGCAGGATGCGATAGGTATCTTTTGTGATTTGTCAAAAGCTTTTGACTGTGTAAGTCATGAAACCTTGCTGATGAAGCTACGGCATTATGGCGTCTCAGAGTTCGCTTTAACGCTTTTAAAATCATACCTCACTGGCAGAGTTCAAAAGGTGAACATCAATGGAACTAACTCCGATGGCGCACCATTGATAATGGGAGTGCCCCAGGGCTCAATATTGGGACCACTCCTTTTTCTTATATATATTAATGATCTTCCTGCCTTTACAAATGGTCTATGTGAGACTGTGTTGTTTGCTGATGATACCTCTTTAGTTTTTAAGGTAGATAGACGTAAAACACAACTTGACGAAGTAAATAGCGCCCTCTCACAAGTCCATCATTGGTTTACAACGAATAACTTACTACTAAATCCTAAGAAAACAAAATGTATTAAATTCACAATGCCAAATGTGCCACAAGTTATTACAAATGTTGTAATGAATAATGAACATATTGATGTTGTCAAATCAACTGTATTTTTAGGTATAACTATAGATTCCAAATTACAATGGAGCCCCCATATTGTTGCTTTGGCTGGGAGACTAAGTTCTGCAGCATTTGCTGTAAGAAAAATACGACGCCTGACTGATATTGAAACGGCGAGATTGGTTTATTTCAGCTATTTTCATAGTGTTATGTCTTACGGTCTGTTATTGTGGGGATCGTCTGCTGATGTACAAACAATTTTTGTATTACAGAAAAGGGCGATCCGTGCAATATATGACCTTAAGCCGCGTGATTCACTCCGTGAGATATTCAAGGAGATTAATATTTTAACTACAGCGTCTCAATACATCTTTGACTGCATAATTTATATACGCAAGAACCTACATAACTTTTCTAGAAAAGATAACTTTCATAGCTTTAATACAAGAAATAAACATAAGCTTGCCGTTCCAAGCCTCAGGCTTCATAAGACTGGGAAGTCTTTTATTGGAATAAGTGTCAAAATATTTAATAAATTACCAGAAAATGTTATTGAATTTCCTAAACAAAAATTTAAGTTGTTTATTAAATCAACCTTGATGAAGAAAGGTTATTATAAAATAGATGATTATTTAAATGATAAATGTGCATGGACATGTTAATCTGCTCAGCCGCACTTATTTTGTATTTATTTTTAAGTTATATTTGACATAATTGTAAAATTGAAATTTATTTTTAAAAAAGGCAAAACTGTCTGAGTTTCTTGCGGCGTCTCTTCTCAGCAGGCCATTCACGTCGAGGCGCTGGTAGGGTAAAAAAAGTTTTGACGTGCAAAAGAATTTACTAAGTGAATCAAATTGCTAAATAAATCATTATTTCATTATTTCATTATTTCATATCGATCTTGGATTTTATTCTAGTCTTCTTCTTCCTAGCGTTTATCCCGTTTCTATGCGATTTTATTCTCGTGTGTTAAAAAATAATGATCAAGTATGTTCCCTCTTCTGAATATTAAATTATTTTTCACAGATAAGCGGTAACTAGAATGTAGAAAACGTCCGCTAAACATGCAAATTTATAAGCATAATATTTTTTCGTGAAAAAAAGAACATTAAATAATTTTTATAAGGTTTTACCTATATTATAAGATTTATGAGCTATTTTCGGTTGGATACAGTGAAGAATAGCGCTTTCGATGTCATTGATTACGATCCAATACGGTTCGTTCGGAAGTAGTATATGAGCCATCGAACGATCAATAAGTAAATTCCTTTGACTAACACACCAACAGCCCCTTGCGGGATTCGAACCCGATTTTGTAGCCTCTATTTCCTAGACTCTGACCACTAGACCAACGGATTACCAAGACCCACCAAGAATAAAAACAATGAATTTAATTCCAGGGCACCTTGAGACCTACAAGATCGAGGGCGACTACCAGAGCGGCAGCAACGTGCTTGGTCTGGTCTGCTTCAGCGTGGTGCTGGGCATCACGCTGGGCAAGATGGGCGAGCAGAGTCGCCCGCTCCAGGACTTCTTCCACGCCCTCTCGGAGGCTATGATGATCATCACTGGATGGGTTATTTGGTTAGTATGGTGGAATGAATATGTATTATGCGAGTACATGTGATAGGTTGAATAGGGATGTTGTCAAATATCACAATTAACTTTACAAAACTTTTCGACAAAAAGATAAAGCTTTTCAGCGCTTACTATATGGTGATACGTAAGAGTAGGATTTTTAATAAATTAAAATAACATAGTTAATTACTCAGTTGACTTCAAAAATAGTGACATCATAGTGTGCTATTCCCATACAAACTTAATAGTTGGGAATCGTTTCAGTCAATAAAAGAAAGTCAAATGACTGGTGACGTCAACTATCCTGTTTAAATGGGTAACTACTCGTATAGAACATCTCGGTAGCCTAGTGGTAAGAGCGCCGCATCAAATGCGTGAGGCGATTAAAATACGGTCAAGCACGCACCTCTGGATTATCAAAAATCTATTTGCGTGATCTGTGTCATATGAATCGTCCTGAATTCATAAAATTTTTATTTAGATTTGTTATTGTGATCTACCATCTGATTATATTTGTTGTTCTATTCCATGTTATAACGATTGATACACGAATACACGAGTATGTAGCTCCAATGAGAAGCAGATGCTCTTCCCTCTTCCAGGTTATCACCGCTCGGTGTGTTCTTCCTCGTAACCGCCAAGATTATGGAGATCGACTCGTTTGCGGAGCTGGTGGGTCGACTGGGGATGTACTTCATGACTGTGTTGCTGGGACTCTTCATCCACGGCTTTGGAACCCTCAGTATCCTGTTCATCCTGGCTACAAAGAAGCTGCCGTGTCGCTACATCGCTAAGATGGGTCAGGTGATGGCCACTGCGTTTGGTACTGCGTCTAGGTTAGTGAAGTTGTTATTTCAGTATTAATTTAATAGGGATGCAAATTAACTGAGGTTAAACAAATTTTGTTCATCGAAAGATACTCCTCAGAAAACCACAGGCAGCCATATGACAACCAACTTTCTGTCTGTTCACAAGATTATTATCATTAATACTTTCATGATCATCTTGCAGCTCGAAAAAACAGAATTTAGGATTTTTCTCTTAAAAATTTACTAGGCAACCCATATGCAATATAATTATTGACATGTTAAATTAAGTATAAAACATACCTATGTATTTTATCCAAAAAGCATTTTGATGAAGGTCCATGTATAGCAGGATCTTAGACTAAAAGGGAAAGAACAATAGAATAGAATGAAAGTACAGTTAATCGAATAAAATAGACACGAGTTCTCATCATATCATCGTTACACCCCCAGTTCAGCAACGATGCCGATAACGATAGGATGCTGCGACGAGATGGGCCTGGACCCGCGCATCACGCGCTTCGTGATCCCCATCGGCGCCACCATCAACATGGACGGGACGGCGCTGTACGAGGCCGTGGCGGCCATCTTCATCGCGCAGCTCAGGAAGGTGGAGATGTCGTTCGGCAAGATCGTCGCTGTCAGGTAAGATGTAGATGCTGCGATGAGATGGGCCTGGTAGGCGCATTAAACTTACTCTTATTCAGTGATGTACACTTTGGTCCTTCGAGCCGGATATCTATTAAATCGAACCGTAAGAGATCGGGTGGGCTAGCCAAGATGCCACTTTTGCGAACGCGAATTATAGCTTCGTGGCGACTTATATCTCCATCCCGTTCACATAGATACTTCGTGTGCAGTTTTAGCCAGCCCACCTGGTTATAGCCTTTTTTTTATTAGTGCCATAATTGGCTTTTGAAAGGGCTAATATTAACATTTACATTCTCAGTGTGACAGCGACTGCGGCTAGCATAGGCGCTGCGGGCATCCCGCAGGCGGGGCTGGTCACCATGGTGATGGTGCTGGACACCGTCAACCTGCCGGCTGAAGACGTTTCCATTATCCTCGCGGTCGACTGGCTCCTGTAAGTATCCATTAAATCAATCATTAATTGACGTCTAACAATGAACTAACGTACATTGCCCTTTTATGAAAGTATTTGCCAGGCAACAAAACTCATAAAATTTATAAATTATAAGTACAGCAAATAGATCCAAGTACCTAACTTCTTACTTTAATGTGAAAATATTAACGAATTGCTTAGTACATTTTTGGTATATGCTAATTCCAGTGACCGATTCCGAACAACCATCAACGTAGTCTGCGACGCGTTGGGCGCCATCATTGTGACGTCACTCTCTCAGGGCGACATCGAGAAGACGCGCGCTCTTCAAAACGACCGCGAGGCGGCGGCCGCACATGAACTCACCGAGTTAGAGAAGGGCGAGCACTGAACGCGTTCGAAACGGTGCACAACCGTTCTGTGTTCAAATAACGAAACGTTATTTTGTGCCAGGACAATAACGTCGATGTAATAGCGTTCTGCGAGTACCCTCGCCGATAAAGAGACGAATTGGACATTGTGGCGCCATACTATGTCTGTCTTTTGTCGACCACTCCGGTATAAATGCAAAAAAAAATATCAGCATTCATCTGGATTTCTATACACGGTTGATTCGTGCTGGTTTAATAAATATTCTGTGCTACATTTGTTAAGATGACAAAAAAAAAACTTTTAAGTAACATTAAAAAAACGGTTCTGA
Organism: Nomophila noctuella; assembly: GCA_958496325.1. Taxonomy (NCBI): domain Eukaryota; kingdom Metazoa; phylum Arthropoda; class Insecta; order Lepidoptera; family Crambidae; genus Nomophila; species Nomophila noctuella. The sequence goes on from OY292498.1 coordinate 3,225,708, forward strand.
AGTTATGATTTAGCAAACCTGTTATGTAGACCGTAGGAACGGGTATTACAACTACAAGCCGTTACTTTAGATTTATTTCTGTATTGGCGGGGGTAATAATTATGTTGTGAAGCTATGAAACGTTTTTTTAATTAAGTCTTGTGAATCTCGTAAGTTGTGCTGCCTACTTTAATTCTGCGCATGAAGACAGATATGTTGGAATTTAATTTTAACTAATTTGTCTTAATGATGAAAATTCAAACTTGTAAGATCCGCTTTTTGGATTGTCATTTTGTAGACTTTTTTAAGAATAAAGTTTATAGAGGTCTTTATATTTATGTCTACTGGTGTGTGTTAAAATTTAGACATGTTGGTTGTTGTAAATCTTCTGGCCTAATTCGTAACGAAAAGTATTTTCTGTCTTGGTCACTATGGTTAAAATTATTGAATCTCAAGTACATACTGTATCAATAAATGGTGTAAAGTATTATAGAGCTTAAAATATATCGGTGTGTTCTCGTTGTGCCATATTGATAAAGTATTAATAGTCCACTTGGGGATGATGATACATGTTCATTTTATGTAGTATTTTATAGAACTTGGCAGTATTTAAAACATGATAAATGAGCAAAATAAGGGCCAAAATGAACCAAGGAAGAACGGTAAATACTTAATCCGTCTTTTAGTGTGATTTTTCTAAATGTTCGGATTTGGTAAAACATTGTGGTTGCATCTAAAACTTCTTCATGATATAATTCTTTAAGTCTGTCATTGTATTTTCATGTTGTGGAATAGTTTTTGGGTCAATCATTATATCTGGAGGCCTGTTTGGAAGTTAATCATATCTTTCTCTAAAATGTAACCTATTGTACTCATGCCCGAATTTGAAAACTTAGTAAAGTGTGACCTGTAGCTGAAAACTTTCTCTCTATTTTTGTATGGATGTACATTTTTGTAGTAGTGGGTGTTTAAGTCAAAATAATAATGGGTGTATTAACAGTAAATGTGCCATAATAATAACGTAAGTCAAAGACTTTTGTTAATTTGATTTGTAAGATACATTATTCTAGACTTTATAGATCGACATTTGTATAGTCGTTGCATTCCAATAACGTCTTTTAAAACGCTGTACACTTAAAGTGTGTCAAAATCTTCCTTCTAAAAAGTTAAATTATTCTATTAGTTCTGATATTTCAATGCTTTTTTTAAATTATAACTTGTTATCAATGCTAAGGAGTTAAATTAAGATATTATTATCAATAAAATCTTCAAAAGATCAGATCAGTGGATCTTTCTGTGTAAAACGTTAAATATTGTAATTAATTATTATCTTCATACTACAATCATTTGCCTGCGAAGTAATAGAGTTCTCTGGCACATAAGGTTTGAAAGCCGATGAGGACTAACTCTGCGGGCATCATACAAAGTTAACGTTAATTTCATATCATAGAGATTAAATAATATTAAAAAACTTATTAATGCTGTAAAGAACGAAACTTATTTAACTGTTAAATTGAAACTTATTGATTTAAGGAATTTTAATATAATAATCATGTATAAGTAGCGTAATGTTTGTATACTTCTAGTCTGTTAATATTTTATTTATTTAATGGAGTACGTACACGTTTATAGTGGAACCTTTCTGTATGTATAGATGACTTATTATTTTATTAATAAAACTAGATTTCGAGACCATCATGTCCATACAATGAACCAAATATTGACCAAATATATAGAATGTAAATTCGAGTACAAAATACTTACTAGATATTGGTAGCGATTCGATTCATACCGTTGTATCTTTATGGAAGTAATTGATGTTAATTATTTTAATAAACACTTGCTGTGTGATTCTTGTTCTTTATTTAAACGTGTCCGCGTGTATTTCGGTTTCCGCACACACTGCATAGAGCCTTCCTCAACACATGCGACTATCCAGGACCAAAAGGTTTTTTTTTCATTTCGAAGCAGAAGTTCCTGAGATAAGCGTCTTCAAAAACAACCAACAAACTTTTCAGCTTTATTATATTAGTCTGATACATACTATTGATTTAAATATTGCCAGACTCGCCAAATCCTGGATCATCGTCAAAGCGAACCCCGCATAGAAACGGTATAAACGCTAGGAAGAAGAAGAAGTAGATTTAAATATATAGTTGTTACGGAACACACGACACAGCTGCAGTGAGCAATCGGCACCAACGTCATCATCAAAACAGATAAAAAAAAAGTCAAATTCGTCCTTGACCTTTTTGGGTGAGGTCATCGGATAAGTCTAAAATATCTAATGGGTTTTCTTGAAAGGGGATCAAAAATGTCATCAGATTTTACGTACGACGCATAGTTTTCGAGATACATATTTGCAGTTTTATAAAATTTTAGTTGATAAAATATTCCCAAACGAAATTGGTACCAATGTTTTAAAAGTTTCTTTCCTCTTTGCGAAACTGTTGTTATTTTGGCCTATCGTAGGCCACTGCTGGATATAGGCCTCCCCTTACTATCGCCATGTCGTCCACCTTGAGTTTTTAAGCACCCATAAAGTATCTAGCTTTATTTTTATTTGTTTACTACGCGACTCCGTCCGCGTGGATTTCGGTTATAGGTACTATAGTCTAAAACCTTCCTCGTCATATGGACAACACAAAAATATTTTTTGAAATCGGACCAATAGTTCCTGAGATTAGCGCGTTCAAACAAACAAACAAACAAATTCTTCAGCTTTATATATTAGTTTAGATATTATTTTCCGTTACTTTTCGTATCACTGTACAAAATATTTAACTCACGCAAGGGAGAAGATGCACAGTGGTTAGCGCGCTCGGCCTGCGGTTGCTAAGGTTGACCGAACTATGAGAGTGAGGGAATAGGGAGTGCACCTGTGCTTGCGCACTGACTTATGCACTATAATATATCCGGCGTACCTAGCTGATCGTAAGATCGGCCGCCATGGCCGAAAATTGACCGGCAGGAATTATTATTATACTATTAAGAGAGATTTAACAAGTAAGATTGTAGTAGTTAAATATCGAAATAGAAAAATGGGTTCGTGGGTATTCTCAGGCTGCTGCAAAGGTGTTATATGTTGGACAATCGACAAGAAAATCAGCATGAAAAACGAAAAATATAAAACAAGTAACTTTATTAATTTATTCAATAAAAAATTACTCTTGTAACTTACATTATCATTCTATATTACGTAAAAAAAACATTTCGTTTTGTATTACAGAGCTGAGTCTCTATCACCTCACAGCCAAGGTCCGCATTTACTCTACCAAATAAAACTATATCGTATAAAAACTACAGGTGAACGAAAACAACCTTTAGAAGAAATAACAATATTGCCTGTTCACAGTTATTCCTCTGACATCACATTTTGTTTCGGTTAGTATCGGAACCTTGTAGCACAATGTGTTAATATAATTACTTAATGTTAGAAGAAAGAAGCTTTCAAGATTTTTAAGACAGAGGTAAATTAACTATGAACGCGTAGCAGCTGGGTATAACTATAAACATACCTACTAAGGGACTTATCGTCGGCCGGTCAGTCTTATTAAATAAAATACATATTTATGTACATTCACACTGTAAGCGTGTCTGTCGGAATGTTTATAGCCTCGTATGTGAGTATATTCAAATTATACAATATAAATTATCTTTACACACCCAATCAGATTGGTAACTTAAAAATAGTCTCTCAGGAATGTTTAAACACTGGACATAGAATGTAGAAACTAAATTAAATATGGCACAAAACAATAACACCACTTAACCTATGACTCCTAGATATGTTTCGAAACTAACTTTTAAAGCTTCCATTTACACATTCTGGAATTACGTAGTAGTACGTAGGAAATCATGTACTAATGAGATTAACACTTCCAACTTTCGCCTTTGCTATGTGTGATTCCTTTTTAAAGTCCCATCTCATTAACAATAATTCACGTTCTTTTCACTTTAAGAAATAAAAACAAAAGGCACTAAATGACATTATTTGTAAACAGCATCAAACATTTTTAACTATTTACATAAATAACTGTTGTTGACATAAACCGCTACTTTGTTGGTTATCATTCGTTAATGCTTATTTATTGTTTACAAATTTACATCGAAAGAAGGCGAAACTAAGAACCACATCACAGTATAGTATCTGTGAACTTTACAATTTACTATAAACACGTCCTTCCTTGCTGTATTTTAATAAGGCCCCAAGGTTACATTCCGATCCTAGCAAGTTCGACAAGGAGCTTCACTCGTGTAAGAGATGTCTTTCTGTTTTTAAACACACGCAAAGGCAACAATCGCCAAAAAGGTAGTGGTTCGTTGACTCAAAAATTGACGCTCGTCAATTTCAAAACCAACTTTAGACTTATCCTTGACTTATCCACAATCTACTTGACACAATTTTGACGCATGCAATGGAAAAATATGAAAGCTTAAATTATTAAACTTTTTAGTAAAAAAGCTAAATATAAACAGCATTGGTGAGGAAACTTTTAGTTTTTGCCATTTGACACGATCTTTCACTTACTAGTGATTGCCTGACTTCATCTAGTGTGCTTCAAGCTGTAATCCTTAAGCTTTGAAATTGTTCCATTCACCATGTCCATGAGGAATATTTAGTATGTTTGTCATATCTAGAACGTGGATAAACCAGCTACCCTCCACTAAACGACTGTCTAATCTGCCTGCGTGACGAGTATCCGCACGTCGCACTGAGTCGCACGCCGGAGTCGCACGCTCCTCGCGCCTCTTCGCTCGCTAAGATCGGAAGGCCACCTCTACACCACCCCGTTGGGCGCCACGTGGTTATTATTAAGATGCTTCTGCCCATTCTGCCCGTTCTGGTAGGAGTCGCGTCGACCATTCTCAGAGACAAGCGAGTGCCGCGCGCGCGCGAGTGTGGCGGCCGATATCTCCATGGACTCGCCGTAGTAGGGCATTCGGGAGCCGCGACGCATGCAGCCGCTGCGGTACCGGTTATTCTGGAATAGAAAAATAGAAAATAATTTATAATTATTATGGTCAAAGAAGCGTTCGGCAACTCTCATTTTTGCTGTTGTATCAAAAAGCGGAATTCGTTGCCGGCGTAAGTACCTACTTCCCACGTCTGTTTAAACGATGAGTGAAGTGTCATGCGAGCAAGTATGTGAAGTTTGTCGATGCCAATACCATGATGGTGTCGCATCCATTGTTATGGCAATTAGGGCTCCTCTTTTGCTTACCATCAGGCAGAAAAGGGCCAAAATATTGTGCAAAGAAAATAAAATAAAGATTGACGGTGACTAATCGGGACGGTAATTATTACAACAAACGCGTTCTCATGCACTGGTACAGTCATTGATGTGGATAATGAACTACGAAAAAATAAGAATCTTATATAAAAAAATATTATTCATCAGTTTGGGCTGGACACGTGAGCCATTACGAGGCAAGGCAAAATGGTATTAATACCAAAGCCACTTTTTAGTTCGTAATAATGAAGCCTGTGATAATTATTATCTAGATTGTCACTAAATTGTGTGCAAAATATTTACTGCTTATTCTGGGTGGAATTTTATGATGCCACATGGAGGAGTACTCTTAATGAAGATATAATTTTTTGATTCATTAAAACATACCCTGGATATCTCTTGACTCCCTGCACTTTTATAGCATCGATTGGTAGGGTAAATAAAAAGGAAGGAATCTCTCTAACAACTAATAAGAAACCAAAGGGTTTTCAATGGGTAAACTTACCGGTCCCGACTTCCACGTCCACCGATTCCTGTTGAAGACTCCGTACACGATGGGGTTGGCGCACGAGTTGGTGCACGAGAACAGCCACATCGCCTTCTGCAGCGCTGGGTCCAAATTCTTTAGAGTATCCTTGTCTATCCAGAACCTGTAATTCATAAGAAAATTGAGATTTAGTTAAATTTTACTCTCCGAGGACTAGTAAAAAAGTGGGGTATTCGTTAGCCTACCCCGCAAGACACTGGACCCGCGGGGTCAGTCGCGCACGGCGTTTTTTGAATTGGCCGACTGACCCCGTTACTCGTACCACGGGGTCAGTTGGGGTATAACTATTTTCGACGACGTCGACTGACCCCGGTCAATAAATAAATTTCCAAAGAACCAATTATTTTTATTTTTGTTTACAGTTCCGAACTAAAGTGCTTCGAAAAGGTATTTAACATATTTTTATTTAAACAAGAGCTATGGTTTTATAATCATTTCATTTGATATATTTACGCGTATGTTTGACTAATTTATAGAACACTGTGATTTAAAATACATTATCGTAATGTCTTAGTGTTTGCAAATTGCGCACACAAATTATACTATAATACAGGGTGATAGGGAATGCGATATATTCCTTGAAAGTAGAGCTTATTTGCAATCTTTTAAGACTTAAAAGTCATAAAACACTGTGTCCGAATTTGGCTCCTTACTGAGTAATGCAAGATATAAGTGTGTCTTGACAATAATTCTCCAGTTTTTGAGTTACAATGTTATCTAGTGATAATTGTAGTATCTAGAATACACCATGTTAGTTTTTGTCTTGTATTCGTGTAGCTAAATAATAATTTTGATATATTAAATTAAAATCGTCATTTATTAAGTAAAAGCTAAAAATACTATGAATTTATTATACACAAATCACTCTGCGAACATGGGGAACATATCGATCTGATATAGGAACTGTTTTCTTTGGTTTACTAAAAACGTCGTGAGTTTCAAATTAGTTTTATTGCACTGATAAGCTTAGTTAAGATTATCTGCAAATTATTCTAAATCTGTTTAAATTATTTCACTCGCAACGTGATTTTATTTAATTGTTTAGTTATTTACTCTTATTACATGTATGTACCCAGTCGGGTCATAAGTTCTGTCACAACCTTATAATTTTGATTTTTGAAGACCGGCCAGAAATTCTGCGAATAATTTTAAAAATAGAACATTTATACATGTCGGAAATAGAAGAAGTAATTATTTTTAAACATATTTGAAAATGGAATGGACGATTAAAGACAATAGAGTCAGGGGTTTTCCGTTGCACCGCTGTTGTAACGCATAGAAGGTGATTTTCAATTTCGTACAAATGTTGAAAAATGCGTCCTATTTCTTTTATTGTACTATCAATCGATACACTGAAGTCTCAAGATTTCAAAATCGTAAAATAAGCGGCAGACCTTGCTCTTTTAGAAACACTAGCGGTCATTAGAGCAGTGAAGGCGTCAAACGAAAAAAATCCCGTGCGTAAACAAAAAACGCTAGCTCTCCAGCCGTGGCTAAGCAGAACCAAACTAAAAAGAGTGCTAAATAAAAACCTGAAACCACGTGCTCTTCGTAAGAAGAACTGATTTTTTCAAATGATCGTATAAAGAAAATTAAGCTGGAAAGATCCCGGGCTCTGTTACGACGGCACGCGGGAAAAAAAACCTGCGAATATCTTTTTTTGGATGTCTTTTTTTTAATGATAGGTTTAAGTTATCACAAACAAAATGATAAAGTGAATGCCCACATTAGTGAAGAAGCAATCACGTGTATTTTGAGGGACCAGTGCAGTCATCACCATTACTCATTCATGGTTTGCCTTGGACTCTCGTATTCAGGCATAACTGAGGTGTTTTTCGGTAAAAAAGGGGGAAAATCAAGGTCGTACTATATCAAAATACTGTCCTAACAAGCATAGTACAACCTTTATTTTAAATAATAATCAATAACAGACATAGGGCATTCCAACAGGTCTCTACACCGGCTCATACGGCCCGAAGCACGAAATACTGGTTCACGGCGCGCGGAATTGACTTCACCCGGCATGAACACCGGCTCTCTTCTAGTCCACGTTAAAACCGATGGGATTACAAATTATACCAATATTTGAAGGGGAAATTCTGTACTTAACCTCACCAGAATTTGGTGTCTCTCCGAGCGTTTCTGGTCAAATCAGCGAAAGAAAGGTGAATGAATATGGTGCGTGCAGTGATCGCTGACTGTCTTCGTAGATTAAAGGCATCTATCCAAAATGGAGGGGAACATTTCAAATGACGTTGATAAAATTATATTGCAAGTTAAATAACCTTTCATTTCATATATAATTTTTGTGTATATCTCCAAAGGTGTATCAATAATTTCCTAAAAAGTTTATGACAGAACTTATGACCCGACTAAGTATATATGATTTGAGCATAAGAGCTCTTAGAATTATAGTTGTGTTCAATAAATCTCTAACAGTTTTCTACTGACCTGTACGTTTCATTTTGTTCCTATCAGTAGATGAAGTCATAAAAAATATTTTGCGGGGTCAGTCGACGTAGTCGAAAATAGTTATACCCCAACTGACCCCGTGGTACGAGTAACAGGGTCAGTCGGCCAATTCAAAAAACGCCGTGCGCGACTGACCCCGCGGGTCCAGTGCCTTGCGGGGTAGGCTAACGAATACCCCAAAAAAGTAAGGACTCCGCACCGCCGCACAAAGACGTGCATTATTGTGTGTGTTACGTCAATGTCACCGGAAAATTACGCAGTATCAGAAAATAATGTAATGAATATTAGCTTTACTGTGAAAGGTAATTCCTTGGCACTTTTTTGTAGCGTTGTTTTATTTTTACACTGTTTAACAGTTTTTACTGATTTAACAGTATTTATGACTATTTTTGGCATTGTCAAAATTCTTTATCAAGGTTATTTCATATATGAGGATTCCAGCTTGAAGCACACTTTTGAATATACAGATTGTAAGTTCGAGCTTACTTTACGTATTACGAATTGCTTTACTTATAAAACTTACCACAAACAATAGCAGTAGTATGGGGACCAACAAGTGAAAAACACTAAAACTATGGTGACTGTCATCTTAATTGTCCGCGCTCGAGCTCTTCCCAGGATACCAACACCGCTTCGACGCATTTTGTCTGCAAAAAACACACCACATCTATACTAATATATAAAGCTAAAGAGTTTGTTTGTTTGTTTGAACGCGCTAATCTCAGAAACTACTAGACCGATTAAAAAATATATTTTTGTGTGGGATAGTCCATTTGACGAGGAAGGCTTTAGGCTATTGGAAATCGAAATCCACACGGACGGAGTCGCGGGCGGCCGCTAGTTATTAATAAATGGCCGAAAAAACAAATTAAATACCTAATAATCTTCATTATCACTCGACCAAATAATTACAAGGAGACAGGGATTTCACGGTAAAATCCCTGCCTGTGCACAACTAAAATTTTACTTTTGCGGTAAAGTCGCAAAATTCGCTCACCATTGGATGTGTTGGCTCGGCGGATGATCTCAAGCAACGCAGCAGAGGAGCAATAGAGAGTGGACAGCAGCGGAGCCACGTACATCAGCAGCATGTTGAGTAGGAAGTAGCCGAGCTCGTGCCGGAAGGTGGGCAGCGACCCGTAAGATACGCATTGGAAGTACCTGACAATTAATACGTTGGTTATTAAATTGTGTTCTGAGAGCATTATCTTGGTGGTTTCTGGAAGTTAATGGGGTAAATTAACATAATTTAATTAATAATCATGAAATCACATACGAGTAACTGTACAGAGTTCTGAAATAATTTGAATATTTGGAGCTTCAATTTAAACTCTTAAATTTTTGAGTACCTTCCCACAAGTTCTTTTATTGGCTTGCAAAAAATATCAAATATGCATTCCAAAAATATCAATCGTTGTTTGTTCCTAATGTTACTCAAAAGCTTGCGGGTGATCAAAAATGGGTGCTCAAAGTGAACTGAAGTGAAATGAACCTCAGACTATTTAGCCCTCGGTTTTATTCCTACCCAACACATTATTTCTGTTTCGAGCGAATAATTTTTTTTCGGAAACGTTTTTAATCACAATTTTAATTTGGTTACAAAAGAGAATAAAAACGCTCAATGAGTACCTAATCAATCACGGATTGATTGGGATTTTATAGGATCAAGTGGTTGTTTACAATCTAATCAACAGGATCAGGATTGTCTCTAGAGTTCACGAGATTTATACAATGGTGTTTCTATTGTTTCTTATTTCACCCTTGATAACGTATATCTTGAGTTATAGCAGTAATTTCGTTCATACCAAAATCTTTATGCGTCGTAACCTATTTTAAGTAAACACAGTTGTAAAGTGCTGGTTCACCGAAAGTATAATTTATTGTCATAATACTTGAAAATACTTGTAAGTTACTGCGTCTTTGCGGTAAAATAGGTTAAATAGACTAAGTTATCCTCATTGAGCACTTGAACTTATTCGAAATTCTATTTTTCTCATTACTACGTTTCATTTTAGCGGTTACAAGGAACATAAAAATCATAACGACGTAGGGTGTTTTACGTCTCAAAATTTAAGTGATTTGGTAAGAGGTGATTGGTTTGACCTTCACTTATTTCAAAGTACGATCTTGGTTCAGTTTTATGTATTAATGGAATATATTTTTAAATCACGAAAAACAAAAGGAGATTGTCTGAAGGGAGAACTTTACCTAGCAAATAAACCGAAAATAGAATTAATCAATTATAAGGGCGAAGAATTGCGAAAGTGTTTTCCGTGGCACTATCAAGTATCTGGAACCTGTGGCGTATTACTGAATGTTACAAAACAACTCCAAAATTTAATTTTATTATTAATTTATTAGTTTCATCCTTAGACATGAAATTAAATCGGTAGAATCGTAGCGAGAAGCTTGAGATAAAGATATGTGGCACAAATTAATAGTAATTGCTAATATGGCGTGTCGAATGGACTGACTGTGTCTGTGCCAAACGGTATTTAATCGTGCTATGTTTGGATTGCCACCGCGTAGATCGCATGCCGTTCGTTTCAAAGATTTAAATCGTAACAAAAGCCCTCGCAATACTTCGACCCGCTCCAAAATTGGCATTTAATTTGAAGGGACAGTCGCTTCTTATCGCAGTGACAGCGTGTTGAAACGTACGCCACATCAAACAAAATAATGCAACAGTTTTCTGGTGTCGGGGCATTTGTAACGATTGAAATCACATGCCAGCGTTCGTTTCATCTTCTCATTGTACCATCCGCAAATAAATGTTTTCCGTACTTCGAATTGTGTGATACATTCTGTAAAATACGATCACATTCGGAAAATAAATCATTCGGAAACACGGGCCTTACAAAGCTTGATTCGGTGATTTCGTATTGACATATTTGTAAATAAACATTTACTGTTTTTTCTTTGCGTGTGATGTAACACGAGATATAACGTCGCGGAACATGAATACCGTTCGACTACTTATTAATTTCATAGTCACTTACGGATCATTTTTTAATTATTAGAAAATATTATTTAGTACATTTTCTTTTTGCATGGATTTTGGTCTTGAACGTTCCTCAAAAGTATATATTATTAAAAAAAACCTTATCTAAAATATGTATTTTTATAACTGAAAAATGTTAAATTCTTCCCCCAAAATATTCTTATTAGAGCTACATAGTTATCAGAATAATAGAAACTGTTATTTAAATAGATAAAATATTATGTAAAAGGATTGGTTGAGATAAATCCTGATTATCTGTTTATCCCTAACCATTCTCTCTGAAGATCTCGAGCGTTTATATATAGTTGTAGGTAATCGATATATGCTTTTATTTCTTATGTAAGTATTATCAGGGTTTGGTGTAGATTTGTTTATGACCTTGTTTCTTAGGCCGACCGGACAATAAACGTATTGTGGGAATACATTCGTTTGTTAACGTATACGTTCAAATTGGTAGTCTTGAAACTTGAGTTTCACTTAAACCAAAGTGGCTCGTATGTACATCTTTCTTTAGTCTAATGATGAATTTCTGGTTAAATAATGTAGCAGTTATACTATAGTATAAATTAATGACTGTAAATAAAATGAAGTAAGTGTTTAAGCAGTAGGTCGTCAAGTGTGTTACCGGCGGTGAGAGTTTTCGGAAACAAACCTACTCGTATGCAGTGGTTAAAAGTTCCTGACCTTTCAGAACTGTTGAACTTTGAAACAATGTTCACTTTTGAAGTGACTCCGTTTACCCTCCCCTATTGTGGTATCGTTTGATCTTAAAACTTTTAATCACATGGATAAAGAAAGATTGTACACACATATAAATTGGCAGGCAGCATTATAATATGTGTACGTACATAGCTCCAATCGGTAAAAAATGTCCCTCAAATAGTATCCAAAAAATCAAACATGTATACGTAGCTACTTACCTAGTGGTTGTAAAACTCGGCTTTAGATGTTCACAGTTCTAATATAAATTGTATTACCTACTGTAATAATCACCATTAATGGCTAACGTAGCGATAATGAAACGACAACGGTAAAAACCCTTCAGACTTTCCTCCACCTTCATCCCGTTTAAAAGGATACATGACAATTGGTTCCTACAGCGCCGGCAGACGGTAAGTGATGAGTTAATTAATTCAGGGTTAATAGGGTTGCTATCAGTTCACGTGTGCTTTAATCATATCAAAGGAGATGGAAAAGGCAGGCGGCCCATCTATCGCTATAATTAAATTTTAATGTGCAGGTTGGCGAACCTTCTTGCAGAAATGCCTTGATCACACGTACCGAGCAAACCGGCGAGACAGTAAAATGTTTCTCGGCCGAGACAGTGTGTAGTAAGCGAGTAGCTGTTCACACACGTTTTGATTTAATGGCCGAGCACTCGGCGGCGCTATGACATACCGAGTACTCGACCGAGAGCATTATTTCGCGGCTTTGCTCGGTACGTGTGATCAAGGCATAATTTTAAGTGTCTTAAGTCTGTCACATGCTATAAAGTTGTTGATGATAAAGGTGCAAAATAAAAGATTTTAACAATAAATCATCATCATTTTCCTGCCGTTTTTCCACATAAAGTGGGGTTGGCACATGTTTTATCTAAATAATGAATAAAACTGATATAAGCCGACATAATTACAAATACCATTTTAAAAACAATAAATCACTAGTAACATTTTAATACGAGAAATGTTACTTCCATCTGGACATCAAAATGGGATACGATGCTGCGTTCCATTTAACCGTACGTTTTGATTTCACAACACGAATCTTGCTTAACCGCCGCTGTCAACCGTCATTAGTAAGATGATCTCTGAGTAAGCGGTGATGCCCGTGTCCCATATGACGACGTAATCTCTTTACTATTCCCGGGTTTTCGCTTCCATTCACATCAGCCCAACGTATTGCTGTGTTCAACTGTTCATAGTTACTATTAGTAGGCCGAGGCACCGAGAGCTAAGGTGGGTTAGCACCAGTCATCATATTTTTGCAACAAGGACTATCAATGAATGAAAAGATGCTCTTAAGAAAAAGAGGCACTTTATTACCGCACTGACACACGAAAACATTTCATATTAATCGGGGCGTTTGGCAGAAAAAAGCGCTAGGAAGCGTTTGTAAACAAAACGGTGATTGTTAGCGCAAAATGGCGATTGTTAATTGTTAAGCGGTAGGTAACACAGTAAACTGACAGTTAGCAAAAACGTCCTGGCCGAAAACTGTACAGTTTGTTTTTTAGCGCTAGTAAGCGCTCTCAAACGCTTTTTTCTACCCCCTATGTCTCACTGCAGGGCAAAAGCCCGCCATCATTTGAAATCATGTTTTAGTTAGAGAAAGACGGGTTTTGTCTTAACCACTACTTTTAATAAATAGTATAGTATAGATAAAAAAAAAACATGTAGATGTTGCGAGTTAGGTAGATAATGTATTTTTATCTTCACCGTAGTTGAACATAATCGATTTTGCTACGAACCGTAGTGGTTGCTACGCTGCTACATGCTACGAAGGACCAATAAAGCCACTCCAAAGGTCTTTTAATTTAGAAAGTGTACCGTTTTCCTTCGCGAAGGCTGGTTGTTATTTTTCAATATATTGGTCTGTGTTTGTTTCTACGTAGTTGGTTTGTTTGAGAGGATTACAAGTCTTTGTATTGAATTGGATAGTTCCTTAGGACTTTTTTCAGTCTATTTAGGCCAATAATTTATTTTTATAATTGATGTAGACTTTTATTAAATGATACGTAGAAATAAAAAAAATATATACATAGGATCACCTATGACAAGTTTCGCAGAAATCAAGTCCGAATAGTCGAGTCAAAATATACATATCTCAATGAACAAAACACAAAAATATATCGATACTATTTCTGTGGAACAAAACCTTTAGTATATTTCCTCTTCGTAAAAATACCCCAAAATCAATTAAAAGATCGACCTCCGGTTTCAGTAGGTAGATATTAACTGAAGCAATAGCAATTGCCCTAATTTCACAATCTAAAAAAAGAATATTCGTAAAATTCCAAATAAAACAGCGTCGTCTAAAGCCAATGTGCGCACGTACGAACACAGACATAGTAAATATAAATATTCAAACATTAATTTTTATGTGTAGACACAGTGTGTGAAGAGCACGTGTCATGACAATCTAAGCAAATTAAGTTACACTTCTCCTATTTACGGTTTACTAATATTTTATCTAAAATGTAATGGAATCAAAGCGGCAAGTATATAAATAGGAAATGGTACATATTTGAGACCTTTGTCCCGAAATCTTATTTAACCAAGGATTCCAATAAACTAATTGGGCTTTTGTCTCAGTTAGCGCGAATACCGGAATAAAACCGCAAAGGGGTTGCCTGTACGGCTCCGGAATACTCTGAATTTTAGATAGCTATTTAACAATGATCGTCTTGATTAATCTATATCTATACTTATAATAAATCTGTAGAGAGGTCAATTCTGTACATTAAATATATTTTCAAAATAACTATCAGGGGGTGATTAGTGATCGATACTGATGCCAAAAATGCAAGCAGCAAAATTTTTGTCTGTCTGTCTGTCTGTCTGTCTGTCTGTATGTTTCTTATAGAAACAAAAACTACTGGACGGATTTTGACGAAACTTGGTACAATTATTCTTCATACTCCTGGGCATATTATAGGATACTTTTCATCACGCTACAATCAACAGGAAAAGCGTAGTGAAGGGAAATGTGGGAAAAACGTGAGAATTTTCTCCATTTCTTAAACTTCAGTCGAGTGTGCAGCCTTAATGGTTAAAGTCGCATAGAAATCATGTATGACGGAAATATTTTACATAAAATTGCCTAAAAAATATCCCCCAACAGCATATGTCTATCTTTTATGGTTGACTCACAATAACACGTCTAACTCATGATCCGAAATTGGTTTGCGCGCCAACGCGTTAAACTCAGGAACTACTGGTTCGAATTTGACAAAATATTTTGTGTTGGATAGTTCACTTCACTTACCATTTGTCGAGGTAGGCTTTAAGCTATCTATAGTAACAATTTGTGCGAAAACCTAAACCCACGCGGACGGAGTCGCTGGCGGCCGCTAGTACAGAATATTTGAGGTGTACTCTGTAAAGAAAAGCAATAACCAGAAATGCCAAATCCTGGATCATGGTCAAAGTGGACCCCGCACATAAACGGGATAAACGCTATGAAGAAGGAAGGACTCTGTTCAGAAAATATTTGTTTAAACTACAATAGCCTCAAGTGCCCGTGACAGATGTTTCGCGTCCTACGCAAGAGGATCGCGATTGTTTGTACCTACACCGGCTCTAAATATACAAAGTATGGAGTTTGTTTTTTTGCCTTCTAAGATTTCGAAACCATCCATTTACATACAGCCTTTTCAAGGCGTTAAAAGTACGTTAGGTACGATAGGTATCTGCGTCCCAAATGATGATAATTTTCGCGTGCGCGCAATATCTGCAGGCTCACTAGTTCTCGGCTATGGTGTCGCTAGTCTGGATATTATACTGCTTCCGAATGAATAAAATTAGCCGTGTAAGTACATCAATGAGGGTTTTTGCGATTGAAAATCCGCTAGATGGCAATACGTAGGCGTGAGGTCTAAATGCTGTTTCATTAGTGAATTTTGAAATACCTGTCAACATAAATCTATCATGTCAAAATTTACCAATCATATACCAGTTAGACCCTATGCCTATCTATTGCCATCTAGAGGATTTTTCATTTGCGAAAACCCTCATTGCTCCACTGACAATACCGACCAAGCATTCAAAGCTTCAGAGAGAGTGAAAGAGAGAGAGAGAGAGAGAGAGAGAGAGAATGAGAGAGAGAATGGGAGCGTTTAGCAGAAAAAAGCGCTAGGAAGCGCTAACGATTAAATAAGCAAAATGGCGGATTGTGTCAAACAAACTGTACAGTTTTCGGCCAGGACATGTTTGCTAACTTCAGTCTGTGCTTCAGTTGCGCTGACACAATCCGCCATTTTGCTTGTTTAATCGTTAGCGCTTTTTTCTGCCAAACGCCCCCATTGTTTTAACTCACCCCTTGACATCGGGATGCTCTTCAACGTGGAAGATGAAGCTCTGCGGCAGGCTGGCGAGCACGGCGCAGCCCCACGCGATGGCCAGCGCCCGCCGCACGCGCGCCTCCCATGTCACGTTCAACGGCTTCAGGATTGCATAATATCTGAAAACAATGCCATCATTATGAGCGTGAGTGAGGGAATAGGGAGTGCACTTGTGCCTGCGCACACGCTTGTGCACTATAATATATCCCGCGTAAGTGGCTAATCGTAAGATTGGCCGCCGTGGCCAAATTCGGCTAGGAGGGTAGTATTATTATTATTATATGAGCGTTTTGGAGTTCACTGCTCACGCCGGGTAGACGGGTTGGTGGCCGCAAGTTCCATACTTCCTTACTAATATTATAAATCGGAAAGTGAGTTTGTTTAAATTACATTAATAATAATAATAAATTCATTAGACTAACACACCAATTGCCTAGCCCCAAACTCAGCTCGAAGCTTGTACTATGGAAACTAGAGAACGGATATACATACTTAAATACTTTTATAAACATCCATGACTCGAGTATCAATGCCGATGTTCATAACACAAACATTTGGTTCTAGCGGGATTCGAACCAGCGACCTTTGGTTTTCAGGCTCTCTGACCACTAGACCAGCGGGCCCGTCGATAATGCCACCATTATTAGCCTTTTGGAGATCGCTGCTCACGTTAGCTAGGAGGATTGGTGACCGCAGTATGTAAAATAAAACACAGAGGAACTGCTGCCCAATTTCCCAGGTATATCCCTTAGTCGCCTCTACGATGTCTACGGGAACAAATGGGTATACGTCGTATCATTCAAGTTCTAGACCGGCATTACACGGCACGGCAAACAATGTAATATAAGCCTTTATCGTGAGGAACCATGCCTAAGCTGCGGGCCGCTTCGACCGCAGAATTAGCATCGCCCAGGCTATGTGAGTATATTGTGCTGCGTTCGTTTCATTGGAGGCAATAGTAAGAAATGACGCTCAATTCTCCAAGCCTAGGCGTTTTGTTTCAGAATGGTCAACAGTAATTACATTTTTACTCTGGAATTTAAAAAAATTTAGACTGTAGGAAAAAGATCCAACACCTTCTTAAGAGAATATCACGAATTTTAGTGTTGAATCCCTTTTTTCCTGAAGTGATTCAAATATTTTGATATTCAATTAGCTTACTGTCATTTCCACACACCAAAAAGTTGTTCTTAATTCCTTCCTCGAGAGCCCTTTTTTGCTATTGAAAGTTTTAAAAGTCAAGGGCGCCCTTTGCTACTCTTTGTTTAATCTTTTCGGTGGAAAAGCTTTTATATGTCCTCACTTATTATTGGCTCATCATAAAAAATATTTGGCTCTGATAGAACGATTGAAATTACAAGCTAATTATGTTATTATTAATAATATAATTAAAAAAAGATTGCCTGATAAACTGTCAAAATAAAGCTTAGTTTATTTAGTAGACAAATTATGAATTGAGAGAATATTAATCTTAGTAAATATTTGAATGAGAGATTATTTTATTCTCCATACACAAACCTTATTAATTCCACGAAGGGTAGCGACTACCAACTTAATTAACATATTCTATCAATATTCATATTTATTTTTAAGTTCTATGATCTAGTTTGGTAGGGTGAGTATCAATAGACTGCGATTCTGGAATGATAATATAAATAGCTGGAATCATTTAATCTAAAAATATAACACTAAATAATCTTTGGGCATTACTCAGATTAAAATGATAAACTTAACAAAAAGCTTTCTCTTTACCCTCACTTTGCTTTCATCGCTAATGCTGAACGTAAGTTAACTGAAATAAATTTTTTATTTTTTTTGATGTACTGACGCGGATAAAATTTGTATACTCGGATCACTTACTAATATTTGTTATCTATCTATACTTATAATAAATCTGTAGAAAGGTCAATTCTGTACATTAAATAAATTTTCAAAATAACTATCAGGGGGTGATTAGTGATCGATTATGATGCCAAAAATGCAATCAGTAAATTTTTTGTCTGTCTGTCTGTCTGTCTGTATGTCTGTCTGTATGTTCCTTATAGAAACAAAAACTACTGGACGGATTTTGACGAAACTTTGTACAATTATTCTTTATACTCCTGGGCATATTATAGGATACTTTTCATCACGCTACAATAAATAGGAGCAGAGTAGTGAAGGGAAATATTGGGAAAACGGGAGAATTTTCTCCATTTTTTTTTGCTTCTGTCGCGTGTGCAGCTTTAATGGTTAAAGTTACATAAAAATAATGTACGACGGAAATATTCTTCATAAAATTGCCTAAAAAATATCCCTGAACAGCATATGTCTATCTTTCATGGTTGACTCACAATAACACGTGTAACATCCTGATCCAGATTGGTTTGAACGCGCTAATCTCAGTAACAACTGGTTCGAATTGACAAAATCTTTTGTATTGGATAGTCCATCTTACTATTTGTCGAGGAAGGCTTTAAGCTATCTATAGTAACACTGGGTACGGAAACGAAACCCATGCGGACGGAGTTGCTGGCGGCCACTAGTTTTACATATTAAAATAAGATAACAAAATCATAAAGTAATATATTAGTAATTCCCTGGTCATGCCCTGTCATCTGGGGGAGGCCTATGCACAGTAGTGGAGTGTTCTACATATTTGGTACGGAAAAATCCATCTTAACTCAGGAATCAGATGGATTTTATCTTAATAAAAAAAATATACACAAAATCGATCCCGTCACATTTACTTAAATAGCATCGAACGTTATAATCCGAACGGTAATAAACCTACATGCTGAAGCACTCACCTATCTATAGCTATACAAATGAGTACGAAGCTGGAGAGGTAGAGGCCGAAGGTCCTCGCGAACATCATCAGGCGGCACATGAGGTCGCCCGCCAGCCACTGCACCGTGCCCGCCCACGCTATCTCCAGCGGCATCATCAGGAATGTCACCTGGCGAAATAAGAAATTTATTAATTTATGCGACTCTGTCCGCGTGGATTTCGATTTCAATAGCCTATAGCCTTCCTCGTCAAATGGACTATCCAACACAAAAGTATTTTTTTCAAATCGGTCCGGTAGTTCCTGAGATTATCGCTTTCAAATAAACAAACAAACTCTTCAGCTTTATATACTAAGTAATAAGTAATAGATAATAGATTTTATAGGGCCTAAAAAACAGACTAACTATGTATGAGGTTTAGGATTAATATCGATGTCCACGGGCTTCTTCTTATTCCACGCATTCATAGATTTGAATCGTAAGATTTGCCCTCGCCATTCTTCGAAATAGGAACTAAAATAGGACCGACAGTCGCTTCTTAGAGCGAGAAAGTACAATGACAATCAGCCGTTTAAATCTATGGTCAACGTGCTGTCTCGCTCATATTTTAGTGTCAATTTCGAAGCAGAGGAGGGCAAATAAAGAACCGAAATAGTCACATCTCAACTCCTAAGAAACTTAGTTACGGACGCAGCTAATATCATCTAGATAGATAAGTGCACCTAGTGTTTACAGTTTCGGACTTTGTTTTACGTCATTCAAAGTATAAGCATATCATAGCTGATTGAATTTGCTCCCAACTATTTATTACAAAATTTAAGTTTAAATTGATAAAAAGGTCCTAAAAACATCACAAAACGTAACTAATAAGATAGTTTAAAAGTAAATGTGTAAAGTAAAAATTTAAGTGTAAAATAGTGCCTAAGAACAATATTTACAAGGTTTGTGTGATGTGTAAACCGGCGTCAGTGACAGTTCAAATTTTGAATTTGTGAGTCATTGTTTTCTCTCAAATTAGGTAATATCTACCATTGCATTTAATTAATGCTTGTAGTATTCTAATTTATTCAACAGTGCCGCAAAATATTTTGTGATAAACTCGCGCCGAGGTATAAGATAACCACACAATTGTGTAAACAACTCTTTGTAGGTACAAATCCGTTCGTTTTTGTTAATTGAATTTCATTCTTGTACTCCAAAAATATCTTTAAACAACCGCCCGGAAGACTGCAACTGACAGATGAACAAATATATGACCATTTTAGGGGCACATATGAAGTACCGAAGCAACAGAAGATTTACAATGATCCGAGCTCTAAGAGACCTTGCAATCCTGTGTCGGAGTTTCAGGGTACGGCTCCTACCTTAGAAGAACTAGACCGACAGATAAAAAGGAAAGCATCAAGTTCATCTCCGGGGCCCGATGGTATTCCTTACATTGTATATAAAAAGTGCCCATCAGTGTGTAGTCTATTGTAATAAAATAAAAGATGTCGGTTTACTTGGCGAAAATATTATTTATTAAAAAGAACTCGTGTACACCATGACAGTTTTTATAACAGACAGAACAAAGACAGGGATACCAACACAGAAAATAAAATTATGTGAAATTACATTGCCATATGTATTATTTTCAACACCCCCACTCAATGTAATTACACTTAAACTTACAAATTTATAGTTTTACAAACAATGGAAGTACTAAATATTATCAATGTTACCTATACCACATAATATTAGAAAACGAATTATCAATTCTCTACTCAAAGATTTTGTAAGCATATCAGCAGGTTGATTATTTGTTTTAACATATTTTAGACACATTATTTTATTTCTAATTAATTCCTTTATAAAGTGGTAACGGATATCAATATGTTTCAATCTTTTTACAGTATCAGTACAGGCAGCAGATATAGCTGATTGATTATCAGAATACATGTTTATAGGACATATATTATTTATTTGAAAATCTTTTAACAAATTAATAAGCCAACAGGCTTCACTAGCTGCCATACTAATGGCAATATATTCAGACTCGGTAGAAGATAAACTGACAGACACTTGTTTCTTTGAGCTCCATGAAATTAAACAGTTTGAGAATTTAAATAAGTAGCCTGTAGTTGATCTTCTATCATTGAGATCCCCTCCCCAGTCTGCATCACAATAACCCTCCAAAATATTATCTGTACATTTATAAACTAACTTATAGTCCAGAGTATGTTTGACATAACGCATTACTCTTTTTAATGCACTTAATAAAACATTATTTGCATATTTTTGATATCTACTCAATAAAGAAATAGTAAAACATAAGTCAGGCCTAGTGCCAGATACAGCATACATTAGACATCCTATCATCTGGCGACATAACTTTTCAATATCTTTATCTACTGTATGGTCTTGTATTTGAAAAAGCTTTAAGTTAATATTTTGATCAATTGGTGTAGACATTGGTTTACAATCTTCCATTTTAAATCTTTTGAGGACATTTTCTAAATATTTTCTTTGGCTCAGTTCAGTAACTTTTGTGTCTAAATTTTGTGTTATATTTATACCTAAGTAATCCTTTACAAATCCTAAGTCTTTCATTTTAAATTCCTGACATAAAACATTTTTTACCTTATTTACTAAGTTATCACATGTTCCAAACAATAAGACATCGTCAACATACAGTAGTACATAGATTTGATCGCTATCAGTGCACTTTCTATAAAGACAAGAGTCACAATTAGATCTAACAAAACCTTCTCTAAGGATAACAGTGTTGAATTTAATATTCCAGCATTTAGGTGCTGTTTTGAGACCATAAAGTGCTTTATTTAATTTTACAACAATATTATTACTTTCATAAGCGCCTTCTGGCAATTTTACATAAACATTTTCATTAATATTTCCATACAAAAATGCTCTTTCCATACAAAAATGCTCCTGTTACATCCATTTGCATTATAGGTAGATTCAGTTTAGTTGCTATTGCTACAAATAACCTAACAGTTGACAATTTTGCGACTGGAGCATAACATTCATTTATATCTAAAATATCATCCTGTTCGAACCCTCGCGCTACCAATCTAGCTTTATATTGAGGAACATCTGAATTTCCTCTTTTAATTTTAAATACCCATTTACTACTTACAAGCTTGTCATTTTCTGGTACATCACATATTTCCCAAGTATTATTTTCTTCTAGTGTTTGCATCTCTCTGTCTATCGCCTCCTTCCACTTGCTGCTGTCACTTCTCATCATTGCCTCGCTGTAAGAGACAGGTTCACGTTGTTCAGTATGCACGTTTTGACAATGATAGTAAACAGGTGGCTTCCTAATTCTTTTGCTGGGTTCTCTTTGGCAGACTTCATCAACTTCTTCGACTGAGCTGTTAGTTGCTTCACTTGGATTGTATTCAGATACAGAATCTTCAGACCCGCTCGCATTCATCATAGTTTCATCAATATTCACAGATGGTATTTCCAATTCGTTATTAACCTCATTACTTTTATCATTATTTTCTTCCTTATAGTTCAATTTTACTTCGAGTTCACTATTGTTTGGTTCTGTTTCTAAGAAAACTACATCTCGTTTTAGTTCCACATCATTCCTATGTGAGAAATATATTCTATATCCCTTAACTGTTTCACCGTAACCAACCATTACTCCTTTTTCTCCTTTGCTATCCCATTTCCTTCGCTTTTCTTTAGGAATATGTGCATACACTGGTGTTCCAAATGGTTTTAACTGATGAATGTCAAAGTCTTTGCCGAACCACACCTCATAAGGCGATTTTTCACCATCTTTACTTTTTCCAGTCCTGTTCAAGACAAACGCTGCTGTGTTTATAGCCTCAGCCCACAATGATTTAGGTAAATCCTTGCATGCATTCAGCATTGTGCGAGCGGATTCGGCTAGTGTCCGATTCTCTCGTTCTGCTTTTCCGTTCTGTTCCGGGGTGTAGGGGACACTTGTTTGGTGTATTATTCCCCTTTTAGTAAAGATCTCTTTGACATCTTTATTTATAAACTCAAGACCATTGTCGGATCTGAACATTTTAACTTTATTTCCAGTCACATTTTCTGCCTTGTTAACGAAATCTTCAATAGAGTACTTAATATCAGACTTATTCTTAACAAAATACACCCATCTATAGTTGGAGAAGTCATCTTTCAATATTACATAGTACCTGGAACCGCCAACCGACGTAACCTCCATAGGGCCGCAGGTATCCGCGTGGATTAATTCACACGTTTTTGTTGTTACTTTTTCACTCTTCCCAAACGGCAATCTATGTATTTTCCCTTCTAGACAACTCTCACACTTTGTAGCCGAAGTTTGTTTCACGTCAATGTTATTTTTCAACAGTACCTTCTTTACATAGTCAAAGTTTTGATGTGCTAGTCTTGCATGCCACTCTTGCAATGTACTTTTAACTGTATTAGCCACATTAGCCACTTTGTTTTTATAGCGTAGCTCCAAATAATACGAACTTCCAACACGTTTTGCAATTGCACAAACTTTGTTGTTTTTGTAGAACTGACAGGAGCTGTCATCTGTCAATATGACGTAACCTTTGTCTGATGCACAGTTAACAGAGAATAGATTTGTTTTCAATTCCGGCACAAAGAGAACTTTGTCAATGGTAGTAGGCACCCACTCAGTACCATCATACACCTCTACCGCCATCTGTCCGTACCCTAGAACACTAATGGCCGCTCCATTACCGACGATAACTGACTCTTGTTTGATATCAGTAAATGATGTAAATAACGAACGATCACGGCACATGTGTTCACTGGCTCCTGAGTCCACTAACCACTGAGATTGACAATATTCTTTTAATGAGTTTGACACCACAAATGCATTACTTTTATAGTTACTATTCTTCTGTTCTTTATTTTTCTTAAACCAGCACTGCGACTTGTTATGACCACCTTTGCCACAATAAAAACATTTGTTATTCTGTCCTTCACTTCTTATGTTACTCTTGCACTCACTGAGGAAATGTCCCATTTTATTGCATTTAAAACATTTTATTTTCTTCTTGTCCTTAACCAGAAATGCAGATGATGATGATGGTGCGCACTGTCCACTTTTCTCTTTCAGCCTTTCTTCTTCTACCAGTAATCTTGAAACTAAATTGTTCATTGTTTGTTTGTTGTCCGGGGCTGATTCCCAAGCTGACACAAAGTGTCTATAGTCTTCCGGCAACGACATCAATACTTTAGTTATCACAAACTTTTCAGAGACTTCTTCTCCCATTTGTTTAAGCTGATTTTGTAATTCTTGGATTTTTGATAAGAATGTTGACATTTCAGTGCCTGTTTCAAACTTGTATTGGAAAAAGCGCTGTTGAATTATATGAATGTTTGTTTCTGTCTTTTGCTCATAAACACTTTGCAACTTTTTCCACATTTCAGATGAAGTAGAACACGAAATAATATGTAACATTACATTTTCTGTCATCCTTGTGACTAATAGTGTTTGTGCCTTCGCGTCTTTATTCTCCCAAACGATCTGTTCAGTGGGATCTTCGGGTTTCAAAGTTCTTCCTTCGACGATATCCAACCATCCTTGGCCTCGTAGTAAAACTGTGGTTTGGAACTTCCAGATGTTCCAGTTGGTAGCTCCTTCCAGCTTCATCAAGCTGTTATTTGTGTTTAGATTGACTTCCATTTCGCTTTCCTGCCTTACGAGTCACGTCGCCAAATCACTTTCTTCTCGTTCCCGCGCAAACTTAACCTCCGTGTCAAGCCGGCACGTAACGTGAATGTTATCTTTCACGGTAACTTCCCTACTTCTTATTTTATTACTTTCGGGTCATGTGCCTGGGCCCATAACCTATTGTAATAAAATAAAAGATGTCGGTTTACTTGGCGAAAATATTATTTATTAAAAAGAACTCGTGTACACCATGACAGTTTTTATAACAGACAGAACAAAGACAGGGATACCAACACAGAAAATAAAATTATGTGAAATTACATTGCCATATGTATTATTTTCAACATAGTCATCTTTTAAATATATTTGGTAAGATTTGGTCGAAAAAGCAGATTCCGGAAGTATTTGATAAAGCTGTTTTCGTGCTCATTCCTAAAAAGGAGACAGTCACTGATCCAAAAGACGCTAGACCGATAGCTCTTACAAACACGATATCAAAAATATTTTTCTCGATCTTGCAAGATAGAATGTCAAAATTTATGTTAAGCAACGAATACTTTACGCCAAAGCACCAGAAGGGGTTTTTACCAGGAGTTTCTGGTTGCTTAGAACATAACACATTGTTGGCGGAAAGTTTGAAGGATGCCAGGAAACACGAAAGACAAATAGCGGTGTGCTGGATTGACCTAGAGAATGCATTTGGCTCAGTTCAGCACGAGCTGATGTTTTTCGCGTTAGAATGGTATAACTTCCCCCCATTGGTTTTAGATTTAATTAAGTCATATTATTCTAATTTATCTTTTGTAATTAGCTGTAAAGATGGATACACAAAACCTCTAAATTATAATATTGGTCTTTTTCAGGGATGCTGTTTATCCCCTATAGTATTTAATGTAGTTATAAATATTTTAATTGACACTTTGATTTTTCAGGAGAAGAAATGGGGTTATCGGTTTAAAATCAATAATCAGTACACAGAATCAATCCTAGCCTTTGCTGACGATCTCGCAATCCTGACACGAAACCCGAAACAGTGTCAAGTGTTATTGAAAAAGGTGGATGAGTTCTGTGCTTGGACTGACGGCATGAAGGTGAAACCAAGTAAATGCTATTGCTTATGTCTGGGTAGACGAGATACGAAATTTACATCTTATGACCCTGGACTCACGATTGGCGGTCAGAATGTTGCCACAATTTCTGAAGCGCTCCCGTTCAAATTTCTAGGCAGAAAGATAGACTATAGAGGCCGCACACCATCTTTGGATGGTATTGTTGAGGATTTCATTGATTCCATTAGTAGGGTTGAGAACCAGCCCATAGGGAACATTAAGAAGCTATGGATCTACAACAACTACCTGTCATCGCGCTTGTCTTGGCCTTTCCTCTTGTACGACTTCGGCAAAACCCTTTTATCGCGACTGGATGCCGTTGTTGTGAAATCGTTGAAGTCTTGGACTGGATTAGCCCACTCGGCAGACCCCTCTACACTATTTAGGGGCAAAAATAGTTTTGGGATGAACCTAAACAAGCCATCGGAGCTTTACAAACATCTTAGAGTCACCAAGATGCACATTCTGGGTAAATCGAAAGACAACGCAGTGGCAACACTCCCAAAAGATAAGAATATGAGTGAGTTAGAGTCTAGGCTACGGTTCCATAAGCAGTTTATGGTGGGAGCGCAAACAAACAGGGTAGGATTGGGATGTCGAGAAAGAGAGGATGACCGGAACATCATTAAGTCTTTTCTGCGAATGGATGAAGATAACGAGTATAGAGTACATGCGCTTAATCTCGAAATGCAAAACGAGTGGGTGTCCCTTGGTGAGTTTTGTATCCCTTTAGCATTGAAGTGGCGGTCGATACTGTACGATTGGTCTCCGGCGTTGCTTAAATTCTATCTGAATGCCTTTCAGTTGACCCTACCTGATCAGAGCAACCTTGTAAGGTGGGGAATGGCAGTAGACAAAACATGTTTACTCTGTGGCGAGGCCGTAGGTACCGCGAGGCATTTGTTGGTGGGATGCAGAGTACTCCTAGACAGAGGTCACTACTCTCGCCGCCATGATGGAGTGTTGCAGATCATACGTGAAGCGGTGAGCCTTTCAATAGCAAGAGCAGCAAAAGGTTTGACGACGAATACAAAGAACATCAACTTCGTCAAGGAAGGATCTACCAGGAAGTCCAAAGTCAAACCTTACTCCATTGTTAGTGTAGCTCCAGATTGGAAGATCATGATGGACACGTATGAAAAGCACTACACTATTCCAGAAGACATTGTGTTATCGTCGTCTAGACCAGACCTTTTCGTTTATTCTAGAAAACTTAAGCGCGTACTGTTGGTGGAACTTACTGTTCCATGGGAGACAAACATTCCCAAAGATCACGCGTTTAAAACAAATAAGTATTATGACCTAACCAACGAGATGACTAAAAATGGTTATATAGCACGGTTGTATGCTGTGGAAGTGGGTGCGAGAGGTATACCAGCGAAATCTCTCTACAACCTACTGAAGGACTTAGGATTACCAAGATCTAATATTAGCTCGTTACTGGAAAGAGCAACTAAAGCCGCTTTACTCGGCTCATACCAAATATGGTTGGGAAGGGAGAGGAATGTCATCGGTGAAGGTGATCGTTAGTATACTATAAAGGGGCCCCTTAAACCTACACGCTGGGTCGCAAGTCCCAGGCGCCGACTGACATTCCTCTCTGTTCCACGCGATGGACCTGGCACCCGCACGGAGAATCCATGGATAGCTAAGAAGTTCGTCTCTTATTTTTAACAATGTTGACGCGTAGCAAGGCCTCTGCTCGCCGGGACGGGTCTGCACTCACCTCAACACGCCAGGCTGAGACCAGACTAGACCTAGCTTTGAAGGAATTAAAGGCCACCAAAGAGGAAGTTACACAATTGATTAGGGAGAGAGAGGACAGTGAACGGGAATTGTTGGACGTGTTGGACAAATGTAGCAAAATGAAAAAAGATATGACTGAGTTGCATACTCAGAATCTTATTGTAATAGAGGAGAGGGACAGGCTTCAATTAATGGTCGATGGGTTTGGCGAATGCAGCCAGGAGTTCGTCCAGAATCTACGGCGCGTAACGCTGCTCGAGCATGAGCTCCAGGAGGCTCACCACCACATCACCCACCTCGAGAACGAAAAGCAGGACTTCGCTGCATCGCATACACAAACCCTATTCGACGAGCTGTTAGGTAGTGCGCCCAGCCTTGTGCCTGATGTTTTTGACAAAGGACCCGCTGTGACTGTAGACCTGACGGGAGATGATAGCATCCGGTCTACACAAGCGGTGGGCATTGTTAGATGCAGCAGGAACAAGCTCAAAAAGTATATTAGGTTAAATAGGTATAATAAGAAAACCCAGAAATTAATTAAGAAAAAGTCTTGTTCATGTACATCAACTAAATGCATTAAGGAAAAACAGCGGTTAGGTGATGAACTTGATTTATATACAATTACATTAGACAATAACATCACAGAATATGAGAAGAATTATAAAAGGTTAGAAAAAGAAATTGTGACATTGAAAACTTCCTTAGAAAGAATAAGTAATAGGTATTCTATTTATAAGAATGAGAGTGAGGAACACATTTCAGCATTGAAATGCCTTCTTAACTCCTCAACGTCAATCACAGAAAATATTGTAAAAAATTATAAACACAACGCATCGATTGTAAATACATCGGATTTGAACGGCTCGCTGCCTATCTGTGCGTCCGCACTCTCAAAACCAGTTTGTTATGATGACACGCTTACTTTGTCCAACGCATTAAAACCCAGCGATTCCACAAACAGCACATTACATGTAAATAAAAACAAAATAGTTATGTTTTCTGATGAGTCGGGTAAGGAAATGGGACAACTGTTAAGTCATTACTTGGGACAACAAATATTTAATCACTGTTATCCTAACACTCCATTTACTACTATTATAAATAAAATTAAAAAATATGATTTCACAGACAATACGACCTTAATAGTAATGATCGCAAATCGTGGAAATGTAAACAAAAAAATTATGACCTCAATTTTTGACAGCTTAAATAATGTAAATGTAAAAAATATTATAATGTTTACACTTCCTTATAGTAAAAGCTTGCCACAGCTTGAAAATAATTATAGGTATAGTTTAAATTTGTTTATGAATACATTGACATGGAGTAATTGTAAATTTAATTTGATTGACATAAATTGTATCTCGACATTTAATATTTATTTGACTAAAGATAATTACTATCTTTCAAAATATTGTAAGCGACAAATAGCTTCATCGCTAGCATATTGTTTTGATCAAGCAGCCAAGAATTTGGCTACCCAACCTGCTTTTATTGAGCAGGAAACTGTTGACATTTCTTGTTCCTTGGAAAAAATTCCAAGTAATTTAAATTATTGCATAGGACAGTAGAGGATTACTCTAGCCAGTTATGTACTATACTATTAATAAACCTAGGAAAACTTCAAATCGACTAAATATTGTACACCAAAACATACAAGGTTTTCCTGGTAAGGAACTAGAATTAGAAATTAATTTAAATGAAATGCAAGTCCATGTTCTTTGTCTAACTGAGCATTGGTTACGACAATGCGAATTATTAATTAGTATTGACAATTATAAAGTCATTAGTTCGTTTTCGAGGAAGTCTGCTATTAGGGGTGGCTCACTAATATTACTTGATAGCTCACTTAAATCTAAAGATAGAAAAGATGTAACATTACTTTCGATTGAGCGAACTATTGAACTGTCTTGTGCAGAGCTTGAGCAGAGTATTATTGTTTGTGTGTACAGGCCTCCTTCTGGCAATTATCCTTTATTTGAGACCACCATGGAAGAAGTTTTAAAAAAGGTGTGTAACTGTAATAAGAAGGTAGTTGTATGTGGGGATTTTAATATTAATATTTTAGATAATAGTCAAACCTCTGTTAGGTTCCTAAATTTATTTAAATGCTTTGATCTCACTCCACTCTTTATGGAACCAACTAGAGTGACTCCTACATCAGCCACCTGTCTTGATAATATATTCTGTAATTGTAAAGTACTCGCAAAATCAATTGTTAACTTTGTGAATTCTGACCATTGCGGTCAACTTGCAGCGCTTGAGAGCCATAGTGTAGTTGCTTTGTCTAGCTTTAGTTACAGACCGATTACTACAAATCGCGTCGAAAAATTCAAACACAATATTTGTACTAAAATTCCGCTAGCGCCACCTGTTGTAGATATTGACATCAATAACATGTATAGACGATTATTTGACATTATCTTACATGAATTTAATAGTATATTCACAAAGAAAACTGTTTGTGTAGATAGCTCGAAATCGAAATTTAGTGACTGGGCCACAAAAGGTATTTATAAAAGTAGGAATATATTGTTTGAATTGTATGCTCAAAAAGCTTATTCAAACAATCCAGATTTTATAGAATATGTAAGAAAGTATTCAAAGTTATTTAAAAAAGTGTGCATGGTGGCCAAGCGTATGTATTTAAAGCAAAAAATACATACGTCTAAAAATGTAATTAAAGCTACTTGGAATATTATAAATAAGGAAACTTGTAGGAATAGGTCTCATGATAGTAAGTTATGCTTAAAAATTAATAATAGGTTAATTAATACAGATGCTGAAGTGGCTAAAGCCTTTGAGCACTTTTATTCTGAAATTCCAGTCACGACTACTAGCTTATTAGACTCCTCACCGCATCATGCTGAATGCCTCCTTAAATCAAAAGTAGAAGAGTGCAAAGTTGTTTTTAATTTCTCGCATATTGATGCACTAGTTATAATTAAATCATTTAAAGAACTAAAGTTAAAAAAGACAGAAGATCTTTGGGGTATTTCAATAGATATTTTAAAAACTATTATTACTGCCATTGCACCATATTCAGCATTAATATTTAATAAGAGCATTGAAATGGGTCAGTTTCCAAATCTTATGAAACATAGTAAAATAACTCCTTTATTTAAATCAGGAGAAAAGACTGATCCGTCAAATTTCAGACCCATATCCATACTTCCATCTCTCAGTAAAATTTTTGAAAAAAATATTTTCAATCAATTATTGTCACATTTTAATTCAAATTCTTTATTTAATGAAAATCAGTACGGATTTACTAAAAACAAATCCACTACTGATGCAGGAGTTTCACTTGTAAAACATATTTTTGATGCATGGGAGGCTAAGCAGGATGCGATAGGTATCTTCTGTGATTTGTCGAAAGCTTTTGACTGTGTAAGTCATGAAACCTTGCTGATGAAGCTGCGGCATTATGGCGTCTCGGAGTTCGCTTTAACGCTTTTAAAATCATACCTCACTGGCAGAGTTCAAAAGGTGAACATCAATGGAACTAACTCCGATGGCGCCCCATTGATAATGGGAGTGCCCCAGGGCTCGATATTGGGACCACTCCTTTTTCTTATATATATTAATGATCTTCCTGCCTTTACAAATGGTCTATGTGAGACTGTGTTGTTTGCTGATGATACCTCTTTAGTTTTTAAGGTAGATAGACGTAAAACACAACTTGACGAGGTAAATAACGCCCTCTCACAAGTCCACTATTGGTTTACAACTAATAACTTACTACTAAATCCTAAAAAAACAAAATGTATTAAATTCACAATGCCTAATGTGCCACAAGTTATAACAAATGTTTTAATGAATAATGATCATATTGATGTAGTCAAATCAACTGTCTTTTTAGGAATAACTTTAGACTCAAAATTACAATGGAGCCCCCATATTGTTGCTTTGGCTGGGAGACTAAGTTCTGCAGCATTTGCTGTAAGAAAAATACGACGCCTGACTGATATTGAAACGGCGAGATTGGTTTATTTCAGCTATTTTCATAGTGTTATGTCTTACGGTCTGTTATTGTGGGGATCGTCTGCTGATATACAAACAATTTTTGTATTACAGAAAAGGGCGATCCGTGCAATATATGACCTTAAGCCGCGTGATTCACTCCGTGAGATATTCAAGGAGATTAATATTTTAACTACAGCGTCTCAATACATCTTTGACTGCATAATTTATACGCGCAAGAACCTACACAATTTTTCTAGAAAAAATGACTTTCATAGCTTTAATACAAGAAATAAACATAAGCTTGCCGTTCCAAGTCACAGGCTTCATAAGACTGGGAAGTCTTTTATTGGACTTAGTGTCAAAATATTTAATAAATTGCCTGAAAGTGTAATTGAATTTCCTAAACATAAATTTAAGATGTTTATTAAATCAACCTTGATGAAGAAAGGTTATTATAAAATAGATGATTATTTAAATGATAAATATGCATGGACATGTTAATCTGCTCAGCCGCACTTAATTTGTAGTTATTATAAGTATTTGACAAAATTGTAAAATTGAAATTTATTTTTAAAAAAGGCAAAACTGTCTGAGTTTCTTGCGGCGTCTCTTCTCAGCAGGGCCATTCACGTCGAGGCGCTGGTAGGGCGAAAAAAGTTTTGACGTGCAAAAGAATTTACTAAGTGAATCAAATTGCTGAATAAATATTTTCATTCTTTCATTCTTTTCATTCTTTCATTCTATAGTGGAGACCAACGTGTGGCTTTTTGTAAAAATATTCCGTATTTT
Organism: Nomophila noctuella; assembly: GCA_958496325.1. Classification (NCBI taxonomy): domain Eukaryota; kingdom Metazoa; phylum Arthropoda; class Insecta; order Lepidoptera; family Crambidae; genus Nomophila; species Nomophila noctuella. The sequence goes on from OY292498.1 coordinate 3,258,031, forward strand.
ATTATTTTATAATGCAATATGAAAGAAATTAAAAGTATCAGCCTATTAATGTCCCACTGCAGGGCAAAGGCCTCCATCATTTGAAATCATGTTTTCGTTACAAAGATGGGTTTTGGCTTAATCACCACGCTTGCCAAATGCGGGTTGGTGATCGCAAACCCGGGCTGTGTTCAGAAAAATCAACACAAAGTTTTGCCCGACCTGAGAATCGAACCCAGGACCTCGAGACCAAGGCCCGGTACTTAAACCACTAGACCATCGAGGCGTTTAAGAAAGAAATTAAACAGCGAGCAAAATTATTTAGGAGTAATTAGAGTTAATATATTTAATCCGGTTATCCGCACAAAATATCTAAGCATAGATATATCATGCCCTGAGACGATATAATGCAGTCACATTTCATCAATTTATAATATTTTTGACAAACTTTTCATTAACCAGCGTTGCAAACCCAGCTAATAAAATAAAATGTAACTCAACTTGCAATTTTTTTTATTCATTTGATGACTCTCAACTTAAAATCACTGAAGCGAAAAACATATACAGATCCTTCGAATAACGAAGGATTTTTGTATTTCAGTCAAGTATGTATTGTGAGGATTACGTTACGGCACGTTCTTACCTGAAAAAGTTGACAAGCAATATATTTTTTTCCTTATGCTAAGTGGAATACCATCAACGTCTTAGCTATATTCGTGGCATGTACTGTAGCAAAGCTTTTCTGACAGAATGATTTGGTAACGAGAAATTATTGTTAATGTTTCTTTGTGATTCGAATAAAAGTTAAAACAGTCTGTAATGTAAACTTCACGCAGCCTATGTAATATCAACTTATTGTGCTAGCACCTAAGAAGTTATCTCTCATTTATGCATGGGTGATAGCTGTGTATAATGTGTATTTACCTACATACATCTAATTATATTTTTATTTTTTATCTGTATACGCATTTACAGAAATCTACCACGAAAGGATAAACTTGGCAGAAAAGTAGCTTCATCTTATATTTATTCGCTATTATTATTGACAAAATAAATATAAACACCAAGTTTCAATTCGCTCGACTGTATTCTTTGGATTAAAAAGTGTATACAATTTGTCCCTCAGGTAACTTTTCAATTTAAGTGAGAAGTTTGTACAAAGTTCAGCGAAGGAGACATGTCTCACGTTTAGAAAGTGTCACCTTCATCGCATTTTAAATGTTATTTCTGTCAGTAGCTACCTACTGACTATTAATTTATCACGAAAATCACGATTTGTGTCCACGTTAAGTCATAGCAAAGGGTGTTGTTTTCGTAACACAGCCATTGTGTGCCCTACGTAGGAAAATAATAGTATTGAACCAAGATTTAAAAGCATAGAAAATAACAAATAAAATAGTTCGTTTTTTAAGATACATAATTACTTTTGTATATGCCTTCCGGAATAAGGAAATATATTTTTGGCTTTGACATTTAATACTTCATTAGTCATCAAATTGGAGATTCGGTGCGATGGAATGAATGGAATCAGCTCGCTCGACCGAACTGATTGTAAAGCTTACCGATAGATCTCTTTTACCTTAAGGAATACAGTCCGATTATATAATATTCAGGTTCTAAAGTAAGATAAGAAAGCGGCCTTCGAGATCTTATAATCCCTCCGGAAATCAAAGGCATTATCTAACTTTGAGGTTTCAAATGTCTGCTAATAAATAACGACTTTATATATTTACATTTGCCTAAAAATATCAGTTGTATAAGCTGCCTGAGCTTGCCAAGTGCTTGTATGGCCTTAGTTAGCCAGTTTTGGTTTCTTCAAGTGGTGACCTCAAAACTGTACGGTTGGTAGTATTGGTAAACAACATTATAGCCATGGTGAGATCAGCCCTGCCTCCCAGATTCAATACATCAGAGCAGACAACGATTACCCATCATGAGATCAGCCACGGTGAGGTGGCTAATGCCCGCCCGCCGACTCTTCACAAGATGCGACAGCACCGTGATTTTGCCCGTCGCCGACACCACCATCATTACGCTGGACACCGTGACACCATGTGCCCCAGTCCTACACCAGGTGGGCAATACATTACCCACCATGAGATCAGCCACGGCGAGGTGCATGAGCAGCACGTCGAGCCGGCTGGCGCGGCCCGCCCGCCGCCTCTTCACCAGCTGCGACAGCACGGTGATGTTGCCCGTCGCCGACACCACCATCAGCACGCTGTACACCGTGACACCATGTGCCCCAGTCCTACACCAGGCGGATAATACATTACCCACCATGAGATCAGCCACGGCGAGGTGCATGAGCAGCACGTCGAGCCGGCTGGCGCGGCCCGCCCGCCGCCTCTTCACCAGCTGCGACAGCACCGTGATGTTGCCCGTCGCCGACACCACCATCAGCACGCTGTACACCGTGACACCATGTGCCCCAGTCCTACACCAGGCGGATAATACATTACCCACCATGAGATCAGCCACGGCGAGGTGCATGAGCAGCACGTCGAGCCGGCTGGCGCGGCCCGCCCGCCGCCTCTTCACCAGCTGCGACAGCACCGTGATGTTGCCCGTCGCCGACACCACCATCAGCACGCTGTACACCGTGACACCATGTGCCCAGTCCTACACCAGGCGGGCAATACATTACCCACCATGAGATCAGCCACGGCGAGGTGCATGAGCAGCACGTCGAGCCGGCTGGCGCGGCCCGCCCGCCGCCTCTTCACCAGCTGCGACAGCACCGTGATGTTGCCCGTCGCCGACACCACCATCAGCACGCTGTACACCGTGACACCATGTGCCCCAGTCCTACACCAGGCGGGTAATACATTACCCACCATGAGATCAGCCACGGCGAGGTGCATGAGCAGCACGTCGAGCCGGCTGGCGCGGCCCGCCCGCCGCCTCTTCACCAGCTGCGACAGCACCGTGATGTTGCCCGTCGCCGACACCACCATCAGCACGCTGTACACCGTGACACCATGTGCCCCAGTCCTGCACCAGGCGGGTAATACATTACCCACCATGAGGTCAGCCACGGCGAGGTGCATGAGCAGCACGTCGAGCCGGCTGGCGCGGCCCGCCCGCCGCCTCTTCACCAGCTGCGACAGCACCGTGATGTTGCCCGTCGCCGACACCACCATCAGCACGCTGTACACCGTGACACCATGTGCCCCAGTCCTGCACCAGGCGGGTAATACATTACCCACCATGAGATCAGCCACGGCGAGGTGCATGAGCAGCACGTCGAGCCGGCTGGCGCGGCCCGCCCGCCGCCTCTTCACCAGCTGCGACAGCACCGTGATGTTGCCCGTCGCCGACACCACCATCAGCACGCTGTACACCGTGACACCATGTGCCCCAGTCCTGCACCAGGCGGGTAATACATTACCCACCATGAGATCAGCCACGGCGAGGTGCATGAGCAGCACGTCGAGCCGGCTGGCGCGGCCCGCCCGCCGCCTCTTCACCAGCTGCGACAGCACCGTGATGTTGCCCGTCGCCGACACCACCATCAGCACGCTGTACACCGTGACACCATGTGCCCCAGTCCTGCACCAGGCGGGTAATACATTACCCACCATGAGATCAGCCACGGCGAGGTGCATGAGCAGCACGTCGAGCCGGCTGGCGCGGCCCGCCCGCCGCCTCTTCACCAGCTGCGACAGCACCGTGATGTTGCCCGTCGCCGACACCACCATCAGCACGCTGTACACCGTGACACCATGTGCCCCGGTCCTACACCAGGCGGGTAATACATTACCCACCATGAGATCAGCCACGGCGAGGTGCATGAGCAGCACGTCGAGCCGGCTGGCGCGGCCCGCCCGCCGCCTCTTCACCAGCTGCGACAGCACCGTGATGTTGCCCGTCGCCGACACCACCATCAGCACGCTGTACACCGTGACACCATGTGCCCCAGTCCTACACCAGGCGGGCAATACATTACCCACCATGAGATCAGCCACGGCGAGGTGCATGAGCAGCACGTCGAGCCGGCTGGCGCGGCCCGCCCGCCGCCTCTTCACCAGCTGCGACAGCACCGTGATGTTGCCCGTCGCCGACACCACCATCAGCACGCTGTACACCGTGACACCATGTGCCCCAGTCCTACACCAGGCGGGTAATACATTACCCACCATGAGATCAGCCACGGCGAGGTGCATGAGCAGCACGTCGAGCCGGCTGGCGCGGCCCGCCCGCCGCCTCTTCACCAGCTGCGACAGCACCGTGATGTTGCCCGTCGCCGACACCACCATCAGCACGCTGTACACCGTGATCGACACCATGTGGCCGTGGTTGAACCTCATGTCCAGGGGCAGCTCGTCGAAACTGGTGTTCAGGTGAGTCCAGTTCTTCTGCGACGCCCCCCCTGGGCCCGACACTTTTTCGTCTATATTCATTGTTATATCACTAATTTTGAAACTATTTAGGAATGAGTCTTGACGACATTTTGGTTATCGTTGATGTTATGCTGGAATGCATTTGGGTTGTCTGAAACAAAGAAAATGTTCAGTTAGAGATAAGTTGACGTAATTTAACAATCGGACGGACGACCTAATAGATTTTAATGTCTCTGAATTCCTTTTTCTTTGTAATATCCTAATTATCATTATGCACTCTTCAGTTGGTAGACAGGACTTTATCTGGACAATTTTAACTGCTGAAATACTGGGCCTTTACAATTCACTTTAGAGGTTAGAAATAAAATTGAGATAGCAGTTTATACCTGCTCGAATAAATCCATTAAAATTTTATTTCGATTTATAACAGATGAAAGCAAGTTCAAACTTGCTTAAAAAAATAAAGTGGAATAAAAATCAACCTAATTACAAATTCAGATTCCCCTCCAATCATAAAAACTCGGTTTGGAGAAAGTCGACGGTTGTAATTGTGAAAGTCTTTGAACTCGGATTAAACGTAAAAAAATATGGAAATAACTCAAAGCTAACAAATAAACCCGTTGTAATTAAAGGTAACATTTTTGTTTTCCGATGAAGGGATTTCAAATGCATTTTCCAATAAACGAAAACAAAAAAATATTCATAAGCTTGCTTTGATTTTAATTGACGTTAAGCTTTCGCCTACAAAATTCGAATTAAAAATATGTATAAATTAGGCAGCATCTAATTAATGTTATAAATGTGAGAGTTTGTTTGTTTGTCCTTCAATCACGCTGAAACTACTGGACGGATTTTGATGAAATTTGGTATACGAGCAAACTTAGGGGATAGGATACTTTTTATCTCGATTAATTGCTCCAACAGGAATCTTGATAACGCGGGCGAGGTCGCGGGCAAAAACTTACAAATCATAATTTCTGAGAGTATCGTGTAATTTTAATTCATGCATGGAATAAATTTTAATAAAGTTGACACAAAGAGAATTATTAAACATCAAAGTATAATAAAGTATGTTATGATTCTTTAAATTTCCATTTGGTACTTCATTATTACTTACATATTAACAACGAGTTAGTTAGAAGGTAAGTAATAGCGAGTTGATTTTCCCGTGTGCTGCTATGTAAAAATCAGTATATTTTGTCGAATTGAATAACTCTTCTCTCTAACAGATCACATGAACTACCAGCCGATTCAGATATTTTTAGACGAATATTAATTTGTTATCATTTACAGTTTCGGACGATCCTGATTGAAATAAACGACTTAGTTCTTAATTAATTCAACTGTCTAATTTTAACTGGCTCTATCGAGAAAAAGGGTTTTCAACGGGCCAGTCAAACTTATAACAAATAATGGGATTGGACTAAATCTATTCGTTTCCGCATCAATACGGTATAATATGATATGATAATGACTTTTTATGTAGACCTAACCTACTGTATATTTTTCTTAAGTGATAAAGTACGAAGACTTCAAAAGAAAATGAAGTTCAGGCGTTTAAATTTATATCATTAGTCGGCATAAAATGTATATGCCGATGTATAAAATGTGTCAAAGACCTATTCAGAAATGTTCGATCCTCTATCTAAACTGTGCTAATCCGACAAACAGTTTGGGCTCGAAAAGTGGTCACGTATTTATAATCGAGCTTATTATTTCAGTTTACTTATACAAGCCTGGGATGAGGCACGAGATTTATCCCATTGCTTAGAAATTATCCCTGTTAACAGATTAAACAGTTTTGTTCTTTGTCCACGATTATTATTACGACAGCCATTATTATTTTTCACTTAGCAAAGCCAATTAAACAATAACAATGAACATGTCATGTGAAAAAGAGAATTTCTATGGTAGTTAAGAATAAACAACTAATACCTAGTAGGTTGTATAACTGTTATTATGGAAATAAAAAATGGATACTAAAAAGCGAATTCCACTATTATAACTCAAATCATCAAATTGGACCTAGGATCATATAATATACACTATAGTATTTGTGTATGCTAATGAAGTCCTTGTACAAAAGTCGAACGGCTGCCAGAACTGATCGGGATCGACAATAGCCCTTTGAAAATACGATCTCTGAGGGATTTAAATTGGGTCCCCAATTTCTTTTCCTATTCTCATTTATGAATTCCGACCACAAAATTGAGATGATTTAGCGGTGGATAGCGACTTAACGAATATCTGAAAGATTTCTACAGGGTTAAGTATAATATAATACACACGTCACAGACAGCAGTACGTCGAATACGACGGATATGAATCCGACCCGTATTTCACCAGGTCGGGCGTGAGCCAGGGCAGCAATTTGGGGCCACTCGAATTCATCATAATGATAAACGATTTGCCGGAAGTCGTCAGACATGGGATGTGTTTATTGTTTGCAGATGACCTCAAATTGCTGCTCGAGGTAAGGGATCGGTCGGATTGTGATCGCCTCCAGGAGGACATCGACCGAGTGGTGAAGTGGAGCAAGGAGAACAAGCTTCACTTTAATGTCTCCAAGTGCTCGGTGATGTCGTTCACCCGCGCGCGAACCCCTGTGTGCTATGAGTACAAAGTAGACACGACTCCGATGCAACGCGTAACGCAGGTCCGAGATTTAGGGGTGCATGTAGCGCCAGACCTAAATTTTCGAGACCATATAATTAAAGTATGCAAACGAGCGTTCAGAAATTTGGGCTTTGTACTCAGGCAGTCGCGGGGGTTCACCAGCATCACGACGCTTCGGGTGCTGTATGATGCGCTCGTCCGGAGCCACCTCGAGCACGCGGCGGTCGTGTGGGCCCCGCACGAGGAGAAGTACAGAGTAATGCTGGAACGAGTTCAGAACAAGTTCACGCGGCATCTGTACTTCAAACTGTACGGGGTGTACCCCCTGTACCCCTTGATGTACCCTACGTTGTTCGTGCTAGGTATGGTAGGGTACGACCAGCTGCGCGTGCGGCGCGAGTACGCGCTGGCGCTGTACGTGGCGCGGGTGCTGCGCGGGCTGGCGCACCACCCGGAGCTGCTGCGCCGCCTGCCGCTGCGCGCGCCCGACCGTTACGTGTGGCGGCGCCGGAGCCCGCCCTTGCTCGCTGTACCCACCGCGCGAACCAATCTGCTGGCGAAGACGCCCCTCGTCCGCGCGATGGGATTGCTAAACCGGGTCCATGAAAAAATCGACATTTTTTCGTGTTCTTTGAGGGAATTCTCAGTATGCACATCACATGTTATTTGTTATGAAGTGTAAGTTTAACTAATAGGTATAGTATAGTGTGTAGGAATATTGATAATAAGTATATATATAGAATAGTGTAAAGTGTGTGTTAGTTACGTAAGTTTAGAGCTTAGTTTATGTAAATAGCCATTGTTATTATATTTTAAGTATCTTCTATCGCATTAGGTTATACCTGTAAAGATAGTTTTAAGATTTTTATGAATAAATAAAATAAATAAAATAAATAAATAATGGAAAATGAAGTGAAGTGAAGTCAAATGAAGAACGTATAATATGGTAAATAGCTTTTAGAGAACACCGAAGAAGTTATAGTTCGAAATTGCCAAAGGAAGTTTCATTCAAGGAATGATAGAGCTTCTTTTTTACCACATTGATTTGGGTAGGTTAGACGATTAAGAAAATAACAGATATTCTTAATCGAAAATTTTAATTTGTGTTGTTTCATCACCCCTCTCTTGAGTAAGCGTTGTATGTTTTAACCTTCATTACTGGTAATCAAACAAAAAATGACGAAGGTAAATTAGAAAGAGATTTTTTTCTGCAAATGGAATTAATTTTTTATGTATTTTATCAGAAATTTCTTTCAATCTGTACCCCATTTCCTTATAATATTGTTTTGTCAGACAATGGCGATCTGAGTACCTACACTTGTGAATTTAAATGTGCAGTATTCCAGCCAAAACTACCTACGATCTGTTTAGAATTCATGATTAATTAATTCCCCGGAATTGGAATCAACAAAAACTTTTATACAAAGTTGCGATGTCTTCAGATATTCTGGAGTCAGCCCTACCGAAAATAATTTTCTTAATTAACGTGCCCTACTTCAGAATTACTATTTATCTATTCCCTTCAACATATCAGAGCTGATGTTTATTTACTATGAAGAAAAAAGTCTTAAATATAAGACATTTGATGTTCGACAGTTAATCAATATTTTTCTAATATCGTTGATGACCGTTTGCGTGCCAAATATAGGTATAATGTTTGATAGTAGATAAAGTTGCAAGTATATTTGTTATGATAACGACTATTAACGTACACAAAAGAAGGAAAATTATAAAAGCATCATTATTATAGCATCAGCAATTGCTATTTGAGGGAAATAATTATTACAGGTACGATTGCCAAGTCGTATTATCCGGAAGTTTATTTCCTTGATCGAGTTAGTAAGTTCCGAGATGTTTACCGAAAACATCATTGGATGTTGCATCGATCTGTCACGTGTGTAATCATGCGTCATGTTGATAAGGATGTTATTTCTCCACATAATGTGTAAGATAGCATCTTGAACAAGTGACGTAACAAATGAAACATTTCGACGTCACATTTATGTTTGAGTTGAGTTTGCTAGCAGAACTTTATAAATAACTACGAGTAATAATAATAATAATAATATTGTTTATTATGGCATCTGAGGCCCAAATTTTGTTAGTAAATTACATTTTAAGTAAATTACATTACGTAATTAATGACTTAATAAATGATTAAGGATTAATACTTTGTTAATGATTATTTTAATCTTCTTGTGATCTTTAATTTATACAATACTTGCAGTTTAGCATTAATTTATTTAATTATAATATAAAATAATATATGTACCTACTGTCAAAGTTATTGCAATCATTCATGCAAAACAGTTCGATTTAAAACTAATAAATATTTTATGTACAAGGAGGGCTTCTATGGTGAGCATATAAGCAATGTAATCAATTAAGTTTATTCACTCATACGTAGATAGATTATATTGGTATACATTTCAATTTCCAGTACTCAAATTGAAAACTAAATATCAAGTTTCAGTTGAATAAACCTTCATTAGAACTTAATATTTCAATGGGTCAGACTTGCTCGATCGATGGTCCCAAACCATTAATAACTTTTCAATAATATCAGTTACAATTATCTATTACTAACTCAGAATAGAATTTCTGTATCTGTTATATAATACATCGTATATAAGTTATGGACTATTGAAATCGATTGAATTCGTACTAAATTGTGCCTACAATGAAATACATGACATTTATCAGATGGCTCTTTGTTATGAATGGGACCATTAATTCAATTAACCTTTAAATCTAAAAATATCTTTGTGGAGAAGTATTTTAGTCGACTTCAAATCCATTAAATCGATACTTCCAATGGCTTTTCCAATATAACTGTACTAGGAAGACGTCACAAGTACTTCGGCGACTTAAGTCGGGACTGTGATCGACGTTAATTGGCGGTATACCTCCCTTCGTGACGACACGAGTCTCGTAGTTTGTTCGTGACGTGGATCTCGCTCCATCGGGTCTATTTTGTTATTGGCAAAACATTTCAGCTTCACAGTCTCGCCGTGAGAGGCAATTCTACCGTTAAGGGCCAATTTTCGACAGTCAAAATTGAACACTGCCTGTTTCAAATCGATTGTAGCAGGATTGATTCATGACTTTAATCCTTTAGACGCAATTATTGGTTTTAGCTTGGACTGAACCGTTAGATCTTTCCGATAGTCAGACGGTTATTATGCTTGTAGGTATACTCTTAATATGACTTTTATCTTTTATCAGCGAAACTTGGGAGCTTTTTATTTTTAAAGGTTATAAAAGTGTTTTATAAAAGTACTTTAATGGATAATACGGACTGTGAAAAACTTTTGACGTCTTTCATACTTGTCATAGACGACGATATTAAATAAATAAATCTTTCAGAGATAAATCCTGCCCCCGCCACCGCGACGTGTCCAGTTTCTTTATCCAAGAAAAGTTATTTTTATCATGGACGACAATATACCTTGTCACAGATTTGTTCTCGGAACCACGTAAATGGTTTTTTTTATTTCTTGAACTTGGATATTTATTAATAATTAAGTTTAATAACATTTACTCCGTGTCTATCATGAAATGGTCACACTTATAAATTGTTTTATGTTTCCAAATACTTTATGGGACTTAAAGCTTTAAACCGATATAATCGGAATTCGCTTTTAACTAAAGTACATATTAGGCCAGTCATCACGTGTGGATTACCGTTGACAAGGGTGCCAAGCCGATTATTGTGACAGCAAGGGTTGAAAATATACTGCTTAATATTTTGATTTTATTGATTACGAGCAGGCATATAAATCATGTTGAGAACAGAAACTGGTAGATGTCCTTACTGAAATAAATAGTTGGAACGGTCTTTAATAATTCTAATAACAAAGCGATAAAGTTCGTTTCAAATAATTTAATTTAAAATTTGTTGCAGTCAATGGACTGCATCACATTTCTAAGGGAGTTATTAACAAAAGCATCGATCAATACGCAGCTTCACAGTATGCTCCAATGATCTATGAGCCTTTGAACAGAAGAGTACGCTTGCATCTAAACACGGGGATAATGTTATAAAACCATTTTATATACTAAAGTTAATAAATATGTCGTGTATTAAAGAATCTGAATAAAAATTCCTAGAAACCTTCGTGAAATTGCGTTGCGCGACCTTTTAGCGTATCTTAATAACATCGCGTATATTTGACACAATCCATTGGCAAGGAAAATTGAATAAAAGCTAAATATCTAAAAGAATCTCAAGCAAAGATACTTAGTATATGAGATTTCATCAACTCTGGAACAAACTATTCGGACCCTTCAAATCGAAATCAAACTTTGAACAGAGTTAACTTTGACCCGACTATTAGATTTGAATAAGGACGATTGGAATTGGATCCAACACTTTGTAGGACACGATTGGAGAAGTTATAAAATATGTGCATAATTACAGATATCGCTATCAATATCACGTAAAAATATATTGGCGGAACTTGTGATATCTAAAAATGACGCGTTGAAACCTTATCAGATACGATACGTTACTCTTAAATGAAGAATTTCTACGAACGATGTATGCTCAGAATTGACTCAAATATGCTTGTATGTATACCAATAGACTGCGAGAGTCAAGTGTCAGTGTTCAGCTATCACATGCATAAAGCTATGCGGCGTATTGAATCTCAAAGGGAAATTTTGCCCGGAAGCCTTCGCAAACAAGCAATACACCCATGCCTCGCATGTGTAATGTGATTCAAAGGCAAATATGTTTAGTTAAAAATCACACACACACACTCACATCTGCTAACATGCCTACTATGCAATGCATTTTTTCAGTATCAGAAGATTTTTTAGAGTAGGTATGTAATAAAATTTCAGAAATTAGAAAATTCCAAATCTCTTTAAGAAATACAACGAATGTAGGTATTACATAGAATATGTTTTTCGTAACCTTGCCAATAAAAACAATCCAAACATGTTTTGTTGTGTGTATAATTTGAAAAAAAAAAATCTTCAATACGTATTTCCTTAATCATCAGGGTTGGTGTTGAGAACGGAAATGGATAATTATTTTCTCTATCTACATATATTACAAGGAGCAAAAAAATCTGCACTTATTAAGATCTAATCGGGGCACACACAAAGTACCAATCACTACCAAATATAATTAAGAAAAAGTTTATAATGTCTTTGTTCCGGTGGTCTATGTTAGATATAACAACGAAAGATAGCTTAATGTATCTTGGCTGAAATCTACCCTCATTGGCCAAACGGGAAATAGAGGGTAAATAACTCAGTTGTAGCATTAAATTGTTCAAGGATAATCCAAGAGTGGCTAAGTGGGCGGATATCTGTTCTCGTTTGTTTACTTATTATTTAGGTTAATGGAAGTCAATTCTATTACTTATTATTCATGCGACAAACTATTGTTTGACATTTGTTTGTAAATAAGAGGAGTTATTCCATCCCAATGACAACGACGAAATATTTGTATCGAATTGAAACGAAGTAACTTAGTGGACCTGTAATGATTAGACAATAAGTACAAAATAATATGCAGTAAACAACTTAACTACTCCGACTTGACGATATGACTATATTTGCTTTTCTTTGGTCCTTTTAAAAAGTAGGTAACATAGGAAAGTAGGTAGATTCAAGTTTTGTAAAAGCGAGATTATAATATCGTTGAAATTACTGAAGTTTATCGAGATCTTTACCACTAAAACCGCGTATCAAGTTTTCAAGAGTCTCAATTTTCCTTCTTGGAAGGATGAAGACATATACTTAATTTTCATTCTGTGATATTTTGTAAGCTAGCGCCTCATCTGTAGCAACGAGGTAATTACTCGTATAATAAAAAACATAATAGTAATAGAACATTCTGTTTCTCAAAACGTCAATTTTCTCGATTTTGGAACATCGAACGAAAACAGTTATGGATTTAAATTAGGAAACTAAAGAATATCAATGATTACATTAATAATATCATTAATACAAAGATTTACACCCAAATGTAGAAACAATAAGCATCTGGAAAATCGAAAGCCAACAGCAGCTACAACTTTTGGTATCTTCAGCTGATCTTCATCGATTTTATATGTATAACTAATGAAGGAATCATGCCTAATTTACAGCCTAAAACTTAGCATATCCACGCTAATATTCGAACCTAATTTAGCACTGGAATTTTGCTTATGATTAATTTTATTCTCTTGTATTCAGCAGATATTCTACACAGTTATGGAACTATTCAAATAACTGCATAAAGTCCGTGAACTTGTTAAATTCAGTTTAATCTCCGATATTTTCATTAAACTCCACGCGACGAGGGCCATTTGTGAGTGCCATTAGTATCGATGAGGGAGCGACAGTTGTAATTTAATTAAAAGAGAAAAAGCTGACGAGTTAATCGGCAAATTAATGAGTTTTTAAAATAATTATAAATGCAGCGTTATTTTTAACAATACACAAAATGTATTTAGCTCGAATAAGACATTATCTTTTTAATGAAACTGAGAGAAACTGGGCATAAACATTTTAAAGACCAATTTAAAACGAGCACCAATACAAAACGGACTGCTAATGAAATTATGCCATTGAAATGTTACAGTAGCAACTTCACTTAAATTCACTTAACAAATTAAGCATTGTTCAAGACAAGGGACGCAACTTAAAAGTTGAAGTCCCAGTTTGTCAATTGAAATCGTCTTAATTCAATTCCTTATTGATTTCTTTAATACAACAAAGAATGTTTATTGGGTACTTCGTTGATTTACCCACATTCTTAATTCGCAAAAACCATTATTCCAAGTTGTTACTGATAAAAGTTGTCTCTTATTATTTCAAGGCTTTACGATGCTAATCCAAAATGGTTTACTATCTCTCAAGGTAACTTGCTAATTGAAAATACGGCAGTGAAAGCTTAACAGTAATTAATCCGCCTAGTACAAAGCTCTGAATCTTTTCTACCTACCTATAGAATCGAATGAAAGTACGTGTAGTTTGGACTTTAGTGTTATGCTATAAGAATAATTGCATTTTCTTAAAAACAAATTACCGATGTATGTTGTTATACATATCATAAATTCGGGTGGTAAATTCCTATCCGCGTTCAATCGGCAAAACTACACAACTGTTTTAGATGTTTTCAATGGTTAATATTAATAATAGTAATGAGTGGTTTCTATTGGCCAACATTTACTAGTTCTAATAGTTTGAAACTACCTAGACCTAATTGTAAAATAGTAGTAGCTACTACCAGATATGAGAATGTCTTTATTTTGCCCCAGACTACTCAAATCCTGAAGAGTTTCATGGGAGTTAGTCAAAAAATTGTTTCAGTAGTAGTCAGGTTAAGTACCTAGTTAATCGTTAATTGGCCCTATGTTCCCAGAGCCGTGTGCGAAGGATCCTTCAAATACTAACGAGTCCAAAAATCGTTGGCATTTTATCTTTTTCAAGCACATACATATAACGAAGTATCATAGACAACAAAATCCAAGTTTTAATGACGATTTATTGGTTTTTTCTTTTTGTATTTATTATTTATAAGAATACATTTCTATTTCAATGGAAAATCTGTGCAATCTTAATTTTCAAACAGTTTAGCATTTAAATAAATAACTAATACCACAGACGATTTACCTAAGAAAAAATGTAGAGGTTTTCGAGCCTTATTAAATCAGCACATAATATTACTCGAAGTAAAAGTATATATGGCGATAATAACATTTCCTAAAAATAACTGTGAAGCTACTCTGTACAATCAGGGCTCAGATAAATAAATTATCCTCGCGAATTGGGAAAAGTGAAACAATGAACAAAGATAGAGTCTTATTTTAGAAACGCTTCGTGGTACGACGGCAAGATCATTGTCACCTACTTCTAACACGAAACGTTCTTAATATTTAAAAATACCATTTATTTTCTCGATTCCCTCAATAATTTTTGGATGAACATTGCGTCATATAGTTCAGAACGTCTCTATTTATTTTCACCACCATCGGGGGTGACGGCATAGAAGTACGATATACTAATCCATCACAAGCTTTGGTTACGAAAAATATCTAATAAAACTTTCTTCTACGTATCCTAAGATCACACTTAATTAATAACGATACCATCAATAAAGTTCGAGTAAGTATGTAAGATACATAACACCTACATGTTTATTAGTTTATTAAATGAGTTTGGTGATATCATCAAGTGAAGTCAACAATATTGCCAATTTATATGGGAAAATAATAAGAATCTCGCTTAATCGCCGTTTGTATGAAGACGATGTTAACCGAATATATTGTTAATGCAGGTATAAATAAGGTTTATATTTAACAATTATAGATATGAAATGGTGTGCGATTATGCAGGGCGGAGGTCGCAGTCCCGTAATTGCTTGTTTTGAATACAAATGCTTGGATGTTTAGCGACTCATTAGTATTTATAATGTAAAGGATAATAGGTACTCTTTTTAAAAAGCTTTTGTTATGGTAATTTTGCAACACATGCAATAACAATACATTTTCCGTGAGTGTTTGAGGTACCACTCCTAATTTTCCCAATTGCCAGTAAATCCAGTAGAAAATGAGGTTGGAAAGGTGACCAATGCACAAAAGGTAGGTAATTCAACAGGATGATGCTATGTGAGTATCTGACAAACCCGAATAATCAATTCAGTTTTCAATACCGAACGCGTCAAAGGCACAAAGTGATCAGTCATCGTTATTTGTGGTCTGTAAGCAATATCTCATGTCATATGTCGAGTTTTGCACATGACATGTTCGGGGCTATCTAAATTAGACAGTTGAGACGCAAATTAACTTCGAATATAGTTACTAAAAGCATTAAAGAATATAAGATAATTGATGAAAGGAATAGTTTCAGGATGGTAAAAGATAAAGCTTTTGATATTACATTTTATGTACATTTCTACAATAATGACAATCGTGCCCAATTAACGACTAAATCTTAGACAGGATTTCTTCTAATCCACCATTCTAATTTTCCTCTAAAGCCCAACTGTTACAACACAGACAAAGAAAAATACTTTCATTTTAATGTTTCTCCGAAGACCTATTAGCGATCAAGAAGCGTTTTTTCTGCGAAAGATTGCCTATTCTGACAAATATTTCAATTGTCATTTATAAAATTGATAATCATTGTCGATATTACTCGTAACATCGTAACAGCAAAAAAATATTGGTTGAAAACAGATCGAGATATTCTAATGAACACTTTTGAGGAGTATTCAAATGTAAAATTATTCGGAGTTGGAATCTATTAGGAAAAATTATAGCGATTTTTCGCGTCAATAAACATATAAGTTGACAGGAAGGCAGGTTGTTATCGCCATCTAACAGACATTGCCAGTTGGCCGTAAAGGTCGTTGCCCGTTTCGAACTTTGTATTATAATGTTACTTACTAATAACTAGTCTAGTCGTGGTTATAGGCGGTTTCATGGCTTAAAACATTGTTAAGGAATTTAAAAAGCCGCATCTGCCTTAGCGTTAAACACCAATGTAACCACGACTTTAAAAGCTCGTCATTCCATACCGCTTAGTTGTTACTTGTTAACCCCTAAGTTATTATTTACGGAAGTGAATCCTGTATTTGAAAAAATATATAAGTTACTTTAGAAAAATATATTTACCCTAAAGACTGCATTAAATACAATCGAATTCGTTTACGTATTTACATTTAATTATATTATTTTTAAACAAACAGCGGCCTAAGTCGCTCTTAAGGAATGCAAGAATCGGCTTCCCCTCACTGCACCATCTGACCTGCACCTTAACCTTCAAATGTCATATGAGCACCTACCACGAGTGTCTGGCAGGCTAGCCGTCCAGCGCGACCTCAAAGGTCACCCATCCGCCTGACACATAGACATCGTTACGCCCGTATCGGAGATGTCATCAGACTGTCAATCTCCAAGCTTGCCGAGGACGCTATTATTTTATTGTCCAGGAATTGTTTACTATTTTTCAAGGTGAAGCCGTAAACACGTTTGTTGTTAAAACGTTTTTATAGTTTTTTGTTTTTTTGCGATTTTATTCTAATATCTGCAAAGAAATCTAGCATAGCTGCTTAAATAAACAATATTGTATGTATATAATAATATCTGAGTTTTATACAATAAAAATACATGTCCAATTTGCACTGGGTGTTACTTTAGTTTACTACCCTAATCATTTTCATTTTATGTGTACTCGTAGGAATACCCTAGGCTGAAATCACGCGACCGAAGTTCGGCGGCAATGCATTTTCTATGCAAATTACGCGACGTAATTTCGGCAGTGTGCCATTTACCATTTAAAAGTAGGAATGTCACATCATGAACTCGACGGAATGTAAATTCAGCCGCGTAAATTCGCATAGGGTTTGCCAACACTACATTCAGCTCGGAAAGGATAAGATCTTCTCGAATTTTGTTAGCATCGATGTAATATGAATCATTAAATTATGTCTTGCTGTAAAATTTAATAATTAGAATTTCAAAGATACTTTTGACCGTAAAAAAGTTTGTAACATGAAATAATTCAATAAATAAAACCCTTCTCCAAACATAGCTTCGAAAGCTTCGCAGAGTAAAATTCTTCGTTAAAAGTATTTTACTTAGATCGCAAATAACGGTAACGAAATTCTTTAATGACTAAAATTCGTTTTTCGCAAATATAAACACATTTTTCTCAAAATCTGCTATGCACGTTTTTACGTATCTGACAAAAGTAGCCCGTTTTTAATATTATACATGCTTATGATAACATAAGCAAAGACGAAGAATTTGATTTCTGGCAAATATATAAATTACCTTTACTTGCAACGATTATTCGAATTCGATAATAGAAGTCTGCACTCTGATAAAAGGCCAACTATTATTTAACCTCATTAATTAAATAAATTACGAACTTAAACAACTTATAGAATTTGCTGATAACCTGAATTCGTCGAATACGAAGCGAAATAAAAATACAAGTAGGTATGTACTATATTCGTGATACCTACCTATCTCGCTTCTAAAAGTATTAGATTTACGTCTTTGTCAAATGAAGAAAAAGTAAGCCCAGTGACTTTATCTTTTTAGGAAATCGTCTGACAGTGGTAGAATGTATGATCAACCGACGCCTGACCTTTGTGAAGATGAACAGCTAACGATTAATCTGGGTTACCATCCTATCAGTAGGAAATGGAAAGGTCTAGAACTGAGCACGAGGTTACTGCAGATTGCAAAGAACATCGCGGCCCACTGTCGTATCTCAGGTCACCGAGTGACCTTCCGAAACTTGATAACTTCTGTTATGTTTTCGACTATAATACTGTTTTTGTATACTTTGACGATTTTTTGTAACTAGGGTACTTAAAATCACACTCAGGGTGCCTGTTTAAAAGCGTGGAGCGAAGCTGGAACTGATACGAACACATTGTTACTACATATTTCTGTTTTAAGACGTAGAGCTTAGTATAATTTCCACTCGTCTGGGGAAGTACCTCCGCCTACAGAAGACAGTGAAGTATCACTTCGTAACTATTGTGCTATGTTTCTCCTGGTGAGTAAAGTCGCCAGAACCCAGTTGGGGAGGGTATGGGGTGTTAAAGGCAGGCGACGCATCTGCGACCCTTGCGCGGTTGCTGATGTCCTTGGGCAGCGCAATTATCACTATCAATCAGGTGACCCTTTTATTCGTCTGCCTACCCATAGGATAACAAAAAAATTTACGAAAGCCCGGCCCGGAATCATGGCTTATTACTACTACAGGCTTACCTACAGTCTGGGTATAATGGTAAAACAGCCTAAATTTAATTGGTAATTTCACAGATACATTTAATTTTAACTCTAGCGTATAAAGTGCAATTTTCCTTTGAATCATATACGAGTAATAACATATTTACATACTATGATCGCGATTGCTGTAAAGAAATTAAGCCGCCAGTTCGCCTTTGTAGTTTCGATAATGATTAATGGGTAATAACCGGATGATAACTAAAAGTACAATTTTCCAAAGAGGTCCACATGTATCTAATGTTTTTCTTAGTAGTACGGTGGAAAGCACAAATACCTATGCGTATATGCATGTATATCATTTCATTATCACACTTTGTTGCGGGAAACAGACCAAATGTGTTTGTTGTTTAGTAAGCTCCAACCAATGATTCATTTGTTTGCTAATTAGTATCTACTAATCAAGTCAAGAGAATTGATTAATTATTGTTAATAGATAGGACGCATCTCAGTGAGTGAAATAAACAAGATGTTGATGGCAGTAAATATGTTAAGAGAGAAATTATTATTATACGTTATGCTGCATCTTCATACATGCCCCTATCCAAAACGCAAGTTTTATTATTCAATATGTTGTGACAATATGACCTCAAATGTTATTATTAATTTTCTTCTTTTAAGAACGCGTTATACAAATATGTACATACATACTACAGTGTAGCAACCACAACAGACCTCGTCAACCTCGTTACAAAGACCAAGATGAATGCCTTTTCACGTCTCATTTATAGAACCTCGAGAATAGTTTGGCACATGAATGGATCACAAAATCATTATGTTCATATCAATATCGATATTCAATGAATCACGTCGCCGAATATTATAAAAGAGATATATAAAATAATATGAGATAATTAATGTTAATGATGTTCAATAGCTTGTAAATAAATTATGTTTCTCATTCTGACTTTTTATTATACTAACGCATGTTTCCAATTTGTAAACTTATTTAAACCGAAACTGTAGTCGCAGCAAAGAAATCGTGTTTACTATTGTTTAGGAAGTTTACTGTGATAAGTTCACGAATCAAAAATAACTATCATATTATGTTACGTCTTGCTCGGAACCATTGTGCAATTGAACTACGGCTTTTCTATTACACCCACATTTCAATGAATGGATGAGTGGCAAATGTGAAATAACCTATTACATTTACTGTCGATTCAATTCGGCATTTGAGATTCCCGTTGTTTATTGTTATATTATTCTAACTCCACAGCTAGTTTCTAAACTTAGTATCCACGCGGACATATCGAGATATTGGAATTAATCTGAATCCTGACCCTAAATAAATATCCTACAACATCTCATACATTGATCTCACTTCGTGTTATGCAGCTTAAATACCTACTTGTGTGACATCAGAATCAACTGTGGCATTACAAATATAAATCAAATCAAGTTAAAATATTCTTTATTAAAATAGGCTTCATAAATGCACTTATTAATCGTCAAAATTGCAAACCACTGATTCGGAAGGCAGTTACTGGCTCTTTTCAATTGCCATAGTATGTTTTATTTACAAAGGTTTTTATAAGTCAGCTAAAAAGCGTAATATGCATGTCTGATCTAATAGTAAACTGCTTGCCCATTACACCAAACAAGTCGTCAAAAGCTTATTATAATAATGGGGGAAAACGTCACCCACCATAATCGTTGGGGATTGACTGTGTTGTGTAGGTACACATTAGGCTACTAAGCAATTAGAAAGTTAAGTACCTACTTACCTTATATGTGACATAACCATGTAACCACCAAGAAGATTTCTTATCAATTTTCACATTACAGATTTAAAATTCAATTCCACGTTTTAAAGTATTTAATTTGATTAAATCTCTGAGTATGAACTACACTTTCGAACAGCTACTCGTGCCGAGCCGTTTGTGTTCCATTTCTTTTCATAGCGCACCAAACCAACCACTGATCTTAAAATCAAACTATGACTAGTAACATATTATTTAATTACTCTGGTACGCATCAACAACCTGCCTTCAACTATTGAAGATACAATGGGACATTAATATTGCCTACGTCCTTTGAGGCCACATTAAATAAGTAGAAAGCTATAAATAGTCTTACAATCTGACCTTAATGTGATACATGTCATGCAAACAAATATCTCGTGGTTTTGTTAGTTTTGACGGCCTGAATTTCTCTTTGTAACTTGTTTGTAAAGGGCATTAATATGACTATTTTCGTCTACCTTCGCCGATAAATGTATTACAACAAAAAAATATAATTGAGCAACATATTTTGACCTCTCACGCGTTAAAACTAATACGAAGGTAAAAGTTTCGTCACCCGTTTGTCTTTCAGTGCGTCCAAATTGAGCACAATACGCAACACACATTCGTATCCAACACGACTTAGAGTATAATATACAAAATCGTTGCGGATACCCTTCAAAGAAAATTACTTGAGGCGGCGTGTTGTCATTTCCTTGCAATGAAAGCAAGGGATTGAAAATTGTGTCCGACAATGAATAGGAAGCCTCCCGTTATTTGGGTGAAAATTCAATCTCCGCAAAGTATGCTCGAAACAGTTATTGTTATCCGGTTTGACAAGATACAAGATAAACACAAAAAGAAAATAAAATGGAAATAAATGATTTACGGGTTTGATAAAATAGTTAATAATTTGACTGTTTTACCACGAGGTAGCTGGTTTGAGACACACGCTGTGTTTATTAATACTATTGTGTGCTTGAACTGATTTGGTTGTTTATATCTATGTACATCTATTTTGGTTATATGAAGTTCGACTTTAGCTTCTGATAAATCGTAACAAAGCTTCTAACCACGGTGTCAGGTCAACGTAATTATGCTGTAAAATATATATTTTTTTATATAATTTCAACAACGAACGATTAATACGAGAAAGAAATTCACGTTTCCCCTTATGTCTGGACTAATTAAGCTGTTCTTTGTTTCTTTTTGTTTTAAAAGCTTAATTAAAACACCGCCTAATTAGTTTATCAAACCCAGTCCTTTCGAGACTGAACAACAAAGTGTCTGAAGTATTAATTAAAACTGAAATTTAAACAATGGTAAACTTGTACTACATACGTATGTGTAGATTTTCAAACTCTTTTTTTAAAACCACATTATTTTTAATCTATCCAATGGCTAGTATATAGGGTGTAACAAAATATACTGCAAATATTTTAAGCGCGAATTCTTTAGTGGCAATGTAATCAATATTAGATATTAAAAAGTCAAAATTTATCCTACCAAATTTTGCATTTTCTGCATTGGCCAATTTGCTCTTTTCGTCCTGTAAGCTTCGCCCCCTCTCCACCTCTTTGCTTTTGGGGCAGGACAAGTGTAGTAATTGTATTACACTGATAAGACACGACCAGCTGTCTTGGATATGACAAATTTTGTACTTTTCCCAATTATTCACTCAATTTATTTTGTTGATTTTCTCGGAAACTATCGAATTAACAAAAAAAATTTACTAGACAAATTTATTACATTTCCACTCAACAATTAGCCCTTAAAATATTTGCACTATATTTTGTTACACCTTATATAATCCAAGTATATAATGTAAACATGTTTTTCGTGAAATAAATTCGTAATATTCGTATATCATTCAGAGTAAAAAACGGTGTTAACTTATTGAATAAATTGTGCACGAGAATGCTTCATAATGTCGAATCTCATTTAACTTAATTATTACCGATCTGATGTGAACATTCCAAAAAGAGGACAATCTGAGCACAGTTTCCCTGAAAATGTCAGCGTTGTGCATTCATTAACAATAATGTACCTGTTAATTTTTACCATAGCCGTTTTACTTTCAACTGACTGTTTAATTCAGGACTATGGACGTAACGAAACCTGGGCTGCGAGGAAATACCGAGGATGCAATCGGGACAGATGCTAAGATGATGATGATGATGATGGATATTTTGAAAAGCCTAGTAGATGCTTTATTTGATAATCTTCGGCTTTCATTATTATTATGTACTAGTGCGTAGATACGTGTACGGGATTTATTTTGTAAGCTGATTTCAATAAAAACGTTTTTGACTTTTGAGTGCGTAGATATACAAAGGGTGTCACTGTCGTTACACCACATTGCTCACTTAGGTATCTACAATTCAATTTGGGTTCAATATTGAATGAATTTGAATTGTGTGACCCGGTTTCCATAGTCAATTGAATTTAGAGGCGTATTGTCTACATTATGTTTATTTTTAGACCGTTAAATTCCACAACACAAACGAGTAGGATTGTAAGCTTCCCATTCAGCACCATTTATTTTGTAGTTTTGATTTGAAACCAACCTGATGAGAATGTATGTATGTATGTAGAATTAAAAACATGTTTTTATTAAATAATGTTGCGTCTAACAGCCAGGATGGAGTATGCCAAATAATATGTGGCGTGGCAACACTGAATTATTAAAACCGATCTTTCTCAATGGAAACTGGCAAAGAGGGGTGCACGCTTGCGGCTAAAAATAGCCTGAAACACTTAACAGAATAAATATTGTATTACTGAATATAAATACATATATTTATGTATGGGAAAACCATTGACATTGCCTCGATTGACATTGAGTGGTTTGATTACCTTTTACAATGTGAATACACGTGTCGCCAGAATAAATTTACATTCACAGTGATACGGGCTTCCTATATAGCTTTGCCTTGACCCAAACCATAACATTTTTGTTCATAAAAAAATGCTGTTACAACTTTGTTTATAAATCTGAAACAGCGCATTTTCTGCCACAAACTTTTCTCATAACTTGTTAAGTATGCTGACTCTGTAGTATATTATCGTTTTCATCGTTTCGTGTATCTATAAAACAAGCTTTTTTTTTTAAATGACTGTGTTTTATACACGGGCATTCATATTTCAATATGATCATCAGGCAGAACATAACAAAATATGATTATATCCATACGAATCTCAAACAAAAACAAAACAAACCCTATTGTATTGCATATCTTCGACATTCACTCAATTTCAGAAAAGCAAGTTTAACACAAAAGTTTCTTAGCAGATTATACAACTTTTAATTGGTTAATCATAATCCTACAAGTGTTCACATCTCGGCGTCGAATTGCGATGTAACAAGTAGTAGGTAGGTACGCACTAATAGGTTCGCCCAAAAATAATGGCTTCGTTCGCACGTCGTATATGTATTTAAACCATTTTTACACAAAGGAAGTAATTGGAACTACCGAAAACGCTTTCACAACACATACCCTTATCCCATACTAGCGACCCGCCCAGGCTACACACGGCATTTTCTCAAATTAATTATGTACGTACCAACCTTTCTCTTGAATCGCTCGCTCTATATGATAACAAAAAACATAAAAATCGGTTGCATAGTTTTAAAGACGGACACAAGGATGCGACTTTATTTTATACCATGCAGTCAATTTAACTACGAGCACGTACTGGGATAAAACATTTATATATCATTACTCCACATAATGGTTAAAAAAACATAAATAAGATGTACCTACTCGTATGTACATTCGATTAGGTTTACTTAGCCTGTACGTCACATTTACAAGCCACCGATGATGGATGTCTTCAATCAGTACAAATCGAGTTTTGATGACAGCGATCAAACAAGAAACAAGTACCTACATTTATTAACGTTTAGCGCGCTTTGGAACACATATTCCTATCTATCGATCTACCGTCGCTACCTGTTTCTAGATAGCGATTTAATAAGGGTATACTGTATATGTTTACTATTTACATAATCACCAAAACATTATTTAATTATAAACCACCTAAACACATACGGCAGGTATATATAGGTTAGCACATTGTGTGTTTTACAATTACAAGTGATTACCTATACAAAGATTCAAATAAGTGAGAACCACTTTTAAAGGGACCATAAAAATAGAAGGCATTTTTATAGTACCCTTAAAAATGCGTTGAGGCGCGGTATTGGAATTTTCCTTTTCGTAATGACATTGGACTGGTGTTGTCAAACTAAGATACTTGAATAAGCTACTTTCGACAGTTTTGTTAACAATACCTTTGCGTTTATTGTTTTTGTTTTGTTAATTAATGGTGAAATACTACACCGTGAGAAGGAAAAGTAATACTAAAACCAAGGGGAATCAAAGTTGAGGATTACTTGGTTATCGAATTTCAAGTAACAAGAAAATGGTTTTAGAAAGATTGCTTTATTGATAGACCTCAGAAAATATCTGAATTTTATCAGATAGGATCTTTTTTTAAGGTCTTAAATTCTTAGAGACAGCTGTATCAGTTAATATTTATTTAAATACTTACTTTTTCTTTTTAAATATTTTATCTAATAAAGTAGGTAAGCTCTAAACCTAAAACCTACAATTTGGATTTTACGACAGTCAATAGGTGCGCGTGATAATGCTTAATCAAAAGCATACACACAAAAAATCGTTGTTTAGTAACTGTATCTTTGGCAACAGCTTCCATCGATAAGAAAACTTCACTTTCAGTATTTCTGTCCGTTTGTATGGATGGTTGTTTAGTTAAATCTATAAAACGTTTATAGTAATGCTATTATTTGAAATTTTGAATACACAGAATGAATGAGAAAAGGAAAAATTTAAAAAGACTGACTGTCTGACTGAAATATATAATGTCACGTCAATGTGATCACATTGCGTTGTTCGTCATCGTATAAGGAGTAGCTGAGCTGCGCTTTGAATGCACGATTAAACCGCTACCCACAGACGACTATGATCTTATTGGATTACTCGAATGAAATGGAATGAAAATGTTCTATTTTGCAATGAACATTCTCTCCTTCTCATTTCTAGATCAGCCGAACGGAAAAACGGAAAGATGAATGCATAACGAGCTGTTTCCTTTCACATTGAATTCAACGCGTTGGGAACAATCGGCATTTTGAAATGAAATCTATTACTCTTCACGTATCTTGGAACTAGCGTTTAGAATTTTGGTTGAAGGTTGATACCTTTAGTTACATTTTCATTTATGACATACTGGTGAACAATTTTGCTAAGACCTTCCTGCCTACGCCACGCCCATACATAAGAAGAAGGAAAATTTACTTTCCGAAATCCCCTTATTCCTATTTATAACAGATCACAATTGGGTTTTGCGTTGAACTCACTGTTTATTTGTGCGGAGATAATATCAGTTTGTTTGCGCATGGGACCGACAGATAAAGGCATTCCTCACGTCAACCCGCTTGTAAACAAGTGGATACAACTACCTACAACCGAGTCTAGTGGTGCAAGAAGCATTGAGGTGATCGGGGTCGATTATTACTGACGTCATATGTTTTCGCACATCCTTATGCAGAAAAAGTTTTCAAACATTTAGGCCCGGTACTCATAAAGAGTTTTCCAATGCGCGCTTCGCCAACGCGCGTTACGAGAACCTCGAGGAGCTCCATTAAAGTGTAGGTACTAGTGTCCGACCGAAGCTTCGGCTTCGGCTTCGGCTTCGGCCACCTTCGGCCAAAAAATCCACCTTCGGCGAAACCTTCGGCTTCGGCCGGATTTTGGGCCGAAGCCGAATGTTTCGCCGAAGGTCCGAGCGACCGACGACATTGAACAAACTGTAACGAAAGTCATAAAGCGGCGGGTAGTCATTGTCAAAATATCACATTGCATGCATCAAAACAAGTTCGTACTTGTATCTAAACGAGAGTTTTGTTTTGAATTTGTGCTTATCAATTAAATTGTGATACATTATAGTCTAAGATCCCGCTATACAAGGTCCTTCATCGAGTTGCTTAATGGATGAAACATATTTTATACATTATTTGTCATTTTAACAATTATATTGCATATGGGTTGCTTATTAAATTTCAGTTTGTTTTCAAAACAGTCATTACCTCATTAGTTCTATTGTAATTGTTACATTTATTTTGAATATTCTAATAGTTTCTAAACTGTGCATTTAATTGACCAACCTTGAATTATTGACTGAGGAGTGTTTTTTTTTTATTATCATTAGTTTAGTTTTGGCCCATTCGAGTAAAACAAAGACATAAAGAAATGATTATTTTTTACCAGTAGGCAAATCACAAAATATATCATCAACTTCTATAGGTATGAGACAGTCAATGTAAACCTTCAAAACTGAGGTTTTGAAATAATTTTTAAAATTAATTGTAGCTTGTTTAGACCATATTGAGCAAAATTAATTAATGAGTCCTGAGAAAATATAAACCTTCGGCTTCGGCTTCGGCTTCGGCCGAAGGTTGTGGCAATAGCCGATTATTCGGCTTCGGCTTCGGCTTCGGCCAAAAATAGACCTTCGGTCGGACACTAGTAGGTACACAAGCAATCGCGCGACTCTGGTGGATTTTTCCCTGTCCTACAAATACTAACGTCCAATGTGTACCAGGGCTAAGAAAGAGAGTCTACACAAGCGGAGATGTGTGAAGCTGAGCAGAGCTGTGCTGTAAATAGCCAACAGGATTTTAATTCTGAGATGGATGACCATGTTAAGGGCAAAATCCTATTGGCTGCTTACAGGACATCTCCGCTCCGCACATCTCCGCTTTGGTGGAGTCTCACCCTAACTCCAACACTTATGTAAGTGTAAGTACTTGAAATTAGTTGAAGTCGAAAGTTAGACTCGTACTGAATACGGAAACCATCTGACTTGATTGCGTGTGTTTACTTTCCAGGAAACTTACCTGATCACAGTGGAGAGAATTCCGTGAACCGGATATTACGAATTCCAGGAAAGTCGCCTGAATGTTAAACCAATACGGTTACTGCACGAGAGCATTCCAAACACATTCCTCTCTGTTTAAATCTTAACATTGTTTACTCGGATCAAATTTTGCATATTCAGCCCTGAAACTAAACTTTAGAAGCTGATTCTATGCATAAAATTAACCTTATTTAATATTAACAGGCTTTACTAATTCAGACTGATGTTAAATATATTAAACTTGCTATACACTCGTATTAAAAGCAATTAATAGGGGAATCTCGCAATTTATATTTATATTTATTTATTTATTTAATCTGAACTTGGAACGCATATTACCTAGGAGAGACATCAACTGTAATGGAATTTTCTAATACAAGTCCCATATCATTCTAATAATATCTGATGGCTCTGGCGCTGCAAAGGGATCTAGGAGACTAGATCCCTACGGATCAACCCGGTTTGAAATATCGAAATAAAATTATCGGCAAGGGTATTCTTTTTTATTAAAAAAGGCCGCCATCAATCTTGGACGTCATTTTTCCACCGAGAGAGTCAAAATATGCTTTAAAATACATAGGTCCAAAAAAAGCTCCGTGAGTAAATATTTTTTATTATTTTTTGAAAACCGCCATTAATGCCGCTCAGGTGACTGTTTACGCAGTAGCGTTGATGAGCCACCGGGTCTCTATCAACAAGATAACAGGGTTGTCAACGGCCCATTGTTTCCCCCAAACGTGTCGTGCTTTCATTATAGGTTAGGGTTAACAGATTGAAACCTGTCAACGTGCCTGTCGACTGCGTGACAGGAATTCCTGAAACGAATACGTTGCTTCGATGGGGCGTTGTAATATTGGATTTTATGCGTCGCGATTGATAACCATTACCGGAAATCATCACAAACATGAGTATTTGTGAAAATTTTCTACACTTAATGTCATTTCCATTTTTGTAAATACTACTGCGAGTACTCAATAACATTCAAATTTTTGAAGGAAATTATTTAAATATCGCTGTCGGGTAAACATTGCAAATACGAGTAAATTATTAATTATGCTACCTCATAATGAAAATTTTCTAAACCTACATTTTAGTATTTGTAAATCACTAGAAAAGCTTTACATTACAAATTATTTAGACTGGAAACTCTACCTTTTACTTTTTGTGACTGTCACACGGCAAATTTTCTGAAATAGCTATCGGCTAAAAAGGCAGATACTGAGAACTTAAAACAAAATCAAAGGAAATGTACTATTAGAGAAAATCCCTCGGGCGACGACTACGACGACCACTTAAGCGAGAGAAAACAGAGGGCTTATGTACAAACAGACAATATACTTCTGTAAAGTATATGTCCTGGACGTTTATTACAGTTAGAAGAGATATATTGGACGTGAGACTTTTATAGAAAGTATTTTGCTTTTTCTCTTAGTTGGTAAGGGTCATTATAGAGTTTCGTAAAACGTATAAAAAACGGTCTTACACCCAGTACTACATGAACACAAGATTTTAGTATGCGTAAATTAGTTCGATTTCATAGTCGATGCATGCACAAAGTCGAACTTCTTAATTAACTGAAGAATATACTTATGTAAACAGATATGGTGAGATAATCTTATCATATCAATTTCTGGTTAAGTTCTTTGCAATGTAAGACAGATTTCGCACAGGTAAAATCTTACAATACGTACACTTTCAACACTTTGCGGTTCCCGACCGTGTGTAAAATAAGCCAACTATATTTAGTCTTTCAAAGGCTGAAGTAAACGTTACCTTTTGAAGCAAATTATTTACCAAAGAACATAAGATATAATTAGTACTTCAGTAAGATGAACTTCAATTGAAATTTTAATTTAGAGTTACAATTGTTACAATCGAAAACGTAGGCGTTTGTTAAATGGAAATGATCGGATAAAAGATCAGAGGAGGCTATTTCTGTTGAGTTAAGTAAATGTAAGTAATATAATGTAGCGATTGCTGCGTGGGCTATAGAGACAGATATAATAGAAATCATTAATTAATTAATTCCATGGGCGAATTCAATCCCCAACAATTTCCACACATATATATACTTGTATAAACATCCACATATATTAAGTAAATTACCGATAATCACAAAAACATTTTCCCCAGGGATTCGCCCCCAAAACAATTAACAACATACTTTCCGTATTTCACAACTTAAAGTACGAATACAAGTATAATCTCTGTATTAAAAATACTTAAGAAAAAACTCCAGAGCGCAATATAAATCATTATAACGATAGCAAGTACCGCTGGGAAACATAATTTAATATCAGGTTATTTTTAAAGTACGTGGGTTAACTGAGACAGGAAACTAATAAATATCACATTGAAACGGGTCAAACTTCTAAGTTAAGAACAAAATAATAGATCGCTTAGCATTATCGTATAGCTTTCGCTTACTTTATAATATTACAACCGTTGAAGATTCCGTGTCATCGTGATCCAAAAGTTTTGCAGGTATCTGAAAAGAAAGAAATGTTCAATTATTACTTTGTCCGCATTTGTAAGGAAGATTGATTAAATAAGAAGACATAAAAAGTTTCTTACGGAAATATCCACTTATACACATACGATTAGGTATTAGTAAAATCTATTTTTAATATTAAGATTGTATAAGCTAACTTCATTGATTTAATTGTATTAAAATGAATGATTTTTTTTATTTCAAGTAGCAAAGACTCATGTTGTTTGTAAAACTTATGACCTAAGTTAGTAATTTCAAAGCCAATATAAATCACTACATAGTATAAAACAAAGTCGCTTTCTCTGTCCCTATGTCTCTTTGTATGCTTAAATCTTTGAAACTACGCAACGGATTTTGATGCGGTTTTTTTTAATAGATAGAGTGATTCAAGAGGAAGGTTTTTATGC
The DNA here is from genome assembly GCA_958496325.1 of Nomophila noctuella. NCBI lineage: Eukaryota > Metazoa > Arthropoda > Insecta > Lepidoptera > Crambidae > Nomophila > Nomophila noctuella. Next base: position 3,288,277 of record OY292498.1, read on the forward strand.
ATAATGCATGCATATTATAGTAGAGAAACACCAATAAACTTAGTTGCACCCGTGCGAAGTCGGGGCGGGTCGCTAGTGTACAATATAGCGATCTGTTTATACTTGGACCCAAACAAAAACATACGCCAGGCCCATTTTTGCGAATTAAATATTTAAATTTGTTCCATCATCAATATTCAAAGCCTAGCTTTACGTAATGAAATTGTTTATGACGTCCTCTTAAAACCGCTCAAAATCGCGTGCGTGTGTATGCAAAGTTCCCAAGTACACGTTACTTCATCCCGTAATCCATCACGAATTTCGAATTCCTTAGTGCAAAATAACAGGTTCCACCTACGAATATAACGTTCCTCCCCCATTACTCACGGATTAAATCAATAATTTTCATTAAGGTAGCAATGCAAAGTATATCACAAGGACCATTCGCCAAGTGCCCAATCGGCCTTTTCGTCGTAATTAAAGGCCCTTTAAACCATTAAAAATCAAAGGAAAGCAGAGAAATAGCTTTTCAAATCCAAAAAAATGAGTTCTTACAAATAATTGAAATCAAATTCTTGACCCGATGTCGAATTTGTTTACTTAGGAGGGCACGGATCTGGATATTTCCAATAAAGTAAGGGAGCGTGGTGGCTCACGTACGCGGCCGCTGAATATTGCGGAATTCCGTCCGTGATACAAACGATCGAGGCTAACAGATTACATCCATCCACAAGCTTCGTTACGTGTCATTTGCACGATTTGCTATTTCAATTAACCTTTAATTCTGCCGACTTAACAAAATCCCGTCTTCTTCGGCATTTACGATTTATTGTGAGTGTTTTTGCTTCACACGCCGCATTAAAATATTGTAATTTAGAGAAAAACCGACTAATTTAAATACTATTCATGTTTTATGGAAACATATGCTTGTAGATTCGAGCAAGCGGTCAACATATCCAACTATGCTTATCATTTTATTTCACCTGATATGTACGTCATATAAAAAAGAAGGTTTAATGTGCGTGAAAGAAAGAATCTTATCGCTATAATATTTATTATAATGCGGTTGTTCTACGAACAAGAATTCTTCATTTTCAGTAAAAAATCGTTAAGAGAATCCCATATAAAATAAAATGACAATATATAAAAGCGAAAGACATTTCTGCGAATAAAAATTAAATGATATTACTTTCTGTTAAACTTAAGGTCACCCCTGTTCGGACTCCCATGTATCTTATTCCATTTCATAAGAAAAATATTTTTTTTATTAAATTATCAGTAAGTTATAAGTATACAAAAAATAGGCAATATTGAAGGCATTTAATCCAACATCAAAGACGCCTAATCTTTAAGAAATTCCCTTAGAATTTCTTTTCACATCTTCCAAGAGTAGAGGTTAATTCTACATTATGCATGATAATTTTCTTTTCAGACAAAAGTACTAAAAAAACTCAAAGTTAAAAAAAACATGTTCAAAAAGGCTGTTCTAAACGTTTTATTTCTTATATATTACACTCAGAGAAACATTTAAAAAAATTATGTAAGAATTACGAACAGTTACAGTAAGTAACTGATTTAAAATTCATTACTTTTCGTTTTCTTTTAAGATAAATAGCCATTTACAAGAACCAAAAAATAAGTAAGCAACTAAAATAAGCCAAAATAATAATTTGTTGCTCATTAGAAGATTGTGGCTACCAAGATACAATAGTAATTACAAAATGTCACGTTACTTGTCTCATTTAGAGGTTTGTTTAAAAAAACACTCGTAAAACCAGACTTTTAAAGTACTTAATCATATAATAAAAAAAAAAATATTCTTATACTAAAATAGGTAATCAATTACTAAATCTAAATCTACCTCGTGACTCCGTACAAGTCATGTATCTATGTAGTTACATATATATTAGATGAACTGTAACGTGTCTTCAAAAAAGCGGGATCTTTGTATAAACCACGCAAGTTGTTTTTGGGCGAATCGTGGTCTGTTAGAGCACTTTTGGTACCTTCTCACTTTACAGAAATCTAATTTAGTGTTCACTACACTGCATGGAATAAGGAAGTACGCAATACTTAAGTAGTTGCTTTGTTTTACAGCCAAGCTGATGTAGCACTTGTAAGAGGAGAACATAAATTAACAATGACTGTCAAAATTAGATTTAAGCGTGATTTTATTGGCCATGATCTCAATGTTCAAGACTGAATTCGTTCAAATCGGTATTTGAACATGACATAGCCTGCGGGAGCATAATTTGCTACCAGCTTTTTAAGATTTAGAACTCCAACTCCGAATGGAATCGAAATCGATCAAAGCTACGTTGTCCTATGAAAAACAATTTTATTGTTAGTAAATAAAACTGTAGCTAACTTTAAAAAAGAAAGATTTGTTATTTATTTGTTGGAATTGAATAGGGTCTGGATCTGCCGAACCGAATGTAATGATATTTTGTAGAGGTTTTAAGTTGACATTTGGAAAGGACATGGGCTACTTGTTATCTCAGAACAACATCATGTTCCCGCGGGATAATGAAGTATCAAAAAGGCAATAGCGGCTGGCTATTTAACTTAAAAACATAATTAAAAATCCATTGAAGCCGACCTTTTCATGTTTCAACAACAGCAGCAACGTGGCGCTTTTACATAATAAAAGGACTCTCCACACCAATTTGTCTTCAGTCTTTTATGTTGCCCATTGTACCTCAAAATAATGAACCGCGTAGTAAATTATGACATCAATGTAATAATACGTTAATATTTGTCTACACTGATTGAAGTGTCCAATGCAATGTTTATCGAGAAAACACATCGAGAATATCCATACCTAATAGTGGGATAATCTATCTGCATTGCTCTTGAGGTCAAGTTGGAGTGATTTAATTTTACTGCCTACATCCTATTGATATCGGAATTCGCACATCGACTGCACTTCGTTAGAATATCTTCCCTCGGCGTTCAGTTTCTATTGCTATATAATTAGTAATATGTGTCAATCGCACAACAATAAATCTCTTGATTTTTTTATTTTTTATATCAATTGAGCAAATTGAAATGCATGTAAAATTCTTAAAAAATTGATACATTAAGTTGAAATTCGATTGAAGATAAGACCGTTGGCGTAACACTCAAACAAGTTTAAGTATAATAACAATTTGTTTTACTTTCAGCTTAGTAGTGATGTAAAATTTTCAGTCAGGGTTCGACTCTCAGCAGGGAATAGTCATTCATAGTAGGCTGTACGGTCCTCTTACCACCTCCGAGCTTACTTTGATGAAGTCACAGCTGCTTTTTGTTATTATTCTTACATTCTTAGATTTGATAAACGCACGTGAGCGGTGCCCCCACGACCCGAGACTTCGCCCCCTGTTATCTGGCAGATATTTCGAGAATTAATTAACTATTAATTGGCATCACGTAACGTCTGAGAACGGGAGATGTCACGCATACTAATCAAACCAATAAAGATAGATCTTCGTATCACTACGATTGCTTTCTTCTCGCGTGTCTTGTTATTTCGGTTAATTGACCCATCACGGCAAGTGTGCGCAGTCACACGTGGGTAACACGAATTAATAGGACAGTTGTTGCATTGTGATGATAAGTAGTATATCTGACAATATTATATCTGTACGTACGCACATTGATCCCAAAGGTACGCTAAGAGACTCGTGTTATCGATATCATCTGCGTCCGTAGGGAATGGAAACATATTATCGTAAATGAATTCAATCTAAGTACATGGTATTCATTTTTAAAATCAAATGTAGGCTATCTTCTAATAGAGGATTCTAACTTCTTCATGAAAATTTTATTTTACAAAAACCACATCTTAAAATGTTCAACTAAGATTGTATACTTGTTTACATTACTTGAACCAATAAATTGTTGCTTTCACCAATTAAGATAGTAATTGAAATCTACCTTGAGATCAATTAGTTTGAAAGTCCTCTAAATTGCCGCAGTGACCCAAATCCAATGTTTGGGTTATTTAAATACAATTATTCAGGAATCTTAATAATTTTGCTAAACAAGCTAAGTTAACTAAGTCTAAGCTCTGAAATAAGCTAGGTATTCAAATACTACCCAATACTAGAATGTTACTAAGCACCCTATATCTTTACGGGCCACTACTTATGTCACCCACAGGTGTGACATAAGTAGTGGCTTAGTAACATGCCAGGGGCCCAGGGGTTTCGAAGCAGTGTTCCCCTGTGTAAGGACCGTTCAACTCACTGCGGTCACCTACCCGTCTGCCCAGCGTGGTGACTGTTGGCATAAACCCAACATAGGGAGACCTACATCTTGCAGTGGACCGCAACGTAAATTGTATTAAAAGTTAATAATATTTTAACACCTTGTAAGCACCAAATGAAAGCAAATTTCAATCTTAGTATAGAAACACACTAGGCGGAAAAAAAACGACCGATGTTTGGCGTGGCTACGCCTGCAATGTATTTTAAATGGAAGATGACATAAACACTGTGCCGAATTAACGTGGCGTAATGTTGTATAGAATACAGTTCCGCCAAACTTCGGTCGAGTAATTTCAGCCTAGTGTGTTCCTACACTTATATTCAAACCTGACTGACTTCTAGTTACACAGAATCGGGGTCTTTTATGTGGTTTCTGTACAAACAGAACGGATGGTAAACTTTGGAATATGTTGCTCATTATTCCTTACTAAAGAGCTTGTATCATGTTTATGTGTCTTGAGAAAAAATATTCTCTGAACTAGGTACGCTGTTGAAGTTCTGCGTGTTTTGGCTTTTGAAATTACATTATTATTATTTTTTTTTAATAAATCTTTCACAACATCATACATTGATCTGACCCCGTGTTAAGTAGCTTAAGCACTTGTGTTACAGACATCAGAATCAACAGTGGTATTACAAATAGACTTAAATAGATACATATAACACCCAGACCAGGGCAAACAGACATGTTCATGCACACAAATGTTTGTCCTGTGCGGGGATCGAACCCGCGACCTCTTGCGTAATAGGCAACATCTTGACCATTACACCAAGCGGGTCGTCAAATATTTAATAAAATAATTATATAAAGCTTAAAAACCCTTTATTTTCGCGTAAAGGGTGTCTTATCTGTTTGCACTGGGTAAATTATTTTTATGTCTATGCAAATGTTTATCTTGTGGAAATTAGGTGAAGAGGCCAACTTATACGAGAGTCTAACAAAGACTTTCAATGAATTGAAGTGAAGAAATAGCGTTAATTTGTAAAAATATAAAGTTTTGAATTGACTTCAAATCCACGATGATGTCATTTAAAGTTTATACGAAAGTGATATATCCGGTAACCAATAGCTTAATGTACACGTTTGATAAAATCATGAAATTAAATGATGCTAAAAATAAGTATAATATATAAATGCTGTCATAATGCAATCATTATCAAATTTATCATAGTTAATAGCATCAAGACGATCTTGACCCACTAGCCCACTACCGTCTTCAGTAATAGCCTATATTGAAACAATTAATAGTATAATAGTTGACACTGATACAATTTGAGTAGCGTACATCAAACCAAATATGAATAATATGTTTATTTATTTATTTATTTAATCTTTATTGCACGATGTAAACATTGTACAAAAGGCGGACTTAATGCCTCATGGCATTCTCTACCAGTCAACCTTAGGGTCAAACAGAAAGTGAGTAGGTAGTGCTATTAAAAAGAAGAAAATATACTTTTATTACTTATAACACATAATATACTACATAAACTATACATATACCTAAATACATATATATACATATAATACATATATTATACAATAAAATTCAACTATATATATGTTAAACATGATAAACGTTTATATTACTTATGTATGCATCTACTAGTTTGATAAGTACATTCGTGTAATAATTTATCGGCTATGGTCTCGCGTCTCGCCTGGGTAGACTCCCGGGTCGTGCAGAATGTGTGTTGGTTTTCCCGAACACAGCTTGGATTCGTAAACACCAATCCGCATTTGGCACGTGGTGATTAAGCCAACATCCATCTATGTAAATGGAACGTAAATAAGCAGATTTTTAACTTTAATATTGTACAATCACGCAACCAACTGAGGTGCAATTTACTAAGCGAAAATGTCATAATCTAAACGCTGTGTCATTGGCGACAGACAAAATTAGTACTAAATTACGACTGTCGACTGAACATTATTTTTGACTCCGAAAAAATTGGCCAGATACGAGTTATTTTTATCAACAAGTAAATTTTCCAAATAAGACGGGACGGGGGCGTATTAAGAACTTTCACAAATCCATTAGGCAGTCTTCCCGCCCATTTTGTAGCCATATAAATATTTTGATTCTTTAAATATTTGACTCTTACTTCGATTGATTTGTACCTTAAGTGAAAGTCATTATTCCTAAATTTATATATCCTTCTAAACTAAACATGTTAGACTCAAGTAAGTTAAGACTCGTAATATGTGAAGAAGAGAGGAGTCGCCAGTTTAAAAGCAACATATATTGTTTAAAATTGCTTTCTACTCAATTAAGCGATAGTCATGTTTATCTAGCCACAAATTATACAATGTTTATGGTGCGAACAAACGCAACATCAACAACCAGGGGGGCGATTCACTTAGCGCAAATATCATAATCTCACGGTTGTGTCATCGGCGACAGTAGGAATTTAGTACTAATTTTGTACTGTCGCCGTTGATACAACCGTGAGATTATGACATTTGCGCTTAGCAGATTTTGTACCAAGTTTACAAGCGATATCAATATCAAGGTGCAATACCTTTTTTACCATGGCCAAAGGAAAATACTTCGGAAAATTCTTATCCTTTCCGGGACGTCACTTTTTTTACTCTGCCTTTGTTTTCGGCCTACTTATGCGTGTTATTTGAACAAAGTTAAAACGTCCATGGTTACGATACGAATAACAGGAATATTTGATCGTAATCCTTAGTATGTACTTTAAGGCTATTTTTACTTATTATAAACGAATTATATACGAGTATATATTTTTAAACACTCTATAAATAGTTTAAATATCAAAGCCGATACAAACGATCTAAGCTACTACCTACGTAGGTAGTAGCCACAAGACTCGCACAGAGTTTGAAAGTTATCATGGAATGATAATCAAAGTATTTCTTTTGAATAACCTTTGAAATTATAAAAAATACAGATTTTTCCTTAACCAAAAACCGACGTCCACAATATTGACACAATTAAACACAGACTCAACACGCGTACGTTTCTCGACAAATTGCAAACTGCGCACATTTCTTCTCCATTCAACCAGAAATACTCACACATCGTTTTCGCCACAAACGTTTTTTGTAACCAAATGTTTTCCATAAAATCCTTATCCGTAATATTGGCATTCATTCAGCTATCCTCTATAGTACGAATACGATACAGCCTGGTGAAAGTGCGCAGTGTAGCAACAAATAAGGCTTCAACGAATACAGACCAAGAAAAAAAAGATAAAAAAACACAAGCGAATATTCTCTGATACGTATCGGAAGGAAATACGAGTATAATTAGAACTTTCATTAAAAACAGAATATACAGTAGGTATAAAGGCATTGCATGCACAAACATTCCTTAAAATTAGAGTTGTCTTTGGTCGCCTGTTACGTCTGTCAATGTAGCCATAACTAATATGTTTTTTTAAATGTTATATCATAACTTAATGATCAAGCGGAATATTTTAATAAATTGGGTCTATGTACTGCATTTAAAAAACTTACAATGTTAAAAAACAATATTGATAAACTACTTATTCAATTGTAAGTTTTGTACCAGCATCGAGCTGCATTTACCACAGTAGGTGCATCTTTCATCGTGTACAAATAGCGAGTTCTAAATATAAAAAAATATTCTGCAAACACGATGTTTTGGTGTATAAATAAATAATCGTGTGTATCTTGGATAATAGTGAGCCAAATATAACATCGGTGCTAATAAAAATATGATTTACGGCGGCCTTCATAGCATCGACGGATTTATCGCTAATACTAACTGCTTGAAGAGACGTCAGGTAAAGTGGATTTATAAATAAAGTTATATCTCTCAAACTGGTCAATGATCTTTGATATTTGATGGAACTATCGAAAATCTGATCAAATTAGTGCAAATACATATATGTAATGTTTTATCCCAATGTCACTCAAATCAAGATTTGTTGTTTAATAGGTCAATAAAAAAATAAAACAAATATGTTCAAATAAATAGGTATAAAATATCATGCACAGGTTTGGACTCGATCAGCTATTAGAGTAACAACATTATTAATTCTATTTTTTTAATGTATTATGTTCTCGGCCCGACGTTTTGAATATTAAATAATGTCAATCAAAGCAACATGTAGGCATTATGCAATTAATATAGGGATTAATAAATGGGGTTAACAACCCGTCATCCACAGAGGAAACCTATTTGATACGCTTTCAACTCCTCCACGTACTTCAAACTTATTTGTTGTGGTTGAAGCGGCCTTTTCCTCGAACCAATATCAAAGTTCACTTGTTAAGTGAAACAAATTGTAAAAAAGCAATAATCCAATAACAATGGTTATTGCTGTTTTAATAACAGAATATCTTCCCGTAAGTGCGATAACTAGATTATTATAGGACTCGTACTAAAGAGGGTAAATGATTATGATTTTATTTTACCCATTTCCTTAATAATTATCTTATTGAGTAATCTTCTCTCCGCAATTAAGTAAGTTGAATTCAAAGGTTTTATCGCTGTTTTATAAATGGTCTTAAGCGGGCGATGTAAATCTATGTTTAGAAGATTTGCCTTAAGTAGAACCTTTTAGCTTGGAAAGCTTTGTTGTTCCATTATTTTTGCTTTACGGGCACAAAGTTAATGGACGAGCATCTTACAAATAATAGATTTCAAGCGATAACGTTGTTTGTGAAAGGGAGATTTAGAATGTAGGACCTTGGTTGGGCAACTTAGGCAGTAGAAAGGTTGCATAAAGGTATACAATAGGTAACAATGAGAAAAATGTCAAATGTCATTTATTAAATAATTCAGATTAAATGTAACTAAGTTTCAAAACCTCCTACATACGCTGCCAGCTTTAAGCTTACTGTGAAAATTATGCTTCTTTTTAAGCTTCAACATACTTAGAGGCAAATTGACACTTAATTACCTGCACAGGTAATGTAATTTACGTCGGGTCGAATTGTGAACTTACAACATTTGGTAATAGGTAAACTTGCTTCTCCTCCAACTAACTCAATTTAATAAGTTTCAGTAGGGTGGCCATGACCATACCCGTCATTGTGAGTGATTGAAGACGTCTGTAAGATGTCTTTGCATAGCTTAAACAAAGTTTTATTTCCTCGTATCTTGTCTTAGATCGTTAAAACATGCTTGATGGTTACTGTACTGCAAAATTGCTTTTGCCATCAAATTGCTGTTGTAAATCGGACACGCTGTTAGTAAACTACATAAGATGTAATATTATTTTTATGGCATTGTCGGCAAACGAGCGAGCGGGTCGCCTGATGGAAAGCAATCACAGCCGCCCATGGACATCCGCGACACCGGAGGGATCGGTATATAAGAACCCATACGCTCTCCAACTGAGCTATGGCGACCTTTGCTCACCTGCAAAAACATAGCACAACAGTAAAGAAGTGCTATTTCACTGTGGTACCTCACCTCAGACGGCTCATTCGAGTGGAAGTTCCACTGAGCTCTACCTCTCTTAAATAAACTATTAAATTAGCATGAACTGTGTTTAAACATGTAAAATGTGTAGGTATTGTACGAATAAAATTAATCGGAATAATAGTCACCATACTTGAACCTGGTACTGGGAAAGGATTTATTTAACTTTGAAACAGGTACAACTACAAAACTGAATGGATCTAGTCACTATCATAACTTGGCAAATTACTTAAATTTCAGGCTAAGGACCCGTTTGCTTCCCTCATCAGAGTCGCTTACATACTGCCAGTTAAAGGTTAACGGGTTTAAAGTCACTGTAACATTCTTTAGATGTTAATCAAATCAAAAAAGTCGATGTCAACTAATGTTTGACATTTAAAAGAGGAGAGGTTTAGAATTTATACAAAATTCATTCACACTTTAAATAAAGATACACTAGAGTATCAAGTGACGGATGTTATTATAGATGACGTGTAACAAAACACCACAAATGTCCTTTTGTATTCAGTTTAACAATAGACTTGAGTGGGTGGGGCTCAAACCTTTTACTGAAGTTTGTGTGGACGGGTGTATATTTTTTACTCTTAGACGATATATTTATCCATCGGATTTGGATATTTGACGTACTGTACTTGGTTATAAATTATTTAACTTAAAAAAAACCCGGCTTTCCTTATTCCGTAAAAAAAACTATTGTTTATTCATCTTTGCATTTTGGAATGCTTTTAATAATATATAAGGAGTGACAAGCTTAAGTGTAGTAGGTACTTTATTAAAATAAAAATAATGTCGACATTGCAATCCATGTTGTTATTATTTAAGCCTAAGAAGGTATAGAAATAGATGCGACAAAACTGACAACTATAGACAACTACATATACTATTCAAATATAACTATTCCCCTGAGAAAAACTTGTATGTATTTGTTAATGTAAGCTTTCGACGGACCCAATACCGCACGGAGCAAAGGTTTAATGCCCACTATACAACCTTTACTATCCAACCCTGTAACATTTTTGGGTTGACGATATGCCGTCGATCTTTGTTAAATATTCTCTCACGTTCTTACTGCCCTTAAAAGGGTTGTGTAATAATAGAACAGTTCCTTCTTAAACCAAGAGAAATACCTGCCGACCTTAATGCGAGTATACCTATGTATTTATGTTGCGATTTCCCCACAAAATAAAATCGTTAATTTTCTAAATAAAATAAAGTTACATACTGATAATTTTTTTCCTAAATATCCACTAAACCTTGCATAAGTTTTAATTCCTGTTAACTGTATCCTATACTTATCAGGGAACGATTATTAAGCACTAGCGGCCGCTTGCGACTCCGTCCGCGTGGGTTTCGATTTCCAATAGCCTAAAACCTTCCTCGTCAAATGGACTATCCAACGCAAAAAGAATTTTTCAAATAGGACCAGTAGTTCCCGAGATTAGCGCGTTCAAACAAACAAACAAACAAACATATAAACAAACTCTTCAGCTTTATATGTATATTAGTATATGTAGATATAGGAAGCAGCATTCGTTACTTGTCGGTCTCGCCCTAAGCAGATTTTGTTCTTATCAGGAGCTTTTTCTTTTTGCTTCTCATATAAGTAATATTAATATTTTTCATCTCAACATTTTGCTTCAAAAGTAATAAAATAGGTATCTCTATTAAAAAATATTTTAAACCCTATCTGTAGGTACAACTGTGCTTTTTATCATACTTAATATTAAAAATGTGAAATTTTGTTTGTCAAGATGTTTGTCCTTTAATCACGCTGAAACTACTGAAAGGATTTTGATGAAATTTAGTACGCAGACAAGGTATGGGCTGACTTAGGTGATACGATACTTTCTATCCCGATTAAATGCTTCCATCCCAAAGTCGCGGCCGCTAGTTATGAAATACTTATATTTGAAGTATCTTCTTGCCCATCTACTAAAAGAAAATAATCTAAAGGCAATTTGAATATATTGAAAACAGCTATCGATCACTAATATGTACTATGAGTAATACGAAGATTACTGGTACCTTATATTTTTGTAATGATTGTATCTGATATTCTTAAATCACAATTTATTACGCACTAACTGGTCATATCGTGATTTTCATGATGTGAACAATTTATTATAGGTTCAATACAAGCATGTTTTCGGCATCAGGAAGCAATAAATCTGTATCGAACGAAGATATTATTCCGTTCGATAAACTTTGGATGTAATTCTGTTTACAAAAACATGAGGTACGTATGGGCAATACGCAATAAAAATACATTCACGACATGTGAAAAACAACTGCATAAAATGTTCAAGTAGATAATTTAACAAGTTTCTTTTTATTTTGGGATACTTTATCGGATTTATTTTAAGGTTGACGAGTGCGTTCGAATTTCCTGTGACAGCACATAAAGGTGTTTTTATCTCTTTTATTTATCGTATTGCTCAACTGAAATAAACTCTTCAATATGAAACATGACTTCAATTCCGTTAACGGTTAAATGTTTAGAAGCAGATGATTCTTATTATTATATATATTTTTAAGACGAACCCGATGGTCTCGTAGTCGGAGACCCTGGCTACAAAACCAAGGATCCCGCTTGGGGCAAATGTTTGTGTGATGAACATAAACATTTGTAGTCGAGTCATGAATATTTATAAAAGTATCCTAGCATCCATAGTAGGTACAAGCTTCAAGCTTAGTTTGGGGCTAGGAAATTGGTGTGTTAGTCCAAGGAATTTACTATTTATTTTTTTATTCTCAAGGAATCTTGAAGTTATGATAAAGAAACAGCATTTACTTGTTCCCTTAATTAACCTATAATCTACTTGATAATACGTACAAGAACATAAACATGTCTTAATTATGCATTTCTGTTGGGAAATGGGATTGTTTGATACGATCGACGCTATTTGCATAAAATCTACCTCGATCTCGAAGGGAATTAATTAACTAGATGTCTTACACACTCAACGATGGTTGACAAAGGCGGGGATTTGTCAAAGAGTTTAGACCAGAAAATTAAGTAAAAAGTTCTACAATGGCTGTATCGATTTCTTACTAAAATACCGATTTGTTGTTGTGTGTGAAAATAAAGTGAAATTAAACTGCCAATAATGTTGCAGCTCAAATAACCTTAGGCTTATGATAAATTAATGCTTTTACTATTTTAAAAGTAGGTAAAAAATCAGCAATCAGCAGACCCAAAGACGACTACTTCAAGTATTATATATTTCTTAACTAATATTAATTTTATTGTTCGTAAGAAGGTTCTAATTAAAAGTGTTATATCTAGTTTCATTACTTAAATAAAATTCATTGCTAAATTGATAGCTTAATTAATTATAACAAATAAAGGCACATTTATCATTATTTAGGACTCACTTTCAGATCGGCAAACATTGGATATTAGATTTTGGGATGATCGAATACCCTTTGAACTGCTTGAACCGATTGACTCGATATCAACTTGCCAATAACGACTTCGATAAATATTCGGTAAGACGTTTTCATATTACCAAAAGTCAATAGCTTGGACCACAAACCTAAGAATGTAAAATGGAAAATGTTAAGTACTCGTAGATACTATTGATACGGGTTTAAGGTATTGATAAAAAGCTTTGTGGTTTGTATTGCGTTTCATCCAGTCTTCAACGTAAATAACAATGTAGAAAATGTTTTTTTTATAAATTATATTTATCTACATATTCAATTTATCAACTTGCGGCTGCCCGCGACTCCGTCCGCATGAATTTCGGTTTTCCCATACATCGTGTTATAGTATAGCGTAAATCTTTCTTTAATTGACTTAATAATTTTTCAATTCGAACCAGTAGCTCTTGAAATTAGCTTAGCTTCAGCTTTACTATATTAGCATAGAAGTTAAAAAGAGCACTTTTGCTACCTACAAATAGTTTTACAAAACCTTAAATCAACGATAAAAAAATAAGTTGTGTTAAAACTTATTTTTCGTTATAAACTGCAAAATATCCTGACTGTTGAATGTTTTTCAGTACGTTGATCGATAAACCCAACACTGATTCGACAAACGCAGGATAATAACCAGCGAGGACATCGTAAAATCAGATTTTGAGCCAAACTTGATTTCCACAGCAAAGGTCAAACGCGCGAATCTCATCTCTGCAGCCACAGCTAATCTGATTGTACAGATGCAATTTTATTGCAACGAAATGAAATGCACAGGCAAATATATTTTTCAAGGATCCACTATCCAATTTGTCTCTTTTATCACATATTTTTCATCAAACATTTTATTAAATGTAAGATGAGGTAAACGAAGAATTGTGTCACCTAATGGTAAGTGATCACCGCTGCCGATTGACATTAACAACCCCATACCTATAGTTCGCTGATGAGTTACCTGCCTTTAAAACCCCACTTTGTAGAAAGTTATTGACAATTAATACGAATAATAAGCTACTGTTACTTTTGTTCGAGACTGTGCATCTTGGGTTTTTGTATATCAATGAGTGCAAGGAACACCCGTGCCAGAAGCCACTCTTCCTCAACCCACTTTTACTTATAATGTTAAAGACGAAACAAGGTAATTAACAATAGAATAATAAATCAAACAAAAGGAACATAATAATGTTAAATAAGCATGTGACGTGATGAAGTTAGCTTCGCAAACATTTAACCAAAATGTTATATTTCCAAGCCAAAGAGACACATCGTGAAAGTTGTTGAAAAGGATATTTGTCTCTGACGTTTATCTTTTGGAACAAATTCGTTACTGCGACAAGGGCGCTCAAGCTACGTGTTTCAACTTACAAGAATGATCAAAGTAGATGTCTAGTTGTCAGCATTCCTAAAATATTTAGTTCTTGTTGATTAACTTATAAATGTGTCGTGAATTATACACTTTTGAATACCTCTGAAACCCTATTGTGTCGTGCACCTTGAGTATAAAATATAATGTTATCGTGTTAAATGAAAAAGCAATTGTAAATTTTGAAAACCTTATTCCACGCTTAGTGATATATACCGTCCGATCAGTCAGATCGTCAGACCTTGAGTTAAACTCGAGAATGTAATGAAATTACTTATCATTGAATATGCAAAAGTTTCTGCAATTTCAGTTACAAAAAAAAACATGTCTCATTTTTATAACCTACCAGCACTTTGACGTAAATAGCCTTAAAAATATGCAACCGAACTTTGATATCAGCTTACAATATTTTTTTTTATATTTATACATTACCAGATGGCAAATCAAAAATCTAACTAATTCAACAAAATACTTTCTCGTACTATAAATAAAACCCCATTGACTTATTATGAATACCAATAAAAGACAAGAAGGAACCCAAAGGTGGGTTACGTAACGGTGGGAGGAAATCTACATACTCGGGAATTTCCGTCAAAGCACTCAAGAATTTTGTTCGGTAAAGTCGTCAACTGGAATTTACAAATACCTACCCTTTGAACAACGTGGAGATGAAAATCAGATAAAAATAAGTAAAAAGTTAGAAATTCAACCGCGAATGGTTTTAGCTCGTAGTTGAGAACAATATTTATTGAAAAGCTGGATCTGTTAACAGAAGTTATATTCATCCATCTTCCATAATATAATCCGACAGAAAAAATATTTTTACGTCTTTTATATATTGATTTCTACGCGTCTACTACCAACTCAATAAATGAAACTACTGAAGACGGGTGTAACTCTCTCTACTGTTTAATAAACAGACTTTCTTTTTTATATTTGTTTGTTCGAACGCGCTAATCTAAAGAAATACTGGTTCGAATTGAAAACGATATTTTTGTGTTGGATAGCGGGCGGCCGCTAGTTTTAAATATTTATACAACTTTTTATATACAACATTAAAGCAATTTGTTGTCAATTGTCATACAATTTCAGTTATAACCAGACATGTCAATTCAGGATCATAGTCGCAGCGTACCCTGGGCTCCAAGGCAATGGCCGAGGATGCAACCGGGAGAGGCCCTAGGATGATGATGACAATTTCAGTTATTATTTATTTTATTTCTTAGCGTTCCCCCGATCGATACGGAAAGCCTGACATATAGGGAAATCACCCATTCCCTAAAAGATAGAAGTACTTCTGCCGAGCGGGTGATCTTGCTCGGGGACCAAGGTCCTTTACTGCACTGTTTTGGTGCAGTCGTATATATGTTAAGTCGCGGCGGAGACTCTGCTAGCGCGATGTAGGTTTGTATGGAAATATCGCTTTGCCGTGTCAGCGCCATCTGTTGAGATATATTGGAACAACTCCTTTGTGGAGATGTAGACAGGTGTCGCCACAAACCTTATTCAGAACATTAAACTTTACTTACTTACTTACTACGCCTTGACTAATATGATATAAACAAAAAGCTCATTAAACTGCCGTGAAAAGTAATTAGCGTATTTCAGGCATTGAGTTAGAGAACTTACTAATTCTTCAAAGTAAACACAACGTTGTGTCGCAAGGGAGCTTCTCCATTATATCATCATTTACACGATAATATAATCACTTTACAAGAGAATATATTTCGTATCAGTTTTTAAAAAAACCGCTCAACAATTATAATTGAAATGTTCCTCTATTTTACAAAGCCAAAAGCCATTCTGGAGCAGTCAAGCGAACCTTTTTAAAAACACTCTACAATAACAAAAATTATGGTTCAGTTTATTCAAATATTTTCCCTAATTCACTAGACTGTATAATTCATTCAACAATTAGAAAACTAGAAATCTTAAACTACAAGTATTCAAATAAACTAAGAGTAATGAACTAAAATTGCCAAATTGAGAGAGTTGCGAAACTATTTGATTTGTCGTACTCGTACGTACGTTGTACGTCTAACGCCTACGAATTACTACGGTTGTAGGCATTTCACGCTACGCCGTAGTAATTACGCTACGGAGAACGGACTACGGTGGCCATCGTCGAAGCCAGCCTTTGTTGTGATTTTGTCGCCTGGAAGTGGGAAACCGGATCAAAGTAGGTATCCCTCGATTAAGGAATCCCTCCAATAAGGTGGGATTTTAGTATTGAGTATAAAACATAATTGGGCCGATTCTTCTAATTCAGCATTAGACGGAGAAGACTACTAAGTGTTCAAAGCACTTTATAATTAAGACCAAAAGTGAAAGCCTTGTGTGCGGCAGACAATTAACTTGTTTAATTAGTAAGCACCTTCACATTAATCTCTTTTAAATTTTAAGTAGTCCTTTGTCTCCCAAAGGTAAACAGAAAGACGCAGAATTTTCTCCCGTTTTGAGGTAAAATTTAATTTAAGTATTCGAATTTTTCAAGCCTCCTTTTAACAGTGGCACTTGGCATCTCTTCACTAAATTATAAGCGGTGCTCATCAACACCTATGTCTTAATAAGACTTAGTGACTTCTCTACATTTTTGAGCGAACCCCTAGACATAACTTCTAAAACCCTATTAAATAATAAAGTAAAGTAAAGTATCAGCCTATTAATGTCCCACTGCAGGGCAAAGGCCTCCATCATTTGAAATCATGTTTTCGTTACAAAGATGGGATTTGGCTTAATCACCACGCTTGCCAAATGCGGGTTGGTGATCACAAATCCGGGCTGTGTTCAGAAAAATCAACACAAATTTAATGTAAATTAAATAATGTCCATTTAAAACATTTTTAAATCGCGTTTTAAATAAATATACATTATGTTTAAACCTATTTTGTGTAAGTACTGGTATTTATTGAAAAGTCATTAGTGAACATCAGTAACACCGGTGTTTCGCAGTCGCTTGTACAGTGTATGCAATATCCCGTGTAGTTGGTAAATTGTTTCCTGCTAAAGGGAAAACAATCAAACAATATTACTAGAAGTTAGAAACACACCTCACAATACATAACATACCCTGTCGTGCATTTCGTAGGGTTGACCACAGAAACATACCGAGATAAATATGTATAAGCTTAAATCATGTGAAATCGCGTGCTGAATAATCTCTGAAATTTCGCCGAGTCTCGTGGTACGTAATAGTATTCTGTGCTCGTGGACTCTGAGGCTAGCCTTGAATTTCATTCAATCGCGACCACAGGTCAGTTTGGGACGTCAGATTTCAAGTGTAGGAACCAACTAGGCTGAATTACGCGACCAAATCTCGGCGGCGATGCATTTTGTATACAAAATTATGCGATGTCATTTCGGCTCGGTATGTCATCTTCCATTTTAAATACATTGCAGTAGTAGTGACCACGAACTTCGGTCGCATTTTTTCCACCTTGTCTTTTTAGGGTTCCGTAGCCAAAATGGAAAAAAAAACGGAACCCTTATAGATTCGTCATGTCTGTCTGTCTGTCTGTCTGTCTGTCCGCCAGTCTGTCACAGCCACTTTTTTCCGAAACTATAAGTACTATACTATTGAAACTTGGTGAGTAGATGTATTCTGTGAACCGCAACAAGGTTTTCACACGAAAATAGAAAAAAGAAATAAAAAAATGGGGGGTCCCCATAGTTAGAACTAAAACTGAAAATATTTTTTTTCATTGAACATATAAGTGTGGGGTTTCTATGGATAGGTCTTTAAAAATTATATTGAGGTTTCTAAGCTCATTTTTTTCTTAAGTGAATACTTAGCGTGACAGACTCTTCCAAAGTGGAAAAAAGTGTGTCCCCCCCCTCTAACTTCTTAAGTAAGAGGATGATAAATCTGAAATAAATATATAATGTACATTACCATAAAAACTAACAACGAAAATTGTTTCGAACGAAATCTATTCAGTAGTTTTTTTTATACGTCAAAAATAGAATTTGTACGGAACCCTCAGTGCGGGAGTCCGACTCGCACTTGGCCAATTTTTTTCCATACTAAAACCAAAAATGACGAGTTCCACGTAAAATGTATGCTCGGCTTCTAAAAACATTGTTTATATCGCCATATATGTGTATATTTTCTTCGTTGGGACTTTTGCCTTCAAGAATCATGAAAAAAGTGTTTGCTTCGTGTCTAGATTTATAGCTGCTAAAAAGTAGTACTCGTTTTATACATGAGACTATTTAAATTATATCATTAAAAACTTTATTTTGAATCGGATCAATATGAGTTAGATGTAATTTGATCACGAGTTCAAATCTTGACGACCCGCTTGGCGTAATGGTCAAGATGTTGCCTATTACGCAAGAGGTCGCGGGTTCGATCCCCGCACAGGACAAACATTTGTGTGCATGAACATGTCTGTTTGTCCTGGTCTGGGTGTTATATGTATCTATTTAAGTATATTTGTAATACCACTGTTGATACTGATGTCTGTAACACAAGTGCTTAAGCTACTTAACACGGGGTCAGATCAATGTATGTGATGTTCGAAAATATTATTATTATATTAAATCTTTACTGTCACGAGCTACTGGCATCTGATAGATTCCAAATAATAATTACGTTAGTTAAAACTTTTTTTTTGCGATTACAATTGTGGCATCGGATATCATCGTAACGGATACTCACTGTATATACTTACAGCAAAATATACTACCTTACTAACCCTACAAATTAATTAACAACGAAGAACAGATAACGAACGGTATACCAGACTACCGCAAGCTATGGAATTGCCTCAATTTTGAAACCTCATCCTTTATGTTCAAGGGGTAACTATTATCACTCTTATTAGATACTTGAGTATAATGTACCTACCTAGTTGTTGGCTGTGAGGTCGCAAATAAAATACAAACAAAAATCTCTATCTCTTAAGAACTAAGAATACGAAACACCACAAACAAAAAGTGAGATCAATAAATCGGTTTAAAAAGATAATAAACACCGCAAAGGCTGGCTCAGCATTTAAAAAAATAAATGCTGCAATAAAAAAACACAGATTAGTAATAAATTATATAACTTGTTAGTCGAAATAGTTTTTTGTATAGATGAAGTTTAAAACAGATCAGAATAATTCCTTGCTTGCTTAACTCAACTTGCTTAACATCTCATCATTTTTGAAACAAGGTCGAAACTAACAGAACTATTAATTGATCGACTAATTAGCACGTGCCACGTGAGACCATGTAAATGTTTTCTGATACAGTTTCATAAGTTCAGGAGTACCGATCAAAACAAAGTCGTGATATGCCATTATCTCTCTTATCTAAGTTCACGGGGACAAGGTCTAAACCATTAAACAATTTGACCAATCACGAGTTCTCAAACCATTAAGAGATTCGTGAAAAATAAAATATTTATCTATAAACAGAGCGAACACGTACCGACATACATCATATTATGTATTCTTCTCTGCAAGTTTTGTTTATGTTACGGGCAACGTGATTAATCGGGAATTATGAATAAGGGCCGGCTTTTAATAATAATTCCCAAGAGCGTTGGGCAAAGTGATTAATTTATCACTTTGACCGGCCCGTATTAATAATTCCCGACGCCTCTTGGTCCATGTAATAAATCAGTGTTTGAGATGGCTTGTATTTATCACTTGGACCGGGCATTATGATAAGAAATGTTTAAGGGTCACAAAAAAAAATAACCCTAACCTATTTTAGACCACCTAAGAAGCGGAAGACTAATGGATGGATATAGGTTAGGGTTATTTTTTTTATGACCTTTTAAAATTCCCCTAGTCACGAACATAACACATGGTAACGACTTTTCATCTTATGTAATATTTTTATTTTTATCTAAATAAAAGTAGGAAGTTAATTATATCAATAAATTGCTTTTTTTAGTGTTTATTTTTAAATGTTCAATTGATGTGTCCTTTAACTTTTCATGTTAATATTGTAAGTTTAATAAGATTTAATTAGCAAAAACACTTCAAATAACCTATTTTATCACTTTGCCCAATATGGGTTGGGAATTATTCATAATGGCCGGGAAAAGTGATTAATTTCGCTATTTTTATCACATTGCCCAATTGAGTAGGGAATTATTAATACAGACCGGGAATTATTAATACGGCCCGGGCTTATCACATGGCCCGTAACAGCCTTGAGTTGATTGCTTACTGAGATAACTGGTTCCCTAATGCATAATTTTATACTTGAAGTACCTCTTTTACTTATATGTACTTCATACTAATATTATAAACGTGAAAGTTTGTATGTTTTGATGTTTGTCCGTCAATCACGCTGAAACAACAGAACGAATTTTGAAAATTTGGTATACAGGCACGGTATGGGCTTATTTAAGTGGTATACCTTTTATGCCGATTAAATGATCCCATTATCAAATACCATGGGATAAAATAGGAATCTTGATAAGGTGGACAAAACCGCGAGCAAAATGTATTTTAAAAATAGTTAAGACAACTACCTATATCCTTTCCCAATGTTATTCTGACATCATGTTTTGTGGTGTATAGTAATCACATTATGTGTTGTTATTTAATGCGTCCCAGATTTTTAAGACATTGATATTATTCAAAATCACATAACACGAAGTTAACCAGAATTATTTACTCATCATAAGTTCTAATGAGGCATCACGATCCCATTTGACACGTTTAAAACATCATTGAAAAGTATCAATAGAAGTTCGGTCAAAATGTGAGTTATCAACAAAATTATAATTGGCAGGGAATCAATCACACAGTTAGAAGTCGCATCGATCAAACTTGTGAACTCGGTCGTCCTCGATCGGGACGATTTCAAATGATAAATGTTTATTAGAACTGTAATTGGAGAGCGGAGATTTAAGCGCGAGTACGTGGGGCCAATAGGAGGAGTAAACAATTACGTATTTAACTAGTTGACAACCTGATACAAATAAACATAGATGTAAAACGTTAGATGATTCACTAAGCGCAAATGTCATTAAAGCCTTGGTCGCAGCGGCGATGTAATCGGTGGCAGATTTCGAATATACAGTTATCCATGAAAATTTACAAAGATGATCACTCCAGTTGGTTGTCGACACTGTGGCATCCTGATTGTGAATTCCAACACAAAAATTTACCAGTGCATCCGATTACATCGCCGCGCTGCGACCAAGGTTTTTATTACATTTGCGATTAGTGAATCGCACCTCAGAAACTGGGCCGGTTAGGAGAAACGACGGTCGCTTACAACGCGTAGAAACTTTATTAACGTCAATCAAAATAATGCCACAATTTTCTGGTGTCGGGGCAAAATAAATGCAACATTATAAATTCGGCGAATGCTGCCTGAATTCAGTAGGATATCGCCATATTATCCTGGTACCTGTTCAAAATAGATAAACAAAAGAGCGTTTAAATGTTGTTCACAATTGAAAGCTTGTTTATTCAAATATTTGACTTTGAAAAATGATCATTAACCTTATTTATCTTGAGGGGAATCACTCAGCCTTGGATTACATAAAATGTAATAATAGGAATGAAACAGCTATCAATTATTTTCTTCCCCGTAATATTGTTTCAAATTCACGAAATTTCACCCATATTCGCCGAACAGATCAAAGAACAAATAAAAAAATCAAATACACGCCCAATGAGGTAGCATTTTCCCTTTTCCTAAAAAAGCGAATTTTATTTACCTTACGCCCTTTGTCATTGATTACTTTTATGGATTTTCGTTTATTACTCTCCCCTGAGGTTATTTAGCCGTTGTAATTAATTTGTGATGATGTTTCGCGCTAAGTATTTGCAAGGGTGAAGTGTCTTTGATGTTTAATTTATAGTAAACGAAGTGTCTCGATCGACGGCTTTTCCATTACATCGGTCAGATTAACTTTTTAATGACGAAAAAAATGAGGATGTACCTATACCTTTTTTTGGTATAACTTGAATGTTTATTTTTTAATATTCTATTTTTATTTGTAAGGCTTTTTTGTATGCCCTAATTTTTTTATAACATTATTAAATAAAGTTTTTAATGTAAACAAAAAAACGTTGATGTTTTCTAATATTTTTTAAAACTTAAAATAAATACTTAATTTCGTTAAGAATTTGCAATTTAGTTTACTGATGATTAAATCATATAACAATGATCTATAATTATTTCTCGGTTAGCTGGTATACTATTGACTTGAAGAAAAAGTTTCTGCACCTACCTTCCTTTTATCTTCCGCAATCACAAGAACTTTTCCCAAACGTCCGATCACCAAATTGCAACAGAAGTGCAATAAAAGTTTTCAACTACTTAGTTTTGCCACTGAAAGTACATTTGCCGAAAAGTTCCAACTTTCGAAGTTTTCACACCGAAGCACACATCACTTGTTCATGCACTTTTGTTTTTATCGGTAATTACCGATAATCACAATCACTAGTGTTGTACTTGTAGTGTTGTAACAGGTGTGAAGTGAGCCGCAACCGGCGGACCGGGTCACGTTAGCGTCGCGAGCGCGCGTTGTAGCAACTGGGCTGTTGCGACTCGCCGGGCGGGCGGCCCGCCTAGATGTTATCTCGGCCTCGCGGTCGTGTGCCGTAAGGGATAGGCGGCAGCGTCGAATGAGGGATTTAGCGTTTTTAAAGTCGGCTAGATGGAAATATGTATAAGTCCGGTCTAACTGCTTTTGAATTGTATATTTTTCATATAACATTGACATTTATTTATTTATTTATTTATAATTGGTATACAGACAGGATACAGTCATTGCATGGTTAAACTAGTTCTATAAACAAGCTGATCTGGACCGTAGCCCATAAATAGTATACACAACATGCTTAGTAACAGACAAAAGATATGCTACAAGGACGTGATAACTTATACACAAATAATATAAATATAATAAAATATATATAATAAAAATAAAAATAAATAATTATATAAATCTATACAAAACAAAGAAAATCTAATCTTAACTAACTTATTACATAATATATGTCTAAATTCCCACCTAAATAAAAAAAAGTTTACCAACCAATGCACCTCTACCTCTCACGTTGCATGAATTTATTATTATTAAAAAAAATGATTAATACATACAAATTTCAATCTAACACAATTCTTTAATCATGAACATTAAGACAATTTATCCGTTATTTTACACGGGCTTGTCATTGTGACGGGTTCACCGCGTTTTAATGTAACTGGAAAAAGTTGAATATGTGATAATATGTCTTATCATGCGCACTCGTTGATACATCATCATAAGTATTCAACACTTCATGCTGAGGAAATACAAAAATAAGTTGTTTTTGTGTGAGACACGCTAAAGTTCTTCGATCTTAACTCGTTATCATAAGTCCCGCGATCGCCTGTAACTTGTACGGTACACCCCAGCTGTTGCGTCCCCTGAGGCACCCTGTTGTCGTCAATTGTTCGCTAGTTAAAGAGCTGTGTAAACACGGCGGGCTAGCGACTAGCGACAGAGCCAAAGGTGGCTGCAGCGCATTAAGTTTTATTGTCGGAGTAATTACAAGGCGTCTGTCGCCTCTGCTTATCGCGATACCCTTCGTCTAGGATATTACTAGGTCCGATTGTTACCTAACCATTTGGATTGGCAATGAATTAATTGGGGAACGGCTGATTGCGTGGTTGTACCTACATACATAGATATAACTAGGGACTGAGCTTTCCGTTCAGAATAGGTCAAGCAAAATATCAGCCCAGCTATTAATGCCCCTCATACTATTTCTGATTAATGGGAAAAGCATCCATCATTTGAAATCGTGTTTACGTTACGAAGATGGGTTTTTTCTTAATCACCACGCTTGCCAAATGCAGATTGGTAATCACATACTCGGGTTGTGTTCGGAAAAACCGTCACAAACTAACACGACCCGGGAATTGCCCCAGACTAAGAGTAATAAATATTTCTTGCCCATACAAAAGATGGGAAAAGTTCATTAGGTATCAAGAAACGTTATTTTCTGTAAAGGTTATTAATTAATTTACAGTTATAGTAACAGTCTTGTATTGAAAACACAGCAAATTCACATAAGTAATTAAACGATGAAAGCGATTTCCATTCGTGCAACTATTCATTCCGACATTCATCTGATAAATTTTCATTACCGATACCGTTAAATTCTGCAGAAATATTATTTTGTGCATTCAGTATCCATTCAATACCTATATAGATTGCAGAATCGCCCATGGCCGAAAGCGGCTAGCAGGGAATTATTATTTGAATACAATTAATTACTCCAACCACAATACTGTCTGGACTAGATAGCATAAAGTCAGGTTAAGTGATTGGCCTGTGGTTTATCCACTGTGATTAATACAACAAATCTAACTGAAAAGTGACATTAGGTGTACCTAATCCTGCTGATTTGACATACCTACGTAATAACATAAACCTGTAGGCCATACTTCGACTCGCTCTGACTCAAGCATGAACACGCAATGTGAAGCGATGATCGCTTCACATTGCGTAGTAACCTTAGTAACTTCAGTTCAGTTAGATCTGAACGAGTAACCATGATCCAATCTGTCTGATTCCCCTCTAAGGGTTACGAAGGTCTGATGGCAATAGCTTCACTGCTATAACCAGACTCGCCAAATCTTGGATCATGGTCAAAGCGGACCCCGCAGAGAAACGGGATAAACGCTAGGAAGATGATTCAAATTATGTATCTACTCGATTTCCGATCTAAATGACTTTCCTTTGTTTAATCATACAACTCGCATACCCTCGTAATTTTAAAATTAAATTTCCCTTTGTGTCGAGTTAACTTAATTAGTTTACTAGTAACTTGATTAACCAGGTCCTTTAAATTGTAAATAGAATATTATCGGTAAAGCTTTGATGTTAAATTGAGAACGAAAATACCTACCTACTTTCACAAGACAATATTTTGCCTTCTAGTGTTTTTATGATATGATATCATCGTTACAATGTTACATTATATAACGTACCGTCCAATATTGTAATGATAAATAGATTATAACCATTTAACAAACAACAGAACACATCAAACTTGCCCACTTAAATAACTTGATTACACTACGCTTGCCAACAAAGGGCAGATATCAGATTTCCAACAAGCTTCTATAGTCCTGACGAAATGGAAACCCCATCCAGAGCTCTTTTATAATCTCCTAGTGGTAAAAAAATTGAGAAACCGCGCAATAAATACCTACCTATTGTAAAACCAATTTACAAAGGGGCAGAGAGATTTCATTACATCTAGTTGGTACGCGGTAACTTCAGTCGGTTAATTAGGTAGGTATAGGTACCTACTTATTTAAACTTATTATAAACCAAAAGGTTAATTTCCTCGATAAATCATAATAACATACCTTACTTGACATTAATAAGGCTTCAGATATGAGCAGTAAACATTACAGGGACAATCAAACATTCAAAAGAAATACGGCTTTTGCAAGATACGTAAGTATCGGCGTGTGTACACATTTTTAAGGCAAAGCCTCCGCCATCGAATTATATTACTCCAAGATTTAGTATAATAGAGCCTTGGTTCGAATAATCAGAAATACGAAACCGAAGAGCTTTAGGTACATGTTCCTGTCGAGTGGTTCTAATCCCTAAGGAGCTGGGTTTATGAAGCCCCAAACAGGAAAATACCTTAACATCTACTTTTACTTGTGTGTGTTGTATCTCGAGGATTGACTTTTACGCGTATTATAATTATTAAGAGGATATTTATTTATCCATGCACAGCATTATTTTTACCGTTAACAAATTACAAATATTTTTTTTTATGTAACTTTATTACATAAAAAAAATATTATACATGCAGACGAATTGAGAACCTCCTCCTTTTTTGAAGTCGGTTAAAAATAAAAACCTACGTATGATTACTTAAACCGCATATGTTGCACCACATTCCCACTAGAAATGTAGCGTGCAGTGCAGGGCCCCGCTACCATATGTGCAATGCACACGGGCGCCATCCTTGAGAGGCGCCAAAAAAAAGCCAAAAAAAGATACCTACTTCAAAAATTCCAACAACAAAAAAACTCGGAAAACTACATAACGGATCTTTACCTATCATAAAGATGGGTACGACGAGTAAATGTCATGCTCACTCAACGCTCGTTCCCTGTTCACTCAGAACATTTACGCCTCACAAAAACATGCACTAATTAACGAATGTTTGTTATGAAGTCAAAAATTCCGATACGTGTTTATTGGCCAGATAGTTGGATTGTCTTGTTTATACGACGACGGATAACCTAAGGTCATTGGTACTGATAGCGTGTTGCGGATACGAAGCGCGGACACTTGCAGATATTGCTAATCTACCTACAGTTAACTGCGTCGAATCGGAGCGAACTACCTGACTGACGATTATGTAAGAGAGAAGCCGAGGATTCTGGCTCTAAAATGTGTAGGTAATGGTCTCGATATTTCAGCTAGTTACTGAATCTTAACCCTTTTAAAAATTGCGTCGTATATCTCTTTGTCACAAGTTTCCGTGCCCCCAGCGCTCGCATTGTTCGATATTATGTTTGTTGATTAATGGTCCTTTTTCGTTTCGAAGTTAGAGGCTAAAGCGAAAGGCATGGAAAATTATGTTTCGTCAATATAACATCACAGAAATTTATTTATCATCATCATCATCGTCAAAGACCGGAGTCTCATACGGAGTGAAAGCCAGCGCCATTTATATTAAATCCTATCTTAAAATAAACTTCGCAATAACTGCAAATTCAACAAAACAACATAATAAAAAGCATAAGATTCATTTTTGGAAACTAGTTTTTTTTCCCAAGCTTATATTATTTGAGTTAATTGCAGTATAGAGAAGAAAATGTTACTTATGTAGAGTATTAAAAATAAGTATTTGAAATAAATTAAACCAAATTTAATGATGAAAATGACTATTTTATTTTAAATACATTTGATAAATTTTCACCTAATCCAACATTGTTCTGCTCAAACATTTTACCAAACAATGAACTGTACAACTCATTAGTGCTCTCATCTGTCCATGTGGCACATTTTTCTGGGGCCATAAAATTCACTAATTTTTGGTGGACTACATACTTTATCTTCCTCCCTTTAGTGGCCTTTGTGTCTACTTTCCTCTTCATCTTGCTCCTCATTTGCTGCAGAGCTATCCACTGCCGACTCAGCTGTACAGGGTCTGTGATGTCCGCTGACTTGCATTCAATCAACTCTCTAAGCAACTGATGATAGAAATCACTATCATCAAATATTTCGGGGATATACTCATCATTGTCCTTTCTATCTTTTATAACAGTGGTTCCATTTTCACCACCATTCTCTTCTACAACAGGTTTTGTGTAACCCACTATGTCATACTCAGACCTCTTCAGCTGTGTTCTCCTCAGAAGCTTTTCCCTGTCAGATAGAATGTAAGATATCTGCTGCAGAATTGTGTTTGTCGGAGTATTCTTAACATTAGCAGCGGTTGCAAGCCTTGTTTTATCATTCCATTTCTGTATTGTAGAATCTCGGAATGGTTTAAAAGCTTTATGTGATGTTGCAATTTCCTTTTCATAGTCATCGAATTTTCGTTTCTTTGCAACTGTTTTAGTGTTTTTCTTAGTTGATGGTGTTTGTTTTTCTTCTTCAACATTGTCCTCTGGCTCCGTGTCGGATGGTATTTCCTCATTGTCGGTGTCACTTGGTATTTCCTCATCACTGTCTTGTTTCTTTTCTTTCTCCTTTGTATCTAGAACTTGTTTGTTAGTTTGCTTGCTGGATATATTTTTAGTTTCAGGAAATTTCTTCAATAATTCATTTTGTAGAGTCAGAAATCTGTAACAAAAAACATAAATGTTATAATTAGAATTATATTCAAAGCGGCTTATAAATGTTCCTTTAGACCTTTAATAATGAACTTAAACTTACTTGTCTAAGATATTAGTAACATTTTCTTTAGTAGTATTACATTCTTCAATGAATTCATTATTTTGCTTGAGGTTTTCATATATATCTGGCATTGGCATCTGATTTGCTGTGTTCATACACCTTTGTAAGTGAATCCTCATTTCCAAAAGTCCTTCCCAGACTAAAAGCTGGTTTCTGACGCAGGCACCTTTCTTTGCTTCCTCAGATATATTTTGCTTCTTTACATGTTCAAACTCTTCTTTCATTGGCTCATTCATTTGACTGATATCATAACCATCCTCATCATCGCCTTCTTCATCTTCGTCATCATCATCGTCTTCATCATTTTCACTGCCTTCTTCGTCAGAATCATCATTTTCCAACTGCTTTTTAAATTGTGTTATACTATAATCATCACTCTCTCCGTCTGAACTATCATCCTCAGAATCAGAAGTTGTTTTCTTTTTGTTATTACTTTTAATTGACACATTATTTTTTGATGATACTTTTCTTTTAGGTTCATCTGAGTCTTCACTATCTTCCTTGGTCATAAGCAAACGCAATTTAGAAATTGTGTCAGTAGCCCCTGATTGTTCTGATGAGCTTTCTTCACTACTGTTAGCAAGAGAATCCTTTGACAAACCATTTTGGTCGTTGTCCGAATCACTTTCCAAGGAACTTTCACCAGACTCTTCCAATTTTTTCCGGGAAACGACACGACCTTCATATTTTTTACTCACGTCACTCAATAAATTAACATTCCTTTTGCGGAAATCGCTAATAGCCGTCTCGTCCTCACTCTCAGAAGTGCTGAAATCTGCACGTGAAACTGTATGAGGTTTTGTGCCAAATACCTGGTCATCTTCAATGTCTGCTCGCGGCTTTAACGTTAAAGCATCTGCGATTTTCTCCGACAAAGTTGTTTTCGTCAACCTCTTTTGCTTGAATTTCATTTTGTGTTATTTATTTTATCCAAAACAACCTAACCTCACCACAACAAAATAAACGTGCACCTGACAATTTTATTGACATTTACAAAATGACATTGACAGTATAGTTTTTTATTACTGTATGAGCGTAGCACTACACAACTTCATTTTAAGCCAGTGAAGTGAAGTTAGTTACGATTGCTTTTGATCGGTTGATTACGGTTTATGCCATCACTACAAAAGAAGTCATGGCGGGAAAAATGACATAAGAATGACAGTTAAATAACCAAGAAAAGAAGTAGCGGTTAGCAAGTTTATTTATTTACAAATAGTTATTTAATGATTAATCTTGTACAAAATGCCTAGAAAAAAGTCTATAGTAAAAGCTGTGGCGTGGCTTAGTGATGAAATAACCGATAAACACACATTATCCAATTCATTCCATTATTACGAGTAAGTTGTATTGTCTAAAACAATAACAATACATTTATTTATTCATTTACTCCTTCTCCAAAGCTGTACTGAATGTTATTCTACAATTTAAACATAGCTTTTATGTTTATTTCAATCATAATATAAAATAGAAATAAATTAAAATTCTCGTTATAGGAAATTTCAATTCAAGAACCTAATTGCTGGAACTGGGGACTTTGTTCTCGTTTCTAACGCTGACGCTGCTGAACCTGACACAGAAGATGGATGTGACGCCGCTAGAATACTTTCTCTGTACGAGGACACTTCAAACTCCAAAGATCCTTTTAGGGCTAAAGTGCAGTGGTATTCTAAACCAGAAGACTTGCCCAACTGGTCTTCTAACAGCGATGAACCTATTGAATTTTTGGATAGAGAGGTAATACATGGTTAAATAAAGCTGTGTTAAAAGTTAACAGAGATCTTTAGTTGACAATCAGCTATTATCATTTGAATCTCTATTATTCTAAACTGTAGTAGTCATTCAAATTAATTTTATCAATCTTGTTACATCAACTAGCATTTCACTAGTTTATTGTGTAACATTAGTTACAAAATTTTAGGTCTTTACTTTATTAGTTAATAATTATGAAACACTTTTTAACTTATTATTTATTTCTCTAAGGTCATAGAAGATCACCGTCCCTTCCACACAGATGTATCAATAGAAACATTCTTTAAAAAATGCTCCATCACCTTAACATTTACGAAAGACACTGGCAGTATTAGTAAAAATGAGCCCTACCATTACATATGCCGCTACAGACTTATGGCTTTAAGTAAAAGAAAAGTTTATATTGAGCCAGTAATGGAAGAAGAACGCAAGGCTTTGCAACTGCTTAGTACGCCAATAAAACCAGTGTCCACACCCACAAGAACTCCTAAGACACCAAGTAGCTTAGTAAAACGCATGAGCAGGGTATCCATTCAAGAACAGAAAAACTGGAGTGTTTCCAAAAATGATGGAACAAAACTACTCTTAAAAAGAGCCATTTTAGCAGACAAAACAGAAAAAGATTCACCAAAGAAAACACCAAAAGCCACTCCAACAAGAATGTCAATAGCAGAAACACCAAAGAGTTCTAAGAAACTTACAAAAGCTAATATAGAAGAAGTTCTAATGATGGAACTGCAAGAAAACTCTGATGAAGAATTGCCAACTTTGATTATAAGACAGCATGTGCCAACCACACCAAAAAGAAAACAATCAATATCCAAAGCAAGTGATGAAACTCCCAAGAAAGTATTGGTGTTTGATGATGATGACAAAGAAGCGTTTGTGACTACAACCACTCGGTCAGGAAGAGTTACTAGGAACCCTATAACTTACTGGGATGAAGAAACTTCCCCTGTAAAAAGAACACCTAGAAACACTCCTAGAGCCAAAACACAAGTGAACTATAGGGAAGAGGAATCTCCAGTTAAGAGGACACCTAGAAAGTCAGTACGTAAAGCAATGGATGTGGAAGATGATGATGACTTCAAGCCTATACCCAAGACTCCGAAGACACCAAGGACACCGAGAGTGTCTAAATCTACTCCTGCTAAAACGCCAAGAAGCAATGTAACCAGGAGAA
This sequence comes from Nomophila noctuella, assembly GCA_958496325.1. Taxonomy (NCBI): domain Eukaryota; kingdom Metazoa; phylum Arthropoda; class Insecta; order Lepidoptera; family Crambidae; genus Nomophila; species Nomophila noctuella. The sequence goes on from OY292498.1 coordinate 3,319,529, forward strand.
TACTGCCTAGTCAACTGACCCCTACATTACACACAAGAGCTCACTCTATAGACAATATTGATGGTAGGAAATACAAGTGTTACTAATGATAATAGATAATTTATTTTGCAGAGACTTTTACTTACTGCTCTTTTTTCTTACAGAATACATGAAGGATAACAAATCATTACCTGGGCGGGAGAGCCAAATGGAGGAAATCCTATCTTTTGTACGAAATAAGCTTTTAGATGGTACTAGTGGGTAAATATCATACAATAAAATTATCAGTGGTCCTTCTCTACATTATATCTGATCTATCAGATTGCTAGCGATCACTATTATAGCTTGCTGGTATTCCTAATTTACTTTCATACAATGATTTTGAAAACTTACAGATGCATGTATATTTCTGGAGTCCCAGGCACTGGAAAAACTGCTACAGTCAATTCTGCATTAAAAATACTCAAAGGTGAAGAAGACTTGCCCGATTTCCAACTTGTGGAAGTGAATGGCATGAGAATTGCAGAACCAAGACAAGCCTATGTACAGATTTATAAACAGTTGACAGGTTTGTTATTTTATTTATCAATTTTAAAATGAACACAAGTGAGTTCCTACTCATTCTACTGCTCAAAATAGTAGTGTTCATTTTAACTCAATTTTTTTAGTCATGATAATTCTGCTAAAAAAAGCTATTAACATTTTAGTAAAAAAAATTTTAACTTGCAATCAATTTTAAAATTTAAAACCATTTTAAATAATCTTATTTGTATGATTTTCAGGAAAGACAGTAGTATGGGAGCAAGCATGTTCTCTATTAGAGAAACGATTCACCAATCCTGGCCCAAGAAGAACACCAACTGTGTTGCTTGTTGATGAGGTGAGGAACCAAGATCTTATCAGTTTATATTTTTTATTTCGAAATTTTAATTTTATTTCAAATTTTTATTGTTGTTTCATCTACCATCCAAAGTATAAAATGCATTGAACTATTTAAGATATTTATAAAGGGCGTGTAGTAATTTGTTAATTAGAATACTTTACAATTAAAAAGAAATAGGTAATATCAGAAAAGAAAACATATGATAAATAGTTATATCGCAACACATTAACTTTTTTCATTTTAAAAAGAAATGTGCAAAAATATAGGTAGATAGAATATCCACTTTTATATGGACTTAACAGTCCTAATAAGAGTTGTCTGGGTAGCAAGTTTCCTTATTACATAACAATTTATGTTTTAAATTTTCTCAAAATTTAATTTCCAGCTAGACGCCCTCTGCACTCGTCGCCAGGACGTCCTCTACAGCATAATGGAGTGGGCCGCTCACAACTCGGCCCTGCTGACCGTGCTCGCCGTCGCCAACACCATGGACCTGCCGGAGCGAGCGCTCGCCGCGCGCGTGGCCTCGCGCCTCGGCCTCACGCGCCTCACCTTCCCGCCCTACACGCACTCGCAGCTGCAGCTCATTGTGGCCACGAGGCTGGCTGGGGCCAACGTCACGCCTGATGCCGTGCAGCTTATAGCCAGGTAAATGACAAATGACTTAGGTAGTTGATTGCCTCGCGCCTCGGCCTCACGCGCCTCACCTTCCCGCCCTACACGCACTCGCAGCTGCAGCTCATTGTGGCCACGAGGCTGGCTGGGGCCAACGTCACGCCTGATGCCGTGCAGCTTATAGCCAGGTAAATGACAAATGACTTAGGTAGTTGATTGCCTCGCGCCTCGGCCTCACGCGCCTCACCTTCCCGCCCTACACGCACTCGCAGCTGCAGCTCATTGTGGCCACGAGGCTGGCTGGGGCCAACGTCACGCCTGATGCCGTGCAGCTTATAGCCAGGTAAATGACAAATGACTTAGGTAGTTGATTGCCTCGCGCCTCGGCCTCACGCGCCTCACCTTCCCGCCCTACACGCACTCGCAGCTGCAGCTCATTGTGGCCACGAGGCTGGCTGGGGCCAACGTCACGCCTGATGCCGTGCAGCTTATAGCCAGGTAAATGACAAATGACTTAGGTAGTTGATTGCCTCGCGCCTCGGCCTCACGCGCCTCACCTTCCCGCCCTACACGCACTCGCAGCTGCAGCTCATTGTGGCCACGAGGCTGGCTGGGGCCAACGTCACGCCTGATGCCGTGCAGCTTATAGCCAGGTAAATGACAAATGACTTAGGTAGTTGATTGCCTCGCGCCTCGGCCTCACGCGCCTCACCTTCCCGCCCTACACGCACTCGCAGCTGCAGCTCATTGTGGCCACGAGGCTGGCTGGGGCCAACGTCACGCCTGATGCCGTGCAGCTTATAGCCAGGTAAATGACAAATGACTTAGGTAGTTGATTGCCTCGCGCCTCGGCCTCACGCGCCTCACCTTCCCGCCCTACACGCACTCGCAGCTGCAGCTCATTGTGGCCACGAGGCTGGCTGGGGCCAACGTCACGCCTGATGCCGTGCAGCTTATAGCCAGGTAAATGACAAATGACTTAGGTAGTTGATTGCCTCGCGCCTCGGCCTCACGCGCCTCACCTTCCCGCCCTACACGCACTCGCAGCTGCAGCTCATTGTGGCCACGAGGCTGGCTGGGGCCAACGTCACGCCTGATGCCGTGCAGCTTATAGCCAGGTAAATGACAAATGACTTAGGTAGTTGATTGCCTCGCGCCTCGGCCTCACGCGCCTCACCTTCCCGCCCTACACGCACTCGCAGCTGCAGCTCATTGTGGCCACGAGGCTGGCTGGGGCCAACGTCACGCCTGATGCCGTGCAGCTTATAGCCAGGTAAATGACAAATGACTTAGGTAGTTGATTGCCTCGCGCCTCGGCCTCACGCGCCTCACCTTCCCGCCCTACACGCACTCGCAGCTGCAGCTCATTGTGGCCACGAGGCTGGCTGGGGCCAACGTCACGCCTGATGCCGTGCAGCTTATAGCCAGGTAAATGACAAATGACTTAGGTAGTTGATTGCCTCGCGCCTCGGCCTCACGCGCCTCACCTTCCCGCCCTACACGCACTCGCAGCTGCAGCTCATTGTGGCCACGAGGCTGGCTGGGGCCAACGTCACGCCTGATGCCGTGCAGCTTATAGCCAGGTAAATGACAAATGACTTAGGTAGTTGATTGCCTCGCGCCTCGGCCTCACGCGCCTCACCTTCCCGCCCTACACGCACTCGCAGCTGCAGCTCATTGTGGCCACGAGGCTGGCTGGGGCCAACGTCACGCCTGATGCCGTGCAGCTTATAGCCAGGTAAATGACAAATGACTTAGGTAGTTGATTGCCTCGCGCCTCGGCCTCACGCGCCTCACCTTCCCGCCCTACACGCACTCGCAGCTGCAGCTCATTGTGGCCACGAGGCTGGCTGGGGCCAACGTCACGCCTGATGCCGTGCAGCTTATAGCCAGGTAAATGACAAATGACTTAGGTAGTTGATTGCCTCGCGCCTCGGCCTCACGCGCCTCACCTTCCCGCCCTACACGCACTCGCAGCTGCAGCTCATTGTGGCCACGAGGCTGGCTGGGGCCAACGTCACGCCTGATGCCGTGCAGCTTATAGCCAGGTAAATGACAAATGACTTAGGTAGTTGATTGCCTCGCGCCTCGGCCTCACGCGCCTCACCTTCCCGCCCTACACGCACTCGCAGCTGCAGCTCATTGTGGCCACGAGGCTGGCTGGGGCCAACGTCACGCCTGATGCCGTGCAGCTTATAGCCAGGTAAATGACAAATGACTTAGGTAGTTGATTGCCTCGCGCCTCGGCCTCACGCGCCTCACCTTCCCGCCCTACACGCACTCGCAGCTGCAGCTCATTGTGGCCACGAGGCTGGCTGGGGCCAACGTCACGCCTGATGCCGTGCAGCTTATAGCCAGGTAAATGACAAATGACTTAGGTAGTTGATTGCCTCGCGCCTCGGCCTCACGCGCCTCACCTTCCCGCCCTACACGCACTCGCAGCTGCAGCTCATTGTGGCCACGAGGCTGGCTGGGGCCAACGTCACGCCTGATGCCGTGCAGCTTATAGCCAGGTAAATGACAAATGACTTAGGTAGTTGATTGCCTCGCGCCTCGGCCTCACGCGCCTCACCTTCCCGCCCTACACGCACTCGCAGCTGCAGCTCATTGTGGCCACGAGGCTGGCTGGGGCCAACGTCACGCCTGATGCCGTGCAGCTTATAGCCAGGTAAATGACAAATGACTTAGGTAGTTGATTGCCTCGCGCCTCGGCCTCACGCGCCTCACCTTCCCGCCCTACACGCACTCGCAGCTGCAGCTCATTGTGGCCACGAGGCTGGCTGGGGCCAACGTCACGCCTGATGCCGTGCAGCTTATAGCCAGGTAAATGACAAATGACTTAGGTAGTTGATTGCCTCGCGCCTCGGCCTCACGCGCCTCACCTTCCCGCCCTACACGCACTCGCAGCTGCAGCTCATTGTGGCAACTAGGCTCGCCGGGGCAAACGTCACGCCTGATGCCGTGCAGCTTATAGCCAGGTAAATGACAAATGACTTAGGTAGTTGATTGCCTCGCGCCTCGGCCTCACGCGCCTCACCTTCCCGCCCTACACGCACTCGCAGCTGCAGCTCATTGTGGCCACGAGGCTGGCTGGGGCCAACGTCACGCCTGATGCCGTGCAGCTTATAGCCAGGTAAATGACAAATGACTTAGGTAGTTGATTGCCTCGCGCCTCGGCCTCACGCGCCTCACCTTCCCGCCCTACACGCACTCGCAGCTGCAGCTCATTGTGGCCACGAGGCTGGCTGGGGCCAACGTCACGCCTGATGCCGTGCAGCTTATAGCCAGGTAAATGACAAATGACTTAGGTAGTTGATTGCCTCGCGCCTCGGCCTCACGCGCCTCACCTTCCCGCCCTACACGCACTCGCAGCTGCAGCTCATTGTGGCCACGAGGCTGGCTGGGGCCAACGTCACGCCTGATGCCGTGCAGCTTATAGCCAGGTAAATGACAAATGACTTAGGTAGTTGATTGCCTCGCGCCTCGGCCTCACGCGCCTCACCTTCCCGCCCTACACGCACTCGCAGCTGCAGCTCATTGTGGCCACGAGGCTGGCTGGGGCCAACGTCACGCCTGATGCCGTGCAGCTTATAGCCAGGTAAATGACAAATGACTTAGGTAGTTGATTGCCTCGCGCCTCGGCCTCACGCGCCTCACCTTCCCGCCCTACACGCACTCGCAGCTGCAGCTCATTGTGGCCACGAGGCTGGCTGGGGCCAACGTCACGCCTGATGCCGTGCAGCTTATAGCCAGGTAAATGACAAATGACTTAGGTAGTTGATTGCCTCGCGCCTCGGCCTCACGCGCCTCACCTTCCCGCCCTACACGCACTCGCAGCTGCAGCTCATTGTGGCCACGAGGCTGGCTGGGGCCAACGTCACGCCTGATGCCGTGCAGCTTATAGCCAGGTAAATGACAAATGACTTAGGTAGTTGATTGCCTCGCGCCTCGGCCTCACGCGCCTCACCTTCCCGCCCTACACGCACTCGCAGCTGCAGCTCATTGTGGCCACGAGGCTGGCTGGGGCCAACGTCACGCCTGATGCCGTGCAGCTTATAGCCAGGTAAATGACAAATGACTTAGGTAGTTGATTGCCTCGCGCCTCGGCCTCACGCGCCTCACCCTCCCGCCCTACACGCACTCGCAGCTGCAGCTCATTGTGGCCACGAGGCTGGCTGGGGCCAACGTCACGCCTGATGCCGTGCAGCTTATAGCCAGGTAAATGACAAATGACTTAGGTAGTTGATTGCCTCGCGCCTCGGCCTCACGCGCCTCACCTTCCCGCCCTACACGCACTCGCAGCTGCAGCTCATTGTGGCAACTAGGCTCGCCGGGGCAAACGTCACGCCTGATGCCGTGCAGCTTATAGCCAGGTAAATGACAAATGACTTAGGTAGTTGATTGCCTCGCGCCTCGGCCTCACGCGCCTCACCTTCCCGCCCTACACGCACTCGCAGCTGCAGCTCATTGTGGCCACGAGGCTGGCTGGGGCCAACGTCACGCCTGATGCCGTGCAGCTTATAGCCAGGTAAATGACAAATGACTTAGGTAGTTGATTGCCTCGCGCCTCGGCCTCACGCGCCTCACCTTCCCGCCCTACACGCACTCGCAGCTGCAGCTCATTGTGGCCACGAGGCTGGCTGGGGCCAACGTCACGCCTGATGCCGTGCAGCTTATAGCCAGGTAAATGACAAATGACTTAGGTAGTTGATTGCCTCGCGCCTCGGCCTCACGCGCCTCACCTTCCCGCCCTACACGCACTCGCAGCTGCAGCTCATTGTGGCCACGAGGCTGGCTGGGGCCAACGTCACGCCTGATGCCGTGCAGCTTATAGCCAGGTAAATGACAAATGACTTAGGTAGTTGATTGCCTCGCGCCTCGGCCTCACGCGCCTCACCTTCCCGCCCTACACGCACTCGCAGCTGCAGCTCATTGTGGCCACGAGGCTGGCTGGGGCCAACGTCACGCCTGATGCCGTGCAGCTTATAGCCAGGTAAATGACAAATGACTTAGGTAGTTGATTGCCTCGCGCCTCGGCCTCACGCGCCTCACCTTCCCGCCCTACACGCACTCGCAGCTGCAGCTCATTGTGGCCACGAGGCTGGCTGGGGCCAACGTCACGCCTGATGCCGTGCAGCTTATAGCCAGGTAAATGACAAATGACTTAGGTAGTTGATTGCCTCGCGCCTCGGCCTCACGCGCCTCACCTTCCCGCCCTACACGCACTCGCAGCTGCAGCTCATTGTGGCCACGAGGCTGGCTGGGGCCAACGTCACGCCTGATGCCGTGCAGCTTATAGCCAGGTAAATGACAAATGACTTAGGTAGTTGATTGCCTCGCGCCTCGGCCTCACGCGCCTCACCCTCCCGCCCTACACGCACTCGCAGCTGCAGCTCATTGTGGCCACGAGGCTGGCTGGGGCCAACGTCACGCCTGATGCCGTGCAGCTTATAGCCAGGTAAATGACAAATGACTTAGGTAGTTGATTGCCTCGCGCCTCGGCCTCACGCGCCTCACCTTCCCGCCCTACACGCACTCGCAGCTGCAGCTCATTGTGGCCACGAGGCTGGCTGGGGCCAACGTCACGCCTGATGCCGTGCAGCTTATAGCCAGGTAAATGACAAATGACTTAGGTAGTTGATTGCCTCGCGCCTCGGCCTCACGCGCCTCACCTTCCCGCCCTACACGCACTCGCAGCTGCAGCTCATTGTGGCCACGAGGCTGGCTGGGGCCAACGTCACGCCTGATGCCGTGCAGCTTATAGCCAGGTAAATGACAAATGACTTAGGTAGTTGATTGCCTCGCGCCTCGGCCTCACGCGCCTCACCTTCCCGCCCTACACGCACTCGCAGCTGCAGCTCATTGTGGCCACGAGGCTGGCTGGGGCCAACGTCACGCCTGATGCCGTGCAGCTTATAGCCAGGTAAATGACAAATGACTTAGGTAGTTGATTGCCTCGCGCCTCGGCCTCACGCGCCTCACCTTCCCGCCCTACACGCACTCGCAGCTGCAGCTCATTGTGGCCACGAGGCTGGCTGGGGCCAACGTCACGCCTGATGCCGTGCAGCTTATAGCCAGGTAAATGACAAATGACTTAGGTAGTTGATTGCCTCGCGCCTCGGCCTCACGCGCCTCACCTTCCCGCCCTACACGCACTCGCAGCTGCAGCTCATTGTGGCCACGAGGCTGGCTGGGGCCAACGTCACGCCTGATGCCGTGCAGCTTATAGCCAGGTAAATGACAAATGACTTAGGTAGTTGATTGCCTCGCGCCTCGGCCTCACGCGCCTCACCTTCCCGCCCTACACGCACTCGCAGCTGCAGCTCATTGTGGCCACGAGGCTGGCTGGGGCCAACGTCACGCCTGATGCCGTGCAGCTTATAGCCAGGTAAATGACAAATGACTTAGGTAGTTGATTGCCTCGCGCCTCGGCCTCACGCGCCTCACCTTCCCGCCCTACACGCACTCGCAGCTGCAGCTCATTGTGGCCACGAGGCTGGCTGGGGCCAACGTCACGCCTGATGCCGTGCAGCTTATAGCCAGGTAAATGACAAATGACTTAGGTAGTTGATTGCCTCGCGCCTCGGCCTCACGCGCCTCACCTTCCCGCCCTACACGCACTCGCAGCTGCAGCTCATTGTGGCCACGAGGCTGGCTGGGGCCAACGTCACGCCTGATGCCGTGCAGCTTATAGCCAGGTAAATGACAAATGACTTAGGTAGTTGATTGCCTCGCGCCTCGGCCTCACGCGCCTCACCTTCCCGCCCTACACGCACTCGCAGCTGCAGCTCATTGTGGCCACGAGGCTGGCTGGGGCCAACGTCACGCCTGATGCCGTGCAGCTTATAGCCAGGTAAATGACAAATGACTTAGGTAGTTGATTGCCTCGCGCCTCGGCCTCACGCGCCTCACCTTCCCGCCCTACACGCACTCGCAGCTGCAGCTCATTGTGGCCACGAGGCTGGCTGGGGCCAACGTCACGCCTGATGCCGTGCAGCTTATAGCCAGGTAAATGACAAATGACTTAGGTAGTTGATTGCCTCGCGCCTCGGCCTCACGCGCCTCACCTTCCCGCCCTACACGCACTCGCAGCTGCAGCTCATTGTGGCCACGAGGCTGGCTGGGGCCAACGTCACGCCTGATGCCGTGCAGCTTATAGCCAGGTAAATGACAAATGACTTAGGTAGTTGATTGCCTCGCGCCTCGGCCTCACGCGCCTCACCTTCCCGCCCTACACGCACTCGCAGCTGCAGCTCATTGTGGCCACGAGGCTGGCTGGGGCCAACGTCACGCCTGATGCCGTGCAGCTTATAGCCAGGTAAATGACAAATGACTTAGGTAGTTGATTGCCTCGCGCCTCGGCCTCACGCGCCTCACCTTCCCGCCCTACACGCACTCGCAGCTGCAGCTCATTGTGGCCACGAGGCTGGCTGGGGCCAACGTCACGCCTGATGCCGTGCAGCTTATAGCCAGGTAAATGACAAATGACTTAGGTAGTTGATTGCCTCGCGCCTCGGCCTCACGCGCCTCACCTTCCCGCCCTACACGCACTCGCAGCTGCAGCTCATTGTGGCCACGAGGCTGGCTGGGGCCAACGTCACGCCTGATGCCGTGCAGCTTATAGCCAGGTAAATGACAAATGACTTAGGTAGTTGATTGCCTCGCGCCTCGGCCTCACGCGCCTCACCTTCCCGCCCTACACGCACTCGCAGCTGCAGCTCATTGTGGCCACGAGGCTGGCCGGGGCCAACGTCACGCCTGATGCCGTGCAGCTTATAGCCAGGTGAGTGGCTAAGTGGTCTATGGTTGCCACGCACTCGCAGCTGCAGCTCATTGTGGCCACGAGGCTGGCCGGGGCCAACCTCATAGCCAGGTAAATTACTAAAACAGGGCAGTCTTTCACCTATTATGGGCATGGGCACATGGGCCTTTAAACCTCTTGTGCGGTAAATCGATCGTGAGACTCATTGTGCTCAGTGGGAAAGACGAGTCTGACTAAGAAACAACAGACTACTGTTGTTCCCATTGAAATAAAAGGGATATGAAAATGTTCATAGGCGTACCCAGGGTAGGGCAGGGGATAAAAGATAAAGTTGACGTCCATACTAAGTATGTTATCTTGTGACAAATATTAAGAAACAAACATATTTTTGGCTTTTGTTTGCATTACTAATTTTCTTTATAAGCACCTAATCTGATTTGAAGAATACCTACCATTTAAAAAGTTAAAAAGAAAGAAGTATGTGTCTTTATAAATTTATGTATATCATTAGGAAAAATGTAGAAAAAAATGCAAAGGTGTATTCCAGGCTGCTGATGCCGTATTTGGCATATAAGTCCATAATAGCACATTTAGTGCAGGCAATGAAGGTTTTTGGGTCCGAATTTTTTTACTGTGAACCGATTTGCATGAAATTTTGGAATTAGTTTCATTGCACCCTTAAATTCAAAAGTGAAAATAATTTGAACGCCGCAACTACCCCTGGAGTGGTTGCCACCCCATCTCGGGGGTGAGTATTCTTTTTTTAAGATAACCTCGGATATCGATAGGAAGACTAATTTTAAGCAAAAAATCATCTATAAAGTTTTTCGATAAATCTAATACTTTTCAAGTTATTGGCAATTGAATATTCGCAATTTTGTCACGTTTTTCATCGGTTTTTTGCAAATATCTCCAAAAATATAACTTTTATCGATAATGTTATGAGGAACAAAATTGTGGCAGGTAAAAAACTAAACAATTTTGTTTATCATAACGTATTCTAAGTGCAATATTAAGTTAGATATTAAAGATCAAAGACGTTTTTTATTTTGTCTGCATTTTAATCGATGTGGTCAATGTCATCTAGCGGCGAGCAGATGCATTTTATGCATTCTTATTATTAAGAGTTTTGTAGTGCTTGAAATAAGCTTTCAAATGAGTAAAATTAAAAGTCTTTTGCACGTAAAATAAGTAAGCTGTATTACAAATAAGAGGAGCATCCAATATTTTTTCTTTTAAAACAATTCATAAGTGCCATTTCCACCAGAATTGAAATTATTCGTATTCCGCCAAGAATTAACTTTATTATGAAGTGTTTGATAAATTGTATCAGTTTGGCTGCTTTAGGACACATATTTTTCAAAATAGACAGGATTAAAATAAAAATATAAAATCTCATATTTTAAAAAATCCCACCTTCTTTTCATAATATCTCAAAAATTACGATAGATGCGTATAAAAGTGTAGGGATAAAAAATTTAGGTATTTTTCTGACAAAAAATTTAGTAATTTTGTTATTTCTGTTAAACAAAAACTGACGGAGATATGATTGTTTAAAGAGCGCGTGGCAGCGGCAATCACAGCCTCTCTTAAGCCCTTTAACCCTTCACCGTTTTCGAAAAACGTTTTTAATTATATATTGCAATAAAGGATGTTGTAGTTCTTCTAATTACCTTTTCAATGCTGTTTTAGAAATTGTGATAGCATGAATAGCTTGGAAATGGCACTTGTGAAACCCATTGATTTACAAGAAAAAGCATTCGATGATCCTCTTATTTGTAATAAAGCTTACTTATTTTACGTGAAAAAGACTTTTAATTGTACTCATTTGAAAGCTTATTTCAAGCACTACAAAACTCTTAATTATAAGAATCCATAAAATACATCTGCTCGCCGCTAGATGACATTGACCAAATCGATTAAATTACAGACAAAATAAAAAACGGCTACGATCTTTAATATATATCTTAATATTGCACATAGAAAACTTTAGGATAAACAAAATTATTTAATTTTTTACCAGCTACAATTTTGTTCCTTATAAAATTTTCGATAAAACTTATAATTTTGGAGATATTTACAAAAAACCGATGAAAAACGTGACAAAAATGCGAATTTTCAATTGCCAATAACTTGAAAAGTATTAGATTCATCGAAAAACTTTATAGATGATTTTTTGCTTAAAATTAGTAATCCAATCGATATCCGAGGTTATCTTAAAAAAAAAATACTCACCCCCGAGATGGGGTGGCAACCACTCCAGGGGTAGTTGCGGCGTTCAAATTATTTTCACTTTTGAATTTAAGGGTACAATGAAACTAATTCCAAAATTTCATGCAAATCGGTTCACAGTAAAAAAAATCGGAGGTTGGACCATATTTTTCGCTTCAATGACTGCGCTAATTACCGAGTTATTGGATAAGGGAATCTAATTATAATCTGTGTAATCACTCCAGGAAAGTAGCAGCTGTATCCGGCGACGCTCGGCGCGCGCTGGCCCTCTGCGCGCGAGCCCTGGAACTAGCCGCGCCGGCGCCGGCGGGGCTGGCCGAGGTCCAGCGCGCGCTGGGCGACGCCGCCGCGGGAGCCGCCGTGCGCGCCATCAAGGCCTGCTCGCCCGCTGAGAGGCTTATGCTAAGGGCGGTCGCTGCTGAGGTTGGTTTTAGACGATATTCCAATTTTTGAAGTCAACGCGTTCCTAATCCTACTACTATTATAATCCTACTACTATTATAAAGGCGAAAGTTTGTATGTGTGGATGTATGGATGTCTGGATGTATGGATGTTTGTTACTCTTTCACGTAAAAACTACTGAATGGATTTGAATGAAACTTTACCACAATATAGCTTATACATCAGAATAACACATAGGATATTGGAAATCGAAATCCACGCGGACGGAGTCGCGGGCGGCCGCTAGTATTATGACTAATTTTAAAGGATATTGATAAGGGAAACAATAGAACCATCTGATATGTAAGAATATTGTCAATTCTTTGTTATTGCGTTTTTCATACTTATCGTGACTGGGAATTGTAAATTGCATGAAAAATTCTGACTATGTCAGTTTATTTCGAAACCGCCATGTAAAACACGTAAAGATTTCGATTTTGCGTCTAATTTCTCTAACGTTTTGTCGAAATGAGAAAATTGTACGAAATCTTTGTAGATTGGTGGTGACATATCAATTCCGTTTCATTTTATTCTGCGTTAATTATTCCCGCGTTTTATTGCAACAATAACAGGATATTTTGTGTAATTACAGGTAGAGCGAACGGGTACAGACGAGACTACATTATCCCGTGCGTTGAGCACAGCTGCCGCTATAGTAGCGCTCGACGGGCGGCCGTACCGCACTGCCGCCATCCGTCCGCCCACGCCGGCTCAAGCAAGAGTGCTGTGCGCGAGACTCGCCGCTCTCAAGCTGTTGTTGCTAGAACCCAAGCCAAGCGAACCCCGCCTGTTACTCAATGTCAGTGCGGATGACGTCCACTACGCGACTCGACAGATCTCTGTTTGAAGTAATTTAAAAAGATTGGAATCTGCACAGGAAAATAAAAGACTGCTAATTCGCTGACTCGTAATATTAAGCTCGAACTAAAATAACAACAGACGATCGCACACCTAGCTGCATGACTACGTGCTTCAAACGTCAGCAGCTGTTTTAAGTTATGAATTTACAAATAAATAATTTTATAATATTTTCTCTTATCTTTTAATTACTATTTTGTGTGAAGAAAAAACATCAATATCAAAATCAGTGATAACTATATCTAAATCTATGAATCTCCAACCTGAAGAATTTTAATTAGAGCTTCGACATTATCTTCTCGAACTGCTTTTCTGCTAGCAGCAACTACTGCTTTGCTGTATTTACCAACTGAAAGTAAAAATGTTTAATATGCGATTGAGATGTTTCATAGTTAAGTGTGAAAAGCACTAGCTATTAAACAAAACCCACCTCTAAGTCTAGCTGCTTGTTGCAGTATTGTGTGCAAGTTCTTGAGAGATGTTACTGCTTGCTCCTGAGTCGATCGTCGGACATGACAACCAGCCAGAAGCTCTTCGTTAAGCATTATTACTTCTTTGTATCTATTTAACATTTCTTTCCTAGAAATATAATTTTTAATATAAAAAATATAATTTCTGTTTTGTTGCGGTATATCATGTGATTTGATAGTTTAGCCTTACAAATCAAATGAAGCGGCATCCTGTGCAGCCGGAAGAAGAGCCGTAATGAGTTGAGCACGTTCTGCTGTTTCAGCAGCTAATCGTGATCTCATTTCTCCAACTTGTGACGCTACTTCCATTTCTTTACGAAGATTATTTTCAGCTTCGGGAAATTGAGCAATTGACTAAAAGAAATATTAATCTAAATTGGAATATACACATTCATTTTTTTTGTAGATTGTCTTCTAAATAAATCGAAATTAAAAACCGGTATTTACGGGGCACCACTATCAGAACAAAATGGCGACGCGTCAGTCGCTCTATAATTGTCAATGGTAACCGGGCGGCGTGTGAAACGTCAAATAAAATATTGTGATTCAGTATTTTCGTTACGCAAATTGTCTCATTTTACATAAAAATGGTTGAAAATAACGAAGTAGAACTATCTGAGGCAGAAGCCGAACAGTACGATCGTCAAATTCGTCTGTGGGGTCTGGAATCTCAAAAACGATTACGTGCCTCCAAAGTACTCATCATCGGCCTGTCAGGTCTCGGCGCTGAGATTGCGAAAAATATTATTCTATCTGGAGTGAAAAGCGTGTGTTTACTTGATAATGAGAAGCTCAGAGAAATAGATTTGTACTCCCAGTTCTTAGCACCACCAGACAAGATAGGTGAGAATAGAGCTGAGGCGTCATTGCAGAGAGCGCGAGCGTTGAACCCTATGGTAGAAGTGACCACGGAAAACAAAGCAGTTGACAATTTACCCGATGAATACTTCACTACATTTGATATAGTATGTGCGACAGGGCTGAAGCAAGAACAATTAGAACGCATAAACAACGCTTGCCGCGACAGCAATAAGAAGTTCCTATGCGGCGATGTTTGGGGTATGTACGGATACATGTTTGCTGATCTAGTGGACCACGAGTACTCTGAGGAAATAGTCCAACATAAAGCCGTGAAACGCGGTCCTGACGACGCAGAAAAGAATGCTCGCGAAACAGTCTCGATCACAGTGAAAAGGCGCGCTATTTATGTTCCGTTACAAAACGCGCTGTCGGCTGATTGGTCAAAACCTGAACTGAGATCGAGACTACGTCGCGGCGATCCCTCGTACTTCATTTTGAAGATCCTTCTCAGGTTCAGAGATGAATACAATCGCAATCCAGACCCTGCTAAGAGGAAGGCAGATACGGACATTCTTTTCAGAATGCGAGATGAGCTAGTAAAGGAACTGACACTTCCCCCTGGTTTTGTGAGTGATGCTCTGTTGACAGATGTGTTTGGAATTGTTGCGGGAGCCGCAGCAGTTGTGGGTGGAGTCATTGGGCAGGAGGTTGTGAAGGCTGTAAGCCAGCGAGAGCCCCCACATAACAATATGTTTTTCTTTAACCCAGTTAAGTGTGTTGGATTCGTAGAACTTTATGGTCAGTGAAACTGAATCTGTATCTCATAGTTTTAAAAAAGGATGTGAATTATAATTTCTTAAGTACACCCTTACTTTCATACATGTAATAAGAAAAAAACATTAATAAATATACTTTGTACATTCTATCTAATTGGTTTTTGTTTACATACATACCTAACATACTTACAACCACTCCATACTGCTTATTTAATAAGATCCCAAATGATTTTATATGTGAAAATAGCTAAAAAATCTTACTTGCAAATCTGTGAGGTTCAAATAAACTGCCAAGCTTTGCACCAAGTTCCCTGCCAGTTTTATATCTGGTGTACATATTTTCACTTGACCGTCTGCACTGAAATCCATTACTAATTGAGTCTGGTCTCTCAGTGAATAGAGACTCAAGTGTAGTTCTTTTGTCTCTTCAGTATCAAGATTTATATCTTGATCAAGTAGAAAGTTCTGGTTTACCCATATGCAAATTCTTTGGACTCTCTCTGTGATGCGGAAAGCGACATAGCTGTTATCCTTATGAGGTTTTATTGATGTAGGTACTGCAGCTGTGTACATTGAAAATCGTGGGAGTTGCTTGGTTAACTCGAAAATATGGTATTGTTCACTATCTGGGTATCCAACCAAAGCCTGTAAAAATATTAGTTAGGTAGAAAGTTTATCAATGTTTCTTATTGATTGTCAATCTATTTGTTAAGGTTTTGGAGTAACAGTTTAATTCAAACCTTAATGTGCACATCGACAGGCACATCTCTCGGTGGTTTGAGAGGCACTTCCAACATCGAGCGTAGCTGCGACGGCGGAGGATGCCGAGCCAAAGTTTCTCCAGTCTCGAATATACCCTCTGCGAGAACTAGCGCTGCGCGTACAATAGTCTCGTTGTTTGTCGATATCGCCAAGTCTAAGCAACTCTAACGAAATAAAATAGTCCTTAGTAATCAAATTTTAGATACCTATTCATGAATCGTTGGCTGAGACTCCAACAAAGCTGCGGTGTGCGAGTGAAGCGGAGTTGTGTCATAAGCAGCCAATAGAGTTTAAGCTAAAATACGTGACCATTTCAGAAATGAAATCCTATTGGGTTCTAACGGTACATCTCCTCTCCGCTCGCACATTTCCTCTTCGGTGGAACCTCAACCTAAGACAAATACCCATTCGGTGCAAATTAAGTAATAGTTTGTTTACTAAGGGAATCCAGGCCATTGTAGATATTTTCTTCACCCTACAAAAGCTTTACATATTTCCAAAGGGATTCCAGGCCAGTGTGGATATTTTCTTCACCCTACAGCTACAGAAATGACTATCTCAATAACAAAAAGGATTGAAGACTCTCGATTTATCTTCTAAATAACTTATATTGCAACTCACGTCCTCAATCGAAGCAGTGACAGCGACCTGCAGGCGAGTGTTAGTGGGCATGACGGTGGAGCCGCGGTCGAGGTCGTCGACGCTCAGCGCGCTGGTGGCAGCGTTCGCCTCGTAATGCTGCAGCTCCACCATCAGAGCCTGCTTCTTGTTAAACAGCTCGGTGATCGCCTGCCGATCCTCCTCTGAAGGCAATTTCTTGGACGTTGCGTTGAAGCCGGTGTTCTCTTGGTACGGAGGGTAACCAACCACTAGTAGAAAAACATGAGTAAAATTAAAGCAAGCAGGCTAGGTGTACAACGGTTGGACTCTGAAGACTGTTTTTAATCGGCCGGGATTAATTGGGACCTTAAATATTGCGTGAATTGTGGTCTTAAAAAGAGGCAACTGGTAACAATCTTCAAAGCAAACTTCTTTGTGATGTGAAGAAACAACATCGATCTATAGCTTGAATTAGTACCTTTTCTAAATAATCTTCTGGTCTGTAGCAACTACTTCTATGGCTCTACAGAGTTACTTCCGCATTTGTAGGGATAGTGTGCATTAGCACGTATATTATTAGTTTTCCTACCTTCTCCTTTATCAGATAGGCAGACCAAGTCCGGAGCGCCCACAGACCTATAGTCTGCCAGCAGCATGGCCGCCGCGCCCGCTCGCATCTGGACCCGGCGGAGCACCCTGCCCGTGGTCCCCTCGCGCCAGTCGATGCGGCCATTGCTCCAGCAGCTAGCCAGGGTGTCGCCTGACCATTGCAGAGCCAGGGCATTTTGTTTTGACTAGAAGTAGAGACGTCATTGTTCGACATGTTCAAGTATATTTTTTGTATCGAGTAGGTCGTTTAGGATTGTAACTTCACAATATACTTTTGAATCATTGTTCTACTCTTAATATATTAAAAAAGGTAGGTAGGTATATGACTCGCATATTGAAAGAATATGGTTGAATTAGCAGCCTATCGTCAGACAGAATAGAAAACACAAATATTTCGGCAAAAAGATTCGCAGCCGGTAGGATTCGAACCTACGCTCCCAGAGGGAATCTGATTTCGAGTCAGACGCCTTAACCACTCGGCCACGATTGCTGTTATGAAAGTTTTAATACTTGGTGTGCATAAGGTCTATTACCTTCACTCTCCAAAGACGAATTCCTTCTTCATAAATTCCGATGGTGCCGTTAGCCAAGCCGTAAGCAAACCTGACTTCATTTACCGGGCACAGGCACAGAACTGGCCCGGTCTCGGCTATTTCCACAATGAACTGGTTGTTCTTCAATACTCGAATATAAGAGTCTTCGCAACCGACTAGGAGCTTAGAAAGAAATTATAATTAAACAAAATTACTTTTTAAGAAGTACTTTCTTTTATGTCTCCTCTCCTATTATAACCCATATATACGTATATAGGTACGCATAGGCTAATGTACGAGATATATCTACATGATGCTGATGCTGTCGAACATCCACAGAACACAGAAACCACTTGATCTGTGATTATGTCTAATTAAACTTAGAAAATCTTACCTCATTCTCCCCATCCTTATCAAAGTCAAAAGCAATCATAGCGGTCACTTTACCACTGACGACGTTCCAAAAGAGCTCATTGCCTTGCCAGTCCAAGCCCTGGACCGAGCTGTTGCCGCCAACAATTGCGAGGGCCTCGTGCTTAGCAAAACTACCCACAATAATGACGTTAACGCCATCTTGTGCATCTTTATAAAAAAGATCCGTGTTGTCGTGGACATCATATGCTGTAATACAAGTTTCATCATTGATCATTATTAAATCCACCCATTGGTTCAGTGATCTTTTATTCCGTTTAGTAACTCGCCTAAAATTTGCGATGGAGATCCAATAAGGAGCATATCCCTTCCACTATCAGGTCGCAGCGGCCCAGCAGCCAAAGCGATTACAGCCTGACTGAGATTCAACTCTGATACTTCACCGTGTGCTTCTGAACGTTGGGTGCGCCCGGTAGCCATGGCCCCATGAGGGTGATGGATTATTATCTAAAAGAAATAAGTTCTTAAATGAAAACTCCGAATATGAAGATGACTTTTATTTTGAAAAGTATGTACTTTGTCGTAACCAGCACATGCAGTGAGACAGGGATGTGTTCCATCGAATTTAGCTATAGTTACAACACCCGGTGTAACTTTGTGATTTAGTTCTAACTTGAAAACTGGCTGTACAGATGATATTTGCATCTTTGTGGTTTCAGTTGTTTTGCTTATGAAGTTATCTCGTAGTTATTTAAGATTTTTGCTAGTTATTAGGAGTCATGGTAACGAAAGCCCAAACAAATGGTTAAAAAAAAACAATATTTAAATAACGATGTATTGGCTTTATTTAAAAGTGTTTATAAATTACATAAAATATTTTAAAATGCATCATTTTTGTTTCCGCAGTAGTCATTTTATTTTGGCGGAGCACAATATTTCGCTATTTATGGCCAATGCGGCTAGTTTCAGAACGATAACGTCAATCATCACTGTCAAAGTCAAACTTAAAGTTGTCAAATGTTTTGATTGTGTCAGAAATTACAGCAGAAGAAGTCATTTTTCTACATTTTGTTTTAGATATCGGCAGTGTGTTTTGCGGAAATAAAACATAGTAAGGCTAGGCGTATATTCTTCTGTCAGGTGGTTGTGATAGATGTGCCTGTTGGATGTCTGCCAGTGGCCAAATGGCTAGTGATTTGAGTATCGACACTGCTAGTTCCAGGTAACAAATTTATTTATTTCGAATTAATATAATCGCTCATTTATTGCGCAATTGCTTGAACTACTGAAAATTCATCTTTTACTCTGTATTTATATTTTCTTATTGTTTAATGTAGACGTTTCCCATTTTGTAGGTGTACCTCATTCTGTCTGTTATGCCAAGGTTTCATATGCCATGTTTTTACATTTGGACTAAATTTATCTTACCGCTCATTTACCATCTCATTGCCAGCATACTAAGGTAATTTAATTTCACGGCTTGT
The DNA here is from genome assembly GCA_958496325.1 of Nomophila noctuella. Taxonomy (NCBI): domain Eukaryota; kingdom Metazoa; phylum Arthropoda; class Insecta; order Lepidoptera; family Crambidae; genus Nomophila; species Nomophila noctuella. The sequence goes on from OY292498.1 coordinate 3,338,706, forward strand.
TTATATTTTATTATTAAATAGTACACAACACTTATATTAATATTGAAACTATTATTTGACTGTTACTATATACAATGATTTATTTTTGAGAAACTGTTCCGTAGTCATCATGTTTGACTAGATTGAAATTCACTGAGAAATCATACAAATAGTAATTTGTTGTTGTATTTAATTTTAAGTTACAATTTTGAATGAAAGTTTCTGACAAAGAAGACTGTTCATAGAACCGTGCATATTTTCCTATTCTTTCAGATAATTAAGTGCAAAGCTCAATGGGATTCATCAAGCAAGTTATATGTTGTGCCCCTTAGCTTGTCTGCATGTGGTTTTAGATTATGTAATATGTTAACCCCATGAAATGAGTTGTTTTTATTTATTTATGTTTATATTGTGTTATATGAATGTGTGAGAAGAATGGTTTTTGATAAGAGTTTTTGTCTTAAACCTACCAAAATAGCAATTGGTTATGTAGGGATACTTATTAGCTCTTTAATTGTTTTTTACATTTTGTTCCTTTTTTTTTTACCCCAACCCTAAAAGTAATAAATGGATGTGTAAATAGCATCACATGCTAGTTTCTGTGTCTTATACTAAATGTGCCACAAGTTGAAATTAAATGTGTGAATTTTCCGAATTTCAGTGTAGTAAGCCGAACATGGATTGGAAGTATCTTATCCATTAGTTGGAAGTAAGATTTATTCCAAGTTCCAATTGATGTTTTTTTTATTAGCACTATTTTCTTTTATTTGCAATGTTAATCAGTGCCGTAAATAGCCTTATATGCGCCCGGTGCGAGCTCACAAAACAGCGCCCCTGCGACCTTTTTGTTTTTTTTACTTGAAAGTCGGTCATTTCTGCGCCCCTCCAGGATGCGACCTCACAAAGCTGCGACCATTTTTTTTTTTTTTTTTACTTGAAAGTCGGTCATTTCTGCGCCCCTCCATGGTCTGCGCCCTGTGCCTGGGCACCGCTGGCACCGCCCTATTTACGGCACTGATGTTAATATTTGATTTTAATTTTATTTCTCTTTTCATGCACCTTCTTGAACAAGGAATGAAAGCTTCTATTCAATAGGTAGTTCTATAAGAAAACGTTTTCACCCCATTCTCTTCTATCTGATAGTACCTTACAAGAAACAAGAAATTGAAAAAGATTGATAAACATAAATATTGTTATAAAAATTATTCAATATCTTTATTTACCTGTACCGATACATATTCTGAAATGGATCTGACAAAAAAATATGACATGTAATTCATCCAAATTTAATGTTGATGATGAGTCTGCAACTACACTCTAAAACCACAGTCTTATCTTGGTTTTTAAGATGAACATTAATATCTCTTTCACACAATTACATGCCTATTTCATCATCATCTTCAGCCTAACCCAGTAGCAGGAGGACATAGGCTTCCTAGTGCTTGCCCTCTAGCTACCTATTAATTTATCTTTAAAAAAGTCATGGTTTTGCTATTTTCTAATATGCCATTTTTTAACAGCTTGGCATCCTACATATTATAGTTGTGAAGAATTGTAGCTCTTATCTATTTAGAACTAATTGCCAAGTTGAAAAACATCATAGGTTTATTGTAGTTCTTTTGTTTTTTTGTCTTGCTTTTTAAATGGATAGATAGTTTGTGTTATGTCTGTCATCCCAAGAAACAAACTCATGATTAAAAGTGTTGTGTAATTCTTCATTGTTTTAAATATTGTGTTAATGTCATTAATATATTTTAGTTGGACTGGAGGGTGGTTCAGCTGGACTCGTCAGTCAGATGAAATGCTACGCAACATTGAGAAGAAAATACTATCATGTAAGTTTGAAAACTTTTTCTTTACTCTTCAACATTCTTACTAAACATTTAAAGAGTTTGCTTAGTAGAACAGACAGAAGCCGCAGTAAAATCTGTTATCCTCAAGTTAAAGATCCTTAAAAAAAAATTGGGGTTTGGATCTTAAAATTGTGCAATCGAGACTCGAGTTTCGCATTTCTTTATCTGTCTTTATGTCCTTTACTATAACACGGTTTTGTATTTATGATAATGACGCATTCAAATGATTATTATTAACCGTGCATGCGTATCAAAAAATGACGACAAAATACGAAGTATGATGTCGCCGTACTGTTATCTCTTCCCGGAAGCAACATTATCATTTGATATCGTATTTATTCAGCATTTTTTGCCATACTATCTCTCTTTTATCTTACGTTATCGTGAATCAATAAATATTACAATTGTTCTTTTTGTTGTCATGGCAAGACCGAAATATATTACTTTACGGCTTAGTTTGTAAACAATTATAGAAAGACACCGAAAAAAGGGTTGGCTAAAATATTCTGTTAATTGTTTTAACAATCGAATTCATTGTTTTGTTTTGTTCAATCCCCGAACTCGCGACCTCTTTGTGTAATTGTCACGATGTAATACTCGTATAGTCAACGAGTATTACATCGAATTATTTCAATCGGAAAAGCGGCGGAGTGGCTGCTGCAAATTACCACATTATTATTTAATTTTCTTTAAGATTAATTACTAAAGTTACTAAAAGTCCAGGGTAGTAAGGGTTATTGAAATCCACTTTAAGAATAATGTAATTTAATTGCTACACACACGTTACGTTTCCATTGTGTAGCCTCCCTTTTAGTCAATAGGAACAGGTAGGTAACTAGTCAAATTAAGAGATTATTTAATAACAGACGTGCAATATTACCTATAACAGCTTATCGCATCTACACTTATTGCAGACGATACATGTTGCACTTGAAAACGATGAGCAATAAAACTTATCTCTGTTGATAGAAGGTACAAAATTAATATCAAGTAAAATCATATTCTATTACACAGGATAACTGTTTATTACAAAATATTTAGGTAATGAGTCCTAGAAAAGTTTTGAAATTCTTGTTTTTGAAAATATGTTTCATGATTAATTTACCTAATATTTTATGTCTCTTGTTAAAATCCTCGGAGATTATTTTAGTATGTATCAGTAAGTACCAGCTCGTAGATCAAACGGCTTTAAATATCCAAGAGGTCATTGGATAATTACTCGGGTCGAGTAGACGCACAAACAATAATTTGATTGTAGGCAGGTAGAATGGCTTTTTTGTAACAACATAAAATAGACAAGGTCATATTATGCTACTTCCTATCTGTTAAAAAGGTATAAGAACGTTTGCCTGGCTTTTGAGTGAAAAAGAATATCTTCTCCTCTTTAATATTATTGAATTAAGTAAATCCCAAAACCGCCATATACATAGTTTTAGAATATTTACAAGAGACACAAAGTAAATCTTGCATTTACAAATTTAATCCCGCATTGATGTTCCTAGTCATTATGACTTGGCAGATTGCTTTTGTGTTGATACATGGCAATTTAAAATGACTCATGGTCGATGATGCAATGATGGCGTTGAAAATTGTCCGTAGTCCAAAGACTGACTGATTTAAACTTAGATATCAACTAAAATGATTTATAAATGTTGTGTTAAAAATATATATTTTATTTAAGGTTAAAAATAAAATGAAATTCCATCTTTATCTTTATTATTCAATAGCGGCCCGCCCCGGCTTCGCCCGTGGTACTTACTTACATGTATTATACATATAAACCTTCCTTATGAATCACTCTATCTATTAAAAAAAACCGCATCAAAATTTAAGCGTTCATAGGGACATACAACATGACACATGACAGAAAAAGCGACTTTGTTTTATACTATGTAGTGATGTTGTAACAATATTTGTCATTAAAAGTAGGTACTTGAATGAAGTGTGTAATTATATAAATTCACGTAGGTACGTGAATTTATATAATTACACACTTCATCAAAACAAAAGTAAATAAATACCTTACCAAATGCAATTAAATATGCACAATTTAAATACTGGCACGTATCCACGATCTACGATCTAAACTTTGAGGGCCATTTAAAATAGACATTACAGCCATTGGGGAGAACGATCGATGATATGAAAAATGTAGCTAGCTTCTCGTTTAGTAAACAATAAGTTGTTGTTTACCGTCAACCCCACCATTTCTTGGTAAAGTTAGATAATTAATCAGTTAATAATAAATATTTAACAACATCAGATACATTGTTCTCACTCCGTGTTACGTTGTTTAAGCACTTGTGTTACAAAAATCAGAATCAGCAGTTGTATTACATATAAACCTAAATAAAATAGATACACTTGACATCTAGACCAGGACAAACAACATGTTCATGCACACAAATGTTTGTCCTGTGCGGGGATCAAACTCGCGACCTCTTTGTCTTATTTATTTATTTAAACTTTATTGCACCATATAAAAATTGTACAAAAGGCGGACTTAATGCCTCATGGCATTCTCTACCAGTCAACCTTAGGGTCAAACAGAAAGTGACTAGTAAGGTAGGTAGTGCTATAAAAACTAAGTAAATATACGTTTATTACTTATACCTAACACATAATATACTACATAAACTAAACAAATACCTATATACATATAACTATATACATATATATACATATAATATACAATAAAAATTCAACAATATATATAAACCAAATAACAAAGATATAAAATATAAATGATAAATGATGCTAAATTTGCTAGTTTAAGTACTGTAACTGGTGGACGATGATGCGCAAGAATTAGTGAGAAACTTATGAACTAAAAACTTAAAAGCTCTTCTACTCGGAGCCTGCCTAATATTATCAGGAAGAGTGTTCCATAGTCTAACAGCCTTTACAGTGAAGGAGTTCGCTACAAAACCGGATCGGTGGGAGGGAGTGGCAAGCGTTAACTTATTGGAAGATCGCAACTGACGGTCATGAGTCGAACTCAGAAGTTGGAAGTTAGCTTTAAGATAAGCAGGGGCGTTTGGATCATTGAGGAGAGAATAAAGTGTGGAAAGGATTCTGGCATTGCGGCGAAGTGGGACAGGCAACCACTTAAGTTGAGTGCGGAAGGAGGAGACGTGATCGTATTTACGAAGATTGAAGATGAAACGTATGCCAGAGTTGACTAGACGATCCAATTTGTTGAGGAGATCAGAATTTAAATCAGAAGTACACACATCTGCGTAATCAATTAAGGGAAGGATAAGGGCTTGCACAAGTGTTATCTTAGTGGGAATCGGAAGAAAGTTCTTAAATCTATAGAGAGCACGTAGAGAAGAGGTTACTTTACAGCATACCTCTTGAATGTGATTAGACCAGCTTAATGTGCTATCAATGTGCAGACCCAAATCCTTGACGCTGCTACAGAAGGGGATAGGGACACCATCAAATAAGACTGGGGAAATGGAGCCTACATCAAGCAAACGCAAATAGTGACTACTGCCTACGACTATGGCTTGACACTTATTCGGGTTAACTGCCACTCCGAAGCGGGCAGACCACGCCGCAATAGAATTCAAATCCTTGTTGAGGCCCGCAATGGCTAAGTTGACTTCATTGATATGGCATTGACGATACAGCTGAAGGTCATCAGCATACAGATGGTAAGAGGAATCGAGTAGAGCAGTAATAGAGTTAATAAAGATAGAAAAGAGAAGAGGGGATAAAATGCCACCCTGAGGGACGCCCGTTGGGACATCACACCAGCACGAAATGGTTTGATCGGCTTTCACTGCCTGCTGACGGCAACGAAGATAGGAGGAAAACCATTGGACTGATAATGAGGACAGACATAGATGAGATAGTAAAGAGAGAAGGACGTCATGATCGACCGTGTTGAAGGCGTTGGAAAAGTCTATAAGGACAAGTACAGTAATCATGCCATTCTCCATGCCATCCCTAATGTCCTCAGTCTTATAGGCATTGACCATTACACCGAGCTGGTCGTTAAACCAGTCCGTAAATATTTTTAAACTATTAAATTAATAACGCATGAATCCTTCCAAAAACACTGGCATTAGCGCGATTAGCATCACTGTAATGCGACCATGAAACCCTAGAAAAATGAGTAAATGGATGTGCACGTTTTAAGTATGTACATTACAGTGCTGGCATATAAAGTCGTGCGGTTTTTTATTGCAGGAAATTGTCAGTAATCAGTCGCCCCTCTCAGAGTTATAGCGAGCTGGCAATCTGCTCAATCTGCCCTATTTAGATGTTTCATGATCTATCACCAAGTTACTAGCAATGCGGAGGACCATTTTACCCAAGCGTACAATTTTTATATTTTAGAGGGAACACGCTTCGCAGCACGAAATAATGATGTTAAATTCATGTGTCGAAAAATGTCATGCTGTTGAAGTCATAGATTGAAGTACAATAATAAAAAACAGTCAAATTTTCTGTTAGCACATCGAGCGATGTTTCCTGGATAAAAAGCCCTCACTCCAGGGCCAGCTTTTAACTATAAGGGGCCCTGAGTAAATGGGCTATTCAACCTCTTGTTTGATAAACGTGGGGCCCAGATCGTCTGGGGGCCCCACGTCAATCTATCGTTGGGCCCTGGGCAACTGCCCATTGTGCTTAATGGGAAAGACGCGCATGCCTCATTCACACTTATTTACTGCGAATTTAACACATAACAAAAACAAAGTATGTATTAAAAATTTTGTTTTTCTCATTATGACGCCATGTTCAAGGTTACAATGTATGACGATATTTTTAAATGCTTTACAATTCGAAATACCTATGTCATTGTTGTGAATGTTATCTTTGATTGTTGATCATCGAATTTATTAATTGGTAGCAATAATTCTACCTCGTGCATTGTTATCACCGAATAGTACATAATCCTCGGTTTGACCTTCTTTTATCGTATTAAATTATCCTTTGCCAATTTCGTTGATTCTTTCTTTTGACAAATTAATCTATAACTTACAACTAATCGCCTTTGAGTTCCGCAAACGATTCATTGTTTTATCTCTTGACTTTTTGCAAGGTCTTAAGATACACGCAATTCTTTTAAGCTAGCTAGACCTTCATAAATATGTGGGCGCTTTCCTTCTATTAAGACTCCTCATAACCGCATGTTGGCGATGTTTCTTTTGACATTTATTCATAACATTTGTATAAATCTCAATCTCTTCGTTCCAGGTCTAAAAACGGCCTACAAGCGTTTCTACGTGGACATCGGTTCGGTGGTGGGGCAGAGCGACAAGATATGGACGATATCGCTGAACGAGGAGTCGGCTCAGACGCCGCTGGTGATGCTGCACGGCATGGGCGCCGGCGTCGCGCTCTGGTGCCCCAACTTGGACGCGTTTGCGGCCACGAGACCGGTGTATGCCATCGACTTGCTAGGTATGCTGTTGTTGATCATCAAAGATCTTGTAATATATGTGTGGTGGGGCAAAGCGACAAGATATGGACGATATCGCTGAACGAGGAGTCGCCGCAGACGCCGCTGGTGATGCTGCACGGCATGGGCGCCGGCGTCGCGCTCTGGTGCCCCAACTTGGACGCGTTTGCGGCCACGAGACCGGTGTATGCCATCGACTTGCTAGGTATGTTGTTGTTGATCATCAAAGATCTTGTAATGTGTGGTGGGGCAAAGCGACAAGATATGGACGATATCGCTGAACGAGGAGTCGGCGCAGACGCCGCTGGTGATGCTGCACGGCATGGGCGCCGGCGTCGCGCTCTGGTGCCCCAACTTGGACGCGTTTGCGGCTACGAGACCGGTGTATGCCATCGACTTGTTAGGTATGCTGTTCTTGATCATCAAAGATCTTGTAATGTGTGGTGGGGCAGAGCGACAAGATATGGACGATATCGCTGAACGAGGAGTCGGCTCAGACGCCGCTGGTGATGCTGCACGGCATGGGCGCCGGCGTCGCGCTCTGGTGCCCCAACTTGGACGCGTTTGCGGCTACGAGACCGGTGTATGCCATCGACTTGCTAGGTATGCTGTTGTTGATCATCAAAGTACATTAGTATTCGAATTGATTTGATTTGAAAGATCTTGTTATATACTATATCGGCCGCCCGCGACTTCGTCCGCATGGATTTCAGATCCCTTTTTTCGCAATAAAAGGTAGCCTATGTTCTTTCTCAAGGTCTAAAGATTGTCTGTGACAAATTTCATCAAAATCGGTTGAGAGGTTTAAGCAGGAAAGTGTAACAGGCAGACAGAAATACAGACAGACAGAGTTACATTGGAATGTGTGATGTTAATAGAGATTATCTGGTGTCGGAGATTTAATTGTAGGAGCGTGCAAAATTGCCTAAGACTAATTCAATGACTCGTCATAATATTTGCCCATAGCTAATAGGCCTGATATAGAGCCCGACAACCAGTCAATTCATTCCGCAAAAATTACTAACAGTTCTGTTTGATAGAGTTACAGCTTCTGTGGCACTGGCCAATATTTATATAATACTAGCCTTCCGCCCGCGACTTCATCCGCGGCCCGTCCTGTCCCGTTGTCCCGTCCCTTTCGAATTTTTCTCACCTTTTAAACCTTCCCTAGACCTCCACGATTAATTCAAGACCAAGATAAGATAAATCCGTTCAGCCGTTCTCGAGTTTAAGCGAGACTAACGAACAGCAATTCATTTTTATATATATAGAAGATTATTGTAAATCGATTAATCTAATTATTATGTTATAAAAATCTGACGCTATCATGTAAAGGAATAAAAATAATGACGAACGAGGAACAATTAATACCTTCAAAGAACACGATACATTTAGAGTTTCATCCCTATTATTTTTAACAAGTTTCCTTCTCTCCAGGCTTCGGTCGCAGCTCTCGGCCCAAGTTCTCGTCTGACGCGGAGAAGGTGGAGGCGCAGTGGGTGGAGTCGGTGGAGGAGTGGCGGCGCGAGGTCAACCTCGGCCAGATCATCCTGCTGGGACACAGCCTCGGCGGGTACATAGCCACTGCATACGCCATGAAGTACCCGGAACGGTGAGATATAACATCATTATCATGGCCAAAAGCATCATCATCATCATCATCAACAGCATATCGCAGCCCACTGCTGGACATAGGCCTCTCTTAGGGCTCTCCACTCAGCCCGATCCTCGGCGACTCGCATCCAGCTCCTGCCAGCCATCTTGCGCAGATCGTCACTCCACCTGGCCTGAGGGCGTCCTACACTGAGCTTTTTGGGACACTTGCTAAAACGCGGTATCCACTCCAGAACTTGTTTACCCCAACGGCTGTCGGTTCTGCGGTTTAGCGTTTGTTTGTATTTACAATGGAACGTTCGAGGCTATAATCTTATAAAAGCGTCTTTTTCATTTAAAATACAGCGTCCGCCACCTCATCCTGGCCGACCCGTGGGGTTTCAACGAACGTCCAGCCAACGCTTACGAGAAGTACCAACTGCCCCTCTGGGTCCGGGCGGTTGCAACGGCCGTGCAGCCGCTCAACCCGCTCTGGGCAGTTCGCGCGGCGGGCCCGGCGGGCAAGTGGCTCGTCAGCAAGACGCGGCCAGACCTCTCGAGGAAGTACGTCAACTATGTGAAGGACGCTGAGACGGTTATACCGGAGTATATTTATCAGTGTAACTCGCAGACGCCTAGGTAAGTTGAAAAAAATATTTATGGATATAACTATTACTGCAAATATTGAGCTTGAAATAAGTGTTTTTTACATCACCAATTTATAGTCTGTAGCAAAATATTGCTATAACGTTTTTTCCTTTTCCAAAAGAGGACGCTAACCCAAAATTATTGTGCCACAAACTGATCAGGCTCGGTGGCGAAACAAAGCGCCGCGCCGTCACATGAAAAAGTAATTTTATTGAACAACTAGTTACCAACACTCAACAAAAAATTCGATTCGAACCAGTAGTTCCGGCGATTGACGCGTTCAAACAAACAAACAAAGGAACTCTTCAGCTTTATTGTATTATATTAGTATAGATAATACATAGACAGCAGCGACGCAGGCAACGGCACAGATAAGTTTGACGGTCTTTTTTACATTTCTAATAAGTAATTTAAAATGTAAATTATTTTCTCTCTAGCGGTGAGGCGGCGTTCCACACCTTAATGGCCGGCTTCGGCTGGGCCAAGAACCCGATGCTGAAACGGCTGGATAAACTGTCGCCGTCTCTGCCGGTGACTGTGCTGTACGGGTCGCGCTCCTGGGTCGACAACAGCACGGGCCAGGTGCTCAGCGACCACCGCCAGAGCGTCAACACTTATGTGCAGGTATACTGACGTACTTGTCAGTAAATGAAAGTATTGAGCAGATCGATAGCGCAGTGGTTAGCGCGCTCAGCCTGCGATTGCTAAGTTAAGCAACTTTCTCACTCACTCATCGGATGGGTGACCAAAAAAAAATCATTTCAAGCTCCTCCGTGCTTTGGAAATCAGGTTAAGGCGTTGGTCCTGCGCCTCATCTCTCTACAGTCGTGTCTACGTCTACCGAATTATGAGAGTGAGGGAATAGGAAGTGCACCTGTGCTTGCGCACTCACTTGTGCATTATCATATATCCTGTGTACATTGGTTGATCGCAAGATCAGTCGCCAGGGTCGAAAACGGTATTATTATTATTAAATGATAAAATAATGCCGGTTGAGAATAGTACTACCCCATTTCTCCCTGTGTCACCAACCCGCTTACGCAGCGTCTTGACTATAGGTATAACCCCCATAAGTGGCCAGCAGTGGACTACACATGATACCAATCCATGATGGTGATTTACATGCCAATAAATAATAGAAACTAGAAACATCGAGTACCCGAATTAATTGTAGAGACATCTGTGAATTTAGGATTGGATTAGCCTGCTCAATTTTTTATAAAATATCTCTATAAAATAAGTTTCCCTGCTTCACTTGCCGAATTAAAACACGTTGGTAACAATTACCATGTAATTCCTTAGGTGATAAACGGCGCCGGGCACCACGTGTACCTCGATAAGCCGGAGCTGTTCAACAAGTTCGTACTAGAAGCGTGCGCTCGCGCCGACGCACAACGCGCGACTGAGACCACCGACGAGCAACCCGCCGACACAGACGCCCCCACCGCCGCCTCTTGATAGTGAATACACCACCTTAGTATTTATACAATCCTGGTAACTATACTTGACTCAAACTCGTGGGGAATAACATTATTTATTATTATGGCACCGACTGCCACGAGAGTTTGCGTTGAGTATAGAAGGCGTATACGTTGCGGCGAGTTAGAAGACGGATGCGTGGAATGTGTTGATTGAACCCTTGATAGAGACAGCACTGCCCATTTTGAGCCTTATTTACTTTTGATAGGGTCGAAAACCAATGACCTTCAGTTGCTTTAGCACTGATCAGTGTTCTAGTATGAAACTGCGGTAACACTGATCAGTGTTCAGATGACCTGTGACACTTTCAACTCTATTTTGAAACATATACACTTGAAATACGGTCTTAAACTCGCGCTATGTTGCCGCAGACGACGGGTACAGATTTACGCACCCTTCCTGCATACGAAAGGTTAACTTTTAATAATGTTTACAACCAATGAAATTGACATACATGCACTGCCATAATATAAAGGAATGTTGATTGAATTAGTTCTCACAATTTCGGTAAGGTTGTTTAATATCCATGATCGAATCTGGGATAGAAAAGATTGTGCACTTCCACGCAAAGAATGATTATATATGACATATTTGAATGAGAAGCCGTAATACGCCTGCCGAGTCGCTTTATTAGCTGTCACTGAAGACTCACTAAGCTTTCGGAGTACCTGCTAGGCTGATTTTATATGCAATTTGTTATAGATATTTGCCTGAATGTTTAGGATGTAAGTTTTGTCCGTCTCAAGACCATTCTAGTAGGCGTATACATTAATATAATAAATAACGCAAACGTTTTGATGTCTCACTGTTGATGACACTTTTCCCTCTTTCCGTAGTATTGGCAGCTCAACTATACTAGTTCGAAGTAATATTTTAAACTAAATTACAAAGTATTAAAGATTTTAATATTAAAATGCTTATGACCACGAAATAGCAACACCAATTATAATAATTGTAGGACTAAGTCTCGTATTCAGATATTGTCTACTAAAACTTCAGCGCAAGTCAAATTGTTCCTTATCTTAAACAATTTAGGACGCGAATTGCCTGGTGATAACATCCCTCCTTGAAAATGTTTGTTTACGAGCCTTAGATCTCCATATTTAGTAAGTAGTATACGAAGACGAGTGGTTCCTTGAAGGTTATATGAATATTTGAGCTAAGTTATGAAATGTTCAATTAATTATATAAATTTTATCTTTAACTATTCTAATAAACTCTTTCTGCTACTTACACATTTGACCCAGTTACAAGAAAATGTGTCTTGATAAAATAGGCTAATTCATGACGAATACTTCCAAACAATAGTTAAGAAATGTTACGGGTTAAATTGTTAACGATTCATACATTTAATTATTGTTGAAGTTAGTTTTAGACAAAGTTTATTTGCTCCCGTGTGCGGTCGCTGTGAAATGGAAGAATTTAAATGATTTTATAAGACTTATACTAGAATCAAATGTCTGATGTGAGCTTTGAGTACTTTCCAAAGATATGATTAAATTGGCAATTTTGTAATCATTAGGTTTGTGTTTATATTATAACCGTAAAAAACGCGACAATATTTATGTACTTTGTCAGTACAATTTTGAAGGTCTAATAAATTATTATATTGTGTAGTTCTAAAACGAAAACACTTCTAGTGGAGTGCCGTAAGGCATAAAAATGGTCAAACCTCGGAATCCAGGGCCAGTCAATGAATCTGAATAAAAACTTTGAAAATATGTTTTTAATAGTATATAGAAAAATGTTAAAAAAAAATTTTTAGGCGCTCTCAATTTTTTTTTTTTTTTATAAACAATTATTAATTTTTTGGAGTTTTTGTTAGCTCTAAGGCAAATTATTTGCATATATCCACGTTCAAGACGTACAGGGGCCTTGGTTAAACGAAGATATTTATTAAAATATAACTAGCGGCCGCCCGCGACTTCGTCCGCGTGGATATCGGTTTTCATTATACGAATGTTTTTTCCCGCTAACTCCCGTTCCCGTGGGAATTTCGCAAAATCCTTTTGCAACTAAGCATTAACTTTACTAAGGGCCATGCATGCAAAATTTCAAGCGTCTAACTTAAGTAGTTTAGATTTTTCATACAAACTTCCACCCCCCCATTTCAGGGAAGTGGGGGGTTGGAATGGGTCAAAAAGTAGCCTATGTTACTCTCCATCCCTTCAACTATCTCCACTTAAAAAATCACGTCAATTCGTCGCTCCGTTTTGCCGTGAAAGAATTAATTTTATCTGTAATAAATTATATGTGCAGAGTAACATCAATGTTAATTATTAGATTATCTTAAAAAAATACGGCAAAACAGAGCGACGAATTGACGTGATTTTTTAAGTGGAGATAGTTGAAGGGATGGAGAGTAACATAGGCTACTTTTTGACCCATACCAACCCCCCACTTCCCTGAAATGGGGGGGTGGAAGTTTGTATGAAAAATCTAAACTACTTAAGTTAGACGCTTGAAATTTTGCATGCATATCCCTTAGTAAACTTGATGCTTAGTTGCAAAAGGATTTTGCGAAATTCCCACGGGAACGGGAGTTAGCGGGAAAAAACATTCGTATAATGAAAACCGATATCCACGCGGACGAAGTCGCGGGCGGCCGCTAGTTATATTTTAATAAATATCTTCGTTTAACCAAGGCCCCTGTACGTCTTGAACGTGGATATATTATGCAAATAATTTGGCTTAGAGCTAACAAAAACTCCAAAAAATTAATAATTTTTTATAAAAAAAAAAAAAATTGAGAGCGCGTAAAAATTTTTTTTTAACATTTTTCTACACACTATTAAAAACATATTTTCGAAATTTTTATTCAGATTCATTGACTGGCCCCAGATTCCGAGGTATAAACCTTACGGCACTCCACTATTCTGCCATATTACGTAGATATTTTGTACTAAGAATGTCGTAGTTATTTGAAAGTGAAACATGAAATAAATCAATTCACAAAGTGTGACTCGCTAGAATGCACATTTTGACAAGTATTTTATTGAAAAGACAATACAGATGGTTTCTTTGTTGTGTTGTTCAGCCGATGGCTTTTGATACATGGAATGAGTTGTAAATAAAGGTAATTTATTGCATTTTGTTTTTAATTTCTGTATTCACACTTCACTGATTGTAATTATAAACTAAATAGATTAAACTTATTATTAACTAGCGGCCGCCCGCGACTCCGTCCGCGTGGATTTCGATTTCCAATATCCTATGTGTTATTCTGATGTATAAGGTATATTGTGGTAAAGTTTCATTCAAATCCATTCAGTAGTTTTTAACGTGAAAGAGTAACAAACATCCATACATCCATAAATCCATACTTACAAACTTCGCCTTTATAATATGTAGTAGTAGGATGGCACACAAGAGGATAAAACCTGAGTTTCACTATAATGTTCCTTTAACATAAGGAAAGTCAACATAAAATAAAACCATATTTGAAAAAGAAAAAACTTAACTTTATTAATTATTAATTAGCATTATCAATTAGTTGGTCTTACATAATTAGATCAATCTCTTTCACTCATCAGCATACCCGCACGTGTGTGTGGCTGACGACAACCACTTTGCCCTCGTCTTGCAAGTCCCGCAGCGCCTCGTCAAGGAGATCACGCGATACCGTCTGAAAAGATAGAAAATGAGTTAGAACATATTTGTGAATTTAGAAGAAATGATGCTGGCAGCTTGAGAGCTTCGCGATTTTTCGTAGCCTGGCACTTGGCTCGTATTAATAAATCGCTCTCAAATCTGAGATCGATCTTGAGACATTGAGGCATTACTACTACTTTTTTTTTTGCGGAGGGGAATGCTTTGATGCACCATGTCGCCGCGGGCTAGCTAAGCCCGCGACCGTGTGTGGGGCTCGGGCGCACAAAATAAGCGCCCACTACCCACTAAACCCCTCCAGTTTCCGCTTTTGCTCGCATCAGGACGAGTCGCTGCCAGCCGCCAGGTGGGCGGCTTATGTTCGACCCGAGGCATTACTACTACTACTAGTGGTCCATGGACCACAATGCGGGTAAGAAAATTTTTGTTCGCGATGTCCACTCTACACGTAGTAGTAATACCTCAATGGCTTGAGATGCTATTCTAATATAAAACAGCATTTACGAGCGTAGCTACAGCATGACGAGCCTAAGTGTTTTAAGACTTAGTGGTAAGTAATACTAACCAAGCAAGCATTAATCTTCCGCGATATGTCGTCTCGAGGGCTTCGCGGTTTTGCGTATTCTGGCATTTAGTGTGCTAAGAGGCAGGCATACTAACCAGCTGCGAAGTAGCGTTGATCTCCTGCAGCAGCTTGGCGTGCGTCACCGTAGACGGCCTGGCACAAGGCTTGAGCATGTCTTGTAACGCGGGGTCTGTCACTGATCACTTGAGGGCTTTGCGCTATTTCTGTGCCTAGCATTTAGCGTGTTAAGAAGCAGGCATACTAACCAGCTGCGAAGTAGCGTTGATCTCCTGCAGCAGCTTGGCGTGCGTCACGGTGGACGGCTTGGCGTACGGCTTGAGCATGTCCTTGAGCGCGGTGACGAGGTCCGCCCGCCGCCGCCGCGCCGCCGCGCCCAGGCCGGTGGTGAGGATGCCCACGTCGATGCGGCCGGATGCTGGGTCCGTTGCTGACTGCTTGAGAGCTTCGCGGTTGCGTAGCTTGGCACTTAAGTGTGTCAGACTTGGGGGTAATACTAACCAGCTGGAAGCAAGCATTAATCTTCCGCGATTTGTCGTCGAAGGCTCGAGGGCTTTGCGCTATTGCGGAGCCTTTTTTTCGCATTGACGCGCCGTAACTGCAGGCTAGTTAGACTTGCAGCCGTGTATTGGGCTCAGGTCTTGCGTTCCACTACTAACTAAAACCCTGCGGTTTCCTTCTCACCTGTGTTGTGAGACCAACTGGTTCTCGTGCCTGGCGAATGCCTAGTCCGTTCCCGGGCACTCCCTGACCTAGATGGTCAAGTGAGGGAGGGGCGCCTGAGGAAGATGACTCAGGAAGGCATTTAGCGTGTTAAGAAGCAGGCATACTAACCAGCTGCGAAGTAGCGTTGATCTCCTGCAGCAGCTTGGCGTGCGTCACGGTGGACGGCTTGGCGTACGGCTTGAGCATGTCCTTGAGCGCGGTGACGAGGTCCGCCCGCCGCCGCCGCGCCGCCGCGCCCAGGCCGGTGGTGAGGATGCCCACGTCGATGCGCCCGGATGCTGGGTCCGTTGCTGACTGCTTGAGAGCTTCGCGGTGTAGCCTGCAGTGATATAGTGGAAATTAGTTAATAAGTTACAAGGTTACCTAAAGCTACCAACGCATGTAAAATCAAATGACTTAAAATATTTACACAGGTACATTAAAGGGTGCAAGTATTCTGCCTGTATAATTTTCTGACAAGCTCGAGTCACTACAAAAATCCCCTATTGGTTTCCCCTACTAATAAATAGAATGAAATAAAACCTCCTTTACCTTTCCCTATTTTCCAACCGCAGTATAAATTATTATTAAAATATTTATTTTTAATATCATAAACTGGTAAATGGGCATAATAGCAATCAATCAAGAGAAACCAGACGATTGAGTGAGACAGGCGACGTGCAACGCTCGAACGCTCACCGTTTTAAAAATGTCAATGAATATCGATAAATAAATACTTTCCATTCATTAAAAAGTAGTTTTATTTAATGAGTAAGAGTCGCGTAAACCTAAGAGAACATTACTTTCCATCTGTTGAACAGCATTCTAACCGACAAAAAAAAAACAATGTACTCACCTCGCAGCTTCGTCGACGTCAGACAGCTCGACTACAGGAGACAGCCGCATCCGCGCGTGCGCTTCAGCTAAGCGGATCAGCGACTCCAACTGCCGCGGGTAGGCCGATATCTGTCCTCGTCCACTTCCCACTCGTCTGTGACAGTAATGTGTGTTTTTATTCAATGAACCATTGTGGTTAGTTTAATTATCGGCCAATTTATAGATTTTTGGGATTTCAGTAGATATGTTCACAAAAGTGGTTTAATATTCTCCTGGATACTTATGTATGTATCGCGGTGTGTGCTACTTGCCATTACTATCGATATGTAAGCAACATAAATATTTTAACTCTTTTTATTATTATTTTGATACAGTTTTTATGACTATTCAGTTATTTAATGTTCAAGATATTAATGTCCTTAAGTTAGGGTCATGTCACTAGCCTTTCCTGATGGATGAAAAAAGAGCATGGGGATGCCCCCCATGCTCTTTTTTCATCCATGATGATCTACCTCGCAGCATATTTGTATTATAGTAGCTTTTTTTCGATTGTCAGTGATAGACTACTTTTGTTTCTAAAAAGAAAGGCTTTGACAATATATACAGTCACAGATAACAGTGTAAGATTTACCTCATGTCGACGTACGCGTCGATGAGCCGCTGCTGCGCCGCGTCGCTGAGAGTGGGCTGCACGTGCTCCTTCGCGAACGCGATGTAGTCGCGCATCAGCGACATGTCCTGCGACACAGGGCAATTCATTATTTGAAATTCCACTCGAATGAGCCGCTCATCCGGGGAAGTATCTCCATCTTGCAGAAGACCGCAGTGAAGCAGCACTTCGTAACTGTTGTGCTATGTTTCTGCTGGTGAGTAAGGTTGCCAGAGCTCAGTTGGGGAGGGTATGGGGTTACTGATACAAACAGACATGTTTATGCACATAAATGTTTGTACCGTGCGGGGATCGAACCCGCGACTTTTGGTGTAGTAGCCGACTTCTCGACCATTACACCAAACTCGAACTTGTTTCTCTAAATAAAATTAATATCATGTAATATCGTAATATCGTGTTAAGTACTTACCACAATATCCTGGTCGTCTTGTGAGTCGGTGAAATCTTTATAGTATAGAGAGACGAGATGAGACGCTAGCCGCCGGTCGAACACTTCATCTTGGGGATCCAAAATCAAAAATATTAGGTCGAACCTGGAATTGAGAAAAAGTTACAATTATGTATACTAATTTTATTTACTTGGTACAATTTCCACTATAAGTTGACAAAACTCAGTATTTAGTAACTATTCAGTCTAGTGATGGTTAAGCAGAGAAAAGTCGGTGAGGTTTGCAGAGGGAATAGTAGAAGATCGATGGCGCAGTAGTTGGCGATTGCAAAGTTAAGCAAGTTTCGCAGAAGCCAATCATAGGATGGGTGACCGAAAAAAAGTCCTCTCGATTTCTTCTGCGCTTCGGAAGGCACGTTGAGACGTTGCTCCTGCGCCTGATCTCTCTACGGTCGTGTCAGATTGTTTTCCCACCGAACTATGAGAGAGTGATTAGGGAATGCACCTGTGCCTGCGCACTCACTTGTGTACTACATATAATATATCCTGCGTACCTGGCTGATCGTATGATCGGCCGCCATGATCGAAAAACGGCTAGAGGGGGTATTGTTATTATAAAAAATCGACAGAGGCGAATGGTGCCTCTGGTTTTATAAACGTCCAGAGAAACCGTACAGAGAAAGATAGGATAATCTCACTACCCACTAACATCCTTCAGTTTTCTTAACACGCATTTAGGTACGGATCGGCAAATCGAGCCAGCATCAGTGTATGTTTCTACTATTTTAGATGTGTGTATATACCAAAGTTCGCGGCAAACGCGGGCAAAGCCAAGGTTGACTGGTAGAGAATGCCATTAGGCATCAAGTCCGCTCTTTGTAAAAAAACATGTGCAATAAAGTCTAAATAAAATAAAGTTCATAATACTACAAGTAGTCATACCTGGACATAAGCGTGTGCGGCAACTGAACGTTCTCGACGATGGTCTTGTTTTTGTTCCACTGCGACTCGGCGGGGTTGGCGGCCGCCAGGATGGACGTGCGAGCGTTCAGTTGGCAGATGATGCCGGCCTTCGCTATGGATAGAGTCTGCTGCTCCATCACCTGAGAGGGAAGAATTTAGTTAAGTCTCAGTAGTATTGGGTGTTTGTCTGCATTAAAAATAAAACCCTTAATCAAATATAGGGAAAATAGTTCCCTCCTCAAATCAAACCTTATGTCCTTGACTTAAGGTCGAAAACCAATGAAAAAATTGGTCATGTTATGTAAGCTCCTCACATTATAATACTATCACATTATACTCGTAAATGTGGAAGTTTGTTTGGATGTTTTTCCGTCAATCACGCCGAAACTACTAAACTGATTTTGACGAAATACTGTATAAAGGCAAAGGGTATGGGCTGCCTTAGGTGCAAGGATATTTTTTATCCCGATTAAATGATCCCATGGAATAAAAAAGACATCTTGATAACGCGGGCAAAGTCGCAGGTTAAAATTATTTTAAGAAAAAATTCAAAAATAAGCACATATAATTTAGCAACATTTACTTTCGTTGTTTGTTGGTTTCGTTTTACGAATAATAAACGGTTTTTTTTAGAAAAGTATTCTTAACATACCTCATGAAGAACACTGCGGGTGGAATCATTCATTTTGTCGAACTCGTCGATACAGCATATTCCGTTGTCGGCTAACACTAGCGCCCCGCTGTAAAGGAAATAATTATACTCGTATTATGTTCTGGTATTTCAGGACCACAAGAGCGTGAAGTTGTTAAATGACATCACAAGAGTGCGTGATTAAGTGAGCGCGCTTGCGTTTGTTTGTTGTATGTGTGCGGATAAGTGAGTGAGTGCGTGTATGAATTAAACAAATAAATAATAATAAAAAAATAAAGGAGCACGTCTGCGAGTGAGTGTGTGTGAGAGAGAGAGAGAGAGAGAGAGATTGAATGCGTGTGCCTGAATTTAATAAATAAATGAGCACGTGTGCGAGTGAGTGAGTGCATGAGCACGTGTGTGAGTTTGTGTGTTGGTGAGTGAGTTAGTGCGTGCGCGCATTTGTAAGGGTACGTGTGTTGAGTGAGGGTGTGTATGTTCGTGTGTGCGTGTACTCACGTCTGCAGCACGAGCTGCCTGGTGTCGGGGTCCTTGGTGACGTAGGCGGTGAGACCCACGGCGGAGGAGCCGCGGCCGGACGTGTACTGCGCGCGCGGGACCAGCGCGTGCACCCAGCGCAGCAGCTGCGACTTGCTCGTCCCAGGGTCGCCGCATAGTAAGATGTTGATCTCTGACCTGTTCGCATTACTCTTTATAGTTCGAACTTCAAGCAGGTACTTTTTAAACTACATAATATCAGTAAAATACAAGTAAATACCTAAAGTGTGTTCTTCCAGCAGCGTTGAAATTCTTCTTAGTCCCGCCGAGTAACTGCAGCAAAACTCCCTTTTTGATGTCGAGATTCTCATAGATGGAGGGGGCGATGGCTCGCGCGAGTCGCTCGTAGCTGTCCGCTTGCTCCGACAGAGCTTTGAATAGCTCCACGCGCTCCGGCGGGAAGCGGTGCTCTTTGCTAGATTAAGAAGATGTAGGGTTAGCGATGCGTCGAAGATACTTGTAGTTTAATAGTGTGCTTATGCTCCCGACAAGAATACTATTAAACTGGGCTTATGTATGTGATTATGTGAAGTCCAAAGTAATGCGTATGTAGACGTGCTTTTGTCTAAATTTAATCTAGTTGAGTGCGGTAATTACCTCAGGAGTGCTAAATAATTTAGAGGTTACCTATTCTATTTTGAACTCAAAAACTCCTCATATCAGTAGACTGCAGTTATTGGTATTAGTTATTATTGGCGGGAAGATATCTGCGACGACGGTCCTTTCAGCCGCATCGCGCGATCTGGCTCGAAGGACCGATTGTGTAATAATTGATCCTTCGAGCCAGATGAACAATGAATTAAACAAAATGGCCTGGGTTCTAGCCAGGCTGCATCTCCAGGACATACGCGACTCACCCCTCCTCGGTCTCGAGCAGGCGGTCGCTGCTGGCCTTGGCGTAGTGCAGCGCGTCGATGTGCGTGCGGTGCAGCGCCTTGAGCGTGGCCTTGCGCGGGTGCACTGAGGCCGGAGCGGCGCGGAACACGCCCGTCACGCGCACGCGCTCGCCCGCCGCCGCGCCCTCCACCAGCGCGCCGTGCGCCATCACGCTCACCGTGGCCGGCGTGCGCCCCGCCGGCATGTCGTCTGCACAACCAATATTATACAGGGTGGAATTTTGTTACGGGTTTTGAAGGACAAGATGATTAACCTATGTAATCACAAGAAAGCTATGTTTGGATGCCATCTATAACTTTACGATCTATAACTTTTTGATCTGCATTCACAGATTTCGGAAAGAAGTTACAATCAGCAAAAAAAATATGCTGAAATAAACAAATCCTTTTTTATGCCTATCGATCCGCGACGCTAGCCATTTCGTCGCAAGATCGAGATAGACATAGTTTTTAATTCTAATTAGATTTGTATTTCTGTTTCCCTCGCTTAGTGTACCACTAGTTGAGAACCACAGTGGTCCAGCAGTGGACTTCGACAAGCTGATTGACACTCACCGGGTGACTCTTGTAGTTTAACCAGCTGCTTATCACTGAAGTGACTCCTGTTATGCACGAGCAGAAACCAGTGGGCGGTGTTGCAGTGGCTGCAGTGCGCTGGTTCGGGCACCCTGTCCCGCTCCAGCTCGGCCGTGGCGGCGGCCCCGCACACAGCGAAGCGTGGTAACTACGATGGGGCAGCGTACTTCGACAAGCTGATTGACACTCACCGGGCGACTCCTGCAGTTTGACCAGCTGCTTATCGCTAAAGTGACTCCTATTATGCACGAGCTGGAAGCAGTGGGCGGTGTTGCAGTGGCTGCAGTGCGCGGGTTCGGGCAATCTGCCTCTCTCCAGCTCGGCCGTGGCGGCGGCCCCGCAGACGGCGAAGCGGGGTAACTTTGGCAGGTTGTAATTCCCCTGTGGGGAGGCCTACGTCTAGCAGTGGAATTCGACAAGCTGATTGACACTCACCGGGTGACTCCTGAAGTTTGACCAGCTGCTTATCACTGAAGTGACTCCTATTATGCACGAGCTGAAAGCAGTTGGCGGTGTTGCAGTGGCTGCAGTGCGCAGGTTCGGGCACCCTGCCCCGCTCCAGCTCGGCCGTGGCCGCCGCCCCATACAGCGAAGCGTGGTAACTACGGTATGGTATAACCCCCCCTCTGGAGTAGACCTACGTCCAGCAGTGGACTTTGACAAGCTGATTCACACTCACCGGGCGACTCCTGCAGTTTGACCAGCTGCTTATCACTAAAGTGACTCCTGTTATGCACGAGCTGGAAGCAGTGGGCGGTGTTGCAGTGGCTGTTTCGGGCACCCTACCCCGCTCCAGCTCGGCCGTGGCGGCGGCCCCATACACAAAGAAGCGTGGTAACTACGGTGGGGCAGCGGACTTCGACAAGCTGATTGACACTCACCGGGTGACTCTTGAAGTTTGACCAGCTGCTTATCACTAAAGTGACTCCTATTGTGCACTAGCTGGAAGCAGTGGGCGGTGTTGCAGTGGCTGCAGTGGGCTGGTTCGGGCACCCTACCCCGCTCCAGCTCGGCCGTGGCGGTGGCCCCATACACAACGAAGCGTGGTAACTACGGTGGGGCAGCGGACTTCGACAAGCAGATTGACACTCACCGGGTGACTCTTGTAGTTTAACAAGCTGCTTATCGCTAAAGTGACTCCTGTTGTGCACGAGCTGGAAGCAGTGGGCGGTGTTGCAGTGACTGCAATGGGCTGGTTCGGGCACCCCACCTCTCTCTAGCTCGGCCGTGGCCGTCGCCCCACACACAACGAAGCGTGGTAACTACGGTGGGGCAGCGGACTTCGACAAGCTGATTGACACTCACCGGGTGACTCTTGAAGTTTGACCAGCTGCTTATCACTAAAGTGACTCCTATTGTGCACGAGCTGGAAGCAGTGGGCGGTGTTGCAGTGGCTGCAGTGCGCTGGTTCGGGCACCCTGCCTCTCTCAAGCTCGGCCGTGGCGGCCGCCCCATACAGTGAAGCGTGGTAACTACGCCTTGGAGGGAGTCCTACGTCTAGCAGTGGATAGCGCCAGTCTGATGACGATATAACACTCACCGGGCGACTCCTGCAGTTTGACCAGCTGCTTATCACTGAAGTGACTTCTATTATGCACGAGCTGGAAGCAGTGAGCGGTGTTGCAGTGGCTGCAGTGCGCTGGTTCGGGCACCCTGCCTCTCTCTAGCTCGGCCGTGGCGGCGGCCCCGCAGACGGCGCAGCGGAAGAATGCCTCACGCATCTCAGGCACGATGCTTGACGTGCGGATCACCATGCCCGATATAGTTACTAGCTGGTCGATATCTGGAAAAAGAGCATAAGATTTTAGGCTTTCGCGTTGCATTTTAAAAGTAACCTTAGTTATAAATACAAGGACTCTCCGCTCTGTCCGCTTGCGTCCTCGGTTGATGTAACGCAGCCGAACCGTCAAGCTGAGGAGACGTATTAATGTAATACATTAAACCGCGTTTAGTCCCGTTAACTAATATTACTGTAAAAATAGAGTAGTTGATCAGGGCCCCAGGACAAACCTCACTTCGGAACAAATATTTAAAACTAGAGGCCGCCCGCGACTCCGTCCGCCTTTAGCTTTCTCGACAAATTAACTATGCAACACAAAATTATTTTTTCAAAACGAACCAGTAATCCTTGAGATTAGCGCGATCAAACAAACAAACTATTCAGCTTTATTATATTAGTATAGATTACTGACTTTTTTTAAGAAAATTAACAGTGCAATGACTGATGGTTGCAGTAAATAACAGAAACAGTGACAACTTGAGTAGGTAGCTCAAAGATTTTGATAAAAATTATAGCATATAAGACTATTCAACTATAAAATAAACGTGACCAATTAATAATTCCTACTAAGTAGCCAATATACATTACCTTCCGGGTTAAGATCACGCATGTGTCTCGGAGGCGCGTTGAATGGACGCACTTGTATTTGATGCTCAAGGATGGCCGCTGGATATTTCTCGAAGAACATTTCGTTGACGGCCGCGTCGAATGCTGGTACTACCTATTACACAACACGAGTACATTAATAACGATCAGTGCAATAATGGTCATTTAAAAGTATTTGGTACAGCTCGGTAGCTTAGTTAGACCTAGTCGGTTAGACCGCCGCTTCACATGCGTGAGGTCGGCAATTCAAACCCGGTTAGGCACGCTCAGGAATAACAAAAATCTATGTGCGTAATTTCATATCAGCTTCAAGATGAAGAAAAAAATCGTGAGGAAACCTATACACTACGCGTATAAGAAATGGAGAAGGCAATGGAAAACAACTCCATTAAAAAATGCTAAGTGAGTTGTTGTTTGTTTCATTTCATACAATTGTCACGACCCTTAGTTATAAGGGATTCGACTCAAGGAGGAGGAAAAGTATTTGATATAATTCCAGTTTGGAACTTACCTCTTGTGGATAGCAAACCAGTTGCCTGTGTAGTTTTGCATCGAAAACTTTTACATGTTCACAGTCAACGTCTAAATATGGCTCTTCTAATGTGTGAATCTGAAACAATGTCATTTAAGTTGTAGTAAAGTGATAACTACATATAATAAAAATAATAGGAGAAAATCCATTGGGTGGTTGGGTTAGTATATCTTGCGTTTAACATGAAGTTTGTTGGTTTTTCACTTTTTAGAACGGCTCGATGGTCTTGTGGTCATGCGTTCGATTCGGTCGGGAAAAATTTGTGTATTTTTTTCTGAACACAGCTTGAGTTTATGATCACCAACCCGCGTTAGGCAAGTGTGGTGATTAAGCCAAAACCCATCTTTTAAAGAAAACATGATTTCAATTGATGGAGGCCTTTGCCCTGCAGTGGGACATTATCAATGCACTGTCCCACTGCATGGCAAAGGACTCTCTTCAATGCAAAGGCAGATACTTTTTTTTTACCAATATGTACTAACTAATGACATACCCCAATAGTAAAAGCTTATATATTTGCTGTTAGTCATAAACATTTTAGTTCTTTTGACATAAACAGTTTAAGTCACTGAGCAAACAAATATGACAAAATAAAATCTTATGCCTTACCTCTTCCAACTTCTGCTCGTAAAGCGGTTCATTAGTTACTGCGTCGGGCTCGACGAATCTCTGTATGAACTTGATGAACTTCTCACGGCACTCGGCGATGGCCACGTCCGTGCCCCACACCACGAGCTGCGGCTCGCTCGATGCGGCAGAGTCTTGAGTACCTTCTTCCGCCTGTTGACAATGAGTTTTAGTTTTATTTATTAGTAGTGTACGCTTGGATTTCAGATCCCTTTTTTTCGCAATGAAAGTAGCCTATGTTCTTTATCAAGGTCTAAAGGTTGTCTGTGCCAAATTTCATCAAAATCGGCGGAAAAGCGTAACAGACAGACGGACAGACAGTTTCTTTCGCATTTATAATATCAATTTTACCTAAGATGATTCGGTGACATCTGACTGTTTAAAGAGAAATCGACACTATTTTAAAGCATTTAGAACCCTATGGAAAATCATATAAACAGCTCGTGGAGCTACTCAAGACAGAAGACTTAAACAAAATAAAACTTTTTTAATGTACTGAAGAGGCAGGAAGAGATTTATTTTAACAAATGTCAATCCCTCGCGTCATAATACATGTGTAATAATGTCAGATTCATAATCATATTATTCTTTGAAACAATGTTTGAAACGACAAAAAACATGTAGACGTACAAACCGATAGGAAAATCAGTGAAAATGAGCACGACGTCGTGCTCTTCAGTGAAGCAGGTAGACTATCTATAGTTTACCAGTTTATCCCATGTCGGCATATACTGTCGCGGCTTTTACCTATCCCATGAGAGAATTTAATCGGGATAAAAGTATCCCATCACCTAAGTCAGCCTCTGAGAATGCAGGTCAGCTTAGAGAAGTTTCAGCGTGATTTATGGACAAACATCCAAACAAACAAACTTTCCCCTTTTCGAAAGCTGCATTAGCACCGAATAACATAGGCTAAATTTTATTTGGAAAAAAATGGTTTCTGTAGTTTTTCGCAGCGGTAACCGAAATCCACGCGGACGGAGTGCGGGCGAACGTTAGAAATAAAGTATTGAATTTTATTTAACAGGTCTCTCTCTCGCAGCAGAGGTTGGAGTCGCGGACTAGCTTGCCGCGCCGCCTGTCCCGCCTGAGCAGCTGCCGCATCTGCTTATCCGCCATGTTCCACCCGGCGGTGCTCACGTGCGGGCACAGGTATGAGTTTACATTTACGGTAGATTTTCCCTCGCCATACTTTGAAATTGGTACTAAAATAAGAGCTACAGTGGCTTCATAGAGCAATGAAAGCACGAGTCATCTGTTTAGTAAGTAGATAACAACATATTTAGTAGGTACGTCAACATCAGGGGGGGGGGGCAGCTGTCTCCCGGAAGACACCTTCTTTTAAGCAGATCTAGGTTTTTTATTGTGTCGTGATATCGTAGTGTTAATTTGCTATTAATCGGAAATCATGATATATTCCTGTCTCATTTTTAGATTTTATACTTTCGCGTTGCATTTTTACCGCCGAAACGTCAAGCAGTAAGAAGTATACGTGTACTAGACATTTAATATCGCTTTTAGTCCCGTTAAATAACATTAGTATTGTATGGACAAAGTTTATGTTTCTTTTTTTGTGTAGGTTCTGCGAGAGTTGTCTAGACCAATACTGGCAACTGCGTGAAAAGCCGAACTTTCTGATCTGTCCACTGTGTCGAGCTCACGCGTTCAACGTCGACTTCACTGAAGTAAGTAACGAGTTATTAATGTGTCACTGATAAAAATTTGGACTAACATGGGAATCGAACCCAAGATAGTACCCAAAGTTCTATTTATGTTACCTGTACCGAAAGTACCCAAACCACTAGACTAACAATGCGTTATTAATTTTATCGGTCATGGCGTTTTGACCTACCCGGGAATCGAGCCCAAGATTGTAACTCAATATCCAAACCACTAGCTAGACCAACAATGCGTTATTCATTTTATAGGTCAAGGAATTTCAACTTCATAACATTTTTTAATTATGAACTATTTCTTGTTATCATCATTTTTATTTCAGAAAGAAGACACAGAACCAATAGGAGAGTTTCGTAAAAACTTCAGTGTACTCGAACAGATAAGTGACGCAGAGCTACAAAAATCAACATTAACTTGTTTTAAAATCTCCATGTTAATACCAATATTGTACTACTTAGTAAAGTGGCTGAAACCACCGGCTTTTGAGTTGGTTTCATTATTGAGGTTTAAATTTTGGTCTAGATTGTAAAAAATATTTCTTTTTACATTTGTTTATTGTAAATTATAAAGTTATTATATAATAGTACAGAAATAAAATGGTTGTGCTTTAATCTCAAATAAATTGTTTCTGTTTTATTTGATACTAGCGGCCCGTCACGCGGTTTCACCCGCGTCCCGGGGGAACTACTTCTCGTACCGGGATAAAATATAGCCTATGTTACTCTGGGTGAATGTAGCTTTCCAACAGTGAAAGAATTTTTCAAATTTGCCAAGTAGTTTCGGAGCCTATTCAATTCATACAAACAAACAAAAAATCAAACCTTTCCTCTTTATAATATTAGTATAGACAAGCCTTCTGCCTGCGGTTTCACTTGTGTGTAATTTCTTTTTACAGATATCCCCCCCTCCCCCCACATTTCCGGGATCAAAAGTACCCTCCATATGTTCACAGTAACTAATAAATACATGAATTAGTTGAAATGCATTTTTTAAACGCAACGTAATTTCGGCATGTATTGTACGCCGAAACGCGAAACCCAATGTGTTTATATACTTACCTTCTTTATGTGGACAAACAAATACCTATATTTCCCAGTTTGTGAAAAACTTTTGTGCTTGTATTCAGACAAGGCATTAGAATAATATAAGAATGCTTGAGGTTCGTCTATCTCATTCCTGGAGTTACTTCAGATTTGGGGCCCCAGGCCCTGCACAGTCACCAAATCAAAGTTTTAAAGGCCCATGTGCCCAGGGCCTCCAATAGGTGAAATTCTCACCCGTCTCGTAGGCGTCGGCGCAGGCACGTTAGGCGCAAGCATGTGTCCGCGCAGGTCCGCCCGCTGCCGCGCCGGCGTCATGGCGCCGCGCATCAGCGACCGCGGCGTGCTGAGCGAACTCGGCGTGCCGTAGTTCAGCGGGGAACTCATGTCTATGTCTGTTCCTGAGGGGTACAAGATTAAGAAAGATATAGTAGGATGCTGATTATGCGAATGAGTTGGGACCGAGTTGATTTGGATAATCAGACATAGACTGGTTTTAAGAAAAACTACCAGTCAAAAAAAACAATACTAATCAAATATAATAAGGAAGGTACATAAATTGAGACAGGCCTGTTGGTCGAATGGCTAGAGACCCTGGCTACAAAACCAAAGGTCGCAGGTTCAAATCCCGCTAGGGGCAAATGTTTGTGTGATGAACATCTGCATTTGTACTCGAGTCATGGATGTTTATAAATGTATTTAAGTACTAGCGGCCGCCCGCGACTCCGTCCGCGTGGATTTCGATTTCCAATATCCTATGTGTTATTCTGATGTATAAGCTATATTGTGGTAAAGTTTCATTCAAATCCATTCAGTAGTCTTAACGTGAAAGAGTAACAAACATCCATACATCCATACATCCACACATACAAACTTTCGCCTTTATAATAGTAGTAGGATGTCTATCCGTTCCCTAGCATCCATAGTACAAGCATAGTACAAGCTTCGTTTGGGGCTAGGCAATTGGTGTGTTAGTCAAATGAATTTATTTATTATTTATTTATTTGGCCCAGGGCTTGGCAATGCATATTGCATTATCTGTCACATTTATTAGGCTGACTTAGGTGAGAGGATACTTTCTATCCCGATTAAATAATCCCATGGGATAAAACAGAAATCTTGATAATCCCACAGGTGAACAATAGTTACGTATAAATTAAGTGTGAATAATGATGTTTTACCCAGTGGACTTGAAGGTAAGGGTCTGGCGGGCGAGGTTCCAGGGTCTCCTCGAGGCGTGCGCGGCGTCCGGCGCCCGCTTGGTGTTTGTCGACCACTGGGCGTCTGAGGAGTTCCATCTGAAATAGAATTTATAATGATATTTAAATAGGAAGGAAATTAACAAGACTTACAGTGTATTGATCAACCATTCTAATTGCCAGAAGTTTAGATGGAAGTGCATTGGTTAAAAGTATTAAAAGATATTTAAAAAAATTACACCTACACCAATCATAATAATTATGTTCATGTTTTACATTTGTCATGAAATAATGTTTTACATAACAATAAATACATAAATCTATTGATGATTAAAGTTGACTATAATAACAATGTATACCTATTGGTTCTAGCACATTAAATATTGTGGTAAACTAAAATGATAAACTACCCGTGCATTAAAACAGTGATAACCTCACTCTTTATTAAAACAATAGCTTTTGATTACACAACTTAACAGAAGTACCTTTCGCAGGAGTGCCAGTGGACCTTTGTGGAGTTTCAGGTACCACCAGTTGCTGGGAAGAGCGCGTCCGACGAGAAGGAGTCGGGGCCTCCGATGATGCGCGAGACGACGGACGTTTCGATGGGGTTTGAGAATTTTGAGACATATTTGTTATTGAGCACTTTTGTTAATTGTAATAATTATACAATTATCTCTTTTTTGACACAATCACAATAAATTGAACACAAAAATCACTTTAAAAACAAATAAACATGCCAACAGACTTGCGGCACGTTAGCTATTTGGCGCGAAAATTGACAGATGACAGATGTCACTGACAAACAAAATACAAACTTTTTCGAAGCGTTCCACTTGACGCAAATAGTGTTAGTCGATAGATTATGTTGTGAAATCTTATTTCGGTTAGTTACGATAGAGGGGTTTCTCTAGTAATGTCAACTAATTCGAACCATAGACAAGTTTTTTTGATCATTGATCGTTCATTCACCGCTGATGTTTTCAGTGTTATTTTGTGATAAAATAAATAAATATAAACGATTACTGCGGAATAAAAGCAATTGTGATGGTCATCAGTATTTTGAATTAGTGCAATAAAATTGTCTGAATTTATGTGAAGTACATAATATTGTTGACCGTTCTTAGAGAAAAACTATCTTTGTGCAATCTACCTGCATCGTCGGACATTGATATTTTCTTGTATAATTATTAGTGACGGGACGTTCAAGATTTTATATTTTAAATGGACTATTGAATTGTTAATACGCAACAATGTGTATATTAATTGTTAGCCAGTGAACTGTTCATTTATGTCATAAGACATGAGCTATTTTTGGTGAGTATTCTGTTGTTAAATCCAGACAGCAATGAATCATTCTAATTCTTCCCATCCATTGTTGAGATTGTGGATTTTGTTTATTGATATCTGTGTGAAAAGTACTGAGGATTCAAAACAAACAATACTGGAACTAAACTTACAGATAAACTAATTTTGTTCTTTGCAACAAAGTTGACTGTTCATTACTTTCTTTATTGATTGCATCTTAAATCAATATTTTAATACGTCCGCGAGATACAGCTTATCCTAAACTGTTTCAATTGTTTCTAGATGAGAATGAATTACTTCTGTTTGATAACAATTATTTCTGTGCAAACTAATATTTTTGAATGGGCTAAATATATCTTTTTGTTTTTCCAAATAATATAGTGCATGTAGCCCTAGCTTATAAGTTGGCTGTTGTACATCTTAATATGTTTGCACTATTGAATACATAAATAAGCACTTTGTAGAGTCAATAAGTATTGCAGTTAGTAGTTATTTTTAGAGACACAGTATGGTTTATTTATTTATTTATTAAGGTACAGCTACAAAGTACAAATATTATTTATTTTTATAAGTATGTATGTGTTAATTTATACATGTTTTATTATAAAAACTGAACCAAAAAACTAGTGACAAAACAAGTATTTCTCATTCATCCCAACTAGTAAATCTCCAATTTAATGCTATGGCCATATTTTACCATTGCTTTGGTTGAGATTTTTTTATTGTGTGTGTTTATTATGTAGGATCAATGACCAATTTTCTCAAGTCCTCAAAGGCAAATTTGGTGTCAGTATTGTTCTCAAATGTACTATATCATTTTAACAATAAAGTCTGGTGCCTACATTTATCTTATTATTGTATGTAAATGAGCATGCTGCTGTGCTCGTATTCAATCATTAAAATTACTCTGTTGACTTCTATAGAGTTGACATAAACAAATGATTACACTAGCCGACAATTTTGACACTTTTTTTTTGCTCTGAAACCAAACTTTATTTTTTATGTTGCTTTGATATGGTACATATATAATCTAAATATAAAAAAAATTTGCTAGGTCCAGGTTAAGAGAAAAATAAAATAAGAGTTTTTGCAAAAATGTATTAAATATTACAAATCTTTACCCTATAATTCATATCATTTTGTACTTCTTCGAACTTCTGCTGTATTGGTAGTCTGGATTATCACGTAAACATGTCCAGCAATAGTCTGCCAGCATGCTAGGAGTCCACTTGCCTTGATACCTTTTCTCCACATTCAGAATATCTTGGTGAAATCTCTCCCCATGTTCATCACTAACTGCACCGAAATTGGGAGGAATTCTCTTTTGGTAAATCAAGGTCACGAATGAGACCACTTAGTTCACTTTGAGTCATAGATGTGGCTTTGTTGTTGACCTTGATGGTGGCTCATAGTCATTCGGAATCACAAACATCAACATGACTTTCTAAGCCATGACCACCACATGAATTTGTCGGTTCGTCAGAAGTTGAAGTCGTTGGAGTTTGTATGGTATCCGGTTTTGACATAGACAATACATTGGGGTACTTTATAATATTTATAAACTTCGACTTCATTTCAGTAATGTTAGTTTGACAAACATAACAATCATTTACATGACTTTTTGTTCTCGCCATATAGATGGCATAGTAAACGGCAATGGTATGTGAGTACCTTGACGCTATCCTGCGAGGTACCTCGAACATCTTGAACACAATAAACTCGGACAGCAAGGTTTATTTAGACTTTCTTCAGCGCCAAACCCAAAGTGCAAACGATACGTTTCCAATAGTCGTGGCGAAAACTTTTTCGAACTTGAGCGTGGATTAAGATCCTCGGCACCCAAAACAAAATAAATCTGGCGAATTTTTACACTTCCTGGGCATTGTCTTAAACAATTTAATGCAAAAACAAGGAAAAAATTTTAGACGTATACGAGTTAACGACGTAAATGCAAAGAGTCAAAATAAATCACTAATTGACGGTAGTTTTACCTACCCAAAACAAAAGCTGAAGTAGTAATTAATCAGATTGTAGGTAGTTTAATTCAGAACACCTATAGAAGGAATAAATAACAGTTAGTTTTGATATGCGATAAGTTAATGAGAAGAAAATAATTTTTAAAGTGGTCAAATGGTCGTTATTTGGTCATTTAAAAAAAAAACATATTTTTGTAATCGGACCTGAGGAATTTTTTTTTGTATTTTTCTAAGGATATACTTACTAATAGGAACCAAAATATATAAGTTTTATTCCAGAGCAAAAACCATTGTCGGCTAGTGTTATTAACACTGTTTATCTTACAGTTTAAGAGGTCTGACAAAGTATTCAACAAGCTCAAAGTGAGTACTTTATCATAAACACTCAATGCGATTTCCAATAGCCTAAAGCCCTCTGCGCCAAATAAACTATCCAACACAAAAAAAAATTCTAATCAGTCCAGTAGTTCCCGAGATTAGCGCGTTCAAACAAACAAACATACAAACAAACTCTTCAGCTTTATAAATTATCATAAACATAGGTCCAATATGCCTCTATAACTGGTTACAATATAAATTATTCTTCAGGCCTTCGCCCAGCAATGGGATGGGACAGACATATGATAGTGATGAAACAGTGCTATTTTCTGTTTATTGTCACACCTGCGTTTGCTTGCACACACAAATTGTTTTCCCCTTTCACTATTGTTGCCTCTGTGCTATGCAAGAACTGTTTGCACACTTCACTTACACTTTTTTTTTCTCTTTATGTGTAACACAAGTCTAAGTATGTTACTTTTATCAATAAATCTTATCCCAGCAACATCCAATGTGGTATCTTCAAAAAGACAATTGAATTATATTCGCCTTCACTCAATTTAATTCATTTGGGAAATAATAGGCTAGCAAAAGTTAAGATTAAAGCATACTAGACATACAATATATCTGATATTATGATTAATTGACAGTATTTCCACATACATGCCATGATTTCTCTTCATAAATCCATCTGGCATAAAGGATATTATTATAGGTACTAGATCACTACGAAAACCATTCATAAAGTGCGCGACAATAATTAATATAATTTGTCTAACCATAACTCATTTGTACTATCCCTAGCTAGCTTCTAGCGAAAGTACCTGATCCTTGAGAGTCACTCCTACCATCTGACGTGTGATGGCGTAGGTACGTTATTCCATTATTTTTATAGGTAGGTAATCAATTTTAATTTAAACAACATTAATCTTAATGTTACTAGTGATGTATTCTGCACTTTAAAGAAAGATGATCTCAAGTGTTGTAAATTTTAGAGCTCCGCATTTTATAAGGTCGCAAAAACTTTAATTAAGTTAGCAGTTTTATTTTTATTGTGCATCTTTTTAAATCTTCGCCTTGGTGACCAATAATACCAAATAGTTGCCGGTCTGGTTGTTGCAATGACGAATTTCGGGTCTTTAGGCGTTTCGCACCGCAAGCGGTTCGAACCGCGGTGTGAATCGCCTAAGAGCCTCTTTGGAATGGGTCTTTTCGCACCACGGTGCGAATAGCCCAAAATCATTTTTGAATGGGTCGATTCGAACCGCAATACTAAAGCAGTTTTCTTTTTAATTCTGACAAATTTAATGAATTTTAACCACACATCTCATAAAGTACAGCCGGGCACAAAAATATAGGCCAATCAAAATAATTTTATAACCACGTGAACATGTTCATCTTAAATATGGCCCCCACATTCCTAAAAATCAAGGTAAATTTTGACCCTTTGTTCAAACTAGACTTACCGGTTAAGTAAACAATAGACTAACTGGAAACAAAAGCTTCCAATCAGAAGCACCCTTGCACTTGCTTCTGATTATATAAAAATAGTTTTAAATTAAAAATATCGATCAAACTGTGATTTTAAACCATAATTGATTGTTGTCGGATATTGATTAGAAAAATTAAGAGTTTATTTTACAAGTTTTCACATCATTGTTGATTTTTTTTGTGAATTTTCATGATTGTCTAGTTTAAAGTACATTACAATGTATAGTATGTATTATCTTTCTTTTACCCGTATGCCATGTTTAAATTTAAAACTTATGAAAATATTTTTTTTAACAATCCACTTTTCTTCTGGTCTGTACTTACAGAAATCACCTATCTATTTTACCGTGGTTCGAACCGACCCATTTCAAAAGAATCCTTGAGCGATTCACACTGCTGTAACTACTGCGGTGCGATAGAACCCATTCAAAAGGGGCACTTGGGCGATTCGCACCGCGGTTCGAATCTCTTGCGGTTCGAAACGCCTAAAGACCCCGAATTTCGTTTCGTATTATTCTACGTAAATGACAATATCATCCCATCTGACGCCTATATACCTATTGCTGTTATTATTACCTACCTAGGTACCTAGTTATTGATTTTTTTCTTAAGATAAACGAATTTCAAGAACATATCTACAATAAATTTGTTTAGCTAATACCTACCTAAGTACTCTCAGAAAATCTTGTCATCAGATTCCATACACGTGATTATTTTCATAAACGTGAAATAAGAATGTTACTGACACAAAACTGCTGACAAAAAGTACATTACATTATCGCCTGTACATGTGACATCTCATCATAGTCAACGTTGCAGAATTAGAAATTGTGAAAATATTTCATTTCTGTACTTCTACCTACATACCTATGTACCTACGTACGTCATTCCCATTAAGATCATCTTCACCTTTTGGACTTTAACCCGGCCGAAACCGGTTGTTGCCCTATGTTGTTTTGACGACATCTCTATTCTGTAAACAGCATGAAATGATTTGATTATGAGCATGAATGAACGTTGCGAAGCTACCAAAGTCCCCAAAGATAAATAAAAACTATCGTAGGTAGTAAAGACAATGTGTACTTGCAACGCTCAACAGTAGGCTCATCAAATTACGTTGGTTCCTCAGAAAAATAATAAATAAAAACTCGAAGTAAACGCATGATTTCGCATTAGACTGTTCTAAGACTCAATAGTGGAAGCCCACTAGGCACTAGGTAGGTATAAAGTCTTGCAATAATAAAATCGCCCCGAGTCACCGATATCTTAACTCTCTAAACAGCATGATAAAGGATCACGCATTGAATTGTTGCGAAGCTCCATACTGAGCTTATCAAAGTCCCCAAATACCTAAAGTGATAAATAAAAACTATCTTAGTAAACGCATCGCCGTGGGCCGCGGGCCGGAGCCCCGTAATCCTCAGGGTGCTACCCCGCCGCATGCGCGCTGCGCCCCCTCCAGTAATTGCCGATACACCGGGCACCAGGGGTACCCACGCCGCGAACAAAACATTGCAATGATCGGGGAATACTACATTACAGAAACGCACCCGTTCCCGTCTCTGTGGACGCTTCCAGTTCTGATTTGGGACTTCGTGAATCGGGAATACGGGAAACGTACCTGTGCGCCCGCCGTCTCTGTGGGCTCTCTCGATTCTGATTTGGGACTTCGTGAATCAGCCCAATCATAATCTTCATTTCTGCATAGAAATACTGCATAGAACTTATTAGAGTACCCGTTTGCCGTCTCTGTGGGCTCTCCAGATTCTTATTTGGGACTTCGTGAAAAGGAAACACTGGGAACGTATCTGTTTGCCGTCTCTGTGGGTTTACTCTCTCAGAATCCTGGTCAAGGTTTTGACTTTGCAAGAATAAGCATTCCATTCTTCATCTCTTACTGTCCAAATCGGAACAGCAGTTTTCAATTGGTGGCAGAAGACCAACGAAGCGAATCGAAAATTTATCGATCGATGATAACGCCTTAATTTCGGCATAGGTACCTACCTATCTTTGTAAAATCTTATTGGGAAGGTATACCTATGTATCTATACGTATGCTTATTAATGACTTACTACGTGAGGGAACCGCTATCCATATTTATATTTATTATACCTATCGTTGATAAGAACTACCATTTTTACTATAGGCATCACTAGTAGGTAAAACAAAATTGTGGTTCAAATTACAATCTTAAATACTGTGATGATATTAAGAGTGGGATCAGCTATCTCTTTCCCACAAGTGCGTGAACCCATACTTTGTTATGTCAATATCACCGTCTCTCTTCTGTCATTAGAAGTTTACCCCACCGTCATTGAAATATCTTGTGCCTCATTTAATTTTCAGCGAAAATGTAAATTGAGATTTTTCCATTTTTATTAAAGCTATTGTTCCCATCATAAAAAGAATGGGACAAATTAAGTATTGTGACGTATTTTATGGAAAATACACAAATTTTCCTTTTAGAAAATATGTAATTGTCTTGTTTCGAAAGCTCATATTATCTTGTATTGATTAACTGGTAGCTATCCTATCAGTTACCTGAAAGATAATGTAACTGGTTCTTGAGAGTTGCTTATTTTATAAATAAAAATTGGTTTGCTAGAGGAAAGAAGACTTACTCGAAACTTGGTTCTATTTCTTGTAGTAGATAGGTCGTGTAGAAGCGTCTTTTGTGTATGAACTATATTTTTAACGTTATAGGGAGCCAAGTCAAACGAACAAGAGGGACACCTCATGGTAGGTACGTGAGCACCGCTGTCCATGCGACACTTGTGTGGACATCAACAACCACACAAGGGTCGCAGATGCGTTGCCTGCCTTTAAGACCCAATACCCTCCCGAACTAGGACAAGCGAGAAGGACATATCAGTCCAACAATAGGTAACCATTTTTCTCTTAATGGTTATAGATGGTAATATCGCCTGGTCGCAGTTTCGTTGACCATAAACAATGGTTTAGCCTTTCACAACTCTGTATGGCTCCCTTGTACTTATCAATGCGTGCGTATAAATG
This sequence comes from Nomophila noctuella, assembly GCA_958496325.1. NCBI lineage: Eukaryota > Metazoa > Arthropoda > Insecta > Lepidoptera > Crambidae > Nomophila > Nomophila noctuella. Next base: position 3,375,656 of record OY292498.1, read on the forward strand.
TGCTTTCGCCCTTGCTGAATAAAAGAATCGATTTCGAAAATCTCTATAGGTTTGCTCTCAATGTCCTGTAAAAACATGTGATTATTTATTTACTTTAATTTGTATATTAAACTGAATTTCATGGAATTCATATCATTGTTCAATAATTTATTAACACTTTCTGGTTTTTAATATGCCCATTGCTTTGAGGACGAACTGTACATAGTCAAATGATCATAACTATATAAATGAAAGCATATAGATTACGAGTATGATTATGAGCAATAAAGTATGACACAGTAGCTATTGTTAACGAAAAACAAATGCAGAGACAATAGATACCTATATCTTTCACTTAAAGTGATATTATTATAAACGCATGACCAAAACTTATCATTTCATTAAATGTTTTACAGGAACATTAGATAGTCGCCGATAAGAACTTACCTATTAAATGAAACGTAAGCAAGTTTCACAAGGTGTATTCTTTGTTTCACAAGGTTTGTTGCAAGTCGTAGAACGAGGGAGCCGCTATTATCGAATCGATAGTGTTTATTTATTTACCTCCATACCGAAGGCTGTAAGCCGGGCCCCAGTGTCGATGACGTTACGATGCTCTGTAAGCTGTCAGGAAAATTACTTACTATTGACTTATATCCACGGTTATAACCCCGTGGGTATACTAAATCTTTACACTGATAATAACGTAGAAAAGAAAAAGTTAACTGTCGGATAAGCTAAGTGTAGATGCAAAGTATAACTTATTTTCTTTGCCATTCAAATTAGTTGTTATTCGTATATGTTGATTAGTGGTACATAGTTTAAAAAAATAAATTGACATATTTTTCCTCTACAAAGCTGAAATTATAGTAGATATCCTCCGGGGTCTGTAGCATCCAATGTTTGGTTAAAATAATTTGTTCTATGGTCGAATTAACAATTAATATTTTTAAAAGAGAAGCCAAATAATAAAAAATATAAATGGCTTTGTCAAACGATTATACCTATTATCAATTGTTATAGTATTGTTTCTAATGTTTCGTAAAGAATTGGAGAGAAAGGGAGTTGGAACAAAGTTATTTTTAACTTCTCAACTCTGTATTTCAATAAGAACGTGTACCTACATCGTTTATTATGCAACCTGACCTACATTTTTCATGCCGTAACGCATCATACGATCAGAAAATTCGCAAAACTGCAATTGAGTCAAAATAAACTGCAAATATTGACGTTTAAACTTGGTCTGATTCATTTAATTTAGTATCTAAGGGCGATGTTAATTTCATAGTTATGTAAAATGAAACACTTTATTAACTTTATATTTTTCGTAGACCTTTTTTTATAAGTTATACATACCTACGTACATAAAAATTTCGGTTAATTCTGTAAATGACTGAATCCGCAATAAAACTCTAATTTCCAAGAATTATTCTGCAAATAACAGCTCGTAGCGAATTGTTTTTGCAGCGGACTAAGCAAACAATGAAGGGACTTTTCCGAGAATATTTTTAAGAATGGTATCGTACTTTCTTTCCAGTTTCCGGGCTATTGTTGTGTCCTGTATTCTAGTGATTACGCCTGTTGACCGCTCCATTACAAAGGTCCGCTAGACAAAGCCAGTGAAATTAACAAATGGAACCAATTTGGAGGCAGCCATTTGTGCGCCCAGAGCGCTCTCAATTGTCCCGTGCAGGTAGAAAGGTTCTTCAGCTCAGGCTTGGCATCGCCAGTGGTCCTCAACCTGACTTCGCTTCTTCAATAGACCTGTCATTCGAAAAACATTAAATGTTGTGACTAGTCTGTTAGTATTTTTTGTGAGTTGCTCATCTCTTAAAGTGCGGCGTCAACTTTAGCTCACCCCTCTCGCAGTCGCAAGCGCTTTTCGGCCAAAAGTCGTTGACTTCCAAATTTGTAGGTTGTTATTTTATACAACATTCAACACATAGAGACGCGAGGCTGCTTAATATAGTCCGAGTTAAAATCATCCGAATTCCAACTTCCTACACTCAATTACTCAGTAATCTGAGGGGACATAGCGCTTGACAGTCATTCAGACTATTATTCGAAAGACACTAATGTGAGAGTACTAAATGGATACCAAGTCAAGGGTCTAGTTGTAATTGCAGTTACATCAGTGCACTCGGGTCGTAATTTACCCGCTGTACCATTAAAGCTGCGTCGCCACCCCTTAACAATTTGAGAGCCAATGTTGAGGGCTGAGTCAGCGAGAGCGGTGCAGGGTGCGGGCTAGCGATACAAGCAGCCCTGCGCAAACCCATTGTTTCTTATCTACGAGTACAAAAACGCATTCCTCCTTCGCAAAAGCACAAAGCAATTACTACCTGCACTCTCTGGATTGAATGACTCAATGCGCACACAGTGAAGCTCGGGCTAATGTTTTTTTTCCAAGAGCAGGTGGGCTACATTTTAAATCACATGTTTGACGTTTTTTGCACGTGTCATTTTCTGTACGTTCACCAGACGACAAAATGTCATTCGGTGCTTATTTATGCGTGAGTATGGTTCGTCATAGGCCCATATTTTGTCCTACTTCCGCTGCTTTATAAAATTAGAAACATCCATAAAAGTTAAGCATACCGGAAACCACTAATGTCAAGAAAGTTCAAGCGAAAGAATACTAACATATTTCGATCCAAAGAAAGCTGTCATCTTAGCCACCGATGCCTCACCAAACGGGTTGGGAGCCGTTTTATCGCACAAGCTACCAGACGGCACGGAACGCCCAATTGCCTTCGCTTCAAGAACACTTACAAGCAGCGAGAAAAATTACAGTCAGATCGACAAAGAAGCTACAGCTATATTTTGGGGTCTGAAGAAATTTTTTCATTACTGTTATGGACGGAAGTTTACTCTTGTCACGGATCACAAACCACTCACGTCTATATTTCACCCAGAACAGACCCTACCAGCACTGAGTACAATGCGTCTGTTCCATTATGCACACTTTCTATCTGGTTTTGACTATAATATTGAATATAGAGCTGCAGCAAAAAATTGTAATGCAGACTACCTATCCAGATTCCCGGTCGAACGTGTGAAAGAAAAATCAGTAGACCAACATACGCAAAAATAATCGCACGTGAAACAATGAAAGATACAGAACTCAACATACTATTAGAAGCCTTAAAAACAGGACGTTCAGTGAATTCTACATGGACACTTTTTTGTTTTTATAATATTCAAACATAACAAACCTCAGGAAATTATAGCAATTCATTAATCATGTGTTGTTTACGATCTTACCAGCAAGTTATGATAATTTCTATAGATATTATATACCTTCTCACGGTAGATTTACTTACACAGTACATCATTATCTATAACTGAACAATTCCGATTCAGCAAATATTAAATCTTTTAAAACTGAATGATTCAATAGGCTATTTTCTCCTCCTTCGGTCCTAAACTGCGGATCTAATATATCGAACGGGCTTCCTCACATTCGAAGCGCCCGGCCCGGCGCCACCGCTCGTTGCTTCCGCGATCCCGGCGTTCGTTTCTGGACTATTCCATGCTTCCATCATACCGCTCTATATATAGATATAGGGCTACACATCGGTCGAAGGCACCGGGGTTTCCCTTCGAGAAGAGCAACAAGGGAAAACATCGATTTTCGGCACCCTCCAAGCTAGGCGGGGCACAAGATGGCGGCGTGGGGTCCCGGACCTGCCTCAAGCGCTCGCGGCGCCCAAGGTCAAGCGCCGCATGTGGCACCCACCGCGATGCGCCTCCAAAAATACAGAATCTCGATAAATGGAAACGGAACTTCTATCCTTTTCCCGCGCTAGAAATAGGCCTCTTTGCGTCCCCCTCGCACATCCGCCAGTGAAATGTTGAATTATGCCACTCAATTGTGATCTTAAATGCATCGTTAGGGTTGTCTATGTATAGACAGATACTTATGCTTTCTTAGGATACTAGGTTCAGGGTTAGGTATTGACTTTTCTAGCTACAAACGCAGGCGCACTTTCAGTAACTAAATTGCCTACCTATTTGTGCATTTGCCAATTTTTTTTAGGATCCTTATTAAAGCAAACTTTTATGATTTTGACAGAATTATCACAATAACATTTACCTATCCATTCTGTTTAAGACTGTTTCGCACTTTCCATTGGCAAATATTGTTTTATAATAATTTTCATGTTTGTTTTTGAATTCCTGCATTAAACTAATTAAATTATTTTGCAAATAAACTATTTACTGAAGATCTGGTCAGAAGCAACTGATAAAGTCCATTGACGTCTTCATTGATTAAATTAAACAATCAACTAATTACCCGGTCACAGTCCGGCAAACAGCATCATCGGGACTCTCACCAACCCTAATCATAGCAAAGCTTATCTACGTTATGGAAAACTTCGGAATGCGACAGAGTAATTTGATTTCTCTTTCACACTTGAATACAATTGTAAGTCCATCTCTCTCTGGGGTCGCTACCTAACATCATGAGGGGTAGTGGAAGGGACGCATAAAAGATTTTGGGATAGATTTTTTTTGCAAACTGCAATATGTAATGAAAAAGTGGACCCGTTCAGTAGAACTGCAGCCATCAGTGCGCCTGGTGGTGCAGCCGCGATAAAATAAAATAAAATAAATAAATATTGAGGACTTTTGTTATGTTTATGTAAGACTGTCAGTATTTTGGTTCAGTGTCAAATCAAGTTTAGTGTTTCGGATATAAAAGTTGAATTTACTGATAAGTGCAGTGATTTGGGTGAACTATAGGAAGATAATATACCTATACATATATTTATTAAGAAGGTATATAAAACATTATTGTACTTAACTATTAGTACCAAGTAAAACATGAAGGAAGTCATCTTTCTATATTATATGACAAAAATCTATTCGGTTTAAATTAAACAAATCCTTATAATTTGACCAACATGCATTTTTAATTTATAATTTTTTTATTATATGTTATCATAGTAGTAGAACATTTTACATCCTATTTTTTGTTTATCTTTTATATTGTACATTAATTTTATGCAATTATATATTTGAATTTTTATATGCCCATTGTATACATAAGTATATAAATAACGAAAGAAATCTCTTTGACAATATAAAATTCAAAATTCAAAATTCAAATATACTTTATTTATGTAGGCCTCAGTGAGGCACTTATAAATCGTCAAAGATACATGTACAATATAATGAATCTACCACCGACTTCGGAACGCAGTCATCTGCTGAGAAGAAGCGGCAAGAAACTCGACAGTTGCTCTTTTAAATCGCCAATAATTACAATCTTTTTTAAATACATTGATTTCATAACGTTCTCTAACTAAGCCATACAGTTCCTCACATTCAATATCAAAATAAAATAAAATAAAAAATATTACTGCGTAATACTAAGTCATTTATGGTCAATAGTTCATTTATTTGCTCATATTGACAATTACTCTATCTAATTACATTATTGAGAAGCTAGGTGCTTTGTTGACTCTCCCTTATTATAGAACCACTTATATGTATTTTAGGAGACACGAAAGACAAATAGCGGTGTGCTGGATTGACCTAGAGAATGCATTTGGCTCAGTTCAGCACGAGCTGATGTTTTTCGCGTTAGAATGGTATAACTTCCCCCCTTTGGTTTTAGATTTAATTAAGTCATATTATTCTAATTTATCTTTTGTAATTAGCTGTAAAGATGGATACACAAAACCTCTAAATTATATTATTGGTCTTTTTCAGGGATGCTGTTTATCCCCTATAGTATTTAATGTAGTTATAAATATTTTAATTGACACTTTGATTTTTCAGGAGAAGAAATGGGGTTATCGGTTTAAAATAAATAATCAGTACACAGAATCAATCCTAGCCTTTGCTGACGATCTCGCAATCTTGACACGAAACCCGAAGCAGTGTCAAGTGTTATTGAAAAAGGTGGATGAGTTCTGTGCTTGGACTGACGGCATGAAGGTGAAACCAAGTAAATGCTATTGCTTATGTCTGGGTAGACGAGATACGAAATTTACATCTTATGACCCTGGGCTCACGATTGGCGGTCAGAATGTTGCCACAATTTCTGAAGCGCTCCCGTTCAAATTTCTAGGCAGAAAGATAGACTATAGAGGCCGCACACCATCTTTGGATGGTATTGTTGAGGATTTCATTGATTCCATTAGTAGGGTTGAGAACCAGCCCATAGGGAACATTAAGAAGCTATGGATCTACAACAACTACCTGTCCTCGCGCTTGTCTTGGCCTTTCCTCGTATACGACTTCGGCAAAACCCTTTTATCGCGACTGGACGCCGTTGTTGTGAAATCGTTGAAGTCTTGGACTGGATTAGCCCACTCGGCAGACCCCTCTACACTATTTAGGGGCAAAAATAGTTTTGGGATGAACCTAAACAAGCCATCGGAGCTTTACAAACATCTTAGAGTTACCAAGATGCACATTCTGGGTAAATCGAAAGACAACGCAGTGGCAACACTCCCAAAAGATAAGAATATGAGTGAGTTAGAGTCAAGGTTACGGTTCCATAAGCAGTTTATGGTGGGAGCGCAAACAAACAGGGTAGGATTAGGAAGTCGAGGAAGAGAGGATGACCGGAACATCATTAAGTCTTTTCTGCGAATGGATGAAGATAACGAGTATAGAGTACATGCGCTTAATCTTGAAATGCAAAACGAGTGGGTGTCCCTTGGTGAGTTTTGTATCCCTTTAGCATTGAAGTGGCGGTCGATACTTTACGATTGGTCTCCGGCGTTGCTTAAATTCTATCTGAATGCCTTTCAGTTGACCCTACCCGATCAGAGCAACATTGTGAGGTGGGGAATGGCAGTAGACAAAACATGTTTACTCTGTGGCGAGGCCGTAGGTACCGCGAGGCATTTGTTGGTGGGATGCAGAGTACTCCTAGACAGAGGTCACTACTCTCGCCGCCATGACGGAGTGTTGCAGATCATACGTGAAGCGGTGAGCCTTTCAATAGCAAGAGCAGCAAAAGGTTTGACGACGAATACAAAGAACATCAACTTCGTCAAGGAAGGATCTACCAAGAAGTCCAAAGTCAAACCTTACTCCATCGTTAGTGCAGCTCCAGATTGGAAGATCATGATGGACATGTATGAAAAGCGCTACACTATTCCAGAAGACATTGTGTTATCGTCGTCTAGACCAGACCTTTTCGTTTATTCTAGAAAACTTAAGCGCGTACTGTTGGTGGAACTTACTGTTCCATGGGAGACAAACATTCCCAAAGATCACGCGTTTAAAACAAATAAGTATTATGACCTAACCAACGAGATGACTAAAAATGGTTATATAGCACGGTTGTATGCTGTGGAAGTGGGTGCGAGAGGTATACCAGCGAAATCTCTCTACAACCTACTGAAGGACTTAGGATTACCAAGATCTAATATTAGCTCGTTACTGGAAAGAGCAACTAAAGCCGCTTTACTCGGCTCATACCAAATATGGTTGGGAAGGGAGAGGAACGTCATCGGTGAAGGTGATCGTTAGTATACTATAAAGGGGCCCCTTAAACCTACACGCTGGGTCGAAAGTCCCAGGCACCGACTGACATTCCTCTCTGTTCCACGCGATGGACCCGGCACCCGCACGGAGAATCCATGGATAGCTAAGAAGTTCGTCTCTCTAATTTGACCAACATGCATTTTTAATTTATAATTTTTTTATTATATGTTATCATAGTAGTAGAACATTTTACATCCTATTTTTTGTTTATCTTTTATATTGTACATTAATTTTATGCAATTATATATTTGAATTTTTATATGCCCATTGTATACATAAGTATATAAATAACGAAAGAAATCTCTTTGACAATATAAAATTCAAAATTCAAAATTCAAATATACTTTATTTATGTAGGCCTCAGTGAGGCACTTATAAATCGTCAAAGATACATGTACAATATAATGAATCTACCACCGACTTCGGAACGCAGTCATCTGCTGAGAAGAAGCGGCAAGAAACTCGACAGTTGCTCTTTTAAATCGCCAATAATTACAATCTTTTTTAAATACATTGATTTCATAACGTTCTCTAACTAAGCCATACAGTTCCTCACATTCAATATCAAAATAAAATAAAATAAAAAATATTACTGCGTAATACTAAGTCATTTATGGTCAATAGTTCATTTATTTGCTCATATTGACAATTACTCTATCTAATTACATTATTGAGAAGCTAGGTGCTTTGTTGACTCTCCCTTATTATAGAACCACTTATATGTATTTTACAGATGGGTTATAATTTTGTTACCAAATTTAACCAATAATTCAAGAACTAGTCAGTGTTATTATAAACATAATAGAATTCTTTGATTACACATTTCAATTGTAAGTTGCTGCTATAATATTTCTTCTGTAAAAGATGAAGTGTTGAGGCGTCATTAAGGTGATTTCGTGTTGTTCCAGATCGCATGCGGTGACGTGACGGCGTCATACGGAGCACGCTTCAAGCTGACGCGGTCCACGGAGGCGAGCACCACGCCGTCGACCAGCGTGGCGCCCGGCGGCTCCGGCGAGCAGTCGGCGGACCGCGTGACGCGCATCATATGCGATCTCCTCGAGAACATGAGCAGGCAGAGCCAGCCGCCCGCCTCGTCGGCCACGGCGGCCGCCACCGCGCCCTACGACATCTGGGCGCAGCCGTCCAGCAGCACGGCGCCCCACCCCGGGCCCGTCGGCCACGCCAACAACAACCACGACAACTCCAGCGGCTCGCCCGGCACCTCCTCCTCCGCCTCCATCACCTGCTACCGCTGCGAGGAGCGCTCGCCCACCACGCGCTGCCTCGAGTGCAACGACCTCTTCTGCTACGAGTGCTGCCACAAGCTCACCTCCGACTGCCAGCTGCGCGACCACACGCTGCTGCCCATCCACCAGATCTCGCCCATCGGCGCCCGGCCCACCTCCACCACTAACGAGGAGCGGCCCCTGTGCTGCGACCTCCACGGCGAGGCCGTCAGGTACTTCTGCGAGCCCTGCGTCCTCTTTGTCTGCCAAGAATGCGTGTCGTGGGTGCACCGAGATCACAGTCATACGCCGGTCAAGGGTGCTCTCGATATGTGCCGCATCGGCATTTTTAGAGCCATCGAGGACACTAAAACTGGAACGAAAGCTATAAAGAATGCCATCGACCGCGCCGTGGCCATGTCCAAAGCTTATGAAAAAGAGGCGACAGACGCAAGCATGAAAATACGTAAAGCCATGCGGTGCTACGCCCAAGCTATTGAGGATCGGGAAAAATACCTTTTGGATAAAGTGGAGAAGATGCGTCAGGCGAAGATTAACGAGCTCACTGACCACATGAATACTTTACGCGGCATTCTAGCCGGGCTGGCCCACACGAACGACACCTTGGTGCGTAGTTTAGATTCAGAAGCTATCGATCTGTTCATGGCTAAAGAGAAGGGCCGAGCTCAGGTTGATTACTTCTCTTGTATGTTTAAGAACATGTATGTGACCGAAGAGAAGATCGTATTTCTTCCACCGAATTACGATCTAGTTGACCAACTGAAGCGGCAGTGCGATGTTCAGCCAGTGCCGGCGAGCGCCGTGCAGTCCATCAACTCGGCATCGATCCAGTCGCGCCAGGCGCTCATGTCCCTCCAGTCCATGCAAACTGCTCAAAACTACTCGCCTCTCAACTACAACATGTCGAGTACCAGTAGTTTACGATCACTCCCTGACTACACTTTGAGTACAAGGTCCACCAACTACTACGAGCAAAGCATCAGCTCCAGCATCGCTATGGATTCTGTTCCGGCTCGCGGTATCGGACAAGCTATACCAGGGTACTGGATGTCCGTCACAGTGAAACCGACCAGAAGTCCATTACCCGGCGTGCCTGTGTTCTCTTTCGGTCGCGAGGGACAGGACGAAGGACAAGTATCGAGGCCGTGGGGCTTGTGCGTTGACAGAGAAGGCAATATCATAATAGCTGACAGAAGGAACAATCGCATACAAATCTTCAGTAATCGCGGAGAATTTAAGACCATGTTCGGGTCGAAAGGAACCGGGCCTGGGGAGTTCGACCTCCCGGCGGGCATCACCACGGACACTTATGGTCGTATTATCGTCATCGATAAGGACAACCACAGGGTTCAAATATTTACATCTTCCGGTAACTTCATCCTCAAGTTCGGCTCCTTCGGAAAGGAATGTGGTCAGTTCCAATATCCGTGGGACGTCGCCGTGAACACACTGGGGAACATCGTCGTGACGGACACTCGCAATCATCGCATTCAGCTGTTCACGAGCGATGGAACTTACATAACCAAGTTCGTGTTCGAGGGAGCCAACCCGGCCAAGATGTTGAAAGGGCCGACGACTCCCAGGGGGGTGTGCTTCACGACTTCGGGGAACATTATAGTGTCGGACTTTGAGAACCATCGCCTGCTGATGGTGGACCCGACGCTGTCGAAGGTGCTGCACTGCGTGGGGCGCGAGGGCGCGGCGATGGGCGAGCTGAACCGGCCGTCGGGCATCGTGACGGACGACGACGGGCGCATCATCGTGGCGGACTCGAAGAACCACCGCGTGCTGGTGTTCACGTCGGAGCTGCGCATCCTGTGGGCCGTGGACCTCAAGAGCCCGGGGCTGGACGACAAGGACCGGCCCAGCGACGTGGCGCTCACGCCCGAGGGCTACCTCGTGGTGCTGTTCGAGACGCTGCCCGACACCGCGCGCGACATCTCCTCGCACGGGAAACAGTACATCAAGGTATACTAATCACCCACTTCAACTGACTTACCTATAGGTTAAACCGATTTGGACCGAAGGTTCATTTTATTTTATTTTTTTCTATTAAGTTGTGATTTCTTTGATCATGTGCCAATTTTATTATTAACGTTCGGATTTATCCGAATCGAGCATAGCTTACGGGGGGATCTGCGCGCGGTCTAAAGCGGCGTGCGGGTCCTAACATCGACATTTTCGTTACCATAGTGATTCGCTTTTTGTTTCCGTATTGACTAGTCTTAAGGACCAAACGTCGTTTGTGTTAGTCGCAGCATCATAGAGTAGAGCAGCACAGCCCTGTCCCGGTAGCTCCGACGCTGATGTAATGAGCGTTCACATCGTTGTATACTTAAATATAATGTCAAGTACACATTTCCGATTCCATTTCACCTACGATTTATATTTCAATTTAAAATAAGTGTAAATCGTAAAATATATACTTATATTAATAAATCACCTTGTGATGTAAAAGAAGTTTTTATGTGAGATAAACTAAATAATAACTTGAAAAGTATTTTTCCAAAATGTTACATTTTGCGTTTTTAATTAACTCGGTTATATGATTGACGCAGTCAGGTTAAGTTATTGGCACATTGAGTTCGGTGCGTATTATGTTTTGTTTGGCGTTGTTGGCGCATTCGACGCTTTTAATTGGCTAGATTATGTTTTAGTTTTAGTCGCGTGATTTGATGTATCTGTGTGTGCGGGATGAGAGGGTGCGAATAGTGTAGCTGAGCAAAGAAATCAATGCAATAAACTTTAAGACTGACTTTAGAAGACTGTCTTAAAGATGTTGAGTGCGCCGGCAACGGGGCGCCGCCGGGGCGGTCCGCGGCGTCCGATCGCGCCTTAATTACCAAAACAAATAGCTATTATATTAATTTCGACAACTTTGAATATGGACTTGAAATTTTTTATATTTCTTTGAATATAATTCGTGATATTTTTTATTTCCTATCAAAAAATATTTTCTTTTTATTTCGTAGGATTAAATTGTTACGAAATTATTTTGACTGACCGGCTTATGTATGACTAAAAATAATATTTTTTATTAGTTTTAGCCGAATTGATAGGGTTAAGGATTAGGAGGCGGTGGATGCGACACGGACAGTTATATACTAATCGAAAGTCACGATTGCTGTCCGTCGCGTTTCTTGTATTGTCGACTCGTGGCCGCGCCAGTGTCTCTCAATAATAACAACTCCAGACCGGCGCTGGGCGCGTGCTTATAATAGTTAATTTTAGAGATATTCTATATACCTTCTGGTAATTATTAATTAGGTAATCAATCGCGTGTTTGTATACAATGAAGAAGTGTATTAAGTAGTTCAAATATTGTAGTGAAATTCTTTTCAAAAATGTGAAATTGATAGCATAATCTATTTTTCATATATTATGTGAGTAGTTAGTATCAAATGTAATCCGCTATGATACCCGCCTGTGTTCATTCAATGTTGTGTTCATTTAATTGATATACTAGCTATTGGACTCTAGTTTAGTTGCATGCCTCGTTAATGTACTTTGAAGTTTCGGATTCGTGGTGGCATAGTAGCTAGTTAGTCTTAGGACGTTTGTTCGTACGTTGAACAACGTGCTTATTGATAATATGTTATTGATTAAGACATGTTTTGTGGAATAAATACTATTGCGGTATGATAGATTGAATCGGCACAGCGGTTGTACGGAAACGCGGTGAAAACAAAATGGCGACGCGTTGTGAAATGGAGGTTGGATTAATTTAAACAAAAACCTTTTTACATAATAATTACTAACATATGAGATGAATAGATATATGGTTCACCTAAACCTCTGTAATCACCGTGTACTCCTTACAATCATACATACATAGTTATTAAAAATGAATTCAATACGTAAATTATAATTAATTATGTACCGCGATACTAATGTTAAGCTTGACTTAAAATGTTACAATGAACAATGTCTATGCTAGTTAAATTACTCGTGTATTGATTAAGTATATCACGTCGTAAGTAGTTGACGTTCTGACTTAATGATCTGTAAGCTACCGTTGGTATCCTATGGATTAAATTTTTTCACCTTTATACTTAGGTTTACATTAGGTTAAGTCTCAAAAATAATTCTTTTAGATGTAATCTTCAGACAAAAAATTCCCATCGTGCGGATTGAATCGTAGTTGTAATAATCGAACTGATTAATATTATATTGTGTCGACTGGAGCATGAGTCTGATAATGTATTAAGATGTAGAAATTATCGTTGGAAGTAAAAATTTTGTAGCGCACGATAAGAATGACTATCACTAGAACCGTTAAGCATTAGTCACTATTATTTAATAAATATGCAATGGTAAGCATTGTCATTGATAAACTTTCATTATTTACAGCAATAATGATTTTATTAACAGATGTCGCCATGCAAGATATCTCAGTTTTTGTATACTTTATTTTTCTACAACTAAGAAGTTCTTGAGAGAAATTAAGTATCGAAAAAATATTTACCAGACATTCTACACTTGTGTTATTTCCATTAAATGGTTAAACCGCATAAATGAAAGTTTAGCAATTGTATGTAATGCTCTAATAAAATATGGCTGACACGTAGACCCGTATTCAGAACTGTTTTCAAACATGAAACTCCACTTTTCAGATTAAACTCGGGCATGGCGAATTATGCCCTAAATCGGCTTCCGTAGGGCACAAATCGGTTAATGCTAATTCTATGTTTAACCAGAGTTTAATGTTTGGGGACAGTTCCTTAATAAGGCCCGAGCATAATCGAAACAAAATTCATCCAAATTGAACCCACCGTCCGTTGTTTTCAAGCACATGTAAAATTTTATTAATCAGTATTTTGTTTTGTCGTGTTTTAGTGTAATAGCTAACGTTCTTCAGATTGTCATTCTTGGGCTCACTCTCGACACCTAGTAAGAACTTTATAATCACTTGTATGAAGTTTTTAGGATGTGTGAATTCACTTTTGGCGTAAACGTAAAGTAAGGTGTTTAGCACGCTAGTCAAGTTTTATACCAGTCGCGAAGCGTCGCTCTCGCATCGGAATATAACTTTGAACTGATTGTGTGTTTGGGTGCAATAACGTGAGACCTGGCGTCACAAATAACAGAATAGATCTCAGTAACTGTTATATCAATCTGTTAAATTTTCTTATTTTTCTGATCTCGCCTAAGTGTGATTATGTGAGCTTACGTTCGTGGCTTTACACTGCCCAAGGTTTCGAAATCTTAACACTATTTTTGGAGTATATTTTTGTCTGGGACTTAATTTCTATATCCCAACATATAAGACCCTTTCGCACTTAAGGTGGATGTATTCACAGCTCTAGATTAATCTCTACGCTATTTTTTACGCCATAATAGATTGCTTTGAAGGAATCGCTTACGCACTAAAAGGAGACTTGTAAAGTTTTCTCACAGTGATTCTGAATATTATTTAAACAACTTTTGGTTCGGTTAGCAAACCGGCCATTGTTGTCGCTGCCCCGACAAGATACATTACGGTCTATCTAGGCCAGGCCAGGTCTCAGGGACGACCTAGACATCGCCATGCAAGTTTGATGGTTGACCTCAATTAAGTGAATTAGCGGGCTGAATCGCAAGCACGTCAAGTAACGGTGGCCCTAGCGTAGTCTATATTTAATATTACAGTATAAGGCCTCGACTTACGCAAGCACTCGTCGTGGGTAAAGGGTATTTCGTAGTTATACAACGTGCAGTGTTTGACGCGTGACGCGAACTGAAAACTCCGGTAAACAAAACAATATATTTTTTGCGCTTTCCAGTTATTCGAAATGATATAAACGTTTATTTTTTTTTCTTTCAGTGCCATTATAAAGTATTGCGTTATTTTAAAAATAATGTGTTGCATTAAATGCATTTTTATTATTAACATTTGGAATGTTTTAAAGTAGAATTTTCAACAGATGTATAATTTTTGAAATAGACAACGAATCTCATATTTTTCTATGAATTCAGTGACACTTAACAATTATGTTGGGTGAAGACATATTTAATGGATTTGCAAAGCAAACTCCGAACATCATTGTGATTGTTACTGATTGGGTCATGCGAAGAATGCCCCGGTCTGCAAACGAGCTCGGCCCGACTCTCGACTCTTATGATCCCTCGAAGTTAATGGAAAGGTGAAATGACGTCCAAAGTTGACTGAATTATAATTTGGATACGACACGCTCCGGAGCCTTCGCACTCGGAACATCTCGGTCAATTAGCAGTTTCTATAGAGACGCAGTCGAGACGACGGCCGCGGCCCCAAGGCTTAAAGCTGCTGAAACATTACTTAATTTTAAATTCATATATAATTTTGTATGTTTGAGTTGTTTCCTTTTTAAAATTATATTTTGTTGCTTTCCGTGGTTTCGTGGAAATATCGGAAATGTTACTATCACTTGGATGAATAATAACGTACGTCGAAATATAAGAATCACATTTGCGAGGTTTTCGATATTTTGACAAAAACAAAGAATAAGATAATGTAAGTGTGAAAAATTGTAAACATTGTGAGGCCTGCTAGTTGCTAGCAGTAAAATTGAGGTTTTGTGATAGGTACAATAAAATTGAGATCTTAATATTCGGAACGCGAATATAATTTTTTTACAAGTTTTTGATGTTTAAAAGTATTCCGGAATGGTAACTTAATGTGGATTCTATGGAATATCAGAAGTCAATGGTAGATAGTCGATAGTACGCACGGTACAAACAGTCGCGGACGAGCGGGATAACGCGTCGACACGGAACTGCATAATAACGATACAATTATGAGATTTTAGGGAATTGTATTGAGCCATTTTCGTGCTATTTTTGTAATGTTATCTAGGCGCTTGTGTTGTGTTAGTGTTAGCGTAGGGCTCGCGGGCGCCCCCTGCCGGCGCAGGCGGCCCCCGCGCGCCGCATATCAGTAACGTAGTATTTTTGTATCGGTGCCGCGCGGCCCGCGGAGTGCGGTTCCGCCACTCGCGCGCCCTGCGGTACCTGTTTGTGTTCAAATTTTGATTAACCATTAACTACCTCTTTTTTATAATGTTGTAAGACTGATTGGAATTAATGTAACGGTGGTAAAATCACCGATTTAGAAGTCTGTTGTCTACTAACAATTTTAATTTCTTTAGTAGATTAGATATATTCTGATTGAGATTTCTACGTCCACTTATTTCGCGGTTTTCTTTGCAATAGATTCATCGATAAATTGGTGTAACTTTCGACATGTTCTCTTATGTATGAGTGGACAACGGCCTTTTTCTTTTATATCTATATCTTACGTTATTATTCTTCTGTAATATTGTTGAAAGAAGACTGAAATTTTATAAATGTTCCTATATTTTAATTTAGAATAATTTACTGCCTACCATATTTTCATTTACATTATGTTTACCTTTCGGTAAATCATTTACTTTCATTCTTGTAATCTTATCAATTGTATGACGCTATATAATGTCATGAAATTTTTGAAATTTTTAATGGAATTTTGTATTAAAATCAAGTGATTGATAGAAATTGGTGTTTTTATTTACAAGCCCATATCCAATCTTATTTCCTTGTTCCTTTTGTCCATTTAATAACACTTGTACACAGTTGAGAAAAAAATAGAAAAGTTGTAACTAGTCGGTTCTAACGGGAATAGGCATATCATAAAGATACCTTATACATTTCTTGGTCCGCTGTAAGTGGCTGTAACTGCGTCAAACCAAGCATTAGACTAAATCAGTGAAATCTTGATTACGCGGTTAAGTAATATACTTATTTGAAATAAACTTTCCGACTGAGAGCACCACGAACGAATCATTATTCGAAAAGAGATCATTTGATCATCACTTTATCTATGGTTAGCAAGCCTGAGACCAAACCTTTTTGAAAACGTAAACCTCAGTGACATAAACGTACCTACCAACATCATCTGTGCTTACCAAAGTCAATTTGAAAACTAACAAACGACAAAGACGTAATTTACAGTAGGATAACAGGTGTATGTTTAGCCGTACAATAAGAAGCAATATGGGTAATTCAGCGAGCAATCTATTTTCTGGTCTGGGAAGGTTCTTCGAATACCCTGTGAAAAGAAAACCAATCTGCTTCTACCGACAGGAAGATTTCACTGCTACAGGTGGGGTTCATTTTGAATTGAACTTTAATGGTTAGGAAAATGGATTAAGATCTTGGTTTACTCAGTAAAACAAGCTGTCATAAGTACTTAGATGTGGGCAGATTCGCTTCGAAGTTGATGTTGATGAATCCTTACGGCCACGATATTACTATGAATTTCTTAAGTAGAATCATAGTTCCAGTAGGCTTAATGTATTCTACTGCTTTGCTGGAATCTTTCTTTAAAAGAGGACAGGCCACATTGAATGAGACAAAACAGATCATGAAGATTGTGAAAATGAATTAACTACGTGACAGACAATGATTGATATTGAATATCTGATGTAGGTGAACCCCTAGTGAAAACTGCGGAAGCTCCAAAGCCAGCAATGACGGATTACGACAAGCTAGTCGAATTGTTTTACAAAAGGTTGGCAGAACAAAGACAGTATAATCAAGTAAGTTCAATAAGTATACTTAGGTAGATACTATGATTTTCTTATTAGGACATTTTCAAAGTGTGCAAAAAAGGAAGGCTGAAATTAGCAACCAAACTAAACAGTCAAGTGTTACCCATCTGGCTTTTAAAATGCGTGAATCGATCCTCGAGCATAATAGACAAAATAGGTACAGGTAAAAATAATAAAAAAAAAAATTGGCTCACCCCCACTGAATCGCGTCCAGACCAACCTGTCGGGTTTTAGTTGATAGTTTGGCTCTTCCAGGTGTCCACATAACCCGCATGCGACCACGGCAGAGGGTATGCGTAAATGCAATTCCCGAGACAAAAGAAAAGGCAGGCGTAACTCTGTGATTTGAGTACAAAATTTAATGTCGATACTCATTGCACAAACACTTGCCTCTACTGGGATTCAAATCCGCGATTCTCTTCTCGGTTTTATGATCAGGTCTCCCACTAGATCAACCTGCTTCTCAAAGGGATGTCCCATTCCTCCTTAGGAAATGAAAGAGCAAGACCGTCGCTGGAGCATGCAGAAGGTGGTCCGACGGTTCCCGGGCTGGAACGAGGTCACCATCGCCAACCTGCACAGCCTGTTCCTACTCTTCGACAACCAGTCCAACGGAATGCTCGGCTTCGAGGATTTGTTAGTCCTCTGTTCATATAATATGAGTCTCACTTAGAAAATTTGCTTGGATTTGGATTGGATTAGCTCAGGCTCAGTTGAGGAGGGTAGGTATGGAGGCTCTAAGGCAGGCAACGCATCTGTGACCCTTGTGCGGTTATTGATGTCCATGGGCACCGGTAATCACTTACTATAAGGTGTCTGAGGTGACTCTTGTTCGCTATACGTTTGCCTTTCTATAAGATGAAAGAGAGAGAATAGAGTTATTAAACAATCCCAAACAGATTAATTCACTATAATCGCTACGCTGCGCCGTCCTCTGAGTCACTAAAAACACCTTTAATAGTCCTTTATCTTTTTTCCTATGACCAAACTCAATTTAGTCAGGTTTATACCATATAACAGAGTTTCTGCTCTGAAATAAGTCTCGTTCTGTAGGAGCGAGTTCATTGGCTACAAAGTTGGCCTGAAGATTTTTAGTCAAAAAACAAAGTGCTGATTTTACTATAAGATTTACACGGTTGTCAAATTTTACACTTTGTTAGTTGTGCAGTCCTCGAAAGTCTTGGGGATGAGACGTTGATGGAACATCGCAAAGAGAAGTTCACTGCGGCCGACACCGACAACGATGGGTGGATCACCTACGATGAATTCTTATCGGTAAGAGGTCTTTTAATTTAAGAAATGTGTTGGGTTCAATTGCACTACCTAGGTACATACCTAGGTGCCTACAATAGGTAACAAATATCTGTCTTCACCCTCTTACCATCTAGGTAAGGAATATTATTCCTACTAAGCCAACATCATCGTCACGTCCCCACTATGCCACGGGCCTTGGATGGAGAGGGATATAGAGTTAAACAATCCAACAATGAATGTATTTCAAATGGAGAATGACACACTGTGCCGTAATTACGTCGCGTAATCTATACTAATATATAAAGCTGAAGAGTTTGTTTGCATGTTTGTTTGAACGCGCTTACCTACCTCGGGAAATACGGGTCCGATTTGAAAAAATATTTTTGTGTTGGGAAGTCCATTTGACGAGGAAGGCTTTAGGCTATTGGAAATCAAAATCCACGCGAACGGAGTCGCGGGCGGCCGCTAGTATTGTATAAAAAAATTAACTTCGGCCGCGTTTCTTCCGCTAAGTGTGTTCCTATATTTAAACCAACACACATAGCTGGGCACCGTTAATAAAATAGTTAACTTCGTTAACCCTTACCACGCCAACGTCTGATATATCAGACATTTAACTTTCGTGCCCTCGCCGCCAACGTCTTATATATCAGACATAAATATCTAACCAATTTAACTCTATTTTTTCTTATCGTTATGGTACGTGACGACATATGCATACAATTTTCAGACTGTTTATACTTTAGTTAATCAAAAATATCTATTTCATAAAGTATTATAATGTTATTTTAATGATAAATTATTAAAAACAAAACCGTGTTGAATCGACTCATACTATTTTTTTTTTACTTGGACCCTCTGCGCCAACGTCTGATATATCAGACATTGGCGTTCCATTAGTGATGTTCCATTTCAATGTTCCTACCAAAACCAGAAATCTGGTACCTCAAAATAGAAACATTCAAAAATGTAAAAATTATACAGGTTTTTGTTTTGGGCATATTTTTTGTGTGTAACGAAATCTTGCCAAGTTTTTCATTGGTTAAACTTGGTAAGATTTCGTAACACACAAAAAATATGCCCAAAACAAAAACCTGTATAATCCACTCGATAATAATGCAATCGAAAATAAAGCGTTTACATTAATAAACGCTTTATTTTCGATTCATGTTTTGCATCAAAATTTGATTTGGTGGATTTGATTGATACTGGGTTTCATGATCAAATCCAGTAAATTGCATAGTATGTCACAACACTATAGCGACACGATCATGCATGAGTCTCGTACGCCAACGTCTGATATATCAGACACGGAAGTGACGTCAGAGGCGATAGATGTTTCTAGAACTACTTATTTAGTGTTGTACAATGAGGGTTGGAGATATCGATAAATTATGGAAGTACCCTGCAAAATTATTTTATTTACTGTGTTATGCTTTGCGTTGCTGTGTAGATTTATTACGTTAAAAAATTAATGTTTATTGAAATATGACCACTGCAGAGGAGTTGATTAGGATTTTAGAAGGAACTGATGATGTTGAATTTGAAGTGTTCTTACATAATCAACAGGTAAGTTATAAAAAAATATAATATGTACTATAAAGCGTCCCAATCTAATGGTGCAACCATGGTTTGACACAATAAAGTGTTTGTAATTTTCTTTTTTTTTAGAGGATTATTGGAATACGTAGATGTATTTACATTAGAAAAACTTACCGGTCATTATTGATATTTTTATTTCATGTAACTAAAATCATAACTACTATTATAAAGGCCAAAGTTTGTATGTATGGATGTTTGTTACTCTTTCACGTAAAAACTACTGAATGGATTTATGGATGTTTGTTACTCTTTCACGTAAAAACTACGGACGGAGTCGCGGGCGGCCGCTAGTTATAAAATAAAACCCAAGAAACTTAAAAAATAACTATAAATATTTTTTTCAAATGATTTATTTGTCACAAATTAATAATATCGATACTCAACATTGTCAGCACTAGTTAATCAACCAGTTATATTGCGGTGGCGTGTGGTGAACGTTTTTGACGAAAACTCGTGGCGTGGAAAGGGTTAATCGTTAATCCGCTACAAAAAATGTTAGCTTCGTTAAACGTTAAAGCGTTACATTTCGGAAGAATTAACGCAAGTTAAAGTTAATCGTTAATCCGTTAACTATGTGTAAAATTGCATTTTTATTTTTTATTTGGGGACTTTTGACATATCATTTGTAATGACGTATTCTAGGCCTGCACAAAAATTCAGCTTGTTAGGAATTAATGCACTGAGTCTTAATTTTGTCTATTTTGACTGGAGTATGTATTACCCGTGGAAAACAGACGTTCTACAGCAGCGCTTGAGGGTATAGCAATATTGTATTTAATAAATAGATTAATAAATATGTTTCCCGAGGAATACAGCATCGTTGAACGAGTCTTTTGATTTCATGTCCAGCCACATTTTAACGAGACTGTGCGCTTTACTCTTTAAAGAGTTGGAGCTCTTTGGTTTTTCTTTACACTGAGTGACATAATTAAAAATGTCTTCCACGTCATCATTGTTTTTACTCATATTGCTCCCTGGACTCCCTTCGCCATTTAAATTGCCACGCGCCGCGCTCGCCCTTTATTGCGCCTCGTCTCGCGGAGCCGTGTGGTATATAGTAGGCATTGGATTAACGATTAACGGACTTCTGCATAATTAACGGAAGTTAACATGTCCGTTAACATTTTTTTAAGTTAACTTAAAAGTTAATCCGTTAATCAAAATGTTAACTTCGTTAATTAACGATTAACGGATTAACGAGTTAATGCCCAGCTATGCCAACACACAAGTCCAGTGCGGACTAGTGGTTATTAACGCTAATGTGGCCGGGACCAGCGGCTTATCTTGTATACCTTTTAGTTGGTGTACAACTTTAGTGAGCCAGAGGAGGACGGGAGTTTGTCAGGGCTCGCCCAGCTCTGCAATGAAGTGGCGTCCAACATCCAGTTTGTGAGCAACT
Organism: Nomophila noctuella; assembly: GCA_958496325.1. Taxonomy (NCBI): domain Eukaryota; kingdom Metazoa; phylum Arthropoda; class Insecta; order Lepidoptera; family Crambidae; genus Nomophila; species Nomophila noctuella. The sequence continues at coordinate 3,397,195 of OY292498.1, forward strand.
TGACAGTCGGCGAACAACTAGAATACGGGTTGTTTTAATAAAACTACATGGTAAAAATGGTATCACTGTTTTAATTTATTTTAAAACATTTTAATCTGCTGCATTAGATAGGTACCTATATAGAGTCAGCCAAGATATTCATTGCACATTGTAAAACAATGAGTCGAATTTCATTACCAACTTATGACAGATAACCTTAGCAACATTTTGTTGCCATATCAGTTGTTGTCGAATCTTCTATTCTAGACCGACGATGTGGCCGGCTGTACCACCTACCTCATAACTAAAAAAATCCTTGCACTAACAAACCAATTTGTCTCAAATAGTGTTTGTTTGTACACTAATACTCTTAACCTATAAGCTCATCTTCGGTGAGTGAGTCTACATCGCTTAGGTCGGCCAGACTAGGGTCGCAGGCCAGGCAGCGAGCTCCGACCTCCTTCCAGCAGTCCACACAGTACACGAATGGACATTTCGCCATCGCACAGTGGTGCCACGATTGTTCGGAACTACCTGCATTAGAAAAAAAGAGAAAGCGTAAGCACGTGGTTCGTAAAATAGAGGGTTGTCAGTGTCACAAATCGTCCTGCCGAGGTCGACAGGACAATTTTTATTTAATTGCAAAACAACGCACTTGGAGCAAACACTCCAAACATTTGATGGTGGTAGCATGCATGCCTCTACTATTAGTTTCGTAGGCTTCTACTAGTAGCTTTGAAGCATGCCCCAACTATAAGCTTCGAAACATGCTGCAACTATTAGCTTCAAAGCGTGTCAGTACTATTACTCGTAGCTTCGTAGCATAACTACGAACATCTACGGCTGTGGCAAATGTCTCTTCCAGTAACTTCGTAGCATAACTAAAAATGTTGAGAGCTCCTCGGCGCCATCTCCTCGTAGATGACGCAGCCCATCGTGGCGGCTGGGAGCACTTGCAGCCAGCCGAACAGCCGCAGGAACACCATGCGGAGGCTCAGCAGGTTCTCCGCAGACAGATAGTGGCGATGTTTAGCTTTGTAACCAACACTGTTGACCGCCTCTGGGCGCCGTCTCCCCGCAGATGAGGCAGGACATCCTGGCGGCCGGGAGCACTTGCAACCAGCCGAGCAGCCGCGGGAACTTCATGCGGAGGCTCAGCAGGTTCTCTCCGGAGAGATAGTGGGCGCGGACAGCTTGAACGGCCTTTCTGTTTGCACGCCGATAGAATATGAAGGTGTTTATGAATCAAAATTTTAGAGCATCCTTCTCCTCTGGACAATAATTAGCTGTTTCTAAACTTTAACAGCTGAAGCCAAAGACGGAAAGAGGCTTAAATGATTTATACCTACTAGTTAAGTTTTGCATGCATGTTCAATTCAAGAGGTAGAATCCTTATAAAATGGCATTTGGAGAGGCGTAGATCAAATCGCTCATCCTGATTTTATTTCAGTTTCCACTGATAAGTCTATATTCCAGTAATTTTAGCAATTTTGATCCACGATCTGCGGAATAATTCCTAGTGAGCTGAACTAAAAGTATTACAAACCTTCGTAAAGTCTTCTGCATCTTGATTCGTTTTTTGAGAATGTCATTGTAAAGATGTAAAATGCGCTGTTTCTCACGACGCGGGTAGAAGAAGCTACAAATTAATCTGGAAAATAACTCATAGACTTATAATCGTATTTACACTATATAGGGTGTAACAAAATATACTGCAAATATTTTAAGGGTGAATTCTTTAGTGGCAATGTAATCAATATCAGATATTAAAAAGTCAAAATTAATACCTAAAAATTTTGCATTTTCTGCATTGGCCAAATTGCTCTTTTCGTCCTGTAAGCTTCGACCCCTCTCCACCACATTGCTTTTGGGGCAGGACAAGTGTAGTAATTGTATTACACTGATAAGACACGACCAGCTGTCTTGCATATGACAAATTTTGTACTTTTCCCAATTATTCACCCAATTAATTTTTTGGATTTTCTCGGAAACCAGCGTATTAACAAAAAAAATTCACTAGAATAATTTATTACATTTCCACTAAACAATTCGCCCTTAAAATATTTGCAGTATATTTTGTTACACCTTATATAATGAAGGAATGGCCATTCCCTAAAACTTCCGCCGAGGTGTAGTCAAGGGCGGATCCAGCTTTAGCGCCAGGGGGGGGTCACATAGTCGTGGCCAAGTCAAGAACTAATAATTTAATTTTGATTAAAATAGAAAGGTACAAGAAAAAGTAGGTATTTATTAATATAGGCACGTAAGTACTGTTTGACGACCCGCTTGGTGTAATAGTCAAATTGTTGCCTATTACGCAAGAGGTCGCGGGTTCGATCCCCGCACAGGACAAACATTTGTGTGCATGAACATGTCTGTTTGTCCTGGTTTGGGTGTTGTATGTATCTATTTAAGTATATTTGTAATACCACTGTTGATTCTGATGTCTGTAACACAAGTGCTTAAGCTACTTAACACGGGGTCAGATCAATGTATGTGATGTTGTGAAATATTATTTATTTATTATTATTTATATTTATTACTTAAAATATTGTTTGTATTGTACACTTGAAAAACTCAACACATACACGTACCTACATATATTTTCACCTTACCTGTAGCAGTGAAATTCGTGGCCAGGTGAGACCAGAACTCATAGATTGGACTCGGATGTAGGGTAAGTTCGCCTGTTCGCGTCCATCACCCAGTTCGCGTCCACTTTATTTTTAAATTCTCGAAAATAAGTAAACTGCTACACCAATCAAACGAAAAATCTTTACCACTTAAACCTGTATGTTTAAGAAGCTAGCACATATAAACAAAAGGTCCGTACGTCAAACCAAAATAAAATGAAAAAAATATTTGTCCTTGCTGTTCAACAAAAAGTGCGCGAAAGCGGGATTTTAAGAAAAAAAATAGTGTGCAGCGGCGAGTTCGATGGTAAATATTTTATTGTTTCATATGTATTTTGGGAAACTTAAATGTTTCTAAACTTTTATAATGAAAAAAGGGATAATAGTTATTATGAATTTGTTTAATTTTTTTATATTTAACTAATAAAATAAGGTGGACGCGAATTACTACATCAAATTTTCAAAATTTCCACTTTGCGTCCGGGTGGACGCACACTATAAACATAATAGACCAAATTGCGTCCACTATGTATTTTTGTTAAAAGCAATTGACTTTCTTGTAAAAAAAATTAAATGCTTAAATTTTTAAATGACAAGTGCACGAAATTTCTTTTAATCTTATTTTGTCTTCACTAACAACTTTTTGATTTTCTGGTAGTTACTGCGACTTTGGTTCTATATAAACTGATGAAAAAGAAATCTCGTGAAGGAACTTACTCCAGAAATTCCTTTGACTTCATCATCAGCACCAACTGTATCGATACCATCTTTATACCCTCAGAGTCTTAATTACAACTATTTTCAGCCACTACACAAAAGGGAACTACTAATTAATTTGAACACCACCTGGTGAACAGTATTTTTTTACAATGCTGGAAAAGATAATCCCAGTACTCCAGCAACCATACCTTCTGCTGCATGAAGAAAGTATTAGGAAGGAAAAGCAGGACGCGCGTTATTATTAATCAATACTGAACTTAGATTAAAATTAGAAGCCATTGCCGTGGAAGAGTGTCCTTAAAAAATCACGAAATGTCACAAGTGGGGAGGGGGCGATCATGTTTATTTTGTTTCCGGCAAATATGCTATATTATCCAAAAGTCTACGTTAAATCTGTGGTGTGAAGACATTCTTAATAAAATTATGTTCATTTAGTGTTGTTTTGTGTACAAAAGGGAACTACTGATTAATTTGAACACCACCTGGTGCTGACCAGCTGACCAGTATTTTTTTACAATGCTGGAAAAGATAATCCCAGTACTCCAGCAACCATACCTTCTGCTGCATAAAGAAAGTATTAGGAAGGAAAAGCAGGAAGCGCGTTATTATTAATCAATACCTACTGATCTTAGATTAAAATAAGGAGCCATCTATTGCCATGGAAGGGTGTCCTTAAAAAAACACGAAATGTCACAAGGGGGGAGGGGGCGTAGTAATATGTATATCATGTTTATTTCGTTTCCTGCAAATATGCTATACTTATCCAAAAATCGGCATTAAATCTGTGGTGTGAGTGAAGACATTCTTAATAAAATTATGTTCATCTAGTGTTGTAGTAGGGGGGGGGGAACTTAAACCTCACCAAGAGGGAGGGGTGTGGTCAAAAAAACATCATATGATAAATGACGGCCCCTTAACAGAACTTATAATGTTTATCTTTAAAGGTGCCAGCACTGGTTAGGTTCCTACTACTACATAGTTATCTTATTTTAAGTTCAATAATTGTAGTGAAGTAATTTTTTAAAGTGATTACAATGTTGATTTTTAATATTTATATTTATTCTTAAATAAAGACACTGATAGAATACAATCTTTCTTTTCATTTTTCTTCATATCATTCCTATTATCCTTTACTAAGCTGGTGGACGCAAACTGGTCCATGGGTGGACGCAATCTATATTTTGTGGACGCAAACTGGGTAAAACGCCAAATTCCGATATTTTTATTTTTTTGGAATAAATACTGAGTGTTTTTGGCAAATTTGAAAGTTAATCTTAAAATAGACTATATAATGAACTTATTAAATAATTTTGAGATAGATACTAGTGCTGGGATATTTTTATTTTCGCCGTCAAACTTGGGAACTGCACTAAATGGACGCAAACAGGCGAAATGACCCTATGTTCAGCGAAAAGCTTTAGAGTCGGGCCAACTGATGTAGGCTGCCGCGAGGGAGACCAAAATTCCAAGGTGGCGTCGGGTCACCAAAAATGAATTAATCGATCTCTGACAACGTTGTGGAAATCTCAAGTGTGTCAAACACTCAGAGAGAGATATAGTCTCACTCTCAAGGTGGTGCAAGTGTACGCTCCGACTTCCACACATTCGGACGCTGAGGTGGAAGAAGTCTTCGATGAAATATCGAGGACCCTCCACGTCACAACAAAGACGTTGTTATGGGGGATTTTAACATTAAGGATCTAATAGATTTTTAGTCAGAAATCATAGAAGGGCTCTAATTTACGAACTCGTTCGGCAAGAACCAGTCCCATAGGAAATGGCAAAGCCCTGACGCTATGACGAAAAAGGAGATAGACTTCATCCTGGCGGATAGGAAACACATATTCAGAGATGTCTCCAGCTGCGATCACAGACCGGTAGATGGCACTCTGGATGACTATATTCACTCTTAAACAGCTCATAGAAAAGCCCCTGAAGAGGATGGCGTTACAACAGAGCTGTTAAAGGATGTAGGGAAACCCGTACTGAGGAAGCTCCAAAAGCTTATTAACGCTGTCCTCTTTGAAGGGAGAACTCCGGAGGCGTGGAGTAGAAGTGTAGTATTTTTTTCTTCAAAAAGGGGTGACAAAACCTGTTGGAGACCTATCGACGTCGCATTTGGCTTTTAAGCCACGTCTACAAGGTGTTCTCAAGAGTGATCACGAACCGTCTTGAGTGAAGACTCAACGAATTTCCATCACCGGAATGAGCATGTGAACGGATGCTGCACCATTAACCAGATCCACAAAACGGGCAAATTTTACGAAAGACCGAGGAGTATAATCAGCCCCTGTGTCTAGCATTTGTGGAATTTGAGAAGGCCTTTGTCTCATGGTTCTAGAGTTCCTGCAGCCATGTCAGGTAGATTGGCGATAAGGTCATTGATATAGCTCACCAGATTAGCAAGCTGAAGTGGCAGTGGGTTGGTCATATAACCGACAACCGTTGGGGTAAACTAGTTCTGGAATCGATACCGCGTTTCAGCAGGTGTCCAAAAATACTTTGTGTAGGACGCACAGAGGCTAGATGGGGTGAAGATTTGCGCAAGATGGCTGGCAGGAACTGGATGTGAGTCGTCAAGGATCTGGCTGGAAGGAGAGTCCTAAGCGTAGCTATGTCTAGCATTGGACTATGACTATAATGGCGTAAAGTGGAATTTTGAAATGGGTTTTGAAGGGCAGAACCGGTACATTTACAAAAAAATATTGTTACACAACCATCCATAACTTTTTGAGATATTTTGATCGGCATTCATAGATTTAGGAACGATTATACTACATATGACTAACATAAATTTTGTACAGAAAATTCCTAAAATGTTTTTTCGTGCCAACCGGTTAAAGTACCTGCCCTTCAAAACCACACCATGTATAAAGTTTGGAACTTCAGAGTTTAGCGAAAATATGCGTAATATGCATATGCTTTTCAATCTTATATCAATTTGATTGAAGCTTATTACCTCTAAAAACTGATTTTTGTGACCCTTTGACGCTTTTTCTTGTTCGCACTATATCAAAAACGATTTTTCACGTGTTCCCCAGATTGGGTTTTAAAATGCCTAAAATTACTGATCTATACAGAATTTCGCTGTTAAAGGTCAGGTGGGACACTCTGTATCAAATTAAAAATATTAAATATGGAAGGTATGTATGTAGGTGCAGTTTCATAAAATCTGTATATCTGTATGGAGACAAAATTGATAAAAATTCATTGTGTACAGTTAGTGGTCCTCCTAAGTCCTAGAATCAGCCCAGGGGGGGGTCATGACCCCTGTGACCTCCCCCCTGGATCCGCCCTTGGGTGTAGTCGTGTACCTATATAGTAAGTCGCGACGGAAACTCTGCTAGCGCGTTGTAGGTTTGTAAATTAGAAATTACGCAGTTATTATGCGAGTGCGTTTCAACGCCGTCTGTTGAGTTGTATTGGAACTACTCTTTTGTGGCGATGCAGGTGTCGTCGTATTACGAAAAAGAGAGGAAGAGCTTTGTGGAAATTCCACTCGAATGAGCCGCTCGTCTGGGGAAGTACCTCCACCTTTCAGAAGACCGCAGTGAAGTAGCACTTCGTAACTGTTGTGCTATATTCTGCTGGTGAGTAAGGTTGCCAGAGCTCAGTTGGGGAGGGTATGGAGTTAAGGCCGGCAACACATCAACGATACCTCTGGTGTCGCGGATGTCCATGGGCGGCGGTGATTGCTTACCATCAGGCGACCCGCTGGCTCGTTTGCCGCCTCTGAAAAAAAAAAAAGAAAAGACTAGACATTAAACAAAAAAGAAGTAAAAAAAAGTATAAGAACCTTTTCAACCGCATGGTATATGGGTTAATATACAGCAGCAGTAGTATCCACAAGTACCCTCCGTAGATCATGAGGTAGTACACCGGCGGCATGAGGCGCGGCCGCGGCAGGCATTGTCTGTTGACCACGCCGCCGCTGCTACTCTTGCCGACGTTGTTCAGGTTTTCTAGGAGCTTTCGTACCATGCCAGCCAGCGTGCCCGTACCTTCCACCTGGTTACCATGTAATAGGTCATGCCATGCTCTACTGATATTGATTTCCTACTTATGCCTGTTATGGCAAGGAATTTGTAACCAGCAATCGAGACCTACCTATTTTGGTTTTATTATGTAACCTTACGTAATTAAACAAAAAGCAATAGGGAGTCTGTAGTTGGCATCCTTATTTTATAACCTTAATCTTTTTAAGCCAAACTAAGCTGGCGAGAAGCTTGTAATAAAGATATGGAAGAGATATTAATGCTTTTTAAAACATCCAATGCCGTACGGTACGCCCAAGCGGGGTTTGAGCTGAACGGTCGGGTTCGGATTAACAAGCTGAAGTGGCATATGACTGGCCATATAAGCCGCAGAACTGACAATCGTTGGAGTAAACGAGTTATGAACAACCGCGTTTCAGCAGGCGTCCCAGAAAACTTGACGATTTGGGCTAGATTGCTGGCAGGAACTGATGCGAGACACCGAGGATCGAGCTGAGTGGAGAGCCCTAAACGAGGCCTATGCCACTCTTAGGATATGCTGGATATAGATCCAGCATTGGACTGTGATAGACAGATGTTGACCTGAATCTCCAAGTCCCTAGTCCCGTCAGTAGCTGCCTCCATCTCCGCGTGCTGGCGGACCACATCGAGCGCCTCGTAGAACAGCCGGTCCAGCATCACGAAGGTGGTCGCCGTCACCACCTCCAGCGTCACCTTCAGGATGTGAGTGACCAGCTTGTCTCGCTCCGCAGACTTGTAGCCGAAGGAATGCACGTCTATGTATTTGCTCCTTTCCATCTGGAAGAAGTTGATTCGTTCGTAATTTTTACTATCATTGTTGATAGACGACATTGATTAAGATTTTCTTTGTCATATAACACGACATAGTAATGTTTCTGAAATTAAGAAATTTTTATTCCTTGTATAAGCCAAAAATCTATTTAAGAAGGGTAGGTCTTCCCATTCTACATGAACAAGTTATTAATATTTTTACATTTGGTCACGACAAAAATTCAACAGCACCTAAATATAATTGATCGTTGAAGAAAACCTGATTGCAGGAGCCACCAAATCACCAAATCGGCCCATGTGAGACGAGGTTTGTCGATTTGATGTCAAAACTTTTGCCGAAAACTCCAATCTACTCAAAAAATTTGAATTGCCTTTTTCAACGGTAGCAGAGTGTACTTATCCCTCCTTTTTCTTCTTTCATCAATCCTCTTAAAATAACTCGTGATATAGACATTGTCATGTTCTATATTGATGAGGTACTGGTCGTGGTAGACTACTGCAGCAGTGAAGATGCGCAGGAACATCAGGGCGACGCATACGTCCACAATGATCGTGACCATGTGCATGATGATGTACTTCTCTTCAAATGCATGCATCACGCGGTCACCGGTCTCTTTTGCATCCTGATGTCGAAGCGAGAAGATATTGATTAACTAGTTGTACCAAATTCAACTTGAGGGCTCCTTTCAGTTTTATTCGCATGGCAAAAGTTAGTGAACGATAAAAATGAATCTAAGATGAGATATTGGGGAAGTTTCTACATACTTATGTGGCCGACAAAATTGTTTTTTATATGAAATAGAATCATTTATTGGCTTTAATCAGGGCTACAATCGGTGGTACAATGTTCATGTTTGTTCTCTAGCCTACTTAGACTTGAATAGAAGCATGGGAATGTAAAAAAGAAAATGGCTCTGTATGATTTCCTTAAGTTTGTATTAAATATTACCTGAATATCATAGAGTTGACGAACAGTATCAATTTTGTATTGTAGTGATACATCTCTGTTGTTCGTCAAGATTGCCTTAGTATCTTTCAATCGAGCGTAACCTTCTCCTAATCCAGGATTTACCTGAAACAACAAGACGGCACGGTATTTTTGACAGACCCAATCTGTTACGGTGGCCTAATGCAGGCGTAAACGGCCGACGATCACGGGTTCGCATTATTAATAAAGAGCCAAATGTTAGTGTGAAGTTCCCGGTCCGATATCCGTTCCCCTAGCATCCGTTAGTACCAAATTTAAGCTTAGTTTGCAGCTTGGCAATTGGAGTGCTACTAAATATTACTAACCATACACCAAGAAGTGGGTAACTAAGAAATGATTAATTGTCACGTACTTCCTTGCTACTGTCACAAATATCCTTGCCAAGCACTTGGTCCAAGTCGCACACGGAGCCAAGCGGTTTAGGCCAGCACAGCACCCACGAGGACAAGTTCTGGTCAAGTTCTTGGCAATCCGATGCGGACGCCATCACGCCCATGCAGAACGCAGTCGCTCGAGACCACAGGTTCTCACAGCGACTTTTTAACTTCCACAAATACTTATTTCGGTAATAATCTCCTTTGGAAACCTTTGGGTTTGTTCTGTAATCGGAACATCGAATAAAATAGGCTAATATCGGTTGGTTTTAAAGCGTCTTCCATACCTACATGCCTACACGTAAGATTATGGCATAAAAGTAATCAACTTAAACAGCATAACATAAATATCAGATCATAAGGTAATCTTCAAATGAAGCTATAATAGTAGAAGTCGTACTTAGATAAGAAATCACGGAAGAGATTACACGCTATTGATTTTTCCTCGGTCTTGTCGTGCCCCACCATCCCTTGTGCCATCGCATCACGGAACTTGACCCCACCCACCCTATGTTACGCCGAATCTACAGCAAGGCACATGATTACAGTGGTTCTTCTTTTTATTGCCCTGGAGGACCATTTACAGGGACCACCAAATTGGCTTATTGGTACTATCAATAGTTTAAGAACCACTGCCCTATAACAAAGTCCTTAAATAACATTTAGTAAATCCGACATACCCTTCCTCGTTCTCTTGATTAGGATATCTCTTAGAATCATTGTTATTCCGTTTCTGATTCTGATAAACAATATTTTCTCCTTCTATTTCCAATTCTATTGGAATTACTACATCGCGAAAGGACCTGAGAAACATTGATTTATTGATTAAATTGGTAATTACGTAGCTAGAGGAATATTATAGGCAATAATTATTTGTTTATCAGAAACTTTCAGCCAACCGGTAGCTTAAAATCTAATAGTTTGCAGAAGTTGTGGAAAAAAAATCAGAACATTCTCGAAAACTTGCGGAATTTCTTTTAGCCTATATAGTACCTATAGGTAATGCTGTAAAAGCAACTCCTGGTCTTCATAACAAAGCCATATTGGCTTTGTAAAGAAGTCCATCACAGCGGAATAGGAAATGTAGGTGAAGGTTGCGGAAAAACACAACACGAGCTTTGAAACCCGTCAAAAGAACAAGGTGACGAAACGTTGGTGTACATTCCGACAAAGATGTTAACAAGGAAATATCATGTAATTTTGTAAGGGTTAAACTTTTCTAAAGTTATATTGTTGGAGCTCGAGTACTGACAGAGTAGCATATTTTATAACATCTGGTGTAAAAATAAAAATGTGCAACCATTTCTACATATTAGCAATCAAATTCTGGTTAAGTAGCATTCCTCCCATAGCTATACCTATTAGTAAAAGCCCGCGCGCTAATTCTGGTAGCTCTTTCTGATGAGCACCCGCTGCTCAGCTTGGTTGCTATAATTTTTTTATTTTTTTTATTGTAAGCCATTAAGGATGACCTTACTCCGCCTGGTGGTAAGTGAAAGTAAGGTCCAGATATAAGGTTGACTGGCTCAAAAGCACATAGTACTCATTGAGCCAGTCAAGGCCAGCAAAGATGCCGTTTCACGCCCCGCCTAAAAAGCCCAGGATCATAGGAGGAAGGAAAAAAGTGAGCCGGAAGGGCTTTCCAAGCCCTGATGGCGCGTGTAAAAAATGTTGATATTCCCGATTATGTTATCCGTGTTCCAGATCCGCGAATAAACGTACACACGTAATAACTAACCTGACTGTGTCTTTGACTTGACTAACCTCAGTACGCATATCGAACAACGCCTTTTTGAACGGGTTGCTCACTGTAGCATAACGCATTCTTGACAGATTTTGCGATAGATACGTACTGCAAGCGAAGACTCGCACCACTTCTTTAGCATTAAATCCCATATTGGTTATAGGTCCTTTGAAAGACGAAAGAGTAATAGTTAGATTAGGTATTAATTCTAGAACTAATAATAAAAAGATTACTTAAAGGTATCTTAAAACTGGATTAGATCGTATCGTTTCTCCAGGCTACTCGATTCCATCTAAAAATCGACATGGACTTTTGGTAATGTAATTCAACTACGTAAGAAATCCATTAAAATAATTATATTCAGAAAACATATCACATGAATTAGTAAGTAATTTGCAATACCTATTGCATTTTATGTTTTGTTTGTTTGTACGAGTTTGCTTCAACGCCATTAAAACAGATTATATTTCTGCACCCCAAATGGCAAGGAAGTGTTCGGCAAGCACGAGCTTTTGAGATTTTAAATTTAATGCCTTTACCCGTACTAAAGAAAAGGGTCTTCGCAGATGGACGGACGGACAAAAAAACGATTATATAAGGGTTCACTTTTTTCCTTTGAAGTTTAAAACCGAAGTGTGGGTTGATGCGTTTCGTCACGACGTACCAATGTTTGTGGGCGGCAATCAGTATTCGTAGTTATGTGTGAGTGGGATGACAGGAACCTATATAGAGAGAAATAGCGATACATTTTCCTGTAATTTGGGATTGATTACTGATGTACCAATGTATGTATGTGTGTATTCATCATCATCATCCTCATCCCGGTCGCATCCTAGGCTATTGACAAACAAAATAATTGAAACCAGACAATTTGGATCATAGTCCAACCAACGGCTTAACGTGCCTTCGGAAGAACGGAACCATCATTCTTTAGCGGACAATTAGGGGATCTAAGCCATGTCCTGATCAAACAGGGAAAACCAACACAAACTGAAAGTGTTCCCCGCGGGATTCGAACCCACCACCTCCGAGGTTTGAGCACATTGCTCTAACCACTACACTACGGAGGCAGTCCCAATATATTTATGTATTCTTACCGGCAATTACATAGGTCAGCACGACAGCTTTGAGAACGCCACGGCCCGGCTTTCCGCAGTACATGGGTAAAGTTAGCAGAGAAATGCATCTCAGCTGCGAACAAACTAGGTTACCGATACCTGAAAACCGAGAAAGCTTTTTAAGAGCACAAGACGTCGTCCACGACTTTTTCACCTAGGGGGGCGATTCACTAAGCGCAAATGTCATAATCGCACGGTTGTATAAACGGCGACAGTACAAAATTAGTACTTAATTCCTACTGTCAACGATGATACAACTGTGAGATTATGACATTTGCGCTTAGTGAATCGCCCCCCTTAGGTTTAGGATTTTCTTAAGCAGATACACGTAGTACAACTGCCCCAGCGTGCAGCTAGCCAGGAAGGCAAGCAGGCGGGCGAAGCGGCGGCGCTAAGCCCGGGGCACAAAGAAACAGACGCACGGAGGCAGTTCCCTAAGTTATTCCAATTTTAATTTTAGTACCTACCTTTAACTTAGTACTAAACTAACGCCTAAAAACGCGAGCACACTTACACGCCCAGGGAAGGGTATTTTCTTTCAGAAGATGCACGAAGTACAGCTGTCCCAGCGTGCAGCCCACCGGAAAATCGAGCAGGCGGGCGAGGCACACGAACCGGCGCGAGGCCCCGAACAAACGGACGCACGGAGGCACTTGTCGTAGTCATTGCATTCTTACCTACTTACCTAATAGTAAACTTACACCTAGCGACAACAGCACACTTATTCGCTTCGGGAACGGTATCTTCTTTAGCAGATACACGAAGTAAAGTTGTCCTAAGCCACAGCCAGCCAGGAAGGCGAGCAGGCGGGCGAGGCACACGCGCCGGCGCGAGGCCCGGGGCCCCGAACAAACGGATGCACGGAGGCACTTCTCGTAATCATTACAGACGTTTTTTTGTACGGAGTTTCCCATTTCGTTTTGGTAATTTGTAAATGAAAGTTACTTGACAAGCTTGACAGTGATCTTATTTTTTTTTAAACATTGCGTCTTGGCTCACGTATTTCTTAAGATAAACCAGAGTACAATCACGGTTGAAAATACATTATTGAAAATACATTTTTATTAAAAATCAAAATGTTACCCGTAACGGGTTTGCCGCGTTTGTAAATCAACGGTTGACTTACAAACGCGGCAAAGTGACGCGACACCAAAATAACAAAAAGTATTTCTATATGTATGTACCAGTCATACGCGTCCTGCACCCACTTAGGAAAACGGGTCGACGGTTACAAAATAAAAAATAAAATTACAATTTAAATTGTAAAAACAAATTTTATTAATCGATCATTGTTTAGTATAGGAATTAATTAGTCTTATAAAATTCAATACATCTTGTATAGAGAACTTAACGACCTGAGAAGAAAAATGCCTAAGCAATTAACAGTAGCATTTTGAATGCCAATTTACAAGAATAAATTATAAAATCTAGTCCCGCTCGATATCTTTACCCACTTGCGAATTGCAAAAGAGTATACACAAGTACTTAAACATCCATACTTACAAACTTTCGCCTTTATAATAGTAGTAGGATATTCATTTTGATCCTTTGTTTTCAACTTTTCTTTATAATAAAGGTTACACATAGTTCCTAATTTTAGCACTCAAGGGTAAAGAGACTACAATGAAGCATCACTTTCACTGTTGACGCCATGTGAATCTTCCTAGCGGGACCCCCCGAGCTAGAATTATAAAACTAATGGCAACGCTTCAGTAGTTCAATGTACCTTTCGAGTTTAATAATAATTTTCAATGTACCTCAATAGTTTTGGCAGAAATCACGATTTAGTGACTGATCTTCCTAGCGGGGCCCTCCGCCGTTTTACGTTCAAAATACATAAATGATATACCGATCGAATGCATTTTCAATGTACCTCGCGAATTATGTATAAAATTCAAAAAATATATAATAGAACCAAAGAAATTCCGCTTCAAAGGTATTGTCTTCCTAGCGGGGCCCTCTGTAATTAAAGTGAATAAGAATAAAAAAAGTATACAGTTTTAATGTATTTCCAATGTACCTCCTAGTTCTTCATCCATTTACCCAATTTAGATGCAAAATTATGAGATATTTACAAAAATGGTTAAAAGTATGGTCAGCAAAAAAGTTAGCGTTAACTAAACGTAACCTCCTTTATAGGAGGTAAATGTTGGCATTCAGTGAGAGATATTTGAAGGACTTTTTTATTTATATCAAATGATAAACACGTGATAAACAGCAATAAAATCTGATAATGTTTGTGTAACAATCTACAAACTCCATTGTAGTTATGTTTTTGATATATGTGTCATCGAAGCATTAATAGTTTTCAATATTAATATATTTGAGAAATGTCAAATCTTTGGCGCGAAGCGAAAAGAGTGTTTGAAAAAAAAACTATCAAAATATTTTTTTTATAATGCTTAATCACTGGTGTTGGCATATCATTTATTAGCGCGAAGCCAAAAAAAAAAACAATATCAACAGTGGATTTCGAAATATAAACAATAAAATTATTTATTTCATTTTGCAAACTTCTAATTATTATTATACTTCTAATTAGCGGCGGGAAAAACGCGCGCTATAAAAAAAAATAATTAAAAATTATCTATTGAAACTAATTATGAGCGCGAAGCCAAGTAAAAAAAAATTACAACAGTAGAATTACAAATATAAATAATTATTAGTTTCCTAGTTTATTAAAACACTAGCGGCCGCCCGCGACTCCGTCCGCGTGGATTTCTTTTTTTTCGAAATAAAAAGTAGCCTATGTTCTGTCTCAGGGTCTAAAGATTGTCTGTACCAAATTTCATCAAAATCGGTTGCGAGGTTTAAGCGGGAAAGCGTAACAGACAGACAGACAGACAGACAGTCAGAGTTACTTTCGCATTTATAATATTAGTTGGGATTGAGGTTAAAATCAACAGATATTTTTAATTCATTGTTTTTTTTTAGTTCTCGCGCGCTTTGCCTCCGCGCCAAGGAGGTTACATTTATACTGAAAGATATTAAAATTAAAAAATATTACTATGAATTACTGGTATGTATTTACAAAAGGAAACTAATAATTATTTATATTTGTAATTCCACTGTTGATATTTTTTTTTACTTGGCTTCGCGCTCATAATTAGTTTTAATAGATAATTTTTAATTATTTTTTTATAGTGCGCGTTTTTCCCGCCGCGCTAAGAATATTGAAAGATAATTTTAAAAACTGTTTCTATGAATAATAATTAGATGTATGTGTTTGCAAAATGAAAAATGGAAATCCACTGTTGGTATTGTTTTTTTTTGGCTTCGCGCTAATAAATGATATGCCAACACCAGTGATTGAGCATTATAAAAAAATAGTTTTGAAAGTTTTTTTTCAAACACGCTTTTCGCTTCGCGCCAAAGATTTGACATTTCTCAAATATATTAATATTGTAAACTATTAATGCTTCGATGACACATATATCAAAAACATAACTACAATGGAGTTTGTAGATAGTTACACAAACATTATCAGATTCTATTGCTGTTTATCACGTGTTTATCATTTGATATAAATAAAAAAGTCCTTCAAATATCTCTCACTGAATGCCAACATTTACCTACTCTAAGGAGGTTACGTTTAGTTAACGCTAACTTTTTGCTGACCATACTTTTAACCATTTTTGTAAATATCTCATAATTTTGCATCTAAATTGGGTAAATGGATGAAGAACTAGGAGGTACATTGGAAATACATTAAAACTGTATACTTTTTTTATTCTTATTGACTTTAATTACAGAGGGCCCCGCTAGGAAGACAATACCTTTGAAGCGGAATTTCTTTGGTTCTATTATATATTTTTTGAATTTTATTCATAATTCGCGAGGTACATTGAAAATGCATTCGATCGGTATATCATTTATGTATTTTGAACGTAAAACGGCGGAGGGCCCCGCTAGGAAGATCAGTCACTAAATCGTGATTTCTGCCAAAACTATTGAGGTACATTGAAAATTATTATTAAACTCGAAAGGTACATTGGACTACTTAAGCGTTGCCATTAGTTTTATAAGTCTAGCTCGGGGGGTCCCGCTAGGAAGATTCACATGTTGACGCCACATATGCGTCCCAAATAATAAAAAATATGTATTTATCAAATGATATAAAAATGAATTAATCCTATATATTTATTTTGTGCTGTTTTTGTGATTGTGTATATTCGTTTGCATATCGCGTTCATTTCATTGTACAAATTTTTTTTCATGTTTTTTCCAATAAGAAAATTCTTAAATTTTTAAATGCATTTCTTTGAACAACATTTAGGGGTTCACTGACGCCTCGAGTGAAATTTTCGCAACTTCGAGCACTATGAATTCAAGCACAATATAACAATTCTATTATTTTGAGTTGCCTTAAAATGCGATAATAATAAACAGCGCATACTTAAAAAAAAACAGTGCTTTTTTACCTGAGGCATTATAAAGATTCGCGTCAGCTTTAATTTAAGCAAGACCAGCTTTACTTTTTTCAAGGCGTATCAAAATCAAGTGAACTGACATACCGATCATCTCCATATAAAATCGCTGAGAAGTATCTTTCATTTCAGAGATTACGCCATAAAATTAATCGCTACGGGAGTACAGGCAGCAGGAATCGAGCGGGTCCGCGAATCAGCCTTACGGGCCTCCGCTGCGTGCGTTTTGTTCAAATCCGCTCTACATTCACGGGGAAAAAAACACGAGAAACTTAATGTGAAATCGATCATTTTGTCAATGTAGTATTACAAATATACTTAAATGCTTGATGCTACATAGCGCGATTCCTCCCATCATATTAATAGGGATATTATGGACGATGCGGGAGCGCCGCAGGTGTTTTAGTGTGTATACCTTAGGGAGAGCCCCACATAACCTATACGGGTATGCTTAAGACATTTTCGCTGCGACAACAAAAAATACATTTATGTTTATCCGCGCAGATAATTATGAGATTGCGATTTTTCACAAAAGTCGATTCTTCTTTCATGTTTACTCTCTCTAGCTTGAACGTAAAGCGGTATTCAACCACACGGCTATAGCGCCGGAGCGGTAGTGGGCGTGTGTGGGCGGGGCTGTGAGACTACGCCTGCGCGGTGGGCGGGTCGCCGTGCGGCTCGTCGGCGACGTCCGTGATCATGGGCTCCTCCTCCGGCTCCGGCAGCTCCAGCACGCGCGGCCCGTACAGCAGCAGGTACGCGCAGTGCCAGTCGCCTGGGAACGAGGATAGTTTTGATATAACCTTACTGTTACCATCAACGATACATATTTTAAGAGGACGAAATAAGTAATATAGGCACCGTGCGTAGCGATGACACTGCCATCTCGTGACTCATATTCAAAACTTAAATCTCAATGTCGGTAATTCTACTGTCAAACTACGGAAAAACACGGTGCCTTATTCTGCCATCTAGTGACTCATATTCGAACCTTTCACGCTAGATGTAAAAAAATTCTGTCAAACCACTGAAAAAATAATCGGGATTTTAGCGCACTCTACAGTATCTGCACGGTGCATATACGGTGACAAAGGAACTTGTAATTGTGGCGACATCTATCTACATCGCCACAAAAGAGTAGTTCCGACACACTTCAATAGATGGCGCTGAAACGCACTCGCATACTAACTGTGTATGCTGTTGCTACATACCTCCGCCGCTCAGCTTGAGCACCTCCTCCTCGGTGACGGGCGTGACGGTGTCGTCGTCGCAGCCGGTACGAGCCGCTGCCGGTGCTACATACCTCCGCCGCTCAGCTTGAGCACCTCCTCCTCGGTGACGGGCGTGACGGTGTCGTCGTCGCAGCCGGTACGAGCCGCTGCCGGTGCTACATACCTCCGCCGCTCAGCTTGAGCACCTCCTCCTCGGTGACGGGCGTGACGGTGTCGTCGTCGCAGCCGGTACGAGCCGCTGCCGGTGCTACATACCTCCGCCGCTCAGCTTGAGCACCTCCTCCTCGGTGACGGGCGTGACGGTGTCGTCGTCGCAGCCGGTACGAGCCGCTGCCGGTGCTACAAACCTCCGCCGCTCAGCTTGAGCACCTCCTCCTCGGTGACGGGCGTGACGGTGTCGTCGTCGCAGCCGGTACGAGCCGCTGCCGGTGCTACATACCTCCGCCGCTCAGCTTGAGCACCTCCTCCTCGGTGACGGGCGTGACGGTGTCGTCGTCGCAGCCGGTACGAGCCGCTGCCGGTGCTACATACCTCCGCCGCTCAGCTTGAGCACCTCCTCCTCGGTGACGGGCGTGACGGTGTCGTCGTCGCAGCCGGTACGAGCCGCTGCCGGTGCTACATACCTCCGCCGCTCAGCTTGAGCACCTCCTCCTCGGTGACGGGCGTGACGGTGTCGTCGTCGCAGCGCAGCCAGCCGCCGGCGCGCGCCACCCACGCCACGTAGTGCCCGGACGACGACGAGCGACCGCGGTGCGTCAGGACCGCCTGCAGTCGGTAGAAGCCGCTGTTGTTCGAACCCACGTCTGTGGAACACGAACGAAATTAATATCATCAGCCTTCTGCACACAACTGAAAGAAGGGCTTTACTAGAGCGACTTACGAAAAATGAATATTTTTTTTATATTCATTTAATTCGTGCCCGCGCTAGTGAGTTAACATAAATAACGTTTACGTATTACTATGAACGTGTTCACGTAGGAATCGCGCGTGCGGCTCAGCTCGCGGTCATGCTTGGGGCACACGCGCGCGGCGTCACGTCACTAGCGGCGGAGCGCGCGATACCATCGTGGCGTCAGATACGTACATTTGGTTGGAACTTGACAATCGCGTAAGAGCCTTGCGGCCAATGTGAACACAAAATCTCTGCGAATGCGACTGCACCGTGCGCCCGCGTGTTGTGTTTTTAACGTAATTGTTTACGTTAAACACTTACTTACTTATTCATTCACGTTACTGCCCCATTTTCATTTGTATTAGCATCCCAGTTTACCATTTTTATATTTGTTTTAATTAATTTAATACAGGCTCTTTCGCGTGATGACGCACGAATATATACTGACCTTGAAACAAACTTTAAACTACTATACAAATTCTAAATAATATGCTTACCATTCTCAAACCAATATGGAACAACCGTTTTCTTTTTGTTTTCTTTTCTGCTGTCCCCATGGTTCTTATTGCGAGCACTTAAAGATGTCTCGACAGTGGCGTCATCCAATTCCTATAACAAAAATACCATTAGGTTAAACATTCAGCTGAAGCAATATGAAAATCTTTGGACTTTCTTTTATTACATCAATAAAACAACTTCTCACTCTTTTTCTTATGAATAATGCACTCTATCATGTCACAATTTTTTTTACTGTCAAATGTTTTTTTTAATGAATTTAGATTTCATAGAATCTGCGGTTTTCATCCATTCTAAAGTAGTTATATCCCTGCTCCAGATTTTAACTGAATCCGAGGTGTAGTGGTTAGAGCGCTGGGCCCAAAAACCGCGGACCCTGGGCCCCAAGGTAATGGCCAAGGATGCAACAGGGAGAAGTGCTATGATGTTGATAATCCCTGTTACAGCTTTTCAAGACGTTTGTGATTTGATTCGCCCATACCTTGAACTTGGCCCGCATGGGCGCGAGTCGAGCGGGAACTTGACGCCCTTCAGAATCTTGGCGTTGATTGACTCCCTACGTCCGTTCCAAATTCCAAGTGCCTACGTTTAGCCGTTTAGGCTGCGCATTGATATGTCAGTCACTCGCTCAGTTTCTCCATTTATATATTTAATGAGGGTTTTCGCAAATGAAAAATCCGTTAGATGTCAGTAGGAAAGCGTAGGGTCTAACTGGTATAGGCACCGTGCAGAAACTATAGAGGGCGCTAAAATCCCGATTTTTTTCTGTGGTTTGACATTTAGCGTAAAAGTTTCGAAAATGAGTCACTAGATGGCAGAATAAGGCACCGTGTTTTTCCGTGGTTTGACAGTAGAATGTCCGTCAATGTCGGTAACATTGAGAGTACAAGTTTTGAATATGAGTCACGAGATGGCAGAGTCATCGCTACGCACGGTGCCTATGTGATTGGTGAATTTTGACATGACATTGACGGATATGTCAAAATTCACCAATAACATAGCAGTATATCCTCACGCACACATATTGCCATCTAGCGGATTTTTCAATCGCAAACCCACTCATTGCATACCTTGAACTTGGCCCGCATGGGCGCGAGCCGCTCCTGCAGCTCGGGCGAGCAGAGCTCGTACACGTCGAGGTCGAGCGGGAACTTGACGTCCTTCAGGATCTTGGCGTTGATCGACTCCTTCTCCTTGTAGTAGAACCGCACGAACTGCACCGTCAGGTACGCGGGGAGCCGGCTGATTTTGCTCTGCGATTTGAGGGTTCGGCATCAGTTTAATAAATATGTTGGCAATTAACCAAATGTCATGAAATAAATAATGAAATCAATCGGTCCTATCTAATAAATGATTTTAAATGCAGCCCTGAAAAAACATTCAAGTCCGCATTTTAAAGAATTAGTTATAACATTAAGATGTTGTTCGAATCAAAGGAATGAAAACAGTAATACATCAACATTGTACTACGAATACTCACAGTTTTGGTGTATACAGCGTCTCGTCCGAGAGTTTGTGACATTTTTGTGATTTGTTCAGCCATTTTCTGTAAATAAAATTAACGTTTTTTTAGACTCAATGATATCACTGAAACTCTTTTCTAAGGAATCGTTGGAAATCACATTTTTCAGCATTTTTGGAGCAGTGAGAATAAGGAATAAAAAATATGGTATGCCCGTTAGTGTAGGTCTGGCTGGATATAACACAATAGGTATAGGTACAGATAAATTAGTTATTTTCACAAAAACATGCAGGCACACATTTTTTTTAAATAATAATAATCTCATTTGTAACCAGAAACACTTATCCTGCAGTAGTCATGGACTGTGTCGAAGATATTAGCGCCCACCTCACAATTGAGGTGCCTCATTAAAAAGTTCATAAAGAATGAACAATCATCAGTCAATCATAGGTAATCAATATCAAAACGTTCTGATGAGGTAAGTGACGTTCTCACCGATCTAAGTCCAGACTGGAGGTACTTGACGTCCTGCGAGATGAAGCAGGAGAGCTGCAGGAAGGTCTCTGTGGAGCGCGAGGGCGGCTCCTCCGCCTCCGAGCAGACCAGCTCCACGTCCAGCGTGCCGCCGAAGTACTGCTCGATCACGTTCGCTCTACAAATACAAGGGCAAGGTACATTAAATGTTGGGGTTACAAGAAACCTTCGTCGCGACTTTATTTTAATCTGCATACACAGAATTTGGAATAAAATAGAGTTGGCAAAAACAATTTTAAGTAGCAAAAAATTCTGTTTCTTGCAGTTTCATCCTATTTTATTTATGTATGGATCAAAAGACTCTACTCTACTCTGAGACCATTTAAGGTTTGAGTATTAGAAATGTCAGAAACGTTATTAAAAATCTTTTCCCAGATTTTTCAAAATGAAAATTTGAAAAAAGAAATACAATCGATCCTATTAACTATATAGTAAAATTTAAGCAACAAATTAAGAGTCATAAAAATGTAATACTAACGGTGTTGTGCTTCAATTGAAAGCAAAAAAATTAAAAACGCATTAAATATTTCATAAAATTTTGTACGTTATCCAGAGGCAACCCTATCGGTGCTACTAATGATCCAACTCAAACTTGTCGTTTCTTAGTGCGAGACAGCACGTTGAAAGTCACCCGTGCTCTAATTTTAGTGCCAATTTAGAAGTGTAGCATGGGCAAATCTGCCTATTCGAATGAACGGTGATCGCTACCTGTCAGCGGGCACGGGCGGGCGCGCGGGCAGCCGCTGCTGCAGCGCGCGCACCAGCTCGGCCCAGCACTCGGAGGCGTCCTGCTGCGCCAGCCCGCCGCCCGGCGCGCGCTCCGCGAACCGCGGCGCCGTCGCGTGCAGCGCCCGCAGCAGCCGCGCCGCCGCGCCCGCGCACGCGCCCGCGCCGCCGCGCTCCAGCGCGCCCATCGTCTCGCTCAGCGCGCCGGTTAGCTCGCCCGCCGACCCGCCGCCCGACGCTGCGGACGACACACAAAGCAAATCAAATCAAAAATATTTTATTTACATTATTTTACAAAATAAATCCGGAACACAAGGGGGTACAATAAAAATATAAAAGTCAACACACTTTAAGATAAATAAACAATAAAAAATAAATAAATTGAAGAGTTAAATAAAAATAATATATTAACTCATTGGACTCCTAGCACAACACCTACCTAACCCCAAACTAAACTCAAAGTTTGCATAGGACTTAGTTTCTTCGAGCTTAGTTTGGAGTTAGGTATGCTGGGAATAGACATACTCAAATACTTTTATAAACATCCATGATTCAACTGAGTTAACGGGACTAAACGCGATTTTTTATTATTTCGTACATATATACTACTTACTACAACACGAATGTGTAATATTTTTATATACTAGACTCAAGTACAATTGCCGATGTTCTTCACACAAACATTTGCCCCTAGATGAATTGCAACTCGCGACTCTCGGTTTGATAGACACTCCACTGAGCAGGCAGGTGGAAAACAGCAGTATGTTGGACAATAAAATACATGAAATTGCTGCTACTAATGTCCTCTGTGCTGATTGTTGTCACTACTTACAACATCCACGAAAACAATTGACTTCTAATTAATGTTTATTAAATTATTTGTTTTTAAATAACTTAAAATATAAATGCAATGTTACATTGATAAAATATATACATCATCATATGAATTAAAACAAATTACTCACATTGGTCATAGTTAAGTAATGCATTTTTTAGCTCTGGCACAGTCTTCAGGCACTGAACGGTCGCATTCATGTAGCAAGTATTTCCCAGATTGATCAGACCTTCCGGTAAGTCCAGCTGCAAAAGAATAATTTATTTTTAAATGAGGTCAAGGCTTAAAATTATACTCATAAATGTTATAAATATGTTCATAGAAGCACTTACTAATAGTCACAATTGCAACAAAAAATTACTCAACAACCTCCTCGACTCGATTTCCATTAAGAATTCAAATTACAACATCTTTCTTTCTTGAAGTGTGTTTAACAAAAAAATTAATAACAACTCATACTCACAGCTGTAGCAAGCTCAGACTCATTCATGTCTTCCACAAATCTTGTTGGTTCCACCGGCACTGCTGGTACATCTTCCTCTTTGCTCCCCATCACTAATACTAACGCATTCTGCAAAAAATTAAATTAGGACTTCAGACTGCTATACTATACACATTTTCCTACATAGAAGGCAATTTTTTTAGAGTATGCATTGATTTATTTGTAATTTCCAAGCTAGTGTTAGTTGAAATGCATAATTTACACATATAATTGAGAATGATCCATACTACCTATTCTAAATAAAGATGTTTACCATTAACAAGAATTATGCATAAAGTTTATTTTAAGCAACAGTTGGACACTGTGAATTTAAGGTACTTTTTTGATTTCAAGAATTAAAAAAACAAAACTAGAATTTTTTAAAATTGAATCTTGAAATCATTAACTAAAGGTTCAACAGCCAGACTTTTATTTCAAGGTATGGGCAATAGCTTGTGTCAACCTTTTAATTGGTATTGCAAGGTTAACATCTTTGTTTATATAGCTGGAAATACTACCACTACCAAATATAGGTAATAATTAACTCAAAACTTCTGGTTTTTAGCTTCAACATGTAACTCTTGGACATTTTCAAGCACGAAGGTTTCATACTCACATTGGTCAATTTGAAGTTTGCCCAGGAGTCATCTCTGAGTGTGACGCCCTTGCACACAACCTTCTGTCGCTCCGGCTGCACACCAGTCAAGGCAAAGATCTGCGCCTTGAACACCACCGGCTCATCGTCTGTGTTCACTTCCACTCCCGGGAATGTCTCTTTGCCCCATTTCACTTTGACTGAAATTTGGAATAGTAAAATAGTTAAGTAAAGTTATGAAATATAATACCTTTGCATTAATATTAAAATGCAAATTATTATAATGTACATCTTGAAAGCATTTGTTTCAATTATGGAGGATTGTTTATGTAACTTTAAACCTTTTACAGCCGAAATGTCAAGCAGTAAGTAAGCAAGGACCTACTTTAAGAATAATTATGTGTTTAGTCCCATTATAATGATGTCTGATAATATGTTTATGCCTATACTGAACATGTCTTATGAGAAAGTAGTATAGTGGAAAAACAGCTAAATGTACCTAATAATAACTGGATTTGTTTACCTTAGCTATTGTGATTTTACAAGTTGCTGATGCAAACTATACTGGCAAATGTCCAATGACTGGCAGAAAGTAATGAATTTACTGGAGATTTCTGTTGTTTTATGGGAAAGCAATATTTATATACGTTTTACAATAAGACAAAGAAATTTGATTGGCTAGACCAACTACTAATACACACACTGTTTTAATAATCACATAAATTATACACTGTTTTTGAACTAGAAATATCTAGAAAATCATTATTAACGTTATTGAGTTCGCATTTATGGCAAACAACTCTGTAATAATAACAAATAACGAATGGCATTCTCAAACATAAATACCGGTTTTACAATTCCGATCAGTTTTTGTACTACCGATTTTAGTAGATGTTTTATACCAAATGACACGGCGTTTACAGCTAACGTAAATTTTAAGATTGTACGATCATAGAAGTAAGGTAAATTATTAGAATTTTGTAGTATCTTCCATAATTTTACATGTTTTTCAAACATATTCATTGACATTCAGATACAAAGTTATAACCTCAAAAGGTGTACAATGAACTTGCATTTTTCTTGTTTTATAAATAGAACTATATAAACTCACCTGATACTTTAGGCATGGCTGAATATGTTGTTTTTTCAAGTTTGAATCTGCTTAACCAACGAATTACAAAAGTAACAAGGTAATGAAAAACGTAGCGAAAATCACAAATCACGATCCATCCGAGGGAATCACTGACAGTAATGACACTGACAAGGCAACGTCAAACTTGAAATGTCAAATTATTTTTTACTTGTAACAGCCCTTGGTAAAAATTATTTCAGCCACAAAAGAAAAGGTTTGGATCCACTCATATTATAAAGAATAATAACATACGTGTAGCATAGAGATACAAGATACATAAATAAATTTTTAAAAATATTTTTCACCACTTCTTTTTTCATCTTTATCAAAGTTTTTTGTAACAAAACCATTGAAATGCTTTTTATTTTTGTCATTGTAAGAAAAACTTAAAAAACTAAAGTTGGTTATCGAGGCTGAAGACGGCTAAACCAAATATCACAAATCTTCCGAGGTTTGTGGCAGATCATGCAGTTATCAAAAACTATCGATAAATCTATACTTTTAATATATAAAGCTGAAGAGTTTGTTTGTTTGTTTGTTTGAACGCGCTAGTCTCGGGAACTACTGGACCGATTTGAAAAATTATTTGTGTTGGATAGTCCATTTGACGAGGAAGGCTTTAGGCTATTGGAAATCAAAATCCACGCGGACGGACCTATACATAGGACCCCTTGACTGTATCATTCATTATCTTATTACATAAATAAATGCGTACAAAACCATTTGTACATGGCCGGCAGAGTATTTCTTAGTAGATAAACAATTTAAAAAAGCCGCTTATCATTAGCACCTATTTTAATCAGCTGCCCGGCCAGCGAATGCGCCACATTTCCCGAAGGCTTCTAGAGCGTTTTTCTCATGTGATCAGCACCCGCACGTTCGATGAACCCCAGCTGCGCGGGCGCAGCGCCCCGTCCTCCCGCCGCGTTGCCGCCAGTCGACGACCAGCCTTACTCGGCCCCAGACCATTGCCTTCTCTCAAAGTCCCCGGAGATTCTCACGACGAAAAAACTCTCTCTTTAGTGGGTGGCAGAGTGGAGTGATCGCGTTGTGAATGTGCCATTAATCGATTCAATAAATGTGATGATATATTGTGAGAGGACCATTCAGCAGCCAGAGCTTAATGTAAGTTTGCAAGCTTTTGCGGTTGTCTTTTAAGAATAGCGTCTTGTACGACTGTACGCGGTATACAATTGGAAATCTGCTAATGCCTCTTCAATTATAATAGGTAGGTATCTATTATACCTACTACCTATTGTCGACTTTTGCTTACCGAAAGCCTACGATTATAAAAAAAACTGACGCTTTAAAAAAATGCTGGAGTTAGTTACTCAGGAAAGCTACATTAAAAAAGCCGGAAAAGAAAAATAGTAAAATATATTTGGATATATTATTATTAGGTACAAAAATTATTTCATTGAGAATAGAGCTTTAGTGTAGATACCTACATTCATGCTATTTACATAAGTACACGATAAATATAATAATTACCTAAGAACAATAAGACAAAAACATTAACTTTTATTTTATGCTTATAAGAAAGTCATAGGTATTTTACGCGCACATACCTATCTACTAATTTTATTAATTTATTCAAACATAACATAAGCATAAACCACAGAATACTCGTAGATAATGTCTCTTCTGACACAAAAACATTAAACATACAAACATAATGGGAGCCAAACTGCTTAATTAAACTTATTTATTACCATTTTCTAATATGACACTCGTTGCCTATTAAACCCGAACACGGATGACAGAATTCCGTCTCACATGCGTTTTGAATACAAAACTACAAGTATTTGCAAGGCTAAGTCGTTTCCTCGGTTTGTTTTTGCCGGACACCACCGTGTGGAATTTATAATGACCACGCAGGACCGTCTACCTGATAGCCCGCTACTAATAACTCTACCTTCGCGCCAGATACCTATTAACTATTTATTCTATTTTACAAAGAGCTAATACTTACATGTTTTAATGTACGAGATAGATATTTTATATTTCCGAGCTCCGTATCATCAAAATATATCGTACAAAGATTATTATAAGGCATGTTGGTATGGGTCTGTTTCTGTATTTCATAGTACATGCCTAATACGGGGCTACAGACAAATATCAATCATCGAATTTCCGCACCGGGCAAATATCTGTATATGTTAAAATTGGACTGAACATCGACAGGTAACTGTAGATAACAGTGGATAAAAAGCTTTTAAATATGTCGTAGCAAGAGGGTAACCAAATGTAAAAAAAAGTCTGTTATATACATAATTCACTTAACTTAACCCAGAAACAAATTAATGCCTGAGCGATAGACGGACATTTACTGTAACTACGACGATACCTACAAGCCTACAGCATTTGCCTCTGGTAGAGCTAACTAGATTAATTTCCAAGCACTTCATCTATCAACAGCTATCTCTTTCATCAACAAACTTTCCGCCGAAGTACTTGCACATACCTACCACCGCGACAAATTCCCATAAAATTAATTACCGCATAGTAACTGGACGAAAACGAAAAGACAAATTGATCGCTGTGATCTAAGATATTGAACAGGTTTGAAGCAAACTTTCACTGTTGCACCGACAAATCGTTATAATATTTTAATCATGACAACGCTTTGTATGATAATAATGCGTATAAATCTTATGAAAGGATACCTATTATAATTTCTGATATGCTACTGATCGCGTTTTCTCTCTTCAAATGTTTGATATCAAATTATTTCCGCATTGATTGCATCAAAGTCATCATTTTATATTAATTGTCGTATAAATTTCCTATTATTTAATTCACTGATGCAACTTGAGCTTTCTCTCGTCTGGTCTCGGCTCTGGTGCAGCATACCTATTTCATATTTAAAAGTAGAATTCGTACTTTGTTAGTCTTGATTACATTTCCCGATTCTCTGAAGCGTAAGACAGTGTAGGTAGGTACCGGCATGTCAATTGTACGAAGCAGTAACGAACATGTGCGCATAATTACACGGGCAGATCGAAAACAGGCGAAGGTCGCAGCGCGAGCGTGAGCGCACCTGCGAATTCGTCCGTTTCCTCTCCGACCAGTCTGCGACAGGTTTGGTTACAACCTGCACTCACTGGTACTGCTGTTGCCTCGTCCTACAATTTCGTCACCTAAGATCGAAGCGACCTATATCTCACAGGCTATTGGATGAATAAGTATAAGTTATGTTGTAGCTAGATTCCTCGGTCTTATCCGTCTAAGAACACTGCTTGCAATACGAGTAATAACTTTTCGCATCTAAGTCTGAGTATTATTATAGGTCTGAGTTAATTTGTTCTGGTCACCACGATAAACCATAGGTGTACTTCACTCTACCTTTACATTTAAACTATACTGTGACACGAATATCACCATGCATTAAGTTCCTATGTTTAAGCTTAGGTATTAATTAAAAATAGTTATCTCAACTTTTTTTATGCGCATTAGAAAGAAGAGTATTGTACACATTTGTTTCAACTTTGTAATTATGCAAGCTAGTCGCTAAATGACCGCTCGCACCGCAAAATGTGTTGGTGCAATAATTGAATCCTATACACCTAGGTACTTACGAACATATTCTGTAATTGAATCCTATAAAAATGAAAGGTTGGTATTTTCTAACTTGGTTATTCCTCTGGTCTCGCTTCTTAATTAATAGTTAGTGCCGAATTCCAGATGGCAAACATTGAAACTTGTAATAAACAACTCTTACCTATTTATTTTAACGTCCGTCCGAACGGTAATATCTGAGATCAACCGATACTTTCTCACTGCTTTATTTACGAGTCGTAAACGTCAATTGTTTTTGCAGACACCGTTCCCCTACTCGCAACGAAACGAGTGAAACTGTGAAACTAATATAACGAATGAGATAATATTTTTTAATGACGAATGTCTCAGCAGAAAATGTCAACCTCTTTGTTGCACCGTTTGAATATAATAGCGGTTTCCTCTTTGTGTTCATCGTAAGTGAAATGTAACGATTTTTTGGTGACAAGATATCGATGCCTAACGGCCAAAAAGGCCTAACCGCCATTTACCAAACTTTACAGGAGAGAGGATTAAAGATGAAAAATTTCGAAAAAAAATCATAAGTTGCCGGGTTTTGCTTCCTAAGATTCCAAATTTTAGGTGTAAATGTAAAATATATTTCTCTACAAGATGTACTCATTAAAGTATTAAAAATCATTCATTTCAGAGTGTTTTTTGTCGCTTGAGCCCAAATGGATTTATTTTTTTACAGCAAAAATGTCGTAACCGCCTTTACCGAAAAATTTCATGTTAGCCAGAAGCGACTTAAGTGCATCTGTATTTTTATTAAAATTGCTTAACCGACATTAAGCCAACATAAGAAGTGATTGACGAAAAAGTATTAGTGTTAGCGAAATACTAAAAACACAGGGTGTCGCAGATAACCTGTACCAGCGAAAGTCTGCGACCAGACACACCAATACCCATAAATTGGATCATGTATTTTGGGAGAAAAATGGGATAAGCGCCACAATTAATAGAAATATGTGATAGGGCAAATAATCCTAAGCGCCATATCTTATGTTTGTAATTCGCGGCCCGAAAGTACTAAGCGACATTTTTGTTATTTATTGTTTTTAAGGCAAATTGTCTAAGTAACTATTTTAAAATATTATATTTTCTAACCACCAGAATGAAAAAAACCCTAAAATATTGGGCGCTTAGGACGTAAAATTAAGGCTTGGAGCCTTAATTTACCAACCGCATAACCGACAAAAACTACGAGCTAGAGTGACGAAACCTAGATAGAACGACGGAGAAAAAAAAGGCGATTCCAATGATATATATAAGTCGATTTCGCAAAAAATGTCGCTTAGGCCATTTTGGCCGTTAGGCATCGATATGCTTTGACAATTGACAATCGATTCGTTTCTTATTGTACTTTAATAATTGTAATTTGAGCGAATTGACAGCGACTTGCGATAAATGTTGGCGCCTTCCCATGAATCTTGTTAACAAAACGTGGCAATGCATCGGATATTGTCATTTGGTAATAAAATTACCTAATAAACATAGTAAATTCTCACTTAATTATAATATCCGGCACTTTTCGAACATTTCCGATTACACATTTGATTAATGAAAGAAAGTTCTTCTACGAGTAAGTATGTTTGAGCCTGAGCCCCATGCACTACACTTGACCAATATTATTAACGAGAGAAACCGCGAAATCTCTCGTTTGGAAATGATTATCTTGTTATATTTTTATTACTTTTTCATAATTCAATATTGCGAAGTCTCGTTTCATTTGCCTCGTGGTTTGAATAACGGGTCATGAATAAATTACTGGTATGATTTCAGCTCTATTTTTTATTTTTGAAGTGTGACGTGGACATGTTCTGTGATGATGGTTTTGTGAGAATGGGATTTGTAAAGTATAGTGAAATTATAATTGATACAGAGTTGAATGCTTGGATGGTTGTTTGAAACGCCTTATATTGATGTATTCAGACAACTCATCGCCTGTGTGAACAATAAAAAAATCTAGGCTAGGCAACTAGAATAAGAATTTTGTTCATTAATCAGTTACCCTCCACACATGGTTGGTATAGAAACTATTTGAGTCTACGCAATCTTCATCATCATCCTAGCGCTTGTCCCGGTCGCCTCCTCGGCCATGGCCTTGGAGTCCAGGGTGCGTAGTCTACTACCTTCTGTCTTGGGTTCACATTTCCATGGTAAATAAACATTAAAGCGTAATTTATGTGCGATTGTTGCATACAGACTTCGTCGCGCCACCCAACTCCTAACTACCGAAGAAAAAGCGTAAAACTAAAACATCTTTATAAGCGGTTATAGTAACTTTGTTTAGCGCAGACTTGCAACAAATTACAGTGAGCGACTTCGCTCGGTTTTACAGTACGTGCCAAATAAATTGCCTTGATTAGATAAATAAATCATAATAAATTCTTTAGACTAATACACCAATTGCCTAGCCCCAAACTAAGCTTGAAGTGTGTAATGGAAGCTAGGAATAGGCTAGTTGCCTCATATCACCATTTATAAAATCACTTTTAATTCGAATATTATTCCGTACAAGGGTCCAAAATATGTAGACATCATTAAATATAAATATGGGATTGCTGCAAAAAATCAACTTAAACCCGATACATTTTTACTTTTTTTTCTCTTGATTGAAAACACCGCCCGCATGATTCTACGTCACCAATATGGTAAACAACACAAATTCAAACGACAGTTTCGACAGGTTATTCGTGGTCTTTTATTTAAACGCGTTGATTATTGTTTATTTCACTATTAAAACATTATACACTTCACATTCATTGAAATCAAACCTGCCCAAAATAGATACTTTGATGATTGCAAAACGTTTTGCTTCAAATTCTGATTCGCAAATTCTCATCACTGGGAACTTTAATCCACAACTTCTTATTGATGTATTCTTACATTCACGCACGATACAATAGTGGTAATTCATAAATGTATCATGTAATCTCTACGAAGACATGGTTTTAATTCCGATAAACACTATTTGGTTATGTCACGCGTATTGTTGACAAGAACAGTGACGCCACGGCACAGACCATCATGGCGGACGGCGTTTACGGTAGTATAGTGAAATTAATAATTTAAAATTCAAAATACAGTTGGATAGGTGCTTCAAAAAATTGTCATATTTTTTTTATGTTGTAATATAATCGTAATGAACCGTTCTATCAAATAATAAAAATAGTGGCAACTAGCCTATTATATAGACATACTTAAATACTCGTACTTTTATAAACATCCATAACACAAGCACAAATGCCGATATCACACAAACATTTGTCCCTAGCTAGCGGGATCTGAACCCGCGACCCTTGGATTGTAGTCAGGGTCTTTGATCTCTAGACCAACGGGCTCGTCAGATTTGAGCCATATTTTAAGAGTTCAAAAAAGTGTTTTACAATTTCCGTGCAAAACTATGATAACCTAACCTACAGGCTAGCCAAGTTATTTAACACGTTCTGCACTTTCCCGCCTATGTAAGTCGCTATTCGGTTCGCGAACGAGGCCGATATGCAAAACCGTGTTTTTATTACCTATGGATAATTTCTATTCAATGCTCCGACGCCGCAAGATTTATGAATATATTCTCTTAATGTTTTTAATAGAGCGAGAAATCTAAGTCGAGCTGGCTGATTTATTTTTGATCTCGAATGCGATGTAATTGATGTTCGATTGAAGATTCTAATAGCATAGTTTGGCGTGTATTTAGAATATCTAGTGAGTTTTAATCTTACTATCGTAGAATCAGATAGAGTGTAGGTATCTGAGATGTAGGTTTTCGAAATTAAAATAGTACAATATCAATATCCTATAACTATGGTTCATGGAGGAAACAGCACTTTATCAAAACCCCAATCTGTGTGTAATATTTCTGCAGTTTTACTAGGTTTCTGTGTCACGTTACAGATATATTTCCCTCTTCTTCTCGATGTATTATTTTCAGATTTTAGGTGCGCGGAAGTAGTAGCATATCGAAATATCATAAAAGTTATGTAAAGCGTCCACTAGATCACATTTATATGTATATAATGTACAGATTTTAAACATATTATTATGTAAGTATGTACGATAACGAGGTTAATTTTAAGAAATCAATCAGTGGGAGTTCGTCAAAGTTTTTGTTGATTGACCGGGAATCGGTTAATCCCCAAATTTTTTTCCTACTTATAAGAATATTTCGTCGACGTTGAGTTTTTTTTTGAGCCATCTCCTTTCCTTCCTTACTTTTTTCTTTCCTGACAATAAAAAAAACTGGCAATATCGGTCCAGCCGTTTAAAATTACTATACTACAGATAACGTAAAGAATATTTGTATAAAAACAAACTAAGCTGAAACTACGCGACCGAAGTTCATTTTTTAAACAAACTTCACGTGTGTCATCTTATCTCCCATTTAAAAATATGTCATATTATGATCACGATGGAACGTAAATTCAGCCGCGTAGACTCGGTCGCGTTTGATCCGTACAGTGTGTTCCTACACTTCATTGTCTGGTAGCACATATACCGCATATTCTCAGGGTTACGCTGCTGGTGTAAATTCGTGGGTCGTCGTCCAGCGCGTCACGGTTCACGCTCCGCGGCGCTCGCGGCTCCGGCGCTGACGCCTTCTAGCTTCCGAATAATGTACCTGGTGGTAAATAGACAAATTGAATTTCGGACTTTGCCTACCCTTAGTTTGGTTCCATTGAATTCAAACTCAAACTCATTATTTATATTATTTATTAAAATAGGCTTCATAGAAGCACTTATCCATTCAAAAACTATAAAATAATAACTCGACCACCGTTATTGGTGAGAAGAATCGGCTAGAAAATTGCAAGTTCTTTCATAGTGATGTTCCAATGTACAATTAAAAATATAAAGTAAAATGGTATTATTCATTTAATAGAGGTGGTTTGCTTGATGGTAAGCGACCACCATCACCTATGGACTACCTACTTACAAAAAAAATCACAAAAAGCACAAATTAAATTATTGTATTGATTGTGAGCTTCTCCCAACGTAAACGAAAAGTTAAAGGTAAAAACTAGTGTCATATTTTATCTGGATCTTCCTACAACTATGTAGTTACTTGTCAGATTTAATAAATAAGGCAGCGGGATACAAAGTCAATAAAGGTAATTGCTGATACATAATATAAATTATAAATTACTCCGTCCGCTCAAGTATAAAATATGTAATTTAATTTCATTAACTGAGCGTCGTCGTGTTTTCCGTTCGTGCGTGAGTAGTAGCGGTACAAAAGACATCGACGCGTCAGTTTCCTTCAATGAATTAGTAAGTTTAGTTTATTATAATATCAGAGAAAGCTACAAGTAATATCAATGTTTACTAGGTTTAGGTATACTTAACCTGATCACGGAATCTTGTTTTCCATTTCCGGATTTGACAATTTTTTGTTGGCCTTTTTGATTGGTAATCGCGACCGTTCTACATAATAACTCAGGCAGACATAACTGAGAACAGGGCAGGCGAATGTTGACTATTAATAGATAAGATAAAAGATTTTAATTTTTGTACCAATGTTATTTACGTCCGAAATTATTTAGCATTGCATATAAATTCGGCTGGCAGTTAACTTCTTACTTCAAGCGAGTGCATTTCTTGCATCGCCGCAAAGCGGTAAAGTGGAACACAATATATTTAATTGAACAAACCGTGTGCAACACTTTCTTCTACTAATTGATGCTGGGTGCAATACCAACTGGCAATGATTATTAGTTTTACTGCACATCGACTCGGCTGTAAATTGGAATAGTATAAATGTTTAATTAAATCTAATGCTTCATTGGAAATTAAATAAAATTTTTTAAATGTCAACTTCAGTACTATTTTTCGGTATATCAAAACTAGCGACCCGTCCCCGCTTTGAACGGGCATTGCGCCCGTTTAAGCGCTGGTTTTAAATTATAATTAAGAAAATGCATGCATGTATTGTACACATAAAATTTTCCTCTTGAATTACTTTATCTGATTAAAAAAGCGCAAAAATCTGGTTTTTAAGATTTAAGAATGCATAGGTACAGGCAGAAGAAAGCTAAAGACATGTGTTTTATTCATTTTACATTATCTCTCACATTATTATTATAACTATTTCTCAATTTAAACACACTACACAGTTAATTGAAGGGAGTATGATGTCGCATATACCCATAGACACATTTGCTTAAAACTAGCGCGTTAGTTAGCACCTGGTCGCATTGGTTAGATTTCTCCGCGCGTTCCGGCGCGAATTATCAGCACCGGCGCGCGCGCAGTCCGATCAGACGTCATAAGTGCTGTATGGAATGCTAGCTTAGACTGTAATGAATCTCCTCCTGAATGCTCTGGATTTCGATGCATGGACAGGAATGTTATAATGTTGATGATTTTGTCAAACGTTTCGATATTAATTTCAGCTTTTACGCGGTGGGTGGGAGTTACCCCTCCACCCACCAGTGTGGGTGGAGGGGTCGCTCAACCACTGGGTTAAAGCCAGCAGTGGGTGAGCGAATAATCGCCTGATATCTTACTAATATTATAAATCGGAAAAAATTGAGTTTGTTTATTTCACTTTCACGCCGTAACTACTGAACCGATTGCTTTGAAATTTTGCAGACGTAAAGTTAGAGGTCCCGAAAAATAATAGGGTACTTTTTATCCCGGAAAAACGATATTCCCGAGGGAAAACAAATTAAAAGCTAGTAATATATAAAAGTCAAAAATAACTTGTACCGACCACTACTCAAAGCTATAAGTTCACTGGCATTCAACCATTTTCGTTTTAGATAAGAAAACGATCGTTAAATTAGTTATTAGAATCAAATCATCGGTAATGAAGGCAGTTATCGCGGTGAAAGTAAACAAATATCCGAAGCTTCTCGCTCAACTAGAGACGACCCCAAATACTGTCGAACAAGCTTATAATAGAGAGAAATTGTCAAAGAGAATGACAATGTTCAGTTTGTGTGAGTGACAGTGACAATGTCATTTATGATTTACTAGCGGCCCGCCCCGGCTTCGCCCGTGGTACTTGTCCACTATTTAATGGATGATATTATACATAAAAACCTTCCTCATGAGTTACTCTATCTATTAAAAAAAACCGCATCAAAATCCGTTGCGTAGTTTTAAAGATTTAAGCGTTCATAGGGACATACAACATACAACATGACAGAAAAAGCGACTTTGTTTTATACTACATATGTAGTGATTTAGACTTTCTTGTTATATTATCGGTCGATTGGAATTCGAGAGAGAAGCGCATAGTTCAGGCATTGGTCTTATGCCGAGCGTAGTTTGTACACAAAAGGCCTCCATCACTGACCCTATAATATTTATACCTTACACTAAACCACAGTCAAGTAGTACTTCACTGTGATTTCAGAGCTGAATTTCGAGCATGGACTTTGAAAGTCAGGCAACGCATCTGCTATTTGTAAATACATTGATTCCCATGAGCTATACATACAGTACCTACCTACTCTCTTACCTTCATATGACCGTCTTGTTCACATAAGACCGATCTTACATAAAAACAAATTAGAAAATTTATTGCCACCGTGTCGAGTTTTCAAATAGCTTACGAAAATTCACAAAACATGAATGCTTGTGGGTCACAGCCGCCTAGCCGTTACGAGTGTATTGAACAATTAACCGACTATAAATTAAGAGGTTATGTACTGACGCAACGCGGAAGCTACGCCGAGAGTGAGGAAGTGGCCGCCGTCCATTTTATTATATTGGCGGTAAAAGTGGGCTGCTATTCATGTGAATTTTTAACACTAGTGTTTCCACATTTGATTATATGTTTCCACCAAAGCAGAGATGTACTCGTAGGTGCTTATCAGAATGAGCTAGAAAAGGCACGAGCGTGCACGAATCTTTAAATCTTATTGGAAAAATATAAGCCCAAATTAATCAGACAGGTCATAAAAAGCCTATTGAATGTTGAGTATTGTAGTCTACTAACGGCTAAAGGCTAACCCCAGATTGGGAGTTACTCATAAACACCACTCTAGGCACTTAAATCTAACAAGTAAAATTATTACTAGAGAGTTTGTTTTAATATTACTTTTATAAGCTAAGGCGTGGCTTTAAGATGTTTTTGTGTTGCTTTACACAAACAATCTAAAAGTATAACACATTTCACTTTATGAATTGAAAGATATAAAATTTCTCCGACGTCATGCTGTCATTAAATTATAAAATATGGTGTTAAATTATATAAACTCGTTCCACCACACATTTTAAGCAGAAAGTTGAATTCGCGAGATTTGCTAATCTTGAATGGCATGCATATTATTAGCGATGTAATTAATTAAGTTATTTATTTATAATGTAAATAAAATTTGTTGCTTCATTGTGTATGTAAAAATATTTAAATGCTATGCCCTATTCAAGATTCCATACATACTTCAAAAATATAAAATTGATGTATCATTTGAAATATGTTGACGACAGATTTTTATTGTGGATTTACTGTTAAGTCCACACATAAAACTCCATTCTCGATTATCTTATTTAGATATTTAAATATATGAACATGTTCGATTCAACATAAAACAAATAATTTTACTAACATGTTAAGGAGGAACGGTACTGAGGACGGACTTTTTGTAAAATGATTTCTAAAGGATTAAGGACAGTTAAAAGTAAATACATTGCAAAGATAAAACGCTTTGGACTCACTCTTGAAGCATGCTCGTATTACGAAGGTGCGAAGTTATAAATAACCCGGTGGGCTTGGCTGATTTCGCAGAAGCCAATAAAACAATTGAACGCAGAGTCCGACAATTGTGAATAGCAGGAGCAATCATTTTAAATCATTTCCCATCGTCTGCGCTTAGCAACGAGAACATAATAAGTTTTAACTCTCGATAAACGTTTACTGCCGAGTTTAATTTAGGTATAGCATTTATTATAAGAATCTAGTTACATTTCGAATGAAGCAAGAGTTGCGTGATAGTATTTTTTCTAGTGAGCTTTCGTTGACCCATTAAATAATAGACATTCACAAGCTGCTCATACCTACATGGTTATTGCTGCTTTATAACTGCTTGGACATTATGCTTAAGCATTATATGTATTTCTTGGATTAAATTCGGTAGATTAATAAGCTAAACCCGTAGTAGAATAAAATAGTTTTTATTTATTTTTCAAACACAAACAAGTAGAACATATGAAATGAATTTACTAACTTGGGTAAAATACATCCTATGGTTATAGAACTATACTTTTTTTTTCTCACAGGGTGAGAACACGGTTGCTACTTTAAGCTACAAAAACGAGACCCATATGATAACTTGAAATATATCGCCAAATACAAAATTAGTCCGATTTATAGGGCATTATAGGGCATTCCATGATTATATAATACTAGCGGCCCGTCACGCGGTTTCACCCGCGTCTCGGGGGAACTACTTCCCGTACCGGGATAAAATATAGCCTATGTTACTCTGGGTGAATGTAGCTTTCCAACAGTGAAAGAATTTTTCAAATCTGCCAAGTAGTTTCGGAGCCTATTCAATTCATACAAACAAACAAACAAAAAATCAAACCTTTCCTCTTTATAATATTTGTATAGATGTAGTGATGATTTTGACGATTTCAAAAATGTTAATCAAAAATGAACGTCAAAAAAGATAGCATCAAAACTGTGGTTTTTTATGTAAGAGGCTTCTCATATAGAATTGCTATTCAGCATTCTAGTTTTGAACGAAACCTTCACCGATATCAAATATAATATGAATAATACTGATCTTTGGTAATCTTTAATTGGAAATGTACTGGCGATCTTCGAGTTGACACTATTTTTCGGTGTGATTCTTAGTGCGCATTGTTCGATCGCAAAGATAGCTAGAGTTAGAAACGACCGGTTTTATCGATGCTATTCATCTTGTCAGGAAACTTACTCACTTTCTTATTTGCTTTCGCTTTACAATCCTCGGATACATCAGTTTTGTCACTAGTTTCTTCTTTCTATTGACTCTAACTAAAAACTTTACTAGGCTCTTGGGTATAATAATTCCTGCAGTTATATAAGTCACGATTGTAGATCCCCCTTTATAGCTCAAATTACATATTTCTATCAATGACACAACAGAATACTTCTTACAGGACAGTAAATTTAAATTAAGCAAATGAGTTTTAAGCTGGTTCATGTCAAAAGAACAAAAGGGTCTTGGACAATCCTGATCTAGAATCTTAATCTATATATAACAAAATTGTGGCATTTTTGGTTTTCAGATTTTCAGGGTTTCTTTAGACTATTTAGTAGATGGTTTGTGTGCACAAAATCAGGAGAGTTGTTCTTTATTTACCACACGTAGCGAAGCACGTACCGGGCCGCTAGTTGATTATATTTTTGTTTTAACAAGTAGACTGCTTCCCTACATCGCCACTACCAGACCGGATAGTCTATATTAAATTATGTGAGACATTAACAAACGTAGAACGATGTTCTAAGTCGAAGTGGGCACAATGCGTTGTTTACTTGCGCACGCGCAGGGCAGTCACCCGCGCCGCCGCCGCCGGTCCGCAAGGACGCGCGCCATTCATAAACGGGTTCCACTCACGCCAAGTGAACAAATTGAATCTGCCACTGAATTGGGCTTTTTACTGCCAAGCTTTGACATGCTGCCAAGCAGAATAGCTGACTGACATCATTAATGGCAAAAGCGATCGCTGACAGCGAGTAGATTACTTTTTATTGATCCCGGAGTTTCGCATGAGTTTGGAGACGAGTGTGAATGTAACATCTTATTTCTATGTGATTGTGATTATTACTTTGCATTTCAATGTCAAAAGTAGATTTGCAGTCTTTTGTATTTTTTTGGCTGTCCTTTTTGATTCGTGAAACTTAGGCCAAGGATATGTATAGATGCAGTTTTCTTTATGAGTTTGGTAATAACTAACCTTTATAAATCGTTAAGAAAACTGCATCAATGCATGTATGTTTAATTAGTACATGTACAAGATCAATAGTTAGAGCTACACCGATAATGTCCGTGCAATGAGGCCGGGGTTGGTCGCTAGTAACTATAAAACATATTCCCGAGGCGCGATATATGCCGTGACCAGCACACATTATCCAAATTAACATGTTTTATTCAATTACTTACAAATAAATTCAGCCATCAGCCGAGAGCAAAAAACAAAAGCGTAATTACCAAGTCGACTTTCTACAGCGGTGTTTCCGGAGCGATGCGCGTTGTTTGGTCAGCCTCGAATTGTACTGGATCTGATGACTGTGGCTAAGGTGTCCAGACTATAGGATTTTGTAGGACTGAGTCGGTGTAATTTGTGTCAACTACGGAAAATTCACAGAACTGGCTTTACTTATAGGTACTAAGGGGAATACTTTGTTTTTAAAATGCATGTAATAAAACTACTTAATGAACTAATTTGAAAGAAAAATATTACCATTTGAATCCTACTGAGACTAACTTTACACCTTATGAGACTAACTTTTATACCTGAAAAAAAATCCTTTGTTGTTATTATATGAATGAAACTGTGCAACAATAATGAATACGAATTTCTAATTTTGCGCAAAGAAAAATACACAATAAATAATGACAAATCACATATAAATATCACATATAACCATGTATCGTTTCTGAAGCTTACTACGAAAATAGTACAGACAACATTCACACAGACACTTATACCGATATCTAGAAATAAACACACGGGTTAACCTGGTTAACATACGTACTTAGACCTCTCATTGTCCGCAATGAACGGCACAGACTTGGCAACCCTGAGAGCATGTACCGTTCAAGTAGAGGCCCGACCAAACAAAACACCGCTACTCATCCTCAGAGGCCTGCTTCGCGACGAGCTTGCACTCGGCTGAGACAAAAACTTATTGGACTTAAGCTTGACGATATGTGACTGGCGGTGACCGAGTTTTGCACAGAAGCCATGGACATTTTTTGCAGAGATTTCGGTTACAACTTTTTTCAGGAAGTTTATAGTAAGCAATCAAAATTAATCATAATCTGTAAATTAAAGGATTTTTTTTTACAGATGGAATACATAGTATCTCTGTGTTCCGCCTAATAGGTAGGTATACATTGTTATCAAGGAATTCATATTCAATCTCCCACTTTTGAACGAAGGATGCATCTTTTGTTTATCGATATGCACTCTCGAACCGTTTTATTATTTCACAGCGATTAAGGCTTGCCAAACTTAGTTGAACCATATAATGTCATAATCCTAATCATTTCCTTATTTTCTTACGTATGTTACGCACCTGTATAAACGTCAATATTATCTTAAACCTGCAACCATGTGAAAATGTTAACAAAGCAAAACTAAAAACGCAATACCATCACGATTGTAGTATACAATCCACGCATCAGTCATCATCAAACAAGACAACATTACCAAATGAAGGTAATCTCAACACACTTCGTCGAGAATAGTAAGTTCCAAAAATATTTTAATGTGGAACAAACATCACAATGACAATGTGT
Organism: Nomophila noctuella; assembly: GCA_958496325.1. Classification (NCBI taxonomy): domain Eukaryota; kingdom Metazoa; phylum Arthropoda; class Insecta; order Lepidoptera; family Crambidae; genus Nomophila; species Nomophila noctuella. The sequence goes on from OY292498.1 coordinate 3,438,386, forward strand.
AAATTGGACACATAATTTCCAATTGTGTTGAAAGTTCTCACGTCTGACTTAAATTCATTAACACGTGTCAGAGCTGGCTGAGTACTGTAATTAACAATGCCACAGTATATGAGAATGGAAGTAACATTACTCAAACATAGACAAAAAACATACCTGCTTATATTGTGCTTTGTTTATCACCAACTCATCGTGGTATTTCGTTGCGGTTCGGCCGCACTCGTGCGCCCTTGCTAAACCAAGAAAAGTACGCGTTTTTAACAAGCACCCCACGCATAGGACGTTTATCACTAACTTGCCGTAACACAGTCTTGTACTAGCACGGAAGTTAGAGGTTTGTGTTTCTGTACTTACCTACATTATGTTAATAAGTAATGCTGCAAATGTGTGTTAAGTAAAATAAGTAATACATTGTAAGTTAGTTAACTATTTTCGGTGTGTATGTACATTGTAAAATTATGCACAATAAACTATTTTGTATTTGTATAGACGGCCAAAAAATGCAAAGAAACAAGATCACCCAATCGTCGTATTTCAGAAATGTTCAATTTACACCCTTAAGTAACATAGTTACAGGTTGCTTCACATCGTTAAATCAGAATTTAAAGGACGTAATAAAATTATGGACAACTTGAGCAATATCTTGCGGTCCATTTACATAATTCAAATAAATGTGGAAAATTCCTCAAGCCACGTATCATTCCAAAAACATTTCTCAAGGAAGTTTCCACGATTCCCTTCTTTAACATTAAAAACAAGTTATCAAAAAAAATGTATAAAATATTGAGCAATATTTTGTGTAGACACAATCTACTGAAACTGTTGATTAGACTGTGGTGAACAGATAAGTGAAATACTAACTTTCGTCTAGGAACGGCGAATCCCCAGCGCAGGAGCTTTTTGCTGCAGTGGGAATTTTAGAATAAAGCTTCGTTATACAGAATTAACATAACTGTATAGAAACCGACTTTCAATATATCTTCATTAAGAGACTGCAGAAAGCTAGCGGACCATTCTCGTGGTAGTTTCACTGTGCTCTTAAGCTCTTATTATTCCTAGATAGAAGCTATACAAAATCTTTAGCTTATTTAAAAGATGACATGACACTGTACAGCGTGAAAATCTTACTTAACTCCAAATATACACCCGACGATGACGATGACTGAGGATGACGACCCGCTTGGTGTAATGGTCAAGATGTTGCCTATTACGCAAGAGGTCGCGGGTTCGATCCCCGCACAGGACAAACATTTGTGTGCATGAACATGTCTGTTTGTCCTGGTCTGGGTGTTATATGTAACTATTTAAGTATATTTGTAATACCACTGTTGATTCTGGTGTCTGTAACACAAGTGCTTAAGCTACTTAACACGGGGTCAGATCAATGTATGTGATGTTGTTAAATATTTATATTTTATTTATATTTAATATAGGTCACACACACGTGGTTTAAAATACTATAAATTATTGTTTGTTAATCAATAAATGTTAACATCGGGAATACCCAGACTAAGAAAAACAGACATGTTCATGTACAGAAATACATATTTATCTATACAAATATTATAAAGAGGAAAGGTTTGATTTTTTGTTTGTTTTTTTGTTTGTATTAATTGAATAGGCTCCGAAACTACTTGGCAGATTTGAAAAATTCTTTCACTGTTGGAAAGCTACATTCACCCAGAGTAACATAGGCTATATTTTATCCCGGTACGGGAAGTAGTTCCCCCGGAACGCGGGTGGAACCGCGTGACGGGCCGCTATACTATATATTTTTATAATCGAACTCGTAGAAAAATAATATGCGGTGTAAGTAATTCAATTGGTTTATTCTGCCGTGCTTGTATTTTGCAAAAACTGGTTTTTTGAAACCTAGCGATTTCTAAAAACACAAGATAGGTATATTTATTAATGACTGGCTATGTGTTTTGCATTAAGATTTATAGAGAGATCGTTATTCCTCAAATGTTTGATTCCGATATTTTTATTTCAATGCCTATGACAATATCGAATGCTACAATATATCTGAAAAGCGTTTGTGTAATTAAAAACAATCTGTCTTAGGCCGATTCCTTGAAATCAACTCATGATTGATATTGATCCATTCAATTATCTCCGAATGCTCCACTGAAGCGTTGCATCATTTCACTTCATTGCAATTTGCTCTCATTTCTTTTAGCCTACATTTCTGATTAGTTTCAAGAGAAAGATGAATTCGATTGTTAATATTTGATTAATTTTAATTAAAAAGTCAAGAGAAAGTGGAAGGCGATTGGCTGATTATTATAATCTATTAATCTGACGGATGTTTAACATAACTTTATCAAATCAGCCAATCCATCAACCAAACCGGGCATAAATTTCAATTCTCCAATTTACATCCAAGTGCCAGGCCGTGGTCTTGAGGTCTTGGGTTAGATTCCCATGGGATGGAAAAAAAAATTTTGTTGTTGTTTTGGCTTTCCCTAACGCAGCTCGGGTTTGTGATCACCACTCTGCGCTTGGCAAGCGTGGTGATGAAACCAAACCCATCTTTGTACGAACGAACCCTGATTTTTAATGATGGAGGCCTTTGCCCTGCAGAGGGGATATTAACAAGTTGATACTTACCTTACTTCACAATATTAAAGTTGTTTATAGTCACATGAATATTCACCCCGATTGTGTACGGTCAATTCCTGACCCTTATAGCTTATATACCAACGCCCCAAGCGGTCTAGTGTTACAGAAATTACATCAATTATGCGATCGGTGTCGGGCTAGAACAATGGGTGTCGCATTCCGTTACCGCAGGTTGAATGACCACCGCGATGCGTCCTTTGCTCCTCACACATCTCTTAAGATTATTAGGCATTTCATTTTTAATGTTATTTCATTGGGTAGACCCATACATTGCTTATCTGTTGGTAAATGGCCTCTGTGGTCTATAACTACTGCTTTTGATTACACTTTTTCGAGGAAGGCTTTAAGCTATAGGCAATATTACACCATGTGTGCGGAAACAACATAAAAATAATGACGAGATAATATTTTTTTAAATGTTCAATTGGTAGTTTCACAGGAATATGAGAGATAATAAAAATGCAAATGCATGGTATGTACTCGTACATACAGTCAGCCAGGTGTAAAAAAACTAAGAGCCACAACGTTACGCAGTTTATTCTTAAACACAGCTAGTGCTAGATCTAGATCTACAGCTAGATCTCAAACACAGATCATACGAGTAAATTGACTCAAAAAATCGCCAAGACTAATAGTCGAAAAGGTTAACCATTGCAGTTCAATAATAGAGCTTATGCTTCCGTCATAAGGGTCGTACAAGTCCAGTGTTTCATCTAAAGTGCTGTCTGTACCAATAAGTGTCGGGAACAATGCAGGCGTGAAGGCCAGTCGATCATTGCGGACGCAGCATTAGCCGCGAGGTCACGGCTGCATTGTCTCGGTGCACCACAAATGTAGGACTTGCAGTCGCAAACAATGAGGTAACTTAGTGCCATAAATACACGGCAGAGGGTTTGAGTTTCTTTTCATGTGGTTGCTTGACCATGGAAGTGGAGAAGAACTACGTTTCAAATTCATTGCTTCTCTGTTTAAGGAGCTATCATCATCTTCCAAATAGTATATCGACAAAACTGCCATAAATCGAGAGATAAAATAGGCACGTTGATTTCTTGCAATAATAAACTTTACTCTTTCAAATTGATTTAGCGGACCCTGGACTTCAAGGCCATGGCCGAGGATGCGACCGGGACAAGCGCTAGGATGATGGATAAACTTTACTCTTGACGGGCCCGTTGGTCTAGTGCTCAGAGACCCTGGCTACATAACCGAGGGTCGCGGGTTCAAATCCGCTAGGGGCAAATGTTTGTGTGATGAACATCGGCATTTGTAATCGAGTCATGGATATTATAGAACGTATTTAAGAATGTCTATCCGTTCCCTAGCTTCCATAGTACAAGATACAAGCTTAGTTTGGGTCTAGGCAATTGGTGTGTTAGTCCAAGGCATTAGAAAAATATACAGGTGTTATTTCATACTTAGGGATTTTCAAGTTCCCTACTTTAGAGGCGGCAAATTATATTTCCAAAACTGAAATATATTTTTACGAGACTCTAAACATCACCCGTATGTCACAGATAAAGTATGACGTACCAGTAATTTATTGCTCTAACTTTCCTCGAAACTAGTGTTTTCGCACAGCCATCTCTCGCTCCCACATTTGTGCTCTTCCCAGTACCGCACAATGCTCAACTAAACGGAATTCGCGACAAATACTGCTACAGACATTTCACTCATGTTCAGGCATCTCCGAACGAATACTTTCAAAGAAAACGCTGTTACTTGTGTCGATTGTCTTGTTTTGTTATTGGAAGTTATTGGGTTTGAAGATAGAAAGCTTTTAACTATAACCGCAATCCTTGTTTTGATGTAGTTGACTGTTTTAATATTGACTAGCGGCCGCCCGCGACTTCGTCCGCGTGGATTTAGATTTCCAATAGCCTAAAGCCTTATTCGTCATATGGACTATCCAACACAAAAAGAATTTTTCAAATTGGTCCAGTACTTCCTGAGATAAGCGCGTTCAAACAAACAAACAAAAGCTATAGCCTATGTGTTATTCTGATGTATAAGCTATGTTGTGGTAAAGTTTCATTCAAATCCATTCAGTAGTTTTTACGTGAAAGAGTAACAAACATCCATACATCCATACATCCATACTTACAAACTTTCGCCTTTATAATAGAAGTAGGATTATTAAGAAATCTAGAGTACCTATTCTAGAGTAAAGACAAGTCGGGTAAGATGTGCCTGATACTTTCGTATCATTATTAAAACTTCCTAAAAGCCAAACCGCATTATATTCTCTAGAAGTATTCATTAACACCAAAGAAGTCTCGGTCGGAAGCAAACTGAGCCTTCATTACTTCAGTACAGCTATTTGCCAAAAAAATGTTGATCAGCGTCGACGTAAAAAAGAGGACGTCAAACCTGTTTTCCTTTACGACAGATATGGAACAAGTAACACCATATTGGATGGTTGAAGTTTCCGAAGTTGAATTTTTGTCTCTCATATTCATTGCTAAAAAGCATTTTTTATACCAATCTGCGGTATGATTGAGAACCTCTTTTTTTTCTTTTTTTTTTGAAGTCGGTTAATAGTTCACTCATGCTATGATGAATAAATAACTAGGCGGAGTTTATTAATTGTGGTACGCGTGAGCATAGAGCGTTACATCTAGGCTATTTCGTGGAGGATTCTCTAAAACTTAGGATACTAGGTATCTACTTACCAACGACCCTGCAAAAGCGCCTGGATACTTGTGTAAGTTGTTTTCATTGATAATTATCAAAAATTACTATCTCAAGATTAAATGTACCACAAGCCTAATTCTAAAAAATATAATTGATTTTAGACGAAAAAACAACGCTTTATAATGTTGCGAAATCTTAGTTAATATGATCAATTTTATATATAACGAACAAGTAAACAGTCTTTCATTAGCATAGTTGCACAGCACACATTCAAGGTAACTTCATGAAAATAATTATTTGAATTATAATCCACCTTAAGAACAAAATAAGCCTTAGAGTCTGAGGCTTGATCACAAACTGATACAACGTTAAAATGCCATTTCGCAAAGAAGTAGGTAATTGTCGTGCATATTATACGTACCAATTCCGCGAGGCAGAGTTTTTAAATGAAAAAAATGTCACTCTGTTCCTTTTATACTGCTTGGTCGGTGGTCGTACCGCCCGTAATATGAAGGCTGCGGTACTAGTTAGTTGGTAGATTATTTTGTTGCAACGCACTTAGGCAGATCTCTTAAGAAAACTTACGATAATGTCGCTTGCTCCCACCTCGTCCTCGCCTTATTTGGACGTTGTAAATTGGTGATTTAATCACTCAGAAAAAAAAGTATGGTAGCCATAGCCATAGATGTTTTTCATGGATAAAGAAGAGCATAATTTTATCAATACCAAGTAATTTTGATAGAAGTTTGTTTTACTTTTAACTTTCAATGAAATAAAAAGTAAGTTTGCATTTGCTTTAACTGCGCATTCAATTGAAAGAGCTACCGACATCAAGCAACATAACTTTTTTGTACAACCGAAAAAATATGATTTAGTCGTTATTTTTATGCCTACTGAACATTGTCTAGATTACACAGATAACAGAAAAAGCTTTCAAATCTAGAATCTTTCTAGGAAACAGGAAATTCTTGAAGCGCAAGCTCTTCAATTGTTTTCCTGGTAACACAAAACCGGTACTTAGCTCCTTCAGCAGAAACAAACCTCAAAAATGTGATACCGTAAGTTTTGTAAACCGCAGGAGACGTGTTAATTCTCTACTCGGGTGTGAAGGAAACCGCAGGAGTTTAGTGGGTGGTGAGATGTGTAATCCGGAGCCCCACACACGGCTCTAGGCTCACTAGTCTGTTGTTAAAGGGCGCCTAAAATCGTACTTTTTTATAAAAAGGAGGAACTAGCGTGAGGGTTCATCTGATGGTAAGTTGCCCAGGACATCAACAATTGCACAAGGCGCAGATGTGTGGTCTTCCTTTAGAACCCCATAGGTACTCTACCCGACTGTGCTATTGAGGCCAATACTAACTAGCAGGCGCATAGCACAACAGTTATGACGTGCCACTTCACTTTAGTCTTATGTAAGGTGGAAGTTCCCCAGACGAGAAGCTCATTTGAGATGAAGTTTCACTAAGTTCTCCCTTGACTTCTACAAAGAAAAAAAAGAGAAGTGTTAATGATTAAACTATTGAACACGGGGCCTTACGATGCTTATCCAACATCACTGTACGCAGCGCAATTACTGGGGGCCTTCGAAACAGTTAATTTACGCTCGTACCTGGTTATATCCGAAATAGTTGGTCTCACTCCGCCCACTCGGCGGTTTTAATTAAGCAAAGCCGGGTTGTGCGGATACTGTGTGGTTACATAATCACTGCTTCGATGGGATTATTATATCTTGATACAGCAGGTGCAGAAAATTATCTCTTTTGGCATATTTTCACATCAAAGTGAATATGGTAGCACATAATAATTATTTTATTATTGCTGCCAAAATTCCTATTTAGTGTGTTGATACATGTATGTATACATAAACTAGAGTTATACCTACGTGTTGTTGTAAGTACAAAATATTAATTAAAAGGAATAAAGCTTTATTCATTTGATGATTCACGTGATTTCCAGTGTGTCCAATGCACGCCACTATAACATTCCAGCTTCTCAGCCAATCTGCATTGGCCTTAATAACATAATTAATTATTTAATCATGTTCATAAAGTAGTTATATCAATAAAACTTAGTTCTAGTAGTTATTTATGATGAAATCAAGTAAATGTAGCATTTGCGTGCGCGAGTTTCATTAAAAGGCACGGACCAGTCCGTCTGTGGGAATTATCATGGCAGGTGTTAAAATTGTTGATTGCAATCATATTCATTTGCTTCGTCAAGACCAATTTCATGCAAATGACAAACATCCGAGGTAAGATAAAATGTTGTAGCAGACAGTTAGTAATTTTAATATAATAAATAGTTCTGACCAAGATCAAGAGTTTGACAAAGTTTGGGCAGAAAATCAATTCAAAACGTAACTTATGCTTTACTGAAACAAAAGTTGTAATTGGCGTATTGATATTAGAGTTGAAAAATCCTCATGGAAAATAACGACGTGAGTACGAACTGTTGGTGGGAATAAATAATAACTTAGCCAACATCGCAAAGAAATTCGACATCCAACACAATACCTACTTATATTCCCGACGTAAAGTAAAGCATCAGCCTTATCAATGTCCCATTCGCAGGGCAAAGGCCTCCATCATTCGGTTCCAAATCGGTGGTCGAGTCATTTTTTGTTGCAATTATGACCATTAATACCTAAGTGCTTCTATGAAGCCTATATTAAAAAAGAATATTTTAATTTGATTTGATTTGATTCGGAATAATGTGTCCCGTGATGAAACAAAACACCAAAACTTATTTTAAACCCTGAGTCATCGATAGTCTGTGTCGTAAAGAAGATGTTTTAATATGTCTTTTGTAGACTTGCTACATACTGCTCCATATTTATACGTATACTTATGTACGCTTTCAAGGCAGTTCTTCGCAAGACGGCAGTGTCCGGAATCCGGACACGGGCTCGGCTAACTGTATCGGTTATTTGGATCGAATATAAATCAACCGCAGGTACGGCGTGTATCGGCTCGAGTTACGCACGGAGCTGTCGATCAAATTATCACACATACCGGGATTTCCACCCAGTAATATCAGCTATGCATGTAAACTAATCAAGTGATTTTATTAATATAATTAGAGCTCGGGTAGTGGTGCCGAATTACGTTGATCTTTTGGCAGAAGTTTTTCCCATTCTACGAGCTGCCAATTCAAAATTAAAAAAAAGACGAAGTTTGGCAGAACCGCTTTAATGCTATAAACAGGCTGCACATTTACACAGAAATACGCTTCCTAGATCTGTTTGACAAAACTTTTTTAACATCCTTACGAACTGCCAATTCCACAGAAAAACAACAACGCTTTAAAAGTTGCTTTAGGTAACACAAAAGTATACTCGTATCTATAACTATGCATGTTCTGTTCGTTACACACACTTTTCTCAACTGAATTTTATAACGTGATTAACACAGATTCACTATCAGACCTCCACGAAGAATTGAGGCTGACGAATAAAAAATAGTAACACGTAATGATCATCGCGATGTTAAATCAAAATCGATCATGCAACGATGTCGCAGCTCAAGTAGATAAGTATGTCATTGAGCGGGAAATAATTAATGCCGAACAAAAAGCCATTCGAGCCAGTGCTTTGAAGCTAATAGTCATTAATGTCAATCAATGCCTACTAGTCGATCGAATATCTTGCGCGTATCGCATCGTATATCGCGGGTTCAGTTACTGTCTTCCCGGTATTTAAAAACAATGAAAACTGATATGAGTTATGTCATTCCAGCATTATTATTATTGTGATTGTTGTTAGCCAGTTTCATCCAACTACAGATCACCTCCGCATAATTTTGTCACAGGTATTCACCTACAGATAGCTTTATCTTCAAAACTAATACTGTTGGAAACCAAACTTGTACAAGTTATGTATGGTTTAAAACGTATTCAGCATCAGTTCCAGTATTATTGTCAACAATAAATTAATTTCATCTGTAAGCTTCAAGACTAAGGATAAGTATTTCTCGTATATAGCTAATTTACATTATATAATACGAAAAGAAAATCAAATTCGTCGGGAAATGTAGATCACAAAGAACTACGTAACCACTACATACACTTATGTGAACATTCCTTTGCTTTTTGTGCTTACAAAGATGAAATCCCCGAGCCAGTCTGCGCATCATAATGGGCCTTTCAATGATGAAGTGTATCCATTATGGACGGAGCCCTAAGCGAAACTTTCCTCAGTAGTTAAAGACGCTGCCGTAATGATTGCTGCTTTCATCTCGAGATATGTTTATCTCGAAAGTGTGACGAACAAAACCAAATAACTAACGATCCACCGCATCGGTTTTGTCTACCTATCAATTACGGAGAACCAAATTGTCTGTTCGACTTTAGCGGATAATCAACAGAAGTTAATAAATAGTGAAGCAAAAGTAATGCATGTGATTAGTAAAAATCAGAAGGCTTACAAAGTATGTTACGTACCAGATGTTTTCTTTTTATAAATTACCTTCAAGCAGATAACATGATTATTCGCCGTTCTTCATGTTTTTGTAATTAAATATACCTAGTTGTTACGAGCAAATGTGTGCATCAACAACAATTAATTTGTAAAGCAGTCCGTTATTAGTGTTAAAAATCTGGATTAATAACCTCTCGGTTTACGTTGACCTAGTTTTTAAACTCAGATACCAAATGAACCATACTTCGCTGTCTTCTCATGATTTCATGCCTTTGTTCTGTTTTCCTGTAAAAAAACTTGTTATAAGTTATGATTGGCGTTCCTATATGTAATATCTTATTTTACACGAGCAGTACGTTTTTCTAATATGTATAACATGACTCATTTGGTACAATACCTATTCGTATTCTCATGATGTTGTACTAGTCTAGACACAAACTACAATAAGCTTTAGAACTTAAACTTTTACTGTGAGATTCCACCGTAAAATGTTTTGCAAATCCCAGAATAAGGAAAAACGTCAATTTTGCGACTATATCTACATCAAAGAAAACCAATACAATTTTAATGTTGACATTATCAAGACTTATGACGGCTCTACATGACGATGCGGAATGTTGTAGAGAAACTGCTCTTGCGCGTCGAAAGTGAAAGAAAAATGTACAGATCAAACACTGGCTCTGTTATAACAAGCTATGTTACCAAATCCAAATATCTCTATCAAAAAGTTAGAAATTACCAGCGAAAATTACACTGAAATCTTGTCTGTGTCACAATATTTCAAAATTTGGGAGATGTGGGTGCTATATGTAAATATGTATGTACTAATGCCCGTCCCCGTCTCCATCCGCATGGATTTCGGTTTCCGCACACATAGAGTTATAACAGCCACGCTTGCACAAGGAGCTTGCACGCTTGAACTGCATATATATGTTACCGGCAATCTGTACAATCCGGCATTATACACAATACCTAGGCAATGAATAGAATCCCAAAAACGTATAGGTGATGTATGAAATATTGTGTGCTTTATACTTTGTCTAGGTATTATATACAATACCAAATACGCAGCCGGTAATGTACGCAATGAAGAGTGGAACGAGGATAGTAATGTTGGGTATCGTTCGAGAAGTGTCGAAACAATTAAATATTAGTCTACCTTTAGTAAGTAAGATAGAGGTAGTTTTCATTAATTCGATTTCTATAGTATCAAAATGATTTTAAATATAAAATATTTTAAAGGGTTTACAAAAAAAAAATAACCCTAACCTACTTTTTTCTATCAATCAAGTTAGTCTTCCGTCCCAAAGATTGTAGGTTAGTTAGGTTTTTTTTGCAAAACATTTAAAAATAAAGACCAAGATCTATCCATTTCCACATTGCCTGTGCCACAATAGGTACTCTAAACAATCCCTAGCCATTTCATAGATTACCTCGGTAAAGTATGCAATGGAAAATATAATTCATAGTATGTATTTCATACATTGCCATAACGCCCCAGGTATTCAATGCATTACCTAGGGAATGTATAGAATACCTCGATTATATGCTTTGCCGGTAACATATACAGTAAAAGACTTGTTTCTAAAATCATTGATTTTAGGATATTAACACGAAAAACAACACTTCCTTCAATCCAATACTTCAGTCCAGAAATTCTTCTCCTTCACTTGCTTCTAACAGGTTCAGGAAAAAGTTAGGTATTCGCTTCTCAAGGGGCATGGGCTAATTATTTTCTTGTGCAAGCGTGGCTGCGCAGGAGTCAATCGAGGTGTGCATAAAAGGCCGGCTACCCGACAACTAGGTATTTAAATCAGTTACAACCAGTGCCGATACTAGGGCGGTGCCAACGGTGCCCAGGCACAGGGCGCAGACCCTGGAGGGGCGCAGAAATGACCAGACTGGTAGATACTAGGGGCGCAGTTTGGAAAGCTTGCACCGGGCGCATAAAAGGCTAGTTACGGCACTGGTTACAACACGGAACGGGACATTTGTTATTGCGTATTTCACATGTAGAGACTATCCACTTAAGTGTCTCACTAACGTAACAGTTCTTGCGACATAATAACTGTTAAACTAATAGCATCCTTTTTATGTCAGAGGTGGCAACCGGGCTTCGGGTCGCCTGATAGTACACATCCACAGATTTATCGCCGATGAGTTGCCTGCCTTTTTAAGACCCCATACCCTCCCCAACTGAGCTCTGGCGACCTTAGCATACATCTATCATTATTACCTACTTAAAAATTAACTTTCATCTCATACGAAATACATAGAAAATGGTGCAAGCAACACCTAAACTATTCATGTTTAAAAGTCAAATCACATTAATATCTTGCTATTTAAATATCAAAGTCATAAAAAAGTTTTACTTACATATCGAACACGTAATAAATTATTTCTCGACGTGACGTCCAATGACGTCCAAACCATCGTAATGTGATCTTCAATGATTTAGCACGACTGTGTTTTAAGATTCTTTAGACAGTTCAACGTAGAGTAGCCATCGATATTTGAATATCATGCATTATTTGTTATATAATATTTCTGACCAATTAAATGTTATTTAATGATTATGAGATTTTTGTTTCCTCTCTTCTCAATGGAAACAGCTTTCTGCCGGTGACTTGGTAATTAATAATGATTGTTTCTATTACTAACGGGACCCCGTTAGCATTGTGTATGACTTATGTAACAATGCATTTCTCATGAACTTATGTGCGTACTGCCACCCGCTATTTAATGATAATTTATACTAAGTATCATAAAGCATACTAAAATACCTCCATTTAAGATTTAATTATGGTTTTTAGCTGGCATGATGACAATAACAAAAGAACCATTATGACATTATGATTAGTATAAAAATAAAATGTAGATATAGGATAACAAAATGAAATGAATTATTGCCTAAACAGAAATAATGTTGTTGTACATTATGTCTATCAGATACCTTATTATACGAGTATCTTTGACAAGCCAAACTTCGCACAGCGTATTGAAACATTCAGAGTGGTATTATAATTAATTAAATCAATTATTTTTGACTCCGTATCGTAATGTCTACTAATGGCTGATAAACCACGACAACAACTCATAACGATATTAATTTATCACATGTCTGTTTCATTTAATGGGCTTGAAAAACAAAAACCCCGGACTAAATCGACAGACCGGTTTCAACCGTGCACATTATACCCATCAAAACATTAAACAAACAACCGTGAAAGCTTTATTTAATATTTTTATGGCTTCTAAAATCATAACGTTAGAAGAATTTAATTCTGGCTCTAAACAAACAACGTTAGGTATTTAATGAATAGGGTCATTTCGCCGGTTTGCGTCCATTTAGTGCAGTTCCCAAGTTTGACGGCGAAAATAAAAATATCCCAGCACTAGTATCTATCTCAAAATTATTTTATGAGTTCATTATATAGTCTATTTTAAGATTAACTTTCAAATTTGCTTAAAACACTTTGTATTTATTCCAAAAAAATAAAAATATCGGAATTTGGCGTTTTACCCAGTTTGCGTCCACAAAATCGAGATTGCGTCCACCCATGGACCAGTTTGCGTCCACCAGCTTAGTAAAGGATAATAGGGGTGATATGAAGAAAAATGAAAAGAAAGATTGTATTCTATCAGTGTCTTTATTTAAGAATAAATATAAATAATTAAAAATCAACATTGTAATCACTTTAAAAATTAATTCGCTACAATTATTGAACTTAAAATAAGATAACTATGTAGTAGGAACCTAACCAGTACTGGCACCTTTAAAGATAAGCATTATGAGTTCTGTTAAGGGGCGGTCCATTTATCATGTGATGTTTTTTTACCACACCCCTCCCCCTAGGTGAGGTTTAAGAAACCCCCCCCACGCTACAACACTAGATGAACATAATTTTATTAAGAATGTCTTCACACCACAGATTTAACGCCGATTTTTGAATAAGTATAGCATACTAGCGGCCGCCCGCGACTCCGTCCGCGTGGATTTCGATTTCCAATATCCTATGTGTTATTCTGATGTATAAGCTATATTGTGGTAAAGTTTCATTCAAATCCATTCAGTAGTTTTAACGTGAAAGAGCAACAAACATCCATACATCCATACATACAAACTTTCGCCTTTATAATAGTAAGTAGGATTTGCCGGAAACAAAATAAACATGAATACATATTACTACGCCCCCTCCCCCCTTGTGACATTTCGTGTTTTTTTAAGGACACCCTTACGCGGCAATGGATGACTCCTAATTTTAATCTAAGATCAGTATTGATTAATAATAACGCGCTTCCTGCTTTTCCTTCCTAACACTTTCTTCATGCAGCAGAAGGTATGGTTGCTGGAGTACTGGGATTATCTTTTCCAGCATTGTAAAAAAATACTGGTCAGCTGGTCAGCACCAGGTGGTGTTCAAATTAATCAGTAGTTCCCTTTTGTGTAGTGACTGAAAATGGTTGTAATTAAGACTCTGAGGGTATAAAGATGGTAGCGATACAGTTGGTGCTGATGATGAAGTCAAAGGAATTTTTGGAGTAAGTTCCTTTACGAGAGTTTCTTTTTCATCACTTAATATTGGAGTTTGATGCAGTATCTTCTAATGGTAGAATTCTTTTGTCGTCTAAGGACACCATAGAACCAACGTCGCGGTAACTACCCGAAAATCAGAAAGTTGTTAGTGAAGATAAAATAAGATTAAAAGAAATTTTGTCCACTTGTCATTTAAGAATTTAAGCTTATAAATTATTTTTACAAGAAAGTCAATTGCTTTTAGCAAAAATACATAGTGGACGCAATTTGGTCTATTATGTTTATAGTATGCGTCCACCCGGACGCAAAGTGGAAATTTTGAAAATTTGATGTAGTAATTCGCGTCCACCTTATTTTATTAGTTAAATATAAAAAAAATAATCAAATTCATTATAATTGTTATTCCTTTTTTCATTATAAAAGTTTAGAAACATTTAAGTTTCCCAAAATACATATGAAACAATAAAATACTTACCATCGAACTCGCCGCTGCACACTATTTTTTTTTCTTAAAATCCAGCGTTTTCGCACTTTTTGTTGAACAGCAAGGACAAATAATTTTTTCATTTTATTTTGGTTTGACGTACGGACCTTTTGTTTATATGTGCTAGCTTCTTAAACATACAGGTTTAAGTGGTAAAGTTTTTTCGTTTCATTGGTGCAGCAGTTTACTTATTTTCGAGGATTTAAAAATAAAGTGGACGCGAACTGGGCGGTGGACGCGAACCGGCGAACTTACCCTAAGTCTTCGAACAATCGTTCATTTTGCTATCCAAAACGAATATGCTTTGTTTAAAAACCGGTTGGTAAAATAATGTAGATGTGCGATCGTCTAGAGCACATTTGAGGGCCCAATGACGAATATGGTTGAGTGTAAACACTCTTCTGAGCAAATGGGCGGACATAGAGTTTGTTTTAATGGAAGTCACGATTGGGTACGAACGTGCCTGATCAACTTGCCCACCTTTATACGTGCAGCGACTGCAACGTCGAACTAAAAGTAAAACTTACTGGCTAATTATACTCTTTAGCGTCGTATAAAATAAGATAATGTTATAGAAGTCGTCGGTCAACCGTTTCAAGACAAAATTAACACATTAACACATCAGGCATTTAGCTATCAAACAAAGAATCCACTGCAGGAAATAGTTGGACGTTTACGTGGGCAAAATCTTAATTTAAGATGATTTTATGATCACCATAAGCTCGACTCGTACAAACAATGATGATAGACTGTGTAGGTCAATAAGAACAAGCATGTTTTCTATTGAAAATCAGTTTGTCATTGCTTAAATACTTGAAATAAACACACACTCGATCATCAAACATTGTTCAACGTCTCAGTCAAGGACTACCCACACAAAAGATTTTAAAGTCTGTGGCAGACAGTAAATATTAAACATAATGTATTAACTTACCTACTCTAAGTAAAAGAAAAAATACACCAATAATTCATGCGTCATACGACGTTAGTTGCTCTCGTATAAAATCCTCAAAGCATGTCGCATCCAATTATCATCTTCATTAGCTTGTACGTATCTTCAAAAGTCAACCGAAGTTACTAAAGTAAAAAAAAATGTAAATACCTACATACGTGTAACTAGTAGTACATACCAATATTCAACAAATCGCAAAATGTGTTTGTAAGCGCATAACTCAACCTGCCTGGACCAATTTGGCCAATTAATTTTTTAAAATGTTCGTTGAAGTCGAAGAATGGTTCTTACGGCGAGAAAAAATCGAATAATTGCCGGGAAAACCCTAAAAACAGCCCTGCCAGATTACAATATTTTTGACAGTACGAAGTCTGTCGGGTCAGCTAGTACAAGATAAAAATATATTTGTATGATTGATGTAGGAAAATCGTTTTTAATATAACTGTACCTACCATCTTAAGTCAAACCTATTTAGGTTTAGGTTTAGGTTTAAAGAATTTATTTCTCATAAGAACTTATATCTAAAAATACATAGTTCACTTAAAATGAGATTTGCACTACAATTTTTATTTAACTTACAATCTAGGTGCTTATGGTGCAGTGCAGCTGCATTACAGAGTTAAGGTTACGACAAATTTTCAAAATAAAAACAAAAAATACAGTGACAAATACATACAATTCAATCATACAAGTAATGATCTTTCTGTCTTTGCGGAGCAACAAATTTGCATATGTAGTAATTGGTTCGCGTAGGTATCGTACCTTACCGTACAAACACGATAAGAAATTTAATACCAAAATGTTAAATTTTTGTTTGTCTAAATCGTTTCCAGAACCAAAACTGCAGCTAATGTTGAGTTCGCCGGCGTCGATGTTGCGAATATGCGCGAGGAGGACCTGGAGGTGGCGCTGAAGGTGGTGATCGTGGGCGACGGCGGCGTCGGCAAGTCCAGCATGATCCAGCGGTACTGCCGCGGCACCTTCACGCGCGACTACAAGAAGACCATCGGCGTCGACTTCTTGGAAAGGCAGATTGAGTGAGTCAACACCTTGATTTACGAGTATGTTATAGGGTAGCAAACGAACGAGAGCGTCATCTGAGTGATTACTGCTGAAACATAGCTCAACTGTTACGAAGTGCTATTTCAATATGGTCTTCTGTAAGGTGGACGTACTTTCTCAGACGAGCGGCTCATTCGAGTGGAAGTTCCACTGAGCTCTACCTCACCTAGAGGTAGAGCTATTTACACTAAATGCTCCCATTATCTGCCAAGTACATATTTCTCCCTTATGGTAGTTAATCATTCCGTTAACGTAAATAAATAAGTAATCCCGCGTTTTACCGCTTCAACATCTCAACCGATTTTTATGAAATTTGGCACAGACAATCTATAGATCCTGAGAAATCCACGCGGACGAAGTCGCGGGTGGCCGCTAGTTGCTGAATGAATTATTTTATTTCATTTAATAAAACACACGTCTGCGGTGTTCCAGGATCGACGGTGAGGAAGTGCGGCTGATGCTGTGGGACACGGCGGGGCAGGAGGAGTTCGACGCCATCACCAAGGCGTACTACCGCGGCGCGCATGCGTGCGTGCTCGCCTTCTCCACCACCGACCGGGACTCCTTCCTCGCGCTGCACTCCTGGAAACTCAAGGTTACTCAACTCATATCATTTAATAGAAAGAAAGAAAGAAAAACGTTTATTGAGTGTTAAAACTTCTTCCTCGCGCTCCACTCGTGGAAACCCGAGGTTACACGACTGAAACATCACTAAATAGCATAAAACGTAGTTTTCGTCTGTTTATCCGTGCTCGACTTCTCCACCACCGACCGGGACTCCTTCCTCGCGCTGCACTCCTGGAAACTCAAGGTTACTTAACTCATATATAGAAAGAAAAGAAAGGAAGAAAATACGTGTATTTGGTGCAAGACAAATAATACATACCTACTTACAAAAATTAGATACAAAAGTAAAAACAATGTGCGACCAAAACCATTTCCAATCAGCAATTTTTGCCATTCAGCAATATGTCGAAGATTTTCATGCGGTTTTTTTATCCTATCTGATAAATTATTCAAGAGGAAGGTAATAAGTAACTGCATGATTTAGTAGAAGACAGACTGATGAATTTAAGTTGCCCCTGTGACAGTTATGTAACAAAATTAGCCGTGCATAATTACGATTAACTTCATCGAAACTATTTATCTAATCTGATTTATTTTATATCAGTTAGTTTTTCTTGGTATAGGTAGGCCTACTCCAGTTTTATTCATAGTTTGCTTTCTTCGTTCTTTACTTCTTATCACATAGTATGTATGTAAGTAGGTGTAGGTACCTACTTACCTCTTTAACTAAGTGGGTAATAATCTTCCGCATGTGAATAAAACTAAATGAATCGGGTTGTTTTAATGTTATCTATAAAGTCGTGACTTTCGATCCGCTAAATCTTGATTCGGATGCAGCTGCAACAACTAGTTATGATCTTAACGAAGCGGACACAAAGATCAAAATCGGTTAGCAGGTGTCCGCGCATGCGCAGTCCCGATAGTATCGCAAGCGCATATCTAAAGCACACAAACACATCGTGTATCCCCCACCGTATGTTTACATATCCGAACCTATATTAAGCCGGGTACATTCATCTCTCAAAACTCGTCGACATTTCGCGAAGATGCATAAGAGAAATTACGCCGCGGCAATTGCTCTCCTCGTTCTTTTCTGCCGAACGAGTTGTGTGCAAACCTGGCCCAGTGAAGACCGATGCCTCGCTTACTACGAGACCGGCGAAGACTTCGATCTAAATGAGTTGGAAGGCGAAAGATACGTCGTTTATCAATGGCCGCCTCCGACCAAGCGTTCCAGCGATCAGTGCAAAGTGATACACTACAGGAAACTTTCGTCGCAGGAAATACAAATTGCAAACAGTGAGTGCGAAAAGTTAAACTTGTCGCCTCAACAAACGGTGATCGAGGCTAAGTACACAGCCAGCGCCGGGAAGCAAGTGAAAATGTTGTACTACGGTGAAACTGAAGTGAAAAGCTTGTACAGATCTTGCGAACGCATTTCGCGGTACATATTGAAGAAAGTCGGCGGTAATCACACTCTGGGGATCAACTGCTCGGCGGGAGGGCGCGGGATACTGCTGGCGGAGTTCCTTAGTTCAACAACCCAGATCCAGGAATTGGCGCAACAAATAGAAATAATGACGGGCCGTGATGGAGGCCCAGACTGCTAACTTAAATTGTTGTAATCGTTTTAATGTATTTAAGCAATAAATATGTACTTAATAAACATCACAGGTTCGTTTTACTTTTGGTTTTTCAACTAAGGTACCTGCGGCAATTAAGGCCCACTTAAAAGAAAATGGCTATAAATCTGAGAATACTGCGTGTAAGATATCAAAAACTTATTGTTTACATAGCTTATTTATGTTGCTGTAATAAATGGTGTAAAACTATTAAGAAACGCATGTATTTTAAAAAGTAAATATACTTTTTTAAAACCCTTCTCAAGGGCCTTATTATACTACGGTTGTATATTAAGGCCCATATAAAAAATCGCTTTATTTTTTAATACAAGTGTCCTAAATTTACCTGAAAATCAGTTAAAATAAAAGGAAATGGTTGTTTTTTACTCATTTAATCATTTTACTTTATTTATTAAACGTGAGCCTTATTGGCCTCTTAATATTAATTATAGACAATTAATTGATTTCAAATAACTAGTGGTCCTAATTAAGTTACTTAGTAGAAGCATGTTTTGTACATGCTGTGCTTCTACTACATTGAAAACTTAAAATAATCAGTTATTTTCTTATTAAACAAAGAATTTTTTTTTCATATAAATTATAAGACTTATAATCAGACTTTAATTAAAGGTAAGTACCTAACTGAGTTCTCTATATAATATTCCTAGAAACAAAAATATACTCTTAAAATAAAAGTAATAATAATCTTCTGCAAACAAAATCCAAACAAAACAATAATTAAGAAACAAATTAAATTATACTGAGACGGTATCATCTTGTTAAATCACTGTCCCACCAAAATTTTATTTTTCTTCGGTTCACTGAGCTCTCTTCTTTGGACTTTGGAGCCATTTTAATCAAAATCTGTAACAATGATACATATATTGACAATAAAATTTACATAGTTCATTGACCTGTAACACAAAAAACAAGCAATCTGATACTCAAATATTAAGAGGCCAATAAGGCCCATGTACCGTTGAAATGGGCCTTATTAACCTCATGCCATGTTTTTACAAAATAACCTAATAAACCTAAAATCCCTAACTCTGAATCGGGACAGCCATTTCCTTTGTATTGTACAACACATACATAAAATAATAAATACAGCAATATAAGTGAATTATTGATTTAAACGTAAAAATACTTACAGTTTCTTGATACAAAAATTATAAAATTGCACAGTAGCCAGCCACTCTACCATCGCATCGCAGGTGACCGGCAGGATAGCGGCGCTGGCGACTTCCGACCAATTTGGAGAAATTCACACAGACATTTTGCAAGTGTGCGTAAACAGTGAAGTTTTATAGAAATGTATTTCCGTGAAATTTAAAATGTGGGCCTTATTACCCCCTGGGCCTTATTTACCGCAGGTACCTTACCTGCTATTTAGGTAAATAGAGCATGTAACTTTTAGAGCGTTAACTCTCAGCCTCCTAGTTCTTATAACAATTTTAACAATATAAAACCCGAAGAACGATTGAAAAGATTTTCTCACAGAAACCTACTTCTGGAATGAGAAGTTTTATTTGACTGACTAAGAATCTGACAACGATTTCGTATTTTTTTTTAATTGTTACTTAAAAAACATTTTATGAAAATGGTACTTGCTAAAAGTGCCAAAGATTCGTAGTTGCACTTGTATTTACGCCCATACAAGAACCTCTATCTAGAGCAGGAAAGCTAGCTTAAAATGTTTCCAAACTTATATCTGTTCATTTTAAACTTTCAGGTAGAAAATGAATGCGGAGAAATTCCGACGATAATAGTGCAAAATAAAATAGACCTCATGGACCAATGCGTCGTGGGACCGTAAGTACTTTCAAATTCTTAGTAGGTACGAGTAATTACTTAGTTACCTTTTTACTCCGGCCCGACATTTAACGCTCTGTGTGCAAAATATATTTTTCTTACAATTTACATATCAAAGCTTCTCATCTCTCGCAAACAACGCCATGCAAACTTCCATCTAAACCAAAAATTGGTCTAGTGGAAGTAGATTTATTAATACGTCACAATCATCATCGTAGTTACACCGCAAATTGCTAGGATTTGTACGGAACCATCGGTACGCGAGTCCAACTCGCATTTGGCCGGTTTTTTATAACTCATATAACGACACACATTGCAGAGACGAGGCGGAGCTAGTTGCGCGCGCGCTGGGCTGCCGACTCATGCGCGCGTCGGTGAAGGAGGACGTCAACGTGGGCGCCGTGTTCCGCGCCCTCGCCGCGCGCTGCCTCGCCGACATGCGTCGGGAGGACGCCGCCGCCGACGCCGCGCTGCCGCCCTGCGTCTCGCCCGTCATAGGTAATCATTGCGTTGAGGGACGATGTGAAACTACCCCGACTCATGCGCGCGTCGGTGAAGGAGGACGTCAACGTGGGCGCCGTGTTCCGCGCCCTCGCCGCGCGCTGCCTCGCCGACATGCGTCGGGAGGACGCCGCCGCCGACGCAGCCCTGCCGCCGTGCGTCTCGCCCGTCATAGGTAAACAATACGTTGAGAGACGAGGGGGAACTAGCGCCGACTAATGCGCGCTTCGGTGAAGGAGGACGTCAACGTGGGCGCCGTGTTCCGCGCCCTCGCCGCGCGCTGCCTCGCCGACATGCGTCGGGAGGACGCCGCCGCCGACGCAGCCCTGCCGCCGTGCGTCTCGCCCGTCATAGGTAAACATTGCGTTGAGAGACGAGGGGGAACTAGCGCCGACTAATGCGCGCTTCGGTGAAGGAGGACGTCAACGTGGGCGCCGTGTTCCGCGCCCTCGCCGCGCGCTGCCTCGCCGACATGCGTCGGGAGGACGCCGCCGCCGACGCAGCCCTGCCGCCGTGCGTCTCGCCCGTCATAGGTAAACATTGCGTTGTGGAACTAGCGCCGACTCATGCGCGCGTCGCTTAAGGAGGAGATGTACCTGGGTACCTGATGGTAACCTGGCTCGTAATGAGATCATGAATAAAGTTGGTTGGTTGACGCGAGAAAAAAAAAGCCGTCAAATTTAGGCAATGCTATAAATTTTTTCCAAGATAGCTGCCTGAAGATGGATGCGAGTGGCGAGCGTTTGCACATGCCTTAGTACAGAAGTACAATAATCTATTGATAATGATGATTTTATTACTAAATTTCCTGAAGTTAGTAACTATATCGTAATAAATGTTAGCTAGCTATATAGTTCTTGTTATAACTTTTCCAGGTACCTTCACAAACCACAATAGCAACGGTACGATCTTACTGCGGCCCACGAAGCACCGGCCAGGCGGCAAGAAGCGAAACGTACTCAAGAACGCTTGCAGGATACTGTGATCGCGCCCTTAGCCTACGATCAGGGTAAGACTCCACCAAAGCTGAGATTTGCGGAGCGGAGCGGAGATGTGACGAAAGCAGCCAATAGGATTGTGGCGGTAACACATGATCATCTCAGCATTAAAATCCTATTGGCTACTGACGGCACACCTCTGCTACGCTGCACAAACCTCCGCTTTGGGGGAGTCACAACCTCAATGTTGATGTTGATATCAAGGTGCCAGTGATGCCTCTGATATAGAAAACGAATAGCTTTTGAACTGATCAGTGAAATGGACCAAGAAATAAGACGAAAAAGTAATTAAGTAGATCAGAGTATGAATCAAAACAGAAATAAAGAAAAAATACGTTTTTGTTCTATTTGATGTACTGTATCAAATCAAATCAGACAGAGATAGATTGAAAATTGCTGTGATGAAAAACATGAAAAACTATTTCAGAGGCACCAAATAGGTAACGACACAGATGACAAATGTTTAGTTGTAGTCATTATTATTGTACATATTATGTAGTTATGTAAAAACAATTTGCGAGTGCAATGGTCGATAGTTTAAGCTCTTAGATCTATATAAATACTGTTACTATTTTCATGTTGAATGTTTCTTTACCTAGGGTCTAGAAAATATAATAAAAAAATTAACTAGACAAACAATGGATCCGGTTTAACCAAACCAAGGAGCTACCAGAGATTTTCTGCATTATTTTCTTTCTAAAATATTATATTAGTCATTATCCAATTATGATGAACATAAAATCGTTACAACGAAATTATGTAAATAGTGTGTACTTTATGAAAATTTAATAAATTATTTTTTCATGAGAAATAGTTTTTTTTAAACATTTGTAACATAATCTTATTATGTAGAACAGAATAACAAAATGCATACCGATCAAATAAAACATATGAATAAATAGCCAGTAGTGTATTTAATAAATACAATTTAATAATTTTAGACAATTACAACTATTTTAGTACAGTGTAGGCACTAAGCTTGGTTGACGTTCGCCCATAGTAACTATTTAACCCCACATTATGGAATGGATCACATCCAGCATAACAAATAAATCAAACTACATATAAGGAGGTAGCTGAAATAAAATATCCTAAGAATCTTCGCATATATCGATGATATATTGGGCATTCAACCATCTTAGACCTTTGTCATCTTCCCAGATAAGAACATGTTTATTGATTTAGAACAAAAATATTAAACTGCGTAAAGTCGACATGACTTTCAAAGTTCCAACCAACCAGTAACAAGCATTGTAGAATATTTCTTTAAAAACATAGCGATACAAAGGTAACTAGTTCTAATTTTATAATGCTATTAGAAACGTGACGTTTTCACATTGGTGGAATTAACAGCCTCGATATCGATAAAGCACGAATGCTCGTAGGCTGGTCTAGCCATACTATGCACGAAGCCACGTAATGTGAAAACCTACATAAACTTTAATTGACATAGAATTGAGATCTTATATGCAAAGTCGGTAAAAAAGAAAACTTATTTTGTCCATTTTATGAATCAGTGCAGTTCTTCATACATCTTTTAGACAAAACATTGAAAAACTCACAATCAAAATTTCGCCTACTTTTGTCTCACACAAAACAAAATTACCAAATAAAATTAAGCTTTTCAAATTAGTTTTATTAATACGAAAATAAAAACTCAATTATTCATACAATATATTAATAATTTTCACTAAAGCCCTTATACTCTTCCTATTGAATGGTTATACCATTTAACTTCGAGATGTTCTTTCTAAAACACTAAAATAAGTACAAAAATTTGTTACAAAACTCTTCATCGCATCCTCATTTCTTTATTCTAAGACGAGCGTCAGGATACTACGTACCTACTGGTACTATGAATTATACACCTGAACAAATTTAAAGAAGTATTTAAGTAAATATAAGTGTAACCAAGCATCCCGGGCGGAGTCCTACTGATACCAGATCTCATAAAGCCTGCGATGTAGTAAAGAGCGATTACTATAATTTAGAATCCCATATCGTACCAGAAACACATGTCATAATGAAAAGATAATATACATACACATTTCGAAAAACCTACAATTTAGTAGTTGGCAAAGGTGTATTGGTTGTTGTGTTATTGGTTTTTAGCAGGTAGTTGGGTCTCCTTCTGAGGCCTGGAGTCCTGCATAACATGCGTCAAGGCATTTTCCTGACAATAAAAAAAAAGGTGTATTAATATTACGTTCAATTGAACATAATTATTGCAACTTGCTGGAAAAACCAATAATAACTTAAAAGTTAGTGAAATGTCAATGAAAAACCTAAATTTTACTATCAATTTGTTAATTTCCGATGTATTAACGTCTATCGATATATCATACAGATATCGTGCTACATTCCACTAGGCATACTTAACAAACCCAATAACAGGTCTACATTGAGCATCCGTTTACTGTAATACATCATACTAATATCATAAATTTGAAGGTTTGTTTGTTAGGATGTTCGTCCAACAATCACGCTGAAACTACTAAACTGATTTGGATAAAATTTGGAATACAGGCAGGGTATGGGCTGACTTTGGTGAAAGGATATTTTTTATCCTGATTAAATGCTCCCATGGGATACAAAAAAATATCTTGATGCGTGTGCAAAGCCGCGGGTAAAAACTAGTACATAACAAATAACACTGCAACAAAACTGGGCTAAATAGATCTTATTCGTAGAGTAATGGAATATGTTTACGTAGCATAAAGGAGATAAAGGACATATTTCTTGTTTAATACAATAAATGTACTATTTATAAAGGCTTTTATATAATCTACCTACCTATATAACTATGCTTTATGAACCCATAAGCGCTGTCACTAGCTAACAATTTCAATAATTAAATACAAATTTTTCATAAATATACTTGAAAATCAACATATAAAACACAAACTTGTGCTTAAAAACTTTGACAAATTTATAGGTGCTAGATTAAAAGCTAGTAAACTACGCTACACACAGTCCTCTCGTACCGGAAGATGCATAGCATAACATTACTTAAAGAAACATTACACTTTAACAAACAGATAATGGAACACTGTAATTTCACTAACAATACACATATCACATTTGCCAAAGCTTAAAACCACAGACGCGAGACTCGAAGGTCGGGAACACAATCAGATAGAAAACATACACCGGTTTCGGACGATAGATCCAGAATCAACGCAATGTAACGTCAAGGAGAGCCCACGCGTTGTAGTGCTTTGCCCCACCACGGCGCCCAACTAGTGGGGTAGATTCCACTGCTTCAAAATTCGCAGTGGAATATGACCCACTGAATCAATTTAGTGCACTAGAGTCTCACTTAAGAGTGTAAATGGGTTTACTCGTATTGAATTGTATTCAGTTTCATTTAAGGCACTAACATAATCCACATCTATGCTATTTGCTAAAGCAACATAAAACTGTAATAGACAAAAACGCATAATATACATAAGTGGACTAAATGACTAAATTGATTCCATGGAGCATATTCCATCAGTGGCGCGCCTTGCTGGGGCAAAGTGAAATACTTCGCCTGAGCGATGTCGGTGCGGCGTCCTGCATATAATTATATTATCAATGATATGCCACACGGTGCGTTCAAGTGCCGTACCGCAGTCACACTGCAACGGCGCGGCGTCGGTGCGATGTCGCTGCAGCTTCCAGCAGATAAAAATCAATTTATGGAAGCCGGTACGTTCCGGCGCCGCGCTTGTCCCTGCTCCGCATTCTACGTTGTCCAGCGATGCGGCAAAATGATGGCACCGTGTGGCTTCTCTCAACAGAACTCTCAACCACCAAAAACCGCGACGCGTGTCGGATACAAATCAATTTTTTTCACAAAACGTTCATAACTGCATGTACACTTTAGTTCAATCGTGCCCCCTCCCCCCGCGCGCAGAAACAAAGGAAGCCGGCTCACGCTCAGCGTATCTCCAGGAGGCGCAGCAGAGCCGCCACTCACGAGCAGGTGGTCACGTTCAGCTTGGCGAAGTACTCGAGGAGGCCCTGGAGGCGCTTCTTGACCCGCTTCTGGTCGTCGAGCGTGCAGCCGAGGATGGCGGTCTCGAAGTTCTTGTCGGTGCCGGTGGACGGGTCGGGCTGCGACGTGCAAGCATTCATGTACGTCTGGCAGCGCGTGTGCGCCGTCACAGCGTCCTCGTGTACCGACATCACCAGCTGGTCTATGTACATGTTCACCTAGAAGACAAATACATACATTCGTCAGACCAAAGAGTTAGGTTTAGGTTTAGGTTAGCTGGGGAGTTTTCCGCACTTAGCCTCCAAGGTGGGCCGTTGCGCGTGATGACTTAGTTAGATAAAGGAGAATCTGTTACCTTGCCTGTTCCCCTATACCCTTATTCAACCAAAGAGTTATGTGTGACTGGTGTGTGAAATAGAGAAGGCACTCTGGTATGATTGCCAAAAAACCAGTCAATTACAATAATCAAGAGTTTTAATAGGTATTCTATTTCATTAGAGGTGAAGAGTGGACCGATGAGAGCCAGTTTGCTATGTTGACGTAGCAAGTGGAAGGATTTGGTCTCTCAGGATGTGTGTTCTATTGTAAACAATGATCAAAATTTTCTTAACAGTCAGGAAATAACTCATGTTTGTTGATATACCTGGTGTAGGGCCTCCTCTTGCTGCGCGTCCCGGTCGGTCCGCACCGCCACTTCCACAGTCATCGCGCGAGCTAGGATCCGGTCCGCGTATCGCACGATGTCATCTTTATCACCTGAAAATTATAACTCGTTAATAAGCCTCTAAAAGCCATATAAATGAACTTAACAATAATAGTTGCTAAATTGCTACAGTAAAACACTAAAGTACTGATTACATTAAGACGAACTTGCCTCATCAACACCCTTATCAAGTTAGAATAAGAGAAACCCATAGCTGGGCATTAGCTCGTTAATCCGTTAATCGTTAATTAACGAAGTTAACATTTTGATTAACGGATTAACTTTTAAGTTAACTTCAAAAAATGTTAACGGACATGTTAACTTCCGTTAATTATGCAGAAGTCCGTTAATCGTTAATCCAATGCCTACTATTTACCGCACGGCTCCTCGGGACGAGGCGTGAAAAACCGGTTTAGACAGTGCCGGGCGCGGCGAGCGCGGCGCGTGGCAGTTTGAATGGCGAAGGGAGCAATACGAGTAACAACGATGATGTGGAAGACTTTTTAATTCTGTCACTCAGTCTATAGAAAAACCAAAGAGCTCCAACTCTTTAAAGAGTAAAGCGCACAGTTTCGTTAAAATGTGGCTGGACATGAGATCGAAAGACTCATTCAACGATGCTACATTCCTTGGGGAACAGATATTTATAAATCTATTTATTAAATACAATACTGTTATACCCTCAAGCGCTGCTGTAGAACGTGTGTTTTCCACGGGTAAAGACATTTTAACACCAAAACGAGGCTCGCTTTCAGACGAGAACTTCAACATGTTAATGTTTACGAATGGGAATATGGACCTTATGTCCGACGATTCAATTACACATTTATTTGAATTTTACAAGTATTTTGTTTTGTTCCTAACCTGTTACTTCCAGGAACCAAACCAACCAACAGGTTTTATAATTTCACTAACGCAACGATATAAAATTGCAATATTACACATAGTTAACGGATTAACGATTAACTTTAACTTGCGTTAATTTTTCCGAAATGTAACGCTTTAACGCTTAACGAAGCTAACTTTTTTTGTAGCGGATTAACGATTAACGAAGTTAACTATTTTATTAACGGTGCCCAGCTATGGAGAAACCCAATTTAATAAAATTAAATTATGCCACATAATTACAGTAGCTTAAATTACCATGAACCAATGGATACAGAGTCTTTTCCAAGATATAAGGGCATGAGACATATGCACATATAACAATTGTCTCACAAATGTAACATCAGAAGTTTCTAACTCACAAATTGAGTATAGTCTTTGGGCATCTTACAACAAAATTTAAAAAACAACAAAACTAGGTAAAAAACAGATCAAATTGCTTCAATAAACCAGTCTACTCACATTCGGTGATATCGTTCAGGAGATCAGAGTGCTTGACACTGTCGAGTGTGGAGAGGAGGGAGTCTTTCTCCTCCTCAATCCGCACGGTGTCGCGCCGCAACCGCTCTACGCGCAACTCAACTTGATCTAGCACAGTTATTAACCTGGAAGTAAACATTACACCTATTTTACTGACAGACTCTACTGTTAAATTTATAGAAATGTATTTAATATTGACAAATGAATGAAAATCAATAGCCAAAAAATACTACATACTATAAAAACAAAAGTCGCTTCATTCAGTCTGACCTATGTACGCTTAAATCTTAAAAATGCATTTATAACAAGATATTTGAGAGACAATAGATAGCCTTGAACAATATCCACCAAGTTCTACCAAGCTGTAAGCTAAACAATGACATAATCTATTATGTTTTCTATGTTGAAATTGAGAAGCGTTGTCATGTAAATTTTGTTTTCAAACCCAACCATTCTGTTTTACTAAATAAATTCTTAAAAAGAAAAACTGCCATTAAAGATCCTTTTTCAATAACTAAATTAAAATGATAAATATAAAAAATTCATATTACATAACATTCAGCAGTGATGAGTTATTGAAAGGCAAATGAACCTTTTGTACCAGGTCAATGCACTCGCAGCAACACAATAAAGAAGTCAGACTGTTGCCAAAATGAATTACTCTTGTGTCCAATTTAGAGCTAACTGGTGGAATCAAAATGCATGGCTGTACACTTAACTTTCTACTTCCACTTTTGAAGTCTAATTATTTAGTAATAGGATGTTAGGACTGTTCAATGAAAAGTGCTTAATAAAAAAACCAGCTGTAACTAGACTAAAAAAAGAACCTAGTAACAATATGTAGTCATTCTAAAATGAATCATGGTATGATGGTCAAAACCAATAGAAAATGATGACAAATCATTTTCTCTTGGTCTATCACAAACTTACAAATAATAACCACCTATCAAACCTTAATAACTTTTTGAATAGGTACATGTATAACAGGAGGAGTTTGCAATGGCTGCAGTGAATAATTTATTGCTGGGCATTGATTAGCATGCAATCAGTGTCCAGACAAAACCTTGGACCTATTACAATACTGTTTACATTGGTATTCATATCCAAAGTTTTCCCTGAAGTATGGTAGCATAGACTTGTTCAAATCAAAAGAATAAAGAAAACAAAAGTTTTAATAAAAAATTCTGATCCACCATTCCACAATAAAGTATATAATTGGCATAATAAAATGGAATGGGCAGCTATTTGGTACTACAATAACACTTAATCATAAATCCGATTAATCTCCGATAGCCAAAAGTGGTCACCTAGCAGTGTGGGTGGAAACATTAACTTTTTATCTAGGCCGTTGGCGCTTGACCTTTTTAGGAGATCGAAACTACGCGACGTGTTTCCCGAATTCTCCAGAAATTACTACCAGTGTTAGATTATTAAGACTTCTTATATAAGTCAGGATATTGCATTATAAAAGTGTACAGTTACCTATCTTTCGGAGCTTGCGTTCCCAAAGCCGACGACTCATCGATGAGAGGCAGCCGCGAGCCTTCGCCGGCATACGACCACTCCGTCGCGTACTGGTCCACCTCCATGTTCCTCAAGTCTTCCCGATATGGCGCAGCCAGGGTGTA
The DNA here is from genome assembly GCA_958496325.1 of Nomophila noctuella. Taxonomy (NCBI): domain Eukaryota; kingdom Metazoa; phylum Arthropoda; class Insecta; order Lepidoptera; family Crambidae; genus Nomophila; species Nomophila noctuella. Next base: position 3,468,260 of record OY292498.1, read on the forward strand.
ACCGACCTTGTATTGTAAACGCCGACGATTTTGGAATTTTTAAACAAAAATATTGCAAACTTGCACAGCTTTTCCGAGAGTTGAAAACGTCAAACGTCAAACGTCAAATGTCATTCCGTCAAAACAACAAAAAAAGATATCGAAAAGTACAGCCACAGATAAGAAATGTTAGTAATTTTCATAATAAGTTTTTCATCATTTCCCACTTTTTTTTAAAGTGTGGGTAATAAAATAAACATCACATAAATAAACTACTTAAGGTTATCTTTTATGTTATGATTAGTGAATATTTTGCATGTTTATGTAAATGTATGGGGTACACATTTTGACTTGCAATCTATGCTTTTTGCAGTTATTTTATAGCTTTTCCGACTTTTGGTTAAGACCTAATTGTATTAATCCTGCTTCAAACTTCATCTGTTGGATTCAGATTATCTTGGCTGCAAACGTAGTTTTTGCTGCTTGGGGCCTTACCATCAAGTCTTAAAGCGATCTTTAAACGAGTGAGTAAAAGGGATGCCGCTTTACATGATGTAAAGCGGCATCTCTCTTACTCACTGGAATCCGTCCTGCTATAACGGCTGGCTGTAAGCCCCCTGTTCAGATTTGGTAGTGGTGGTGGAGAAGAAGGCAATTCGCGCTGAAAAAGCAATGAAAATAAAACAGAAAACATTAAATTCACATGTGTTTAATATTTTAATCATGTGCTGAAGAACATAAAAATTAAAACAAATATTTTCGTAAAATTAATAAATGATTTTATTTCTTAGATAACAGTAAAATAAAATTCTGCTTCATAAAGTAACAATTTACAATACTGGAATTTGCGTGTACTGATGAAATAAGGGGTCCATACATACTTCAGTGGGCCATAATAAAAGGAATGTCGTTCTGAAAATCGCAAATATTTCTTACATGCATTTTTTGTCGTTTCTTGCTAAGAGTGGGGTGCCTTAGATAATTTACTTATACATAATAAATACATAATCTCAATCTTATAAAAACATAGGTAACATCTAATGGACAGCATGACATAAGTAATATCATCAAATGAAGTAAAGATTCGTTTGCAAAATTATATTGCACATTTATCATACAGCTAGAGAATTTAAATTTCTTTTGCTTCAAATATGGCCAAGAAAACATTAGGTACGTACGTAACTTATTGATAAACAATAAACATGTTTCAAATAAAGAAGAAAATTGTAAGAAGGTAGACCCCACTTCGTAATTACAAAAAGCATTTTAATCTTTTATATAATGACAAGATGAAAGAATAACGTTGTGTAAGTACATAATTGACATGTTTAAATATATCAGATTGCCACATTTATGATATTCTAAAGCATTTAATATGTATAACCATATTCGCAAGATTAAAATAAAATGAGAACTTCACAGTTCACACACATTGCTAACTGAAAGATGGACTACAGACTACAATATACTTTACACATAATATTGAAACTATAATCATTATGATTCATAATCAGTACAATGGCTTTCGTGCAATTAGATTGCGGACCGACTTGCACGAATTCATAATAATATACACTTTATATCTATCCTATTTAATAAAAACGGAGTCGCATGATATTTTTAACACCATTATAACTCTGTTTTGGACAAAATTCCACAAGCTTCGCAGTCCGGACGAATACGAATCTATTCCCGCTAAATACTTAGGACAAGAAGATTTGTTGCCTTGTATAAAAAAATATAAATACTAAACATTAATCATAATCAATTGTAAAATACAACTAACGCCAAATCTCAATTTACTAATACAAGAAATGAAACAAATTTTGTTAAAGGTGTTAACGATTTTTTTTATTATCATGGAGAAACTATTGAATCAAACAAACTTTTAAATAATCATAAGATTGACTTTCAATTAAATATTTTTCCATATGCGTGATATATTTTCCTATTTTTTTTAATCCTTAAAAGTTCCAAAAGTTTTCGGGTACATAACAAAAGTTTTCAAAGCCTTAAATATATACCTAGTTGTTATTAAAAGTGGTATACCTAGTCATCTCAGTAAAATTCATTCAGCATAGTCCATAATATCAACAAAACAACATATACGAACTACACATAATACTAAAAATTATATACTTCTGTACACTACACGATCCACGTCTAATAAAGCTCAGAATTGTGATAACAACTATAGTATTCTCCATAGAAATATGTCGAGATAGAAATAGAGATCAGCAATATGTATCAAAACCGACCAATAGGCACGTGACCAGGGCTACTGCGAGCATTTAGGCAAACCATTCCTTTTCAATGCAATTCCAAAGCAAGACTATTTAAGCCCTGCTCAAAATCATACCATGAGCTCAGATTAGCACACCAGGGCTTGGCGATCGATTGAGGCCCCCAGACCAGGTTCTGGGGTCCCCACGTTTACCAAACAAGAGGTTTAAAGGCCAATGTGCCCAGGGCCCTGGGCAAACTGGGCAACATGCAAAAGATTTTAGTTCTAGAATTAAAAGAAGATAATTTTAGAGATAAAAGAGTAGTAAAATCTAAAAGTAAAATAAATACACTGTCTTTGCCGTTCTCTGTACGTGCACTTTTTCTTGTATCTCGATATATTTCTATAGCGTTCTCCCTCACAAGGCTCGATGGGTGGATATGGCGCGCGGGGCCGGGTTCACTTCCCGGTCCACTCGCTGATTCTTCCGTTCTCGAACACGAGGTTCCGTCGCGGCAGCGGCACAAGCGTACCTCGTTTAACTATTCCCATGTCTTCTCCTGGGTAATACTGGAAATCAAAATAAGTGCGAAATATTATAATAACAGCATGAGATCTATACTAATTATATTATGTTATCTGTGCTAATATAATAAAGCTGAAGCGTTTGTTTGTTTGTCGCGCTAATGCCAGGAACTAGGTACTGGTGCGAATTGAATAAATATTTTTGCATTGGATAACGTAGGCGAGGAAGGTTTTAAGCTATAGTATTAAAATTATGTGGGCGAAACCAGAATTTTAAAAGGGGGAAAACGCAGGCAACCGCTAGTCTAAAATATAGAAACATCACAATATTTCGTTTTTTATATAAATCTTTTACTTACTTGACATTGTGACACAAACTTCAGTACATCCGAACGAATAAAATCATTATCTTCTTTCACCTTCTCAAACCTACAAACAAAGAAGAAATGTTAATATCTTGACTAAGTAAATTACGATAAAAAAATAGTTATAGACGTAACAATATACTTACAAATCAGGCTTTGCTATCCTCTCTACTATACAATGGCATATTTTTTCGCATAAAACTTCGTCAAACAATGGAATACCAAATTGTAGATCCAGTATTGTCCATTTCTGAAATATTATTTAAACATAATTTAATTAAAGCATCCTGATTTTAAAATTATCTTGTACAAACTTGTTAACATTTTTTTTGTCTGTTTAAAAGCGCTTATATCAGAAACTACTGATTCGGCTTGTAAAAATTTTTGTGTTGGATAGTCCATTTATCGAGGAAGGCTTTATCTTAAAACATTATGTGTGCGGAAACTGAAATCCACGGGCCAAAGTCGCGGACGGCCGCTGGTGAGCAATAAAGTATCATTATAATAATCCTATTCTTGGGAATAAGTCCGATTTTTATAATTTTTGTGATAAAAATCGGTCTAGCCGTCCTCGAGTAAATTCTGTATCACGACTTTCTTTAATAAGCTAACTTACCTCCGGCTTGCAAGTCTCGTCATCCGAGGACGCGTTGTGCGCTGTATCAACACCACTATCTCCCTCGCCCGTCATCTCCGTCAGCTTGTTAGACAACTGAGTGAACATCGATATCGACTCCTCGGCCGGACTCAACAGATCATTCAGCTGTCCCATCGACCGCTCGCTCGCCTCACTACTCTTGCCGTCAGTTCTCAAGTTCTCCATCGACGAGTTTATCTGAACCATGTCGTCGGAGAAGGTTATCGACTCCTTGCTCGTCGAGTTCGTTGGGGAATGTTTCTTCAAATCGCTCTTGTTGATCTCCTCTATGCTAGTCGAGGAGGAATGTATGGGTACGATGTCGTCGGAGCCCGCGATGGACTCTTTGCTTTGCGCGTGCGTCGCTTGGCTGTCGATTCCTAAAAAAATTAAATGAGAAAATATAAATATTTTCTTTCGAACATAGGAATAGGGATGATGACTAATATCACTATTAATTTTACAATACTATTTTACTTAAAGAAAATGCTTTTAACTGACTGAGTTGGTTTGTATTCTGTCATTCATAAGATTTGTATTTTTAAATCACATTTAAACAGTTATTAGTTTCTCAATTGACTACAAAAATAGTGACGTCATAATAGAGTATTTCCATACAAGCTTCATAGTTAGAAATCGTTTTGACAGTTAATAAAAGAAAGTCACATGACTGGTGGTGTCATCATCCCTATTACCTAGCACCAAACAAGCTGAGAGCTTGTGCCAGTGGGCGTCACGGCAAAGTGTGACTCGATGGGCGATCACAATCGCTTCGAGTAGTTGGTCTGTCACTAACCTAGGTTGTCCAGCTCCTCTTGCAGCAGCTGGCCACACTCGACGCTAGTGAACCCGTTGGCCGGCGAGCTCGTCTTACTATCCACAGTGGGCGTCACGGCAAAGTGTGACTCGATGGGCGAACGCAATCGCTTCGAGTAGTTGGTCTGTCACTAACCTAGGTTGTCCAACTCCTCTTGCAGTAGCTAGCCACACTCGACGCTAGTGAACCCGTTGGCCGGCGAGCTCGTCTTACTATCCACAGTGGGCGTCACGGCAAAGTGTGACTCGATGGGCGAACGCAATCGCTTCGAGTAGTTGGTCTGTCACTAACCTAGGTTGTCCAACTCCTCTTGCAGCAGCTGGCCGCACTCGATGCTAGTGAACCTGTTGGCCGGCGAGCTCGTCTTACTATCCACAGTGGGCGTTACGGCAAAGTGTGACTCTATGGGCGATCGCAATCGCTTCGAGTAGTCTGTCTGTCACTAACCTAGGTTGTCCAACTCCTCTTGCAGCAGCTGGCCACACTCGACGCTAGTGAACCCGTTGGCCGGCGAGCTCGTCTTACTATCCACAGTGGGCGTCACGGCAAAGTGCGACTCGATGGGCGAACGCAATCGCTTCGAGTAGTCGGCGGTCGTCTTCTCCGTCGAATCGGTGGATGAAAGCGATATTTCGCTAACCGGCTTCGCTATGCCGCATATGTCCTTCTTTTTTCTGGGCGGAACTGGAATAGCGATAGACAAAATATGATCATTCCGTAAGATCCCGCTTTTTTGCGTTCACGTACTTTACATATTTAAATTTTTTAAGTCGTCTATTTATGTATGTGGTGTTTATTTTTGTAACATCTCATATGAGTCGAGGAGTAAATTATTATCGAAAAATGTAAAACACAAGCTGGTTTTACTGCGGTCTCCGACCTGTGACTTCTAGAGGAAGCCTACGTTCAGCTGTAGACAGCTTGTCAGCTGATGATGATGATGACGATAAAGATGATGATGATGATGATGATGACGATGATGATGATGATGATGACGATGACGATGACGATGACGATGACGATGACGATGATGATGATGATGATGATGATGAAATTATTATAATTTCCCTAGCTTCGGCTGTCTGCTCCAGTATACAAAGAACATACCTAGTTGCACTTGTGTGGGCGGGCGCGCTATGCCGAGGTCGGGAACGCCGATGTCGGCTAGCGTGACGTACCCGGCCGTACGGTGCAGACGTAACCTCTTTAGCAGTCGTCGAAGCCCCGCGTGTCGGTACCACAGCGACTGGAGCGTGTCTGAAAGCAATAGATATATAATAATCTAGTCTTCCGCCCGCGACTTCGTCCGCGTCCCGTCATTTTTTTTTTTGCCTAAAAACCATCCCTGGACATAAAAGAACAATTTCAAAAAAGAATTGACCAAATTGGTCCATGCTTTATTGAGTTATGGGCTTACCATAACTTTGCGACACAACATTTTGCGATCGATTTTTATATTTTTATATATAAGATAAGATAAGCGGCTCGGGCTGCTGGTTTATGTTTTCAAAGTCGAAGTGAAAATAGTTTTTCTTTGCGATTGCTTTATTGCAACTAGGATGGGGATAATGGGAAAGTGTTATTATTCCAGGACAGGGAAGAAAACAAGCGGAAACATGAGCTGCATATTGTTTGCCGCCTGCCTGACAGTGGCGGGCTGCAGCAGCGCAGGTTTGCGGCGCAGCGCATGCACCCGATAACATCTAAACGCGACGCATGTCAGGCTAATACGAATACGTACCGGTGTTGTCGGGGGCTCGAGCGGAAACATGAGCTGCATTGTATCCGCCGCGTTGCGCGCCGCGGCGGCCCGCAGCAGCACGGGTCGAGAACGCGACGCACTCGATATACGCTCGATAAATCTTAAACGCAACTTCCACGCATCTTACTTTGTCGTGTCGTTAGGTTTAGGATTAGGTGACGGGGGATTTTTCGCAATAAGTTTCCAAGGTGGGCCATTGTGCGTGATATTTTTTTTGCCATAAACCCTAATTCAAACGAGTTGAGTCGCTTGTCGTTACCCACATACGTATACGTACACGTACCGGTGGTGTCCGGGGGCTCGGGCGGGAACATGAGGTGGCGCGCGTCGGCGGCGTGGCGCACGGCGGCGGCCTGCAGCAGCACGGGCCCGCGGCGCAGCGCTAGGTTAGCGTGCTGCAGCGGTACACACGTACACGTACCGGTGGTGTCCGGCGGCTCGGGCGGGAACATGAGGTGGCGCGCGTCGGCGGCGTGGCGCACGGCGGCGGCCTGCAGCAGCACGGGCCCGCGGCGCAGCGCTAGGTTAGCGTGCTGCAGCGGTACACACGTACACGTACCGGTGGTGTCCGGCGGCTCGGGCGGGAACATGAGGTGGCGCGCGTCGGCGGCGTGGCGCACGGCGGCGGCCTGCAGCAGCACGGGCCCGCGGCGCAGCGCTAGGTTAGCGTGCTGCAGCGGTACACACGTACACGTACCGGTGGTGTCCGGCGGCTCGGGCGGGAACATGAGGTGGCGCGCGTCGGCGGCGTGGCGCACGGCGGCGGCCTGCAGCAGCACGGGCCCGCGGCGCAGCGCTAGGTTAGCGTGCTGCAGCGGTACACACGTACACGTACCGGTGGTGTCCGGCGGCTCGGGCGGGAACATGAGGTGGCGCGCGTCGGCGGCGTGGCGCACGGCGGCGGCCTGCAGCAGCACGGGCCCGCGGCGCAGCGCTAGGTTAGCGTGCTGCAGCGGTACACACGTACACGTACCGGTGGTGTCCGGCGGCTCGGGCGGGAACATGAGGTGGCGCGCGTCGGCGGCGTGGCGCACGGCGGCGGCCTGCAGCAGCACGGGCCCGCGGCGCAGCGCTAGGTTAGCGTGCTGCAGCGGTACACACGTACACGTACCGGTGGTGTCCGGCGGCTCGGGCGGGAACATGAGGTGGCGCGCGTCGGCGGCGTGGCGCACGGCGGCGGCCTGCAGCAGCACGGGCCCGCGGCGCAGCGCCAGGTTGGCATGCTGCAACGCCGCCGCGGCACCCAGGGCTGCTCCCGCGCCGCTCTCGCCCGTCCACGCGCACACGCGCAGCCGGGAGAAGCCCAGCAGCGCGCGGGGTACGCCACGGAGCACAGTACCTGTATACGAACATACGCGATTACTCCAGGTCCTGGTGGTCTAACCAAGTTGCCACTTTGATCAAGGCAGATTCGCCAAGGTAAAAAATTAATGAAAGCTCCCTCGTGCTCGAGATTAAAAATGTCGAATAACGCCAATATTAGTCATCGTCTAAAATATGAATAACATACTCTACAATAACGACTAAAGCATACAAAATAACCCTTGTACGCAATGAATAATTGAGTTGTAAAATAAATAAATACATTGTACAATGAGCGTACCTTTAGTGAGCAGCAGCGTGGGCGGGCCGTAGCCGGCGACGTGGTAGAGGTAGAGGCGCATCCAGGGCGTGCTGGCCTCGGGCGGCGCCGGGCCCACGTGCGGCAGCGCGCCCGCCGCCGCGCCCGCGCGCGCCTCGCGGCATAGGGGCGCCGTCGAGATCGCCATTCTATAGATCATCGAGCTTTAGGTTAGTCCATACAATAAAATTGGCCGAACTATCCGGCTCGAAGGACCATAACATAGGCGCCGTCGAGATTGCTGTCAGCGGATTATCAAGCTTCATATGAGTCCGCACAATAAATAGAGTGTCCGACCGATCCGGCTCGAAGGACCGTAACATAAGCACCGTCGAGATTGCCACTCTAAAGATCAACGAGCTACCGATGAGTCCGTACGATAAATAGATTTCCCGACAGATCCGACTCAAAGGACAATAATTTTAGTTATTCCTTCCAGCCGAATTCGGCCACGGCGGCAAATCTGTAGCGGAATACAATTATGAATTGAATTGGGAAGGAAAAGATCTTACTTGTACTTAGTAGTTAGCAGCCTCGCCCTAGCTTGCGCACCGAGCGCATGCAGCGCTTCACAGCGGAGCAAGTCCAGCGGGCGGAGACGCGGCCGCAGCGTGCGCAGCGCTATCCGAAGGCACGCCGCCGCTGCCAGGTACCGTCGCGCTTCGCCTTCGATCTCGGGGTCGGCCGCCACCTGTGATATTTTTCCTATTTTTATCCGATTAAAACTTTTACGAAGAGCCCAGTGGTCAGTTTACAACGTTACAAAAGACTAACTAATGGGATAGTACGCTCTGCCCGGGTATTTAATTTTGCTTTATTATTTAGTTAAAGCGACTACGTAAGACTTAATCTATATTGTTATATTACTGTACGGGCAAGCCATCGTACGTACAGTTTTGCCGACGCTGCAACCTACATTTAGGCGCGCGCTGATAACTAATTTGTGTTAACATTATAACTTAAGTTAATTTAACCAATAGTACGTCACTGACAGTCAAACCAGACACAACAAAAGTAAAGATTTGCCACTCTATTTACTTGTACTTAACTTCGACAGTATACTACTTAAACTACGGCGGTCTTTCTCTCCGATTCGTTACATCTAAGCGATTCAGTTAATTATGTTAACCCTTTCCCTGCGGGCTCATCGTTCACAAAACCTTCACCGTATACTGAAGACGATATAACTCGTTTTCCGAAAGTCGCGTTGGTATACGGAAGACGAGATATGCCGTCTGACAAAAGCGTTCCCGCACGGCGGTAGGCGAGTTTACTCGTCTCAAGAATGTATAGTCAATTGAAGAAAATAAGGGTAAATGTTGCTAGATGTAAATCAGCCAAGAGTGACTAAGTTTTTAAAATGCGGTTCCGTAGTAAATAGCATGTCTTTAAAACATTATGATTATAGCTATAAAAAACAGTTGTGTTAATATGATTATACCTACATACATAAATGTTTTGCTGAAAAAAAGAAACATTTATCAGATAATTAAAACCAAGCAGAACTAGAATTATTTTAACAGAAACTACCTGACTAAAGAAGTTTAAACATTTACAAATTTACAAATAACTTAATTTTTATTTAGATCATAATTAAACGTTAAAACAAGGGACTCCTCACCTTTGTCATCAAAGCTCTCATTGACGAATGTTGTGTTACAAATATTTACACGTATTCAACTCTAGCCATTTTACCCCTAATTAGGACGTATTAACTCGCCTACCGTATATAATCATCTCCAATCAAGACGAGATTACTCGCCTTCCGCAGCGAACGCAAGCGTCGATTTTTTTATTTTTACCTGGCAACACTAATCATGTATATAACTATAACTTCTGTCGTGGAAGGACAGAGAAAATTGGGCCCGTCTGTGGGAGCAGTTTTCGATTTCAGTGCTCCGTATGTAGAGGCAGATAAATGTAAACGAGTTATCTCGCCATCCGCAGCGAAAGGGTTAATAAACATAGAAGTGAATTACTCGTAATATTTTACCTTATCTAATTCCATAAGTAGACTGTCCAAACTCTCATCGCAGAGTTTTCCAACTTCAAACAAGGTTACTGCGTGACTTTTGAGATCCTAAAACAAACAATAAAATAATTCCTGAAATGAACGCACACGACATATCAATTAAAGCTCAATTAGAACACCCACTTGTAGTTAACAATGTTTTTACCAAGCCATATTTACCCGTCTTGCGATTTCCGAACAGCCCGTTGTTCGGGAAATTTTCGGGAGGTACGCGATTACCGAATACTAGGGTGTTTATAACGCGCTCGCTACTGTTTGGGCGGACTGTCAAACTCCCGTCGCTGCCGGCATATTGAAATTTCATGGATGGGTTTACTAATACTAAAAAGTTATCAACTAGTACACAACATACCGGGGACAAATTGCCCATCATGAGATAAGCCGCCAGAGTGGAGTCAAACAACACGGCGACTCTCCGGCCGCCGCCGCTAGTTGACGAATCAGTTATATCTTGATAACTCTAAAACAGAAAACACACATTTTAATTATAACACGACATACATTTATTAAATATTTTTTTATATTATTATTATAATTATATTATCTTACTTGTTTAGAAGTGGACGGTTCCTGTTTTATCAGAACTGGTTCCATTTGTAAAGCGTCGTCGTCGGCGTTTGGATCAAAGGTCAGCGGTGATATTTGTCTGTATCTGAAAAAAAAAATCTTAAATCATTTTATTGCTAAGATTATTCTTTAAACTTTCGCGTTGCATTATAATTATTTAACATTACAACGGGACTACATAGTAATATCGCGTTTAGTCCCGTGTAATGTTAAATAATTAGATTATTCTTGTCCTCATTTAAGGGTAGTTGATAAATGATTCGCTTGATGATATTATGTAGGAAATTAACCAAGTTGCAAAATAATTTTCAATACACTATACTTTTAGTTAACTTAACCTTTAACCCTTTCCCTGCGGGCTCATCGTTCACATAACCTTCACCGTATACTGAAGACGATATAACTCGTTTTCCGAAAGTCGCGTTGGTATACGGAAGACGAGATATGCCGTCTGACAAAAGCGTTCCCGCACGGCGGTAGGCGAGTTTACTCGTCTCAGGAATGTATAGTCAATTGAGGAAAATAAGGGTAAATGTTGCTAGATGTAAATCAGCCAAGAGTGACTAAGTTTTTAAAATGCGGTTCCGTAGTAAATAGCATGTCTTTAAAACATTATGATTATAGCTATAAAAAACAGTTGTGTTTATTTGATTATACCTACATACATAAATGTTTTCCTGCAAAAAAAAGAAACGTTTATCAGATAATTAAAACCAAGCAGAACTAGAATTATTTTAACAGAAACTACCTGACTAAAGCACAAATAACTTAATTTTTATTTAGATCATAATTAAACGTTAAAACAAGGGACTCCCCACCTTTGTCATCAAAGCTCTCATTGACGAATGTTGTGTTACAAATATTTACACGTATTCAACTCTAGCCATTTTACCCCTAATTAGGACGTATTAACTCGCCTACCGTATATAATCATCTCCAATCAAGACGAGATTACTCGCCTTCCGCAGCAAACGCAAGCGTCGATTTTTTTATTTTTACCTGGCAACACTAATCATGTATATAACTATAACTTCTGTCGTGGAAGGACAGAGAAAATTGGGCCCGTCTGTGGGAGCAGTTTTCGATTTCAGTGCTCCGTATGTAGAGGCAGATAAATGTAAACGAGTTATCTCGCCATCCGCAGCGAAAGGGTTAAGGCTCCGTAGCCAAATGGCAAAAAAACGGAACTCTTGTAGATCTGTCATATCTGTCTGTCTGGCCACCAGAGTGCCACAGTTACTTTAAAATATATTTTTTCTAAAGTGAATATTTAATTGATTTCCGACTTTAACTAAAGGTAATAAGGTTCAATACTGACGGCTGATGGTTGTGCGTAGTGACGGCGTGCCGCCAGGACTGGTGGTGCGGCGCGACGGGCGGCGGCTGCAGGTGCCGCGCGAACCCCAGGCGGCAGTACAGCGACACAGCCTGCTTCACCAGCTCGCTCTCCACCTGACGATGACAAACACATTGAATTATTGACCTTATTGCAGGAGAATATGGTTCAAAATGTCATGTGTTATATCGTCTGAGTCCGTTAACTATTAAACGGCCATAACATGTTAATTTTATTGATTTTCTACCCTAATACCATAACATAAGGTTGAGTTTCAATTGGGAACATATTTTAGGCTATTTGGTAACCTTCGGATTCCTTGGATCCCGGATATCATCCTTAACCATCATCATAAGCCGGGTACCGGAGCCATGATGCCCCCATAGTCACCACGCTTGGCAGGAGCAAGTTTGGTGACCGCAGTTCGGTGAACTATAAAACTCATAGAAACGCTGCTGCTCATCCCCGTGAATGTTAATTAGTCGCTTCGATTCAGTTCAATTAAATACCAATCTATACTGATATAATATACCAATCTATACTTATGCGCCTGACTTAAGGGCGACACAACATTCAAAGCGTCGGTACTCACTAACCTGCAGCACGGACGCGAGCTCGGCGACGGAGGTGTGCTCGTCGACGGACACGAACACCTTGTACAGCAGCGTCTCGAAGTAGTCGCCGGCGACGCGGTTCATCACGAACATTCAAAGCGTCTGTACTCACTAACCTGCAGCACGGACGCGAGCTCGGCGACGGAGGTGTGCTCGTCGACGGACACGAACACCTTGTACAGCAGCGTCTCGAAGTAGTCGCCGGCGACGCGGTTCATCACGAACATTCAAAGCGTCTGTACTCACTAACCTGCAGCACGGACGCGAGCTCGGCGACGGAGGTGTGCTCGTCGACGGACACGAACACCTTGTACAGCAGCGTCTCGAAGTAGTCGCCGGCGACGCGGTTCATCACGAACCCCTTCAGCGGCGGCACCGACACCTTGTCCGCCGTCGTGATGGGCACGTCGAGGTACACCAGCCCGCGTCTGTTTATGCCACGACGTATAAAACCATTTAATGAGGCAGAGAACTTACTTTAATTGATTTAGAACCTTATTGTAAGAGAATAAGGTCATAAATACATATAGTTATATTATTGTCAAGTATTTTCATATATTTGTTGCAATCCGTGCATTCGTGCGACTGGGTTCGGGTGAATTTAGCTTTGTTTATAATTTGAAAAATTATAGATAAAGAACAGAGAAAGAAAAAACTTAAAATAAATAAATTACGGTACTAAAGTCTCTACCCATACAATGCTACTTTGTAATTCAGGCTTCTTTTGATGTCTTCATTATTTTAATATCTCACATCACATGAATACATACATATTAATTTGTTAGTGTCTGAATATCTCACCTGTACAGTGTCTTGACGACTTCGTAGTCGAGCGTGCCGGCGGTCTGCGAGCCGCGATCGATTAGCAAGTCAATTAGTGCCTTCTCACTCTCACTCAACGGCTGGCAAACAAACAAACAAGCATGGTCAAACAAAAGCCATTATTAATCGCACACCTAGAATAATACTGTTCTGTTTTCAAAACTACATAATCTCCCATTGGAGATTGTCACACTAGAAAAAGTGTTGTTTTGAGATAAGCTAGTCTTATTCTAGGTGTGCGGTATATTTAATAGTTATATGAACTATAACTATTCCTTTTATTTTAATGTTAATAAGAACATACTTTATAGACAATGTTAGAAAAGAATTCAGCATCAACATCAGTTAGTTCAGTTATTCATGTCAAAACAATTTAATCAGCCTGTAAATTTTTAATAACCTCATTAACAGTTTAGAATTAATTAGTTAAATAACAAGTGGACATAATTTCGTTTTATGCAGTATGTGAATAAAAATAATGTTTTATTTCTTCTGTTGCAAATGACTAAAGTTAATCTTATAATAGCCCGATTGGCGCCAACTTTCTGTAAAACCTTAAGAGCCCTGATAACATCTTGAAATGACCTTCTATAATTACTTACATCCTATTTATTTATGAACTTAATTAGTTCTCGCTTGTACATATTAATTTAATTTCAAAATAACTCAGTGCCTAAATCTAAATAAATGGACAGTAGTCCCTAAAACTCACCTTTACATCCTCTTCCAAAACATATCCAAGTTCGACCCTCCACCAGGGCTGCATGGGTATGTTGAGAGGGACCTTCGGAAGCAACGACCTGATGGCCTTCGAGCGACCGCGGCGACCCAGCGACCTCGCTTTAGCCACCAACTCCAAGTACTCATTGCGTCCGATGCCTAGTAACCTAAGGCCTATAAATGGTAGTTAATATTTAATATCTTATTATATTGTGTACTCAAATCTATTCTAATAATAAAGCTGAAGAGTTTGTTTGTTTGAACGCGTTAATCTCAGGAAGTACTGGTGCGATTTGAAAAATACCCTTTGAATTGGATAGTACATTTGACGAGGGAGACTTTAGGCTATTGGAAATCGAAATCCACGTGGACGGAGTCGCGGGCGGCTAGTAAGACTTATAAAATCTGAATGTAAATAATTTATCATTGGTTGTTATGCTTTCTGGTTAAATATAAGAAATGCACTTATTGACAAAAAAATACATTGTTTCCCCAGAAAGCAGGCTAAATACAAGTTTGTAAGTGGTCAAAGATTCTACAGTCTCATTTAAGGGAATTAAATAGTTTATCAAATTGTTAAGTTAAAAAAAAAGTTTTGTCAAATATAAGTTTTACTTACAATCGGCAGCAGTAAAGTTGGGCATTGTGTCATAGCTTTTTTCAAGCTCTATCAATAGAGCTACTACTTCCACATAGTATATGAATGGAGTTATCCTTAGACCTAAATATGACAAAAAAATATTAAAATAAATTGGTATTGATTTATGGTTTTATATCTCTAAAATCTAGGTACTTTTAAGTCACAACAATTTAAATACCAGTTTACACACTGTAGGTACCACAGGAAGAAATCCTATTGGAATAAAAAAATATTTATTCTTAGGATTCTTATTCTTGTAGGATTTTTTTTCCAATTGGATTTCTTCCTGTATAATTTTTTCCTTCTGTTTATTATTGGTAAAAGTTAAATTACTAAAATGCATTCTCATAAGAATGTAATCCATTTGTCATCAACATTGCCAAAACAAAGCAAACACACTACACTACATTTTAAGTTACAGAATAAATTACCTTTGACAATCATATCAGCTAAGTGATAGGGATATAGCATGAGCCGTTGTATGCTGCTGTGGACGAGGGTCTCATAGTACTTCTTTTCATCTTTGCGAACAGTTCTTACTGAAAGATAAATCACAACATTAACATTACCATAGATAATATTGTACGATCAACTTATAAGTGTTCAATTGAGGACTAAAATTTATTATGTTATCATATTCCTTTAACATTACAAATTTATTGAATTAAAGTTTATTAAACTTACCCAGGCTTCCTCTGTACCTTAACTGATTTTTAATACTGAATTCAAATATGTATCTCTCATATTCCTTGGGAGAGTCACCCAACAACTGCAACAGATAGGTACGTTTGATAAAACTGCTTCATACTGACAATCAATGGAATTATCCAACATACAATAAAAGTGTACCAAACAATATTGTGCTTCAGAGTAATATAATACTATAGATGTTTAAAACATCTGTCTTATAACAACATACACAACAAAATGTTTATAAAATTTAAACAAACTATGAAGAATGCTCAGGTCCAGGTTAGTGTTGGCAAAACCTTTCTTGAAGCAGAACAAGTTGGTGTATCATTTACTTACCTTTTTCGCAGTAGCTGGCAACTGCGCCCATTTTATCTTTTTCCTGATACACTCCTCAATTTCATCCTCCATGGTGCCGGAGAATTTATGCCTTTATCGGAACTACATCGAACGCAATGAATAAAATTGTCCTTGAATAAAAATCGCCAAATATTTTGATAAGACGGAAAATGATATTCTTTCACAATTTGCTGCGTTCATAAATACTTATCTCGGAAATGTGTCTGTTTCATATTCACAATTTGAAAGTAGGTTTTTCATTGTGCAATGAATAATGTGATAACGTGATTTCTTTTCAAAAGACTTATTGGATCATATTTAAAAGTTGAATATTCCTACTATATTGGTCAAATAACCAAGTTGTACATAAATAATGTTCTAAGCTTGGAACGCATTCATTTAGAATAGAATGTGACATTTCACAGGTATTTTCTTGCCACTAGAAAAAAAAGGTTACTCAGATTTTGTATTAATCAGAGGAAATTATTTTCTACATTTGAAAAAGATAATTAAATCTTGAAAATGTTAGTTAGTAAATTATATAACTTGCTTTTGTTGTTTCATTTGAAACGGGGCTGGGTTAACAATCATATACAACGATAAAAAAATAAGTAAGTAATACAGTAATACATGAGTAAAACTTAAACAAGAAGCTACAGCTACAGCCCTTCATGAATCTCGAGGGTTTCGACAGCGAAAACACATCTTGCCATGGAGTACCTTTAATAATACTACGGGAACATCTTACACTTTTTATACCCCAACGAGAAATTATTTTATTCCTAAGTTTGTAGGTATTTCTTTTAACAATAATAAAACAAGACTATCACGACACGACATACGTTTATTATATACATACTTAAAGTCATTTTGAACCTAACTTTAAAAAATCACACGAGAACCCGAGAACCCAGCAACTTATTCTACAAAATACCTAGATAGCACAACTAAAACATAGCTTCAATAAGTAAAATACTATGTCTAGATATTGTTACTCTATAAAAATAGCTCATCAAACGCTGATGGTATTTTCTTTAACATATCTGATGATATCATATTACGACCAAATTCCTCAAATGCTTTCTTATTACAAGTTCGCGTCAATTTTGCTGCAGAAAACATCGCTACACTTTGGGAAAGTTGAATAGATTGTTCATTGTCACAAAGATTTGCTTTTATTGCCCAATTGAAGAATGTGGCCAATGCCCCTGCCAATATATCACCCTGTCCGGCCGCTCTTCTGGGTGAGCCCCCGCCTACAAGGGCCCATCTAAATTTAATAACAGGAGAATAACAAGTATCCTCATGACCTTTTACCAATACAGAAACATTATCGCCCCAATATCTGTGCCATTGACTATCGTTGTTATTACCTACTGCTGACCTCAGATACATAGCTTCACGAGTATTCGGGGTTAATATAGCACCAGGCTTTGGATAATTGCTCAAGACCGATACATTTTTAGAGATGGCATACAATCCATCAGCGTCTATTACAAGGGATTTATTTAGAATTTTGCAAGTTTCAATTATATCTAACACTAATTTTACTTGTTCGTCTTCTTTACCAACACCAGGGCCAATAACCACAACATCTAATCTCTGTAGAACTTGGTTGATTTTAGAAGAATATTTCTTATTAAAAATGGGGTGCACAATCAGGTCTGGGCTATAGCTCTTGATGACTGGTGCTGCTTGTTCAGTTGTTATGACGTAGACCAGATCGGCTCCAACCTGTAAATAATTAAGATTTTATTAGGTGATGGCTTCCGCTCTCTATGTCACGTTTGTGCCACTTTTGCAGCGAACAACATTACAATATACGTCCTCTCGGAACACCTGGAGCAGAACTTATTTTTATCTTCCTTCCGCAAGTGACGAGTATTTGCTGAACGAGTAATAAATAAGCACTCAGATTTATTATATTTAATATTTCAGCTTTGAGGTCACTGTAAATGTTTTTGTTTCTTCGTTGTTTTAAAAAATAAATGTTTGTTCTGGGCTGGGCTTCGGCGGCAGCGTCGATGGCTTAGCCAATGGCAACCCTAGTATGTACTTAGACTCAGATTAATAATCTGAGTACAACCTACCTATATAATAAAAACAAAGATTACTTTGACCTTGTTATTCTTGTTGTACCTACTTATGTATATAAAATTGTATAAAATCCTTAATGTGATGAAATTAATAAATAAGTAATAAACAATATTGATGGTGTTTCATTATATTTAATAAATTCGGCTTCGAAGTAATAGGTAACATACACAAAGCAGAATAATGATGATGATGACCAGAATAATGATCACAAACGGCACGGTTCATTATAAAAATATTAAGTAAACATTTTAAATAGCTTACCCTCAATGCACTTAAAGCTGCGAAGTATGGCGCCCCTGTATATTCGACCGAACCACCAATAACTCCTATTTTGCCGGCATCACCTTTTTTTAGTCCATTTAAATCAGGAATTATAAGTTTTGATAGACTTATTAACTTTTCGTTTGATAATATTCCCTCTTTGAGACATTCTTCATTAAGTTGTGAATGGGAACAATGGACTCGTAATAGTAAACCAACAATCACAAGTAGCCAATCTGAACAAATCATCTTTAAAGTTAATGTTTGTTGTATCAAATGGACCTATTGGAGATTTTATAAACACAACACAAGTCAAGGACGACGAGACCGACCGATAAGTCTGCTATAAAAATAGAACGAATACGTACATTCCGTTAACTAAGATGAATTGTTTATATTATTTTCTCCTTGTTTGATGGATTATCACCCAGCCAGTTGTAAATTTATCAAAATGCTACTGGTACTGTAGGTGTATGTATGTTGCGACTACTTTACATATTTATATTATACAGGGTGTTTGGCAGAACGTTGAACATACGCAAATGGTGGTTGGGTGGTGTCATGTGCTACTTACTCAGCCCAAATTATTTGACCTTGGCCCCTTGGTTTTTTTTATAATTATTTTTTTGTATTTATTTCCAATTTCGCCACTTTTATGACTTTTAAGGCGAATATTTTTATTTACAAGAAGTAAAACAGGCAACATTTTGTTTTATTTTAATCTTGAATGTTATCAGATTCACATGTAATTATTGCCTAACCCAGGTGTTTCCCAAAAAAAAGTTATGGGTCCTCAAAGCTACAGAAACATGTATGAAAAAATTTAAAGCTTAATTTCAACTTTCGTTAAAAAAAAAACTAACAAAAATTTATGACTTCCAATTCTAGCAAAACATCCTTAATGTGTGGCCTTTCTAACGATATGTAATTTGTTTTAATTGATAAAGAACTTCAGGAGTTATTAATTTTTTTTTATCAAGTGGGTGAACATTGACAAAGCTGTACTTTTGCGGAAAACGAAAAGTTTTGCAAAATTTAATACTGGTGAGTTAGTGATTATTAAATGATCAATAGGAAATAAGTACCTAATTGTTTTATTTATTACTAGATAGGTAGGTATTATGTTTATCCGCGGCAAGGAAGTTTGAAACCTCCTACATGATCTACAAGTCGACAGCGACTTCGAAAGTCAAAATTGAACAGATACTTTTCCTATGAGAATCAAATGTATCATAGAATTATCGTAATATTTAGCTTAATAAAATTTACATGAGGGCGAATATTAAAATTATAATTAGAATTGAAAACTTTTTACAAATTGACCAATAAACTGGCAACATATTCATCCAAATGTCAAATGTCAATTTAGTAAGTCAAAGTCAGTCAGTCAGTCAGTCAGTCCATCACGAAATAAAAACAAAGGTTGTTTCAGTAAAATATTTACGATAAATTGATAAAATGGATGAAAAATATGAAACTGTTAAACTTTGTTACACTATACATAAATATTCTAGTTACACACCGAATTACATACCAGAGTAAGTGCATTTGGTCTATCAAATCTATGACAATTGCTTTGTAGAATAGCCCGGCCTTTTCTTGTGGGCCAGGTATTTTATTGTCGTAACGCGGCTGTGTTATCTCATTTAAATTGTCTTGTATTGTTTAAATATTTTGATGCCGATCATCGCACGTGTTTATTTATGAGCTGTTGACACTTGTAATCAAAATACTTTTTTTTTTCAGGAATATCATGGTAAATAATCCATCTGACCAGCTTTCAAAGTGGTTCACGGATTGCACGACACCCTTTCAATACATAATGCTCAAATTAAAAACGCCATCAATTGTTGAAACTATTAAATTTGGAAAGTATATAAAGACTCAAGTTAGTGACTTGAAGAAGTTTCAAATCTATGGAGGTGTTGATGAGAATCATCTATCTCTTCTGTTGTCGTCGTAAGTACATTCTTACATTACATATAAATAACTTAAGAACAGGCCGATAGTTCAAATTAAGAATGGTTTAAGTTGTTGCTACAAAACAATATCATTAATCAGTATCTTCAGTTTTATCATTTGTTATTCTTCTAAACTAACATAATATTTTTAAACTTCATTAGAGGCCTCAAAAAGGATAGTTCCCCAGAGACATTCAGGCTACGACACAGAACCGCGGATGGTTCTCTTATGCCTATGAGGTACATTAAAATTGTGCCGCTGCAGTCATGGGGTCCGGCATACAATTACTCCATATGGTATGTGGAGCTTCAGGGGAAAAATCACAAGGATCTAATAGACAGTGCCATGGATACTATAAATATGGTAAGAAATTACTTTAATATTTGATAATGTTTAGGGATGTGGTTTATATGTTGAATGATGTGGTTTTATTTGCACTTAATGAACATTTCATCCCTTCTTTCTTTGTATAAAAAACATAATTGTTTTAATTAGTATACATATGAATACTAATAAAAACAATTATGTTTTTGGCTATATAGCCAAGTAGCGGCCGCCCGCGACTCTGTCCGCGTGGATTTCGATTTCCAATATCCTATGTGTTATTCTGATGTATAAGCTATATTGTGGTAAAGTTTCATTCAAATCCATTCAGTAGTTTTTACGTGAAAGAGTAACAAACATCCATACATCCATACATCCATACATCCATACATCCATACATCCACACATCCACACATACAAACTTTCGCCTTTATAATAGTAGTAGGATGTCGAGTTGTTTTGAAATGAAATAACCTGATAATCAGCCACTAAAAAAACTCTGTACAGTGTCACCAAAGTTTGTTCCGGGATAAATTCAAACTCACTATCCAAGCCCTATCATGCGGTGTCTTAAATGCACAGTCTAAATTACAGCAACAAATGTACAAATCTATGTTAAAAATGTTTTAATTGCGTGGAAGCATTATTTTGGACTACAAGCAAACTATTTTAATCATTCATATGGAAAGAAATGAATGCCTGGCATCATGCCATTTACTTTTTCAATGCACTGATATTTGAAGAACTGGGATAAACTAGTTTCATAGATAATTTTGACCTTGACATACTATTTTACAAACTTTTAACAATATTTTTGGACATTTCACCAAGTGTCATGATGGTTTATTTGGTAAAAATAATTATTATGGCCAGCTGTTCTTGATGATTTGAATCCCACCCAAAATAACTTTTCATAGTCACTTGAAGTAGCACCTAAAAAAAGTTGTTTCATTTTAAATAATACTACTGAACCAAAACTGTTTAAGTTTTACTGGCCCAATCTGTTACCTTTTTCAAGTCCCCAATTGCCAATATGCTCACAAATACAAGAAGTGTAGTAAACATTTGAGTGAGTCATATACCGAGTTTATAAGGGGTTCATCATCAGGCTTATGATGAAGATGATGATGTTAAAGATGATGATAATGATGATGATGATGATGATGATGCTTCCACTGGTGAGGGTTGGTAAATCTAAGATGCTACCGGTAAATCCAAGAATAAACCTCAATTTGGGTCTTTACACATACAGGGTAACTTTTTCAACAGGAGCCAAATTTTCAGGAGCCACTCAGAAACGGTTATAATAATCGATGAACATAAAAAAAACATATATATAAATTTACATCTTATTTATTCCTGTCTCATTAAATAAAACAAAGCGCGTGGACAATCTAGCTAGCTTTCGGTTCGCGGCAACGAAAGTGCGCCGTATGCGCTATGGCTAAGGTCGTTTTTGGCGTGCGTCGAGCCGGGCCGTTTGATATGCGCGTCTTTTGTTCAACTTATCAATGACCACGCGCCGCGCGGTGTTCCGATCTTGAGATTTTTAATGTACATTTTTAAGTAAACATGTTTTGCAGGATGATGATGTTTAAAAATAAAATCACCCAGTAGACATTTTATTTAAGCCCCTCGACGTTAATTCTTCAATTTGGCTCCTGTTGAAAAAGTTACCCTGTATACGTAATTACGTATGAAAACCTAAGGTATTTTTTATACATCATCCGTAGCGTAAAGAGGAGGAGGCGGTGCGGTTGATACTGAAGCACCTGCGCCGGCGGCGGTACAAGGACGCGTTCGAAGCCCTATCGCGCGAGAGCGGCGTGCAGCTCGAAGGGCCGCTGCAGGCGCGTCTGTGGAACGCGCTCGTTGAGAACGGGGACTACAAGCTAGCGGAGCAGATACTTGAGGAGGCTGTCAATGGTGAGTATCCGAGTTTTTCTTTCATGATATTACTGTCCATACTGATATTAAATGTAGTACTAATATTATAAGTCTAAGTAACTCTACCTGTTACGCTTTCTCGCTTAAACGTCTCAACCGTTTTTGATGAAATTGGGCAAATTTTTAAGGCATCTCTGTATCTAAGTTATTATTACAACTCAATTTCAATCATCCACATTACGTTAATTGGGAACAAAGCGCGAAAAATATGCGAATCGGCTCCACAATCAGCGATCGCACCCTTTCGCGGCTTTCGCGCGCGATTCGCGGGCTAAGTGAATAGCGGGTTTTACATATGACGGCTGTTTGGGCTCAGTTTCCTTTGTCTGTACTCAGCGACCAATAATTATATTTTCAGAGGGCGAATTTGACTGGTACATGTCGTGGCAGCCGTACACGCCGGTGTGGCGGCTGATGTCGGCGTGCAGCTCGCAGGTGGAGGAGCGGCTGTGCTGCGGCGACGCGGCGCCGGCGCCGGCCAGCGCGCGCACCGCCGACCTGCTCTGCGCCGACCGCGACCCGAGACCGCTGCCCAGCGTGAGTGTATAGAGTGCGACTGGGACATGTCGTGGCAGCCGTACACGCCGGTGTGGCGGCTGATGTCGGCGTGCAGCTCGCAGGTGGAGGAGCGGCTGTGCTGCGGCGACGCGGCGCCGGCGCCGGCCAGCGCGCGCACCGCCGACCTGCTCTGCGCCGACCGCGACCCGAGACCGCTGCCCAGCGTGAGTGTATAGAGTGCGACTGGGACATGTCGTGGCAGCCGTACACGCCGGTGTGGCGGCTGATGTCGGCGTGCAGCTCGCAGGTGGAGGAGCGGCTGTGCTGCGGCGACGCGGCGCCGGCGCCGGCCAGCGCGCGCACCGCCGACCTGCTCTGCGCCGACCGCGACCCGAGACCGCTGCCCAGCGTGAGTGTATAGAGTGCGACTGGGACATGTCGTGGCAGCCGTACACGCCGGTGTGGCGGCTGATGTCGGCGTGCAGCTCGCAGGTGGAGGAGCGGCTGTGCTGCGGCGACGCGGCGCCGGCGCCGGCCAGCGCGCGCACCGCCGACCTGCTCTGCGCCGACCGCGACCCGAGACCGCTGCCCAGCGTGAGTGTATAGAGTGCGACTGGGACATGTCGTGGCAGCCGTACACGCCGGTGTGGCGGCTGATGTCGCCTTAGGGAGAAAAGGCGCAGATATGAATATACCATATACTTAGGTCATTTTGATGTAATAGGGTGGCAAATGCACAAGAGGTTCACCTGATAGTTTGTGATCACCGCTGCCCATGGACATGAACAATCATACTAGGGTCTCAGACGCATTGCCTGCCTTTAAAAACCCCCATAACCTCCTCAACCGAGCTCTGGCGTCCATTCTCACGAGCATAATCATAGACAACATATACGAAGTGCTACTTCAGTGTGGTCTTCTGTAAGATGGAGTTACTTCTTTAGACGAGCAGCTCATTCGAGTGGAAGTTCCACTAAGCTCTCTTATTTTATTTTCCAACGCGTACTACCAAACTCCGGACTTTCGGTAACTGAGTTATCCCAATTTTTTTTTTACTTTATGTCCGTCACTTTAATTCACAACCTCTGGCGCGACTAACGCTTTGCTTGCTACTGAGCCACGAAGTCATCTTCCTGCACAGATGGGTTGACGCGTTTTTAGACAGCAATGCGTATATTCACAGGAGCCTGGTGCTGGCGCGGGCGAGGCGGCGGAGGCGTGCGGCGCGGCGGCGTGCTGCAGCAAGCCCGGCCCGCGCGGCGGACACCAGCTCGTCGTCGACGCCACCACTGGTGAGCAAGCGATTTCATCATCATCATCGATATCGTCATCGACATTGTTATTATCATCATCGTCGTCATCGTCATCGTTATCATCATAATCATCATCATCTTCGTCGTCAACGTCGTCGTCGTCATCGTCATCATCATCATCGTCATTGTCATCTTCATCGTCATTATCATCATTATAATCATCATCATCATCATCATCATCATCATCAGCCTGTTTCAGTCCTCTGCTGGCGATGGAGGTATCCCCTTGATAAAGCCCTTAGACATGACAAGTTCTTGGATTTTAAATAAATGAATGGGCTTTAAATAAATAAAACATGATTAATATATCGTTCTAGGGTCGGGGTCTATGCAAAGTAAATAAAAATTGTGTAGATTATCAATTTTATATCTTTTCATATGGCAGGCACCCTATACCTGTTCGGCGGCTGGAACGGCACGGAGGACCTGGACGACCTGTGGTCGTTCGACACGACGGCGGAGCGCTGGTCGCTGCTGTGCGCGCGCAGCAAGCTGGCCGGCGGACCCTCGCCCCGCTCCTGCCACAAGATGGTGTTCGACCCCATTCAGCGCCGCCTCTACACCATCGGCCGCTACCTCGACAACGCGCAGCGAATACCCGCCGATATGAACGTGAGTATACGACATATAAGACTAAAACTATGTTATACTAAATTGAACTATTGTACTATATATAAAAGAGTTTTTTCCCGTTGGTTCCGTAGGAGCGTTCGCCGCGTCATGCGTTTGCCCATCCCGTATGAACGTGCGCGTGGCCGTCTGCTCCGTCTGTCCCCTCGACGCGTCCCCGCTAGCGCGTGTTACTCGTGCCCCGCAACGTGTCTCACACTGAGATGCTCCTTCAGTGCGTGGGCACACGCTTAACGCAGCAAAAGCCCTTATCTTTCTGAATTGATTGATTGACATGAATTGGCAGCAGCTTTCTCCTGGTCTTATCGTTCACCATATTGTACTCATCTACCGACTTGCACGTGTGGTGAATATGATACACATATGCAACTCTTCGTATCTAATCAAATCGTACAAGGTGCAACGACGGGTTTCAAACAATACTATTTGAACTTGTCGAATTTCGCCATTGCTATCGAAATGTTAGTTTGTTTAGGCATCCTGGTGGGCTCACGCAGATACTTCATGTGCGGGATGGAGATATAAGTCGCGACGAAGCGATAATTCGCGTTCGCAAAAGTGGCATCTTGGCTAGCCCACCAGATCTATAACCGCCTCGCGGTAATAATGAATCATTATTATTAATGTAATCTTCTATATCTGTGCCGGTTCCAGAGCGACCTGTACATGTACGACATCCCTACGGGGTCGTGGTCGCTGCTGTGCGGCGACACGGCGGCGGCGGGCGGCCCGCGGCTCGTGTTCGACCACCAGATGTGCATCGACCCCGACACGCAGACCATCTACGTGTTCGGCGGGCGAGTGCTGCCGGCTAACACGTGAGTCACAAATTCAAATTCAAATTCAAAATATTCTTTATTAACATAGGCTTCATAGAAGCACTTATTAATCGTCACTTATAAATTAATCTACAAAATAATGACTCTACCACCGATTCGGAAAGCAGTTACTGCCAAGAAGAATCGGCACGAAACTCGACAGTTGCTCTTTTCAAATGCCATATTTTCAGTTACAATGTTCATATAAGTATGTCAAAAATAATAATAAATCAAATATAATAATTATAAGAAATATGACAACAACAGTGCAGAGAGGCAAGAAATTGTCAGACCCATTCATGTCGACATCATTTAAGAAATCTTGTTTCCTATAATATCCTTTTCTCATTTAGCAATTCTTTATTTTAAGTTTAAATAGATGCACAGGTAATTCAACAAGATTTTGTGGTACTTTGTTAAACATTTTTATGCTTAATCCTACGAAAGTCTTTCACATACACTACAAGTTAATTGAAGTTGAATCTAACTCATTCGTATACACGGTACGGACGAAAAAATGCAAGCAAAGTTGCGGTGCTCTTGTACGCACTAGGGTTGCTATTACTTGACTACTGTGCGTAACTTGACTCTCAGAAGGTGCAGATAAATAAAAGTCCGAAGGTCACTAATGATTGTATTTGCCAAATATTCATTACACGAATTTAGATACGAATTAATACAGTTATAATGAGTTGAGATGGGAATGCGAGTTAGCTAGGAGCGCGACGGGGAACGACTGGCGATGATGCCGTCCTGAGTCTCGCTCGCGGTCTTATACGCTAAGTCAGCGAAATACAATGTTGTGTCCCTACATAACATCCCTTCCCAAAAATTTTATTACATCCAAAAAAAATTTTTAAATAATAAAAGTAGCTACTATAATTTTGATAAGTTAATTTTGACAACCCTAACGCAATCAGTATAAAGTACAACTTGTTTACTAAGTACGCTCCAGTGAATGAAATTTGAGACCTAAAGAATGCGGTTGCTTATCGCGTTAGCTATGTTCTTTGTACTGATTGTTACAATTGACCTGTTCTAAAAATAGATTTACAAACAATATTCAGAGTAAACATCGCAAAGAATTAAATTTGAAGTTATATAATTTTACAAAAACCTTTTGATCAATTAGTGACAAAAAATAATCTAACACACACACATATCAATCACACAAGATTTGTCAGTCTGTACGAAAAATCACGTTTAAAAATGCAAACAAACATAAAATTTTACAAAATGCTCACTCTCAATACACTGTAGGCTGTTGCACTGTTCCAACTGGTGCAGTCTGTACCCTGATGCTGGGTGCTTCCAGACCACCATTGGTAACAATTACCTGTCTTCTTAACCAGGTTTTAGTAGACTTCAAACACTGCTGTCTTAAAAAGCAGTAAGCCATAAACACCATTAAAATGACTGCAATCAAAACTATAATTATCAAATACTGAATCTTATCCTCCACTTGAGTCGTATTGGTAACAACTTGGGCCTGGGCAATGGCCATTTCTTCTTTACTTTTTCCAATACCCATGTTTACAGATTGACTAAATATCTCAGAATGAATTTACCAATGAAATTAATTTAAAATTACATCTCTCCGTGATCTACAAAAATAGTAACAATAGCATTTTTCGTACATACTGACTATCTGACCTACAAATTAGGAGTCGTGCCTTTCGCACACTCAACATAACTGCAATACATGCGTAACCTCAATGTTATGTTCTAACGCATAGTAACACATCACAAAAATAACATTTTATTTCCAATTAATTAACGACTAAGTATCTTATTACTAGTGTCCGACCGAAGGTCTATTTTTGGCCGAAGCCGAAGCCGAAGCCGATTAATCGGCTATCGACCGACCTTCGGCCGAAGCCGAAGCCGAAGCCGAAGGTTTATATTTTCTCAACACGCAGTAATTAATTTTGTTCAATATTGTCTACAAGCTACAATTATTGTTAAAAAATATTTCAAAACCTCAATATTGAAGGTTTATATTGACTGTATCATATAGAAGTTGATGATATATCAGAGAGATGGTTGGATTAGAGATTAATTAAAGGGTTGTGATTTTGTAATTAACCTTCTGGTAAAAATATACATTTCTTTATGTCTTGGTTTTACTCGACTAGACCAAAACAAGAGTAATAAATAAAATAAATATCTCTGGACATTATTCACACAGCGCCATCTAGCCCCAAACTAAGCATTAGCTTGTGCTATGGGTGCCAGACAACAAACACTTCTTAGTAAATAATTTTGGTCAATTAAATGCACAGTTGAGAAAATATTAGAAAATTCAAAATAAATGTAACAACAATTCTATTTAATCCTTATTAGAGGTAATGACTGTTTTGAAAACAAACTGAAATTTATTAGGCAACCAGTATGCAATATAATTATTGACATGTCAAATTGTGTATAAAATATGTTTCATCCATTAAGCATCTCGGATGAAGGTCCTTGTATAGCGAGATCTTAGACTATAATGTATCGTGTGTCGTCAAATATGTACAAATTCAAAACAAAACACTCGTTTTAATACACGTACGATCTTGTTTTGTGTGATATTTTGACAGTGACTCCCCGTCGCCTCATGAGTTTCGTAACAATTTGTTTAATCTCATCGGTCGCTCGGACCTTCGGCGAAACCTTCGGCTTCGGCCGGGTTTTCGGCCGAAGCCGAATGTTTTGCCGAAGGTGGATTTTTTGGCCGAAGCTGGCCGAAGCCGAAGCCGAAGCCGAAGCTTCGGTCGGACACTACTTATTACCTATCATCCATTTTGGAAAGGAAAATAATAACTTAGTAAAATTTCATCTTTACTCAAAATACAATTTTACAATGACAAATCAATAACAATTTCGAAATACCAATTCATTGCCAAATTACAAATTAAATCTTACTGGTGGTTTGACTACACGACCACTCCTTGTCTTTAATATGGGCTTTATCTCATTGCTGTTACGGTTCACAATTATATCCGCTGGTTCTACCGTCTGTTCTACGATGGGCGTACAAACATCACTATCATTATCGCTCAACAAATAGGCTGGCTTCAGACGATCAATCGAAATAGATACTTTACGGTCTGGCAACTGGATCAAAAATACTTTACTATTACGCCTCAAAACAGGATATGGACCATCGTACGGAGACTTAAGGGGTCGTCTGTCTGTATCGTCCCTAACAAAAACGTGACTACATGATTTTAAATCTGGATGAACAAAGAAAGAACGACTAATATGAGATTTTGCGGTCGGCCTAAACTTGTTAATTGCACTACGTATTTTATCTACTAAATTGCTATCCAAACTATCCTCTACCTGGGTGACGTAGTAAAAATCACTAGGCAACCTCAAAGTGCGTCCAAAAGTCATCTCGGCCGCGCTAATGCTGTTGTCGCTCCTTAGCGCTGACCTAAGACCTAACATAACTAACGGTAACTCGTCAACCCATGAAGAATTATTTAACTTCGCCGATAGTGCGGCTTTCAACGACCGGTGCCAACGTTCTACCATACCATTACTCTGTGGGTGGTATGCAGTAGTACGTATTCTTCTTATTCCCAATAATCTCATTAAACTATTAAACAAATTACTCTCAAACTGTCTACCTTGATCAGTTGATATCTTTACAGGGCAACCGTAACGTGCAATCCATCCTTCAAATACAACTTTAGCTACACATTCTGCTGTAATTTCTTGCACTGGAAATGCTTCTGGCCATCGAGTTCTACGGTCAATTAGAGTAACACAATATCTATAACCTTGCATTGTCGTGGGCAAAGGACCAATAATATCTACATGAACATGCTCAAAACGGTTAACCGGTGGAAACTCATTAAATTCTGATAAAGTATGCCTATTTACTTTAGACTTCTGACATGATATACAACATTTTGCCCATTTACCTACATCTTTGTTCATACCGGGCCAAAAGAATTTTTGTTTAATTAATTTCCTGGTTGTGCGAATTCCCGGATGGCTTAAATTATGAAATGAATCGAAAACTATTTTCCTAAATTCCTGCGGTAGGTAAGGTCTGGCACAATTCGTAGAAGTTTCGCAATACACGGTGTCATTACTAGTAGGCAGAATAATACCTTTAATGCTTACCTTGCTGTTGGTGTTCGCAGCTGCAGTTGTTTGTGCAATGTACTCGTCATGTTTCTGCGACTCTGCAAGTTTGCTGTAATCGACTACTGTGGGACAGGAAATTGTCGCGACACGGGATAACGAGTCCGCAACAATGTTATCATTACCTTTAATGTATCGGATGTCTGTGCAAAATTCACTGATGAATAACAACTGCCTGGTTCGCCGTGGAGTTTCTTTATCGCTATTTAACTTTTTGAATGCAAATGTCAAGGGCTTATGGTCTGTAAAAACAATTAACTGCTGTCCTTCAAACAATTTCCTAAAATATCTAATCGCCAAATAGATTGCTAATAATTCTCTATCATACGTACTATACTTTAACTGTGACTCTGATAACTTCTTAGAAAAATAACCTAACGGTTCCCAAACTTTTCCGTTATGCTGCTGTAACACTGCGCCTACGCAAGTGTCTGACGCGTCAGTCATAAGTGCTATAGGATAATTTACATTAGGATGAGACAGCGTAGCGGCGTTCTCTAAGCTCGACTTACACTGCTCAAAAGCTTCTAAAGATTTATTATTCCATACAATTGGCGTCTTATCGCGTTTTTTACTATTATGGAGATATTTACTTAACTCAGACTGGTGTTTTACTGCGCTGGGAATATGCGAACGATAGAAATTGACCATACCCAAAAATCGACGAAGATCTTGAACTGTCTGCGGTCTCGGAAAATCCTTAATTGCCTGAACTTTATCTGTCAGTGGCCTAATACCCTCTGTTGAAACTTCGTAGCCTAAGAAATCTAATTTACTCTGTCCAAAACAACATTTAGAAATATTTATTGTAATACCATATTTGTCTAACCTTTCGAAAACTGCTTCTAAATGCGCCTGATGCTGCTCCATAGTATCACTGGCAATCAGGGCATCGTCGATAAAACTGGAAACAAAGTCTAATCCTTGAAATACCGTACTATTCATAAATCTTTGGAAAGTCTGCGCGGCATTACGTAAACCAAAAGTCATTCTAGGGAATTCAAATAAGCCAAAAGGTGTAATTATCGCTGTTTTCTCTATATCTTCCTCAGCTACGGGTATAAAATGATAAGCTCTATTTACATCTATCCTTGAAAAAAATTTCTTGCCTGACAATAAATATGTAAAATCTTGTAATCTCGGAATCGGATATCTATCGGGTTTTGTAACTGAATTTAATCGTCTATAATCACCACACGGTCTAATTTCGCCATTCTTTTTCGGCACAATATGTAAAGGACTGGCCCAAGGACTTTTTGAAGGTCGACAAATTCCTAATTCCTGCATAATTCTAAATTCTTCCTTGGCCTTTTTGTATCTATCCGGTGGTAATGGCCTAGCTCTAGTAAAAATAGGTGGACCTTTTGTCTCGATATGATGGCACACATCATGCTTCGGCGGCTCCTTAAAGTTGATCGGTTTCGTGAGGTCTGGGTACTTGGTCAGCAGAGAATGATAGGGATGTCCGTCTTCCAAAGTTTTCACAGCGGGTTCTCTGTAATCAACAACGAATGCATGAATGTTTAAATTTGTAACGCTATCTACTAATTTCCTCGCTTTCAAATCTACTAATAAACCGAATTTACTTAAAAAATCTGCGCCTAAAATTGGTTGTTTAATATCTGCTATTACAAAAGTCCAACGAAAAGTTCGTCGCAGCCCTAAATTTAATTCTAAAGTTTTAATACCGTAGGTTTTGATTTCACTACCATTTGCTGCATATAATTTATAATCTAAATTTTCATCCCTATTTAATTTATTACTAACGGGTAAAACTGAAATGTTAGCACCTGTATCAATGAGGAATCGAAGTCTGGAGTTGTAGTCGGTGACACATAGGCGGTGACAAGGCTGAATAGCACAAACTTCCGCCGCAGCTTGCGCTTCCGCTAGTTTCCCTGGGTCTGATTCTTCCATGCGCACGGCGGGATACATCGCTGAGCTTTTTCTCTGTAGCGGAAATGATAGGAACAGAGCCAATTTGGACTATCTGGTGTGCGCCTGCTGTTCCCCCGAGATGCTGAACGTCGCCGATAATTCATTGAGCGGTTCCTTGGTGAACTTCTACTTCTTCTTCCGCACTGACATTGCCTGTGTGTTTGTGAACTGCTACTACCGGCCTCTAAATTGGCTAGGCGTGTACTAATTTTTGATAATGCTTCCAAAACTGCTGACGCCGCGTGCATGCTGTTTGAAGGTTGAGCCATCTTGAAATTTTGATCACTGTTTATTATTTTCTTCTCCACTGGGCACTATATTCACTTAATTTCTTCGTTACTGAGAACGGTCCGTGAAGTTGTTTGCTCCTAGCTATAATGCTCGCACCCCACTCACTATTGAGCCGTTCCCAAAAAATGTTCGTCGGGGTCACCACTGTACGCACTAGGGTTGCTATTACTTGACTACTGTGCGTAACTTGACTCTCAGAAGGTGCAGATAAATAAAAGTCCGAAGGTCACTAATGATTGTATTTGCCAAATATTCATTACACGAATTTAGATACGAATTAATACAGTTATAATGAGTTGAGATGGGAATGCGAGTTAGCTAGGAGCGCGACGGGGAACGACTGGCGATGATGCCGTCCTGAGTCTCGCTCGCGGTCTTATACGCTAAGTCAGCGAAATACAATGTTGTGTCCCTACACTCTAATGAGGGTTTTCGCAAATGGAAAATCCGCTAGATGGCAGTAGGAAGGCGGAGGGTCTAACTGGTATGTGATTGGTGTATTGTAACATGACATTGACAGATACATAAGTGAAAATTCAACAATGACATAGCAGTTAGACCTCACGCCTACGTATTGCCATCTAGTAGATTTTTCAATCGCAAACACCCTAATTAGCAGCTTACAGCAGGGCGGGGCAGGGGCAGGGGAAATCTATGAAGCATGCCAAAAGATGTTGCTAAGGCTCGTATTAATAAATCACACTCAACTCTGAGCTCGATCTTGAGAATGTCATTCTCATACAAAACAACACCTCAGATTTGCGCTTTTGATCGAGATCAGAGTTGAGTGTGATTTATAAGCAAGCCTGTAAGTCGTCAGACAATTTCAACAGGAGCACTTAAGGACATCTAATTAATATTTATCATGTTTTTTTTGCAGCGAGGAGGCGGCGAGCCCGGTGTACTCCGGGTTGTACGCGTACTACATCAGCACCGGCACGTGGCAGTCGCTGCTGCACGACCAGTACGCGGGGCCGGAGCCGGCGCCGCTGCCGCGCGTCTCGCACTCCATGCTCTTCCACCCGGTGAGTACAGCCTTCGTGACAGGTGACTTGTGGGTCCGGCTTGAAGGACCAAAAAATTTCGAGGACTCAACTTGCAGTATGAGTAAATGTGAACGTGAAATTATCCATATTAAAACAGCTAAAGTATTATATTGATATACCTTTATCTGTAATTTGGTATTATTTTAAATTATACACAGAGCACTCATCTTATTTGCAAGAGGCGCTGGGTTCGATTTTCACCTTAGCCACTTAAGATCAGATGAGTTTTTCTTTGTCTATTAAAAAAAATCCTTACTTTTTTCTCATGGCGCGCATAGCACCATAAAAAAGGGTACCACATACCTATATAGTTGGAGGATGTAGTGTGTCCGATATTAGCGGTATATAAAACAGGTCCAGCGGCGGCTATACATCTTCGCCGGGCAGCGCAACAAGGAGCACCTGGCGGACCTGTGGTGGTGGGACGTGGCCACGGGGCAGCGCGAGGCGGTCTGCGCCGCCGCCACTGCCGCGCGCTCCCCCCCGCCCGCCGCCGGGTTCACGCAGCGGGCCACGCTGGACCCCGACACTGACGAGATGTTCGTGCTGTCTGTAAGTGATCCACACTGTCACACTGTAGTGGCACCGGCGGACCTGTGGTGGTGGGACGTGGCCACGGGACAGCGCGAGGCGGTGTGTGCCGCCGCTACTGCCGCGCGCTCCCCCCCGCCCGCCGCCGGGTTCACGCAGCGGGCCACGCTGGACCCCGACACTGACGAGATGTTCGTGCTGTCTGTAAGTGATCCACACTGTCACACTGTAGTGGCACCGGCGGACCTGTGGTGGTGGGACGTGGCCACGGGACAGCGCGAGGCGGTGTGTGCCGCCGCTACTGCCGCGCGCTCCCCCCCGCCCGCCGCCGGGTTCACGCAGCGGGCCACGCTGGATCCTGACACCGACGAGATGTTCGTGCTGTCTGTAAGTGATCCATACCGACACACTGTAGTGGCACTGGACCTGTGGTGGTGGGACGTGGCCACGGGACAGCGCGAGGCGGTGTGTGCCGCTGCTACTGCCGCGCGCTCCCCCCCGCCCGCCGCCGGGTTCACGCAGCGGGCCACGCTGGATCCTGACACCGACGAGATGTTCGTGCTGTCTGTAAGTGATCCATACCGACACACTGTAGTGGCACTGGACCTGTGGTGGTGGGACGTGGCCACGGGACAGCGCGAGGCGGTGTGTGCCGCTGCTACTGCCGCGCGCTCCCCCCCGCCCGCCGCCGGGTTCACGCAGCGGGCCACGCTGGACCCCGACACTGACGAGATGTTCGTGCTGTCTGTAAGTACTGACAATGACGTCTTACACCGACTAACTGACTGACAAACAGCCCCGCCCCCTTAACACTGAAAGTTAACACTGACAGTTGACACCGCCCCCTGTTAACGACAACTAACTCCGCCCCTAGTCTTCAGCAAGAAACTCCGCCCCCTGTCACCGACGATTGATTCTGCTCATTACTTAATGAAGATGCAGCGAAAATTTGACAATTATCCTATCCTTTTTCGCCTTATGAATTACGTGTGATAGAGCAAGATTCGCGTCATTATCGCGTGGTCGTCCTCTTTTGTTGAGAGAAACAGACTTTGGTGAAAAGTTAGTTTAATTTTTGACGTTTTAGACACTCACACGTGACATAGGGAGCATCTACTATACCTATTCATATTAAATTGAATAAACCAATTAATCTGAGATCCATTGTCAATTTGTCACTGACAGTTGACCTCGCCAGCTCTTATTTCCATTAGCACATTCTTTCTGCACGACTGCCAGTGCCACCTTCTTGTCGAATGATAGAAAACTAACGTTCCCCATCGTTTCCCAGGGCATGAGCAAGGAGAAGGACAAGCGCGTGTACAACACGCTGTGGGTGTTCTCGCTGCGGCGGCTGACGTGGACGTGCGTGTACCGCAACGACAAGGTGTCGCCCGCCGAGCCGCGGCCGAGGTTCGCGCATCAGCTGGTGCTAGACCCTGTCAAGAAGGTAACATCATCATCATCATCATCATCATCATCATCATCATTTGCCAGGGCATGAGCAAGGGAAGGACAAGCGCGTGTACAACACGCTGTGGGTGTTCTCGATGCGGCGGCTGACGTGGACGTGCGTGTACCGCAACGACAAGGTGTCGCCCGCCGAGCCGCGCCCGAGGTTCGCGCACCAGCTGGTGCTCGATCCCGTTAAGAAGGTAACACATTTTTATCATCAGCAGCAGATCGCAGTCCACCACTGGATCATAAGCTTCTCCAAAGGCTCTTTATGTAGTCCGAAACGCTTCTTAGGAGTCATCCATAAAGAACATCATAGATTGTCTGAATTATTCCATTTTGCCACGCCAAGGCGTCCAAATAGTGGGGCGATTCCACTGCTTCAAAATTTGCAGGGGAATATGCCCCACTAAATCAATGTAGTGGACATTCCACTGCTTCATAAGTGGTGTATTCTGCCCCACTAGGGTTAGCACTGAGTGTAATTCAATTGGAATAATTCGATTATCTAAATGACGGTTTTTTCCGCTAGATGGAGTTACGTACATAGCCTTCGAGTCATACTGTAATTGATCCATTTGACGTCTCCTATAAATCAATCACAGTGGGATATTTTACATTATTTACTGATTTTGTTGTCTTTATTGACCAAGTGCTGGTCATAGCTAAGAGTTTTAATCGTCATTGTTTTTATTTTATTTTTAAATCTCTATCGCCGATTGATACTCGACAGGGATGTCGAGTATTTATCGGAGAGCATTACCCAAAACTCCTTCTCCTTCTAGATCCACTACCTATTCGGCGGCAACCCCGGCAACCAGAGCAGCCCGCGCCTGCGGCTGGACGACCTGTGGTCGCTGCGGCTCGCGCGGCCGGCGCTGCGCGGCGTGTGGGCGACGGCGCGGGCGACGCTGCGCGAGGCCTGCTACCGCGAGCTCTGCGCAGACACGCAGCCCTGCGCGGCGCCGCAAGCGTTGCACTATCTGAGGCACGATCTGAGGGAGGTGCTCGATCATGACGACCCGGCACAGGTATAGTAATAATAATAATACCCTTCCGGCCGGTCTTACGATCAGCCAGGTACGCAGGATAATAGTGCACAAGCGAGTGAGCAAGCACTGGTGCACTCTTTATTCTCTCTCATGGTTCGGTGGGACAGCAGCGTGTTGTAACTGCGACGCTGCGCGAGGCCTGCTACCGCGAGCTATGCGCCGACACGCACTCCTGCGCGGCCCCGCAGGCGTTGCATTACCTGAGGCATGATTTGCGGGAGGTGCTTGATCATGATGACCCGGCACAGGTATAGTAATAATAATAATACCCTTCCGGCCGGTCTTACGATCGGCTAGGTACGCAGCATATATTATAGTGCAGAAGTGAGCGCGCAAGCACAGGCGCACTCCCTATACCCGCACATGATTCAGTGGGACAGCAGCGTGTTGTAACTGCGACGCTGCGCGAGGCCTGCTACCGCGAGCTCTGCGCCGACACGCACCCCTGCGCGGCCCCGCAGGCGTTGCATTATCTGAGGCACGATCTGAGGGAGGTGCTCGATCATGATGACCCAGCACAGGTATAGTGTGAAGTGTATATGAAAGATTTTCTTAAATGAGCTCTGCGCTGACACGCATCTCTACGCCGCGCCGCAAGCGTTGCATTATCTGCGGCACCATTTGAGGGAGGTGCTCGATCATGATGACCCCGCACAGGTGAAGGTGTATTTTAACTATCATGTGTTAGAGCACGGTCTAACTGTAAATCTGCGCGAGGCCTGCTACCGTGAGGCCTGCGCCGACACGCACCCCTGCGCGGCTCCGCAGGCGTTGCATTATCTGCGGCATGATCTGAGGGAGGTGCTCGATCACGATGACCCAGCGCAGGTACAGTGTGAAGTGTATTTGACTAGTCAGTCTTCTTATAAATGACTGCACATTGTGTGCAATGCACACTCATGCAACAACGTGCTATAACTGTCACTCCGAGTGAGGCCTGCGCAGACACGCATCCCTGCGCGGCACCGCAAGCGTTGCACTATCTGAGGCATGATTTGCGGGAGGTGCTCGATCATGATGACCCGGCACAGGTGAACTATTAGTGTTAGTCTAATATAATCTTGGTGCTATGTTGTGTTAGGTAGGAAACAGTTTATAATTTGAGGTGACTTAGAGATAAATAAAAGTAGGGGCCCATTAATTTTGTGAATAATGTATGGACTATACAAGCTACTACTACTAAAGTCTACAAATTTGACATAAAATTACTACTACTGTACTACCACTACTGCTACTGGTGGCGTAAAATTAATACAGAAAAAATGGACCATTGAAGTGGCATGGTCATGGGGAGCCCGAGCGAGACGGTTTAGTTATAGCGGAAGTTTTTGTTGTATTAGCTCGAACCAAGGAGGAAAGTCACGCTGTGGTTTATGTTTCGCAGGTGTCGCGGTTCCAGAAGCTAGCGACAGTGTTATTCGCGGGCGCGAGTTCCGACAGCGGGTCGGGTGTCGCCGCGTGCGGGCTGACGCCGCGCCGCACGCGCGCGCTGCAGCGGCGCCGCGCCGCGCCCGCGCCCCGCGACCACGCGCACGCGCTGCATGCGGTGAGGGAATACCACGCACAACACAATAATACCGACGCATCCGTAATGTCATTATGTGCAATCAAGAGCACCAACATATATATAAACACATTCAAATATGAACTTAACAGCTTTGACATAAGATTCGATGTATATAACGATAGATATACAATTTGGCGCCCATGACTGTACACCATGTTTGAGCGTGCTGTCCGCGTCAAATAGATATTGACATCCAGTGTACTCAAATAACTAGTCGCAAAAAGTCTATACATTCAAATTGTCACAAGTCAAAACGCCATGAATACGGTTACAGGCGTCACGTTTTTGAGCACTTGGAATGCTTCGATATACTTTGCGCAATAACTGTTATCTTATTTATAGCGGTCTGACTGTACCGGTCTTTATAACGCTTCAAATGTGTCACTATCTATTAGACGCTGACTGTACACATTGCGCCTACACGGACCGCATCTGCTTGCACCATCACAAACGCACCCACATGACCCAAACACATATCACACCCACAAAGTAACAAAACCGTAGGAGCGCCACTCCATACTGTTTTTACTCCTCATCGCGTGTTAACCACACTTTCAAACAACTTCCCCTGCATTCATTACAGACAGTGCATCAAACTATTTACTTGCTTCATACATCACACCTACACATATCACACTAAATCTATACTAATATATAGGGTGTAACAAAATATACTGCAAATATTTCAAGGGCGAATTCTTTAGTGGCAATGTAATCAATATCAGATATTAAAAAGTCAAAATTAATGCCTACCAAATTTTGCATTTTCAGCA
Source organism: Nomophila noctuella (assembly GCA_958496325.1). Lineage (NCBI taxonomy): Eukaryota > Metazoa > Arthropoda > Insecta > Lepidoptera > Crambidae > Nomophila > Nomophila noctuella. Next base: position 3,506,593 of record OY292498.1, read on the forward strand.
TTGGCCAATTTGCCCTTTTCGTCCTGTAAGCTTCGCCCCCTCTCCACCACTTTGCTTTTGGGGCAGGACAAGTGTAGTAATTGTATTACACTGATAAGGCACGACCAGCTGTCTTGCTTATTACAAATTTTATACTTTTCCCAATTATTCACTCAATTTATTTTGTCGATTTTCTCGGAAACTAGAGAATTTACTAAAAAAAATTACTAGACTTTATTACATTTCCACTAAACAATTCGCCCTTTGCAGTATAGTTTGTTACACCTTATATAAAGCTGAAGAGTTTGTTTGTTTGTTTGAACGCGTGAATCGCAGGAAATATTGGTCCGTTTTGAAAAAATATTTTTGTGTTGGATAGTCCTTTTTGGATTTGACGAGGAAGGCTTTTTTAGGCTATTGGAAATCGAAATCCACGCGGACGGAGTCGCGGGCGGCCGCTAGTAAAAGAATAAAATACCAATACTTACACTGAGCACGAAGTAGAAAATCTAGCATTAAACAACATGTTATAACTATAACCGCAGGTGCTAGGCGCAGACGACACGCTGCCCGAGGCGCCGGAGCCGTTCGAGGAGATCGCGCCGCCCACGCCCGACACGTGGGACGTCGCCGACGACGCCGAAGACGACGACGACCCGCAAGAGGTACGTTGTTTATTTTATACAGTGTTACTCATTATGGCGACCGCTAATTTCAAAGACAAATACACGATTTCAGTCACTAAACCAAAGAAGTTGATTAGTTAAACAGTATGACGAACTGTAACTAGTACTTTATATTAGCCCGGTACTTAATTCCTACGTGTAGAAAATGAAGAACCACTCGACCGATTTTGACCGATCACATAAACCATCTCCTTAATAGCCCGATTAAATCCTGAAAATTGGTTTGGATAGGTGAGGCCGTTCTTCTACAGTTCTACACTATAATAAGGAAAGATTTATATTTTTGTATGTAACGAATAACGAATTTGAAAAAATAAATTAAGCGCGGGTGAAACCGTGCCGAAAGGCTAGTAAGTTACAAAGTGATAACGACTAATGCCACATATTTATTAATTGACAAAATAGAGATTTGTGAATGGTAGTGTTTGTAACCGCCCATACCCTCGCAGTGGGAGACGCGCGCGGCCCGCATTCGGCTATACGAGCAGCTGTGCCAGTACTTCCGGCCCAGCGCCGTGCCGCCGCCCGCCGACGTCGCCTCCCTCGTCGCGCTGTAATGTGCCACACTACCTACCCTCAATTATTACGTGACTTCACAAGGTATGACCAGACCCGTCTTGCTCACTGGGCACAATGAGGGTGTTTGCGATTGAAAAATCCGCCAGATGGCAATACGTAGGCGAGAGGTCTTATCGCTATGTCATTGGTGAATTTTGACCATATCTGTCAATGTCATGTCAAAATACACCTAGCACATACCAGTTAGTCCCTCTGCCTACCTAGTGCCATCTAATGGATTTTATTTTTGCAAAACCCTCATTGGCACGTGCCCAGTGCCCCAGTTGCCCCACGTTTACCAAACAAGAGGTTTAAAGGCTCATGTGCCCAAGGCCCAGTCACAGAATTTGATAAAACGTTTCTGTGCCCGTCGATACTTACGCCGCGGCTTCTGTGGCACGGAAGCCACTGAACAAGGTGTAACTTATTTGTGCCACTTACTATACTCGTACACATATATTTAAAATCGTTAGATTTTCCCTTACAATAGAAAACCGTGGAATTCGCGGATGTCCATGGGCGGCGGTGATTGCTTACCATCAGGCGACCCGCTAGCTCGTTTGCCACCTCTGACATAAAAAAAAATATTTCTACGTACGCCACCTAGCGAACAATACACATGACATTATTTTAAAGGCAAAGGAATTAAATAAAATTAGAAGTATGAATAAAAGGGGAAAATATAACGTTTTAAATCTATGCGCACAGACCCCGCCCGTTCTCGATAGTGACAAAGGAAATGAACGTGTTGTGAAGACAGCCATTTGTTCGTGTCTTCAGAAAAAGGTCTACTTGCTCAAAACAAAAACAATAACCTAATATTTAGCCAACGCTTATTCGGTTTTTTTTTAAATTTCAGCAGATTTTCAAAAAGTAAGTTTTTTATTTGCAGATGCTAAATTTTAACCAAATTTTGTCGACTTCTCACAAATAACTGGTGATTCTAAAACGCTTTTATGGGATATTTGTTTTAATAATTTTCAAGTAATGCTAAACTATCATTCTACAAGTATGGGCAAAGTTTTCATGTTATTATTTCAAAACTTAACAGTTAGATACTCAAGTACCGTTATACCGATATTAATTGTTTTTCTGTAGATTTCAATTAAATTTCAATCGTTTTACAAATTCTTCAAATTCATTAGTAAGGTATTGAATAGGTTTTTGAAAAACGAGCTCTCTATTGCTTTAATTGCAAAATTGTATTGTATGGTATTAAAAATAAAACTATTCATTTATTAACTATTTCATTGCGGCACCACCGCAGATTTATCTAAAAAGGCCGCGTTAAACTATCGGTTTTTTGGTTCAAAATTTACTACTATTTCGTAACAAACGGGGATTAAGAATAAGCGGCAGCATTTGGTATTTGGAAAACAAAATAAATTGGACTCATCTATTTAATTAAAGTTATCTGCTTGTTTTTGTAAATTTTAAAAAGAAATGTTCTCACTGTTTTTTATATTATTATGTTAATGGTTTTCCGTTGGACTGTAAAAACTTTCAAAAAATAATAATTTTGTGAATTAACGGCACGAATGAGACAAATATGTGCCATATCGTTTTGTATAAAGCTTCCAATGTTCAACACCAGAACACCAGTGTTTAATGTATTTATTTTCTTTGTTTCATTAATAACGTATTCTTTCTAACTTATAAATTCGTGTTCTTATGAAATTGTTATATTATTGACACACTTGGTATTTTTATTTAAAATTGTTATTTAGTTAAACTGTAGCATGTAGTACGTATTGTTTGAAACGTGTCTCTTGACGAAGCAAACATTTTAGTGTTAGTGCTTTCTTCGGAATTTGGTAACAATTTTTGTGTATAAGGACTATATCTGTGTAGATTTTATATTCATAAAGTAATCCAACATATTTCCACTGCCATTAAAAGCAATTTATGTAAATAAAGTAATTATACATCTTATAATACGTAAATTAAACTGTAACTATAGTAATAATAATGTATGGTTTACTTGTGATTTTCTATTTAAGGCACTTCACTAAATGGCTTATTATTTTTTACTTTTGAAGCGATACATATATTCTTTGATTCTTTATAAATACATTATAACATTAACGTATGAACTTGGTTTAATGGCACACAAACCTTGCTACTGCTGCTATCAAATTGTAAATGTTAGTTTCTCACCTCTTTTCAAAATAAACAAAATGACAAGCACATGTATCCGAATATATAATCTTTCATGCAGTGTAGAAGCTTGTATATACAAAGTGAATACAGATCACGAAATGATTTTATTATCCATGATTTATTATTTGACTAAAATTTTGTCTTCCATGCATGCTTTTCTTAGTTTTTAAAACATTAAAGTTCTCTTAACATCTTCACAGAAACACGTGAAGGATAATACATAGTTTAAAGTTGAAATGGCTATATAAGCCATTTGATGTAAAATTTTAGATATACTCTTATTAAATCGTGGTTAATTATTATTTACATGAATAAGTTAATTTTAAATTCCAGTAAATTCGATTTGCTTCTTCTTTAAGACGTCTTAAAATACCTAATTTAGAGCAACGCTGCTATTGTTAAAATGCTATACTGATTGTAAACATTTGCCAAATGAACATTTTATTTGTAAAAACAAGAGTTGCGACATACCGTTACAGCTAAAGCGGTCGGCACTCCTAAATGTATAAAAAGTTGGACATGAAAGTAACTTTGACTCAAATTTCTTTGATCTAAAGAGCTTCAAGTACATGTTCATTGCGAGCTGTGTTCAAAATATATCGATAAATAATTTCAGCCTTGACGAGGCGGGTGGACGGGCACTACTAAAAATTTCGAGTTACCCCTTCACCTACCAGTGGGTTAGATTGGTGGGTTAGCGGGTCATCGCCCGTTATTTCTTAGGTGAAATGGACTAAAGGTGATAAGGGTTAGATGACCTTATAGCGACACATGCTTGGCAGTAATTGGCTATGCAGCTCTTAAAGATAACTGTGGACCGTTTTAGATAACAGAGCCTTTATTATGGTAGTATTTTAAAACACTACAGCTATATTAGTGCCTTAATCACTATTACGTAACAATGTGGTCACGTTAAATTACCTTTTGAGCAAGTCTTGCTTTACGAACCTTCCAAAATAAGGGCCCCGTGACAAAAAAATTGACACAAAGTACATTCAAGTCAGAAATATAGAGGCTTAATGATCGAGTTATTAGCCTAAAATTGTAAGTAGAAATAGTGTTGCAATAAATCTTGTTTGGTTACAGACTGTGATAAAATATCTATAGTCAATAGTGTAATAAATTTTAGTCATTCGTCATACGAATCTCGTGCGATTCAGGCTTATAGCTTTTTAAAAAAGTTAGACACGCTAAGAACACAACGTTAAATGTGTTTAAATAATAATGTAGCTTTTATAACACGTGCTTGTATAATAAAAAAAACTGCATTTTAATGGATATACGCTTACACTTTTCAAATTCTCAGTAAACATTTTTTGTAGTAAAATACTTCTTATTCAATACCAAACGTTTGGAACGCCCCGACTTACAGATAAGTTTACAAGTCGATGAAATTGTTGTATACGGGAAATGAACGTTCGTTAGCATTGGACTCTGACAATTAAATTTTATGAATTAAAAACATTTTACTAACTTAATCAATTAATAATATACCACATATTCCATTATTGACTGAATTTTTGTTGCTGGATTCTTTGAAATTTATTTTGGATTTGAATCAAGTAATAAGAAACGGGTATTTAAATTGACTTATAACGAAATATTTATTCATTATGACACATTATTTATTTTAGAAATCATATATATGAAAATGTAAATACAGTTAAATTGTTAACGTGTACCGGTAATATTAAACCTTACTCAGGTATTTACTCAAGACAATGTAAATACGTATTTTAAGTTGTAAGAATAATTTATAATTTTTGTTTTGAATATTCTGTCTGTATGTACATAAATATACTATTTACTCAAGTAATTGCGTTTAATTTAACTTACTAAATTGCTACTAAAGGCAATCCCAAGTTGTAACCATGATTCCTCCGTACAGTACAAGAAGTCAGCATTATCGTCTCGGGTAGGTAAGATGGATTTAAAAAGGAAACAGCTGAAGTTTTTAAATATATCATTTATTATTCTCATACATGATTCATTTCAGTCATTGAGACAACACGGTTTGCCTTAATTCGAAAATAAATCCGCTCTGTGTGTCATGATATGTTCCCTGGGCTGGTTCATTCGATCTGTCGTTGAATACCAACACGTACCGATCGCACGAACTCACAAGCTCGTCAGTTACACCTCTGTGAGATTCCGATAGGCAAAGACATGTAATCTGATTTGATTACAAACTAATAAAACATACGTGTGGCCATCTTGTGAAAGAAAACTACGAACAATGCAACTTTGGTGATAGTGAACCATAAAACTGCAACACTCGAGGTCGACCATCGAAGCAATCGATGCACAAGCCAACCACACTGGATACTTTTAGCATCATTAGTTCTCGCTTTTACAAAGATAACTACTCAATGATAAAGCACCCTTCAAGTATAAATATATTGCATAACAATAGTCTTGCATTCGGCGTGATCTGAACGGGCGCGAGGCGTGATGTGAGGTGACAAGATGACCGATGCTACAAGTAGCGTGTGTGATTTGCCCATTACTCAGCTACAGACAATGATCCATGATAACATCGCGGGAACATTCATGCTTGTTGTCCAAACACCCAAATCATGTTGCAATATAAGAATTTAGCGAGCATTTCATATACTTTGATTTTTAAATAATAAAAACTCAAACAATACTTTGCTAAATTTTTAAATAATATCTATGCCTATATAAAATAAGTGATCTAAAGAGTCATACAAATGTATAAAGAAGATATTTGGTTAATCGCTCTTAACACCACCACCGATGAGTGGCAGCAGACATCGAGCGACGCCAATATAAGAACTTTTTAAAAAAATACTGAAACTCATAATACATCATCTGAAATACATATACCTATCATTTACATTTATAAACTAATCATCTTCCTGGAAGTCAATAATACGCGGCGGCGCCGATTCAATAAATAGCACTCGCCGCCGCTTCAGCGATAACAAACAACAATGACAAATAAATAAAATATGTGTAAATTTCATCATGTCAAAGATTCTTACAGTGCGATATAAATAAAGGTAAACATAACAATGTCAAAGAGGATTAGGCACGGTTGTAAGTAGTCAAATAACAATTAAGTAATCATAATATTGATTCTACAACCATAAAGATTTATTATGTCGAGGGTCGCGTCGCCGGGGCCCGCGCGGGACGTGCGCGAGTGACGTCACACGACGCGCGAGTGACGTCACACGACGCGCCCGTGACGTCACACGACGCGCGAGTGACGTTACACGACGCGCCCGTGACGTCACACGACGCGCCCGTGACGTCACGCTCGCACGCGCTTGCGGGCCCCGGCGCCGGACAGTGACTAGACACATTACACAAACAATACATTTAACGATGTCTGCTGCTAATAATAAGCTACGAAAGAAAAAATAATACTTAGAAAAAGATAAGTCACTAAAGCTAGTATGGTAAGTCCGTTGTTAAGTACACGAGGAGCATCTAATAAAAAGCTATTAAATATATTATTATTAATATTATTATCTAAAAACAATAAATGCAAGGCTATGGTCCTCGCCCCGGCGGCTCTCAGCCGCGCGGGATCATTTGAGCTATGCAAATAAATTACGCTACCAGTGTTTAAATATTGCAAAATAATTTCACTACTCGACCGCGGGATTCCGCTTAGAGATAAATCGTCTACCAAGTATACTCGAAGGTTAATGTATCATCTAGGCTATACCTAAATCAGTAAAAATACCTACTAAGGGCGAGTGCCCACTACTTGGAACGGTTGAACTAGCCTAAGTCCACTGAGAACTAGAAGAGAACGACTACGTCATCGACCGGTCGCACGCAACCTCGATCGGAGCTGCCAACATCACATCCAATAACGTAAATAATATCGTAACACTTCAATAACCTTTCTTAAATTTTGTCTTACTCAATAGAATGCTGGTCGACTCCGTGAGCAACTTTTTGAGCAACTTCCAAAGTCGTATTAACTGTCGCGGGTTTATTTTAATTTATTTTTGGTATCGTATCATATAAAAACGTATTCAGGAAGATAATGGCGTAGAAAGGCGGACTCGAGCCCATGAGTGGAGATCGACCAGCGCTGGACAAGAAATGGACTCGCGTGGCGCTCGCCACAGGACGGCAAGTGACGGCGCGCGGCTCGGCGGGACCCGCGCGCCGGCGCAACGAAACGTACGGAGACTACGATACAACTAGAACAAGATGGACGAAAGTACTCGGCGGAGGGCCACAACAACACAACAAACGTATCAACTAGAGAACAGATTACATAGTCTTTTTGCGCACACAATGGATGGACATCGATGAATAATTTTAGAAATTTTTGGACGTACTAAACATTCGTATCGAGTGGAGGATCCGTAATAAATATATATATACATAACTAGAGCGAATCGCGGGGGTCGATCGGAGATACACACACGTATATACGACAAAAAATAACGGAACTCCCGCTCGACCGGACCCGATCCGACGGCGACGCCGGGGGCGGCGCATACTCGAGCGCCGGTCCGCGGCGGCGGGCCGACGGCGATAAATACATTTAAGATAATAAAAATACACCGATCCTATTACAAAAATACCGTAAACCTCGATCTCGCGACGCGCGCTAAGTAGAAAACGGCGGGCGGGCCCCGGGGCCGCGCCGCTCACGTATAAAATCAGTCAACGATACCGCTGGGCCGCCGCGGGCCCCGCACGGAGGGCGCGGCGGGGCCCGCACGGCCGGCGCGCGCTAGCAGGGCGGGGCGCGGGCGCGCGGCGGGGCCCGCAGCAGGGCGCGCAGGGCGGCGGCGGCGGCCTTGAGCGCCGACACGAGCCGCTAGAAGTCCCGCGGCCGCGCCCGCGCCGTGCCGCTCGCCTTGGGCACGCGCCGGGTGCGCATCTCGCGGTCCACCTACAGGGGACGCAGTAAATCAAGTTAGACGCTTCAACGTTAGCTAAAAATAATATTAGTTTTCAAAGTGTAAGGAGAACACCGAGACATTTTTATTAAAAAATCTACGCAAACTGACTTCAGACTTCTAGGTAGATTATAACCTAGAAAATGCAAGATAGGCAAGAAAATGTTTGAGAAAGTATAATAATAGATAGAAAATTTAACTTCAAGGGTGCACAGTTCAGTTCCAATAATGACGTCCTATGCCGACAGAACACCGATCTGAGCAACAATTGATTCAATTTTATGTTTCATCATAAAAATCAACATAATCTATCGGACCATTTAAGGACTCAATACTCAATACAGAATTCAAAATTAGAAAAGTCAGAAATTGCCAAAAACTTTTCCCCGTAAGAACCGTAAGGACCTAATTGACTACAAGGGTACAGTAGTCGGTAATAACTAATAACCGAAGTGCCCCTCACCTCCAAGTCCTCGAGGCGCTGCGTGAGCGCGAGCTTCTGCTGCACGGCGAGGCGCAGCAGCTGGTTGAGCGTCTTCTTCTCGTCCTCGGCGCCCGCCAGCGCCTGCGTCAGCTCGTCCACCTGCGTCACGTACTCCTCGCAGCGCGCCGCGAACATCGCGCGGAGACCTAAGACACGGTATGGTTATGTACGGTTCGATAGTATATGTATCACTATCAAGGTATAAAACTCACAATATAGAGATGTTAGAGTCAAGGTTCACCAATCAGCGTTAAAAAGAAAATAAATATTATGTGGCAAAAAAAAAACATTTTGTAACTCGAATATTATAAGGAAGAGTCAGTAAGATTGAGAGCACAACACCACGTGGCTAAGTTACGTGTTTATCCACGGAGAAATGAGGGTGTTTGCGATTGAAAAATCCGCTTGATGGCAGTAGGTAGGCGTAGGGTCTAACTGGTGATTAGTGGAACGGATATGTCAATATTCACCAATGACATTTTTATCAGTCAGACCTCACGCCTACGTATTGCCATCTAGCGGATTTTTCATTTGCTAAATCACTCATTAAAGTCAACATCCAAATTCCTGGAGCTTGATTCTTGACACTAAAGATTCATTATCAAATAAGTTTCTGCGAATATGGCTTTATTAGCATTATGACCTACTGTGCCAAATCATAATGACGACATAATATTTGTGTCTAGTAACTTTTTTATGAGACATGAACAAAAAATCACATGACTCACTTGAGAACGTAGCCGCATCCTCCTTCAGCAACCTCAGCTCGTTCCTCAGCTTCAGCATCGTCTCCGTGACGATCGTCTTCTCGGTCTCGTACTTGGACTTGAGGTTGGCGAGCGCGACCTCGGCCGTGTTCTTGTTGGACTTGAGCACGGTGCGCAGGGTCGCGATCTGCTCGCGCTTCGTGGATAACAGCGACTTCAGCTTGATCACTTGCTCTTGCAGCTCGGCCAGCTCTGCGCCGCGCTCCTCCGCCTCCATTACTGAGGAACAGATGAGAGAATTTGAATTATAAAGGGGAAGCAATAGACACCAATATTGCCAGACGACTTCCTTATTTGAAAAAAAAAAATACTTCGCTGAGATTACGTTCAATACGGTATGTGACTGACAGGTCAAATCACTCACTTTTATCAAATGTCAAAAACGTAAGCTTGTATAGGCACCGTGCAGAAACTATAGAGGGCGCTAAAATCCCGATTTTTTTTCTGTGGTTTGACAGTAAAATTTGACATTTACCTTGGTCATTTCGAATTCGAGTCACTAGATGGCAGAATAAGGCACGGTGTTTTCCGTGGTTTGACAGTAGAATTACCGACATTGAGATTGACATTTAGCTTGGTCAGTTCGAATATGAGTCACAAGATGGCAGAGTCATCGCTACGCACGGTGCCTATAGGAATCTGTATGAAATTCTAAGCTATGACGTCATATGTTTATTAAATCTTATCAAAATTCATAATAAGCGTAGCACTAGTGGCCGGTAACAATATTTAATTTTATAGAATAAAAAATTAGTCATGAATGGACTCTGTTTTTTTTCAATTAACTAACCAACCTTTCAGGATATTAAAATGGAATCATCTGGCAATCTTGGTACGTCATTTCTAATCTACAGTTTTAATTTACTTTCTAAAATACTTATACTAAACGCACGCGCAACGATAGTCTGACCGACTAAAGATTGCACGAGGTAAAAACTAACTACTTTTATAACTAAATACTTAAATACTACATACTGTTTATACTTAAAATATTTTCACCATCATACCCTACTCAATATCTGCATACATTAGTCTTCCTGTGTTCATATTACGTACTGCAGCATCAGCACGCATGAAATGAAACTGGATTTCACCGAGTCTCTTATGCTATTCAACACATCATACTTCTTAGCTTCTAACATCTGACTCTTATATACCCCTTTCGCTTGTAGAATCTTGTCTTTCCATACCCAACGAAGATTCGCGTCTCTTTGACTGCTAACCTTCTTCGTCATAGGCCTCTTGACATGCGTGTAAGGAAAACTAGTCTTAGGCAAGGAAGAAATAGAGTTCAGTTTTTTGTAAACTACGTCTTTACTGTCCCAACTAGTTGCAAAAGACTTTTGGGAGTCGAGTTTGAGACAGGGGTCGTTATTGGACATTTTCTCGAAATAGTCCGTTATTTCTTTGACCGTTTTGCCTACGCATGCGTCGTTGCTTTTGACGCTGTTCATACTTTTGTCAAAAGACTTGAGATTCGCAACCAAATGTTGTAATTTTCTTCTCGTTTCAGCGATCTTGAGTTTAGCGTTGTTTTGTTCTTTCGTCCTCTTAGGTGGGCTGAAATATGACCCTTTGAACTTCCAGGATGTAGTTTCGGTAGGCAGTCCTAAAGAGGATGTAAGTATTAGTTAAGGAGGGATCAAATAAAAAATAAATCAGAGAGCAAGCTGTCAGAGAAAAATAAAGCCTAAATAAATAAAAAAATAATCTTCTATAGTTTTCAGAATTTATGTTCTTTCGGAACAACAATAAATCCACATTTGAATTTATATTTTGTATTACTGTAATGAATTACTAAATGAAAATTGAAATAAGTTCCAACTTGAAAGATGACAATGTTGGACACTTTCTAATTGCGAGCTTGTCGGGTTCGTAATCCGGATTCCGTTCGGATCCTGTCCGGATAAACAAAATTATTTGCTCTCAATAAAACAAAAAAATAGTTTATAGGACGTTGTTAGTAGGTGAAAAGGAAATAATAACAGGGATGGAAAACAAAAACCTGCGGGTAATAGACCAGAGATCTGGATATTTACTTACGTCCTGGGGCACATGCGAAAGTTTTTTTTTTGCTGTCCGACGTCGCCTGAGGCGCAGCTGATTATTTTGGTGAATGAAAATCGCTCTTCTTATAGGCGTTCGCAACGTTAAGAGTTTGCTTGCGCGTGTTCATACAAAAGAAGCCCGTCACGAGGAGCCGTGCGTGAGATGTCGTGAAGTCGCGGGCCACGCGCGGGCTCGACGGAGCGAACGCGCGGTGCCGCCAACGGACACACGCGTAACGCAGCGAACGATCCTTACCGAAAGGAATGCGCCGCTAGCCATATTGTCACGGCGCTTCGGCTGCGCCATCGGCGCGTACTCGGAAGGGTCGGTGGGTGGGTTAGCGAGTTGCCGTCGGATGTACAGTCATGAGCACCAACATGGTTATACATCGTCATATACATCGACTCTTATGTCAAAGCAGTAAAGTTCATATTTGAATGTGTTTGTATACATGTTGGTGCTCATGACTGTACACGTGGTCAGGTCGTGCCCGGCGGCTGTGTACGTACCCGGCTGCGGGCGGTTGCGCGAGTCGAGCGCGGTGTCGAGCGCGGCCCGCAGGTGCGTGAGCTGGTCCAGCAGCGTGTCGGCGGAGCGCGCCACGTGCCCGGCGGCTGTGTACGTACCCGGCTGCGGGCGGTTGCGCGAGTCGAGCGCGGTGTCGAGCGCGGCCCGCAGGTGCGTGAGCTGGTCCAGCAGCGTGTCGGCGGAGCGCGCCACGTGCCCGGCGGCTGTGTACGTACCCGGCTGCGGGCGGTTGCGCGAGTCGAGCGCGGTGTCGAGCGCGGCCCGCAGGTGCGTGAGCTGGTCCAGCAGCGTGTCGGCGGAGCGCGCCACGTGCCCGGCGGCTGTGTACGTACCCGGCTGCGGGCGGTTGCGCGAGTCGAGCGCGGTGTCGAGCGCGGCCCGCAGGTGCGTGAGCTGGTCCAGCAGCGTGTCGGCGGAGCGCGCCACGTGCCCGGCGGCTGTGTACGTACCCGGCTGCGGGCGGTTGCGCGAGTCGAGCGCGGTGTCGAGCGCGGCCCGCAGGTGCGTGAGCTGGTCCAGCAGCGTGTCGGCGGAGCGCGCCACGTGCCCGGCGGCTGTGTACGTACCCGGCTGCGGGCGGTTGCGCGAGTCGAGCGCGGTGTCGAGCGCGGCCCGCAGGTGCGTGAGCTGGTCCAGCAGCGTGTCGGCGGAGCGCGCCACGTGCCCGGCGGCTGTGTACGTACCCGGCTGCGGGCGGTTGCGCGAGTCGAGCGCGGTGTCGAGCGCGGCCCGCAGGTGCGTGAGCTGGTCCAGCAGCGTGTCGGCGGAGCGCGCCACGTGCCCGGCGGCTGTGTACGTACCCGGCTGCGGGCGGTTGCGCGAGTCGAGCGCGGTGTCGAGCGCGGCCCGCAGGTGCGTGAGCTGGTCCAGCAGCGTGTCGGCGGAGCGCGCCACGTGCCCGGCGGCTGTGTACGTACCCGGCTGCGGGCGGTTGCGCGAGTCGAGCGCGGTGTCGAGCGCGGCCCGCAGGTGCGTGAGCTGGTCCAGCAGCGTGTCGGCGGAGCGCGCCACGTGCCCGGCGGCTGTGTACGTACCCGGCTGCGGGCGGTTGCGCGAGTCGAGCGCGGTGTCGAGCGCGGCCCGCAGGTGCGTGAGCTGGTCCAGCAGCGTGTCGGCGGAGCGCGCCACGTGCCCGGCGGCTGTGTACGTACCCGGCTGCGGGCGGTTGCGCGAGTCGAGCGCGGTGTCGAGCGCGGCCCGCAGGTGCGTGAGCTGGTCCAGCAGCGTGTCGGCGGAGCGCGCCACGTGCCCGGCGGCTGTGTACGTACCCGGCTGCGGGCGGTTGCGCGAGTCGAGCGCGGTGTCGAGCGCGGCCCGCAGGTGCGTGAGCTGGTCCAGCAGCGTGTCGGCGGAGCGCGCCACGTGCCCGGCGGCTGTGTACGTACCCGGCTGCGGGCGGTTGCGCGAGTCGAGCGCGGTGTCGAGCGCGGCCCGCAGGTGCGTGAGCTGGTCCAGCAGCGTGTCGGCGGAGCGCGCCACGTGCCCGGCGGCTGTGTACGTACCCGGCTGCGGGCGGTTGCGCGAGTCGAGCGCGGTGTCGAGCGCGGCCCGCAGGTGCGTGAGCTGGTCCAGCAGCGTGTCGGCGGAGCGCGCCACGTGCCCGGCGGCTGTGTACGTACCCGGCTGCGGGCGGTTGCGCGAGTCGAGCGCGGTGTCGAGCGCGGCCCGCAGGTGCGTGAGCTGGTCCAGCAGCGTGTCGGCGGAGCGCGCCACGTGCCCGGCGGCTGTGTACGTACCCGGCTGCGGGCGGTTGCGCGAGTCGAGCGCGGTGTCGAGCGCGGCCCGCAGGTGCGTGAGCTGGTCCAGCAGCGTGTCGGCGGAGCGCGCCACGTGCCCGGCGGCTGTGTACGTACCCGGCTGCGGGCGGTTGCGCGAGTCGAGCGCGGTGTCGAGCGCGGCCCGCAGGTGCGTGAGCTGGTCCAGCAGCGTGTCGGCGGAGCGCGCCACGTGCCCGGCGGCTGTGTACGTACCCGGCTGCGGGCGGTTGCGCGAGTCGAGCGCGGTGTCGAGCGCGGCCCGCAGGTGCGTGAGCTGGTCCAGCAGCGTGTCGGCGGAGCGCGCCACGTGCCCGGCGGCTGTGTACGTACCCGGCTGCGGGCGGTTGCGCGAGTCGAGCGCGGTGTCGAGCGCGGCCCGCAGGTGCGTGAGCTGGTCCAGCAGCGTGTCGGCGGAGCGCGCCACGTGCCCGGCGGCTGTGTACGTACCCGGCTGCGGGCGGTTGCGCGAGTCGAGCGCGGTGTCGAGCGCGGCCCGCAGGTGCGTGAGCTGGTCCAGCAGCGTGTCGGCGGAGCGCGCCACGTGCCCGGCGGCTGTGTACGTACCCGGCTGCGGGCGGTTGCGCGAGTCGAGCGCGGTGTCGAGCGCGGCCCGCAGGTGCGTGAGCTGGTCCAGCAGCGTGTCGGCGGAGCGCGCCACGTGCCCGGCGGCTGTGTACGTACCCGGCTGCGGGCGGTTGCGCGAGTCGAGCGCGGTGTCGAGCGCGGCCCGCAGGTGCGTGAGCTGGTCCAGCAGCGTGTCGGCGGAGCGCGCCACGTGCCCGGCGGCTGTGTACGTACCCGGCTGCGGGCGGTTGCGCGAGTCGAGCGCGGTGTCGAGCGCGGCCCGCAGGTGCGTGAGCTGGTCCAGCAGCGTGTCGGCGGAGCGCGCCACGTGCCCGGCGGCTGTGTACGTACCCGGCTGCGGGCGGTTGCGCGAGTCGAGCGCGGTGTCGAGCGCGGCCCGCAGGTGCGTGAGCTGGTCCAGCAGCGTGTCGGCGGAGCGCGCCACGTGCCCGGCGGCTGTGTACGTACCCGGCTGCGGGCGGTTGCGCGAGTCGAGCGCGGTGTCGAGCGCGGCCCGCAGGTGCGTGAGCTGGTCCAGCAGCGTGTCGGCGGAGCGCGCCACGTGCCCGGCGGCTGTGTACGTACCCGGCTGCGGGCGGTTGCGCGAGTCGAGCGCGGTGTCGAGCGCGGCCCGCAGGTGCGTGAGCTGGTCCAGCAGCGTGTCGGCGGAGCGCGCCACGTGCCCGGCGGCTGTGTACGTACCCGGCTGCGGGCGGTTGCGCGAGTCGAGCGCGGTGTCGAGCGCGGCCCGCAGGTGCGTGAGCTGGTCCAGCAGCGTGTCGGCGGAGCGCGCCACGTGCCCGGCGGCTGTGTACGTACCCGGCTGCGGGCGGTTGCGCGAGTCGAGCGCGGTGTCGAGCGCGGCCCGCAGGTGCGTGAGCTGGTCCAGCAGCGTGTCGGCGGAGCGCGCCACGTGCCCGGCGGCTGTGTACGTACCCGGCTGCGGGCGGTTGCGCGAGTCGAGCGCGGTGTCGAGCGCGGCCCGCAGGTGCGTGAGCTGGTCCAGCAGCGTGTCGGCGGAGCGCGCCACGTGCCCGGCGGCTGTGTACGTACCCGGCTGCGGGCGGTTGCGCGAGTCGAGCGCGGTGTCGAGCGCGGCCCGCAGGTGCGTGAGCTGGTCCAGCAGCGTGTCGGCGGAGCGCGCCACGTGCCCGGCGGCTGTGTACGTACCCGGCTGCGGGCGGTTGCGCGAGTCGAGCGCGGTGTCGAGCGCGGCCCGCAGGTGCGTGAGCTGGTCCAGCAGCGTGTCGGCGGAGCGCGCCACGTGCCCGGCGGCGCGCAGCCCCTCCAGCGAGCCCGCCGCCAGCGCCAGCGCCTCCGCCTCCACGCCGCCCGCGTCGCCCTGGCCCTCCGCGCCGCCGCCTGGAACACCAAACGTTCAGCTATTAACGATTCATCGTAAAAAGTGGCGCCATCTAGCAGCTAAGATAAAACAACAAAAATGAGTCCCCTTTCAACCAGAACCTTGATATTTCGATTAGGCAAAGGGCCATTCTGGGTCGGCTATAACTTAAACATTATGTCGAGAGACTAAAGCAATGAACTCACTGGTGGCGTGGCCGGCGTGCTCGAGCAACAGCCGCTCGGGCTGCGTGCCGTTGACGGCGCACACGTGGTGGTAGATCTGCGCCAGCGTCTCCGCGGCCGACGCCAGCGCCGGCGCCGCTGTCGACAGCGCGCGGCCCGCTCCTGCAAGCAGACAAAGTTACACACGTAAATAAATACTCATAATACCTCCGACTGTACAATATTACGTCTTCCGTTAATGTTAACACATTCCATTAACGTCACCGTTATAATTACATAGCTATAAAAATTATGAACTTGAGCCAATTGAACATTGCCAACTTGTGTTTTCAAGCCACAACACAGATTTTGACGTTTGTTCGTTCCAAATCCAATTTCTTTCGTTCCCGAAGCTCGGCAGAGAGTCGCCCGCGTACATACCTCCGGCGAGCGTGCGCAGCAGGTCCGCGTCCGCCTCGAGCGCGGCGCAGCGCACGTCGGCCTCGGCCAGGCGGTCGCTGAGCTGCGCCAGCTGCTGGCGCGCGTGGGCGGCGGGCGACGCGTCGGGCGGCTCGGACGCGGCCGCAGAGAGTCGCCCGCGTACATACCTCCGGCGAGCGTGCGCAGCAGGTCCGCGTCCGCCTCGAGCGCGGCGCAGCGCACGTCGGCCTCGGCCAGGCGGTCGCTGAGCTGCGCCAGCTGCTGGCGCGCGTGGGCGGCGGGCGACGCGTCGGGCGGCTCGGACGCGGCCGCCAGCTCGGCTAGTGCGGCGCGCAGGCCCTCCAGCTCGCCGCCCGACACGCGCCACCACGTCAGCCAGCGCCCGGCGCGCGCCGATATGCCGCCCTCCACCTTCTCGTCGTCCTGCAACGTGACAACCGTTAAGCTCGCCGCTTATAGCTAGGTACCGATTATAAAAAGTAAAATGTAGTATAACCCTCCCGGCCTGGTACTGAATCCGCTCGAAGATCGAGGAGAGGAGCGCAAACAGCATCAGACTCCTCATTTCGACTGGGCACAATGGGCACGTGCGCAGGGCCCCGCGATCTATTTAGTTACCACACCAGAGTTAGAGGGCCCCACGATTTCCAAACTAGAGGCTTAAAGGCCCTTGTGCCCGTGGCCACTAATAGGTTAAACACGGCCCTGAACAGCATCATATGAGAATTTCATAATTCGGAAGTAATATTCGTACGTCCACGTCAGTGAGGCAAGGTAGCGGCATGTACTGACCAGCGGCGAGCAGTCGGCGTGCAGCGCGTGCAGCGCGTTGACGCGCGAGGCGGCGCGCGTGAGGCCGGCGCGCAGCACGCACGCGCACGCGCTCTCGCTCTCCGCCTGCGCCTGCGCCGCGCGCATCGACGCCGACAACTGGCTCTGGAAGCAACACGATATGACACATAAGGACGAGTTAAATCCGACAGGCGAAACACCTCCCTAAGGGTGTTACCACCCCAATCGATCGATTTTGATCGACTGGTGTGGTAGCTTTAATTGATCGACGCCATCGACGGACACCAGTCGACTAACCAATCGATCTATTGCTGATCGATGGCACCGGTCGACGTTGATCAATTGGCGAAACAGTTCGATCGACGTCGACTATTCCATTCTACCAGCAATCGATGCCGTCGATCAATAGATTGGTGTGGTAACACCCTTATGTCGAGAGCATAAGGGTTATTATTGACCTGCAAGTTTTAAACCTTGACGCGCAGTACAATGAGTATGTTTGCGATTGAAAAATCCGCTAGATGGCACCCAAGCGTGAGGTCTAACTGCCATGTCATTGGTAAATTTTGACATATCTGCCAATGCATGTCAAAATTCACCAATCACATACCAATTAGACCATACGCCTACCTACTGCCATCTAGCGGAATTTTCATTTGCGATAACCCTCATTACGAAACTTAATGCGATGAGTCGATAGGAGTAGTCTCTTGAAAATAATAAATTAGTGATGTACATTCACTCAGTGTCTGATTACGACATTTGCGTGAGCTCCCAATATTTTTGATCCAAATAAATACACCACACTCACGTTCTCGTTGTGTGCCTGTTCGAGCTGCTTCTCAAGTCGCGAGATCTCGTGTAGATGGACTTCGGAGAAGAGGTCCGCGTGGTGGTCGCCCATGGCCGTCGCGAGTTCGGCCGACGACGAGCCGCCTGGCTCACCTTCGTCTTCTGTGCTGTCTTCTGGCATACCTGTGGAGGAAACGTTCGAATAATGATGCTATCTTTACTTACTGAATTCGATATGTGCATGTGCTAATGGCAGCCCACTGAGCGATCCCAAATGGAACACCCCGGATTTTCGGTTTGAACAAACGCAAGCTGCTAGCGTGACAGCTAACCTTATTGGGCCTTAAACCTTAAAGGTTTACTAATATTTTTATATTATATTTGGTAAAAGAATTGACTCGACATGGCATGTAATGGCACTTGCAACATAAGTTAAATTAAACCACTGACTGTGATGAAAATATGAATGTAAAACGATGTACATAGCTAACCTACATACTCGTTTTGCTTATAATTTAGATAGGCTATGTCATACGTCAAGATTGACATTTCATGTCTTAGGAAAATATCAAAGGAAAAGAATAACTTTTAATATTGTAAAATAGTGGCTTAATTGTGGTTTCTCAATTTTCAGGTAAGATTTTATTATGTTTGTTTAAAATAGGAGTGTTTTTAGTTTGTGAATCATTGTTGTACATACATAACTTACAGAAATATATTTCTCAATTTTCAGAGCAACACATAAGACTATTATTTTACCTACATTATAATATAAGCGTATTATAAAACCACAATTCTACAGCTATTTTAACGAAAATGGAGAAATTGAAATTTGAATTTGTGGTTAAGGCTGGTGAAGATTCAAAATCAAATGTAATTTGTATAACGTCAATAACAGACGAAGAAAAAAATTCATATTTGATCCCGACACAATTTCAAGCTGTCAAACAACATGACGCATTGCTAAAAACTCAAGCGTTTCAGAAAGTAAAAAATGCTTTACAAAAGAGACATGATAGAAGGCGTGTTTGGATTTCAATGACTCAAGATATCAAGAACTCTTACATTGATGAAGATGGAAATATACAATTCAAGGGATATTTACTGGAGGAAATAATATCGGATCCGCATAATCAAACATCTGCGGCGGGTATTTCCGAGGAGACATTCTCTAGAATGTTTGAACATTTTTCTGGGAAAATGATCGAAAAGTCAAAGCCTTGTAGTGTAACTAAATTAGCAGAGAAGTTCGTATTAGATAAATTTTCCAGGAAGAGTTCGAATGTTTCCCAATGGATTACTTTATTTGAAAGAGAATGTGTTCGTGTAGGCATTGAAGGGGATAGTGAGAAGATTGAGGTGCTTCGGTTGTTTATGGAAGATGCATGTCTTGACTGGTATAGTTCAATGCTCATAAAATATACAATCAATTCAGAATGGTCAATTTGGAGAGAAAATTTATGTGAAACTTATGCGGACAGAGGATGGGCGCCGGTCAGGTATGCAATTTTGTTTAGATATAAACAGGGATCATTATTAGAATACGCTATTAAAAAAGAAAGACTTTTATTAGAGATGAATAAGTCTATTGATAATTCAACTCTCATTGACCTGATTGCAACAGGGCTCCCAGCTTTTATAGCAGATAAAATTAACAGAGATGGTTTAAGAGAAACTAAGGATTTATTTAACAATATAAGAAGCTTAGAACATCTTGTTAACAAAAATAACATAGAGAAGAAAGGAAAAAAATTTGAATACCAAGTACCAAAAGAAAAGGAGAGGCCATGTAGAATTTGTGAACGAGAAAATAGAGGAAACCGGTATCATCCAGAATCTTTGTGTTGGTTTAAGAATAAAAGTACTGAAAGACCGAGAAGAGATCAGATTAGAAACGTAAACAATTCAGAGCTAGAAGTAGAGTTAAATGAAATTAATCCAAAAAACTTGTTATCCCACCATTAATCAAGGTAAAAATGCTTTTAAATGATAAATTAGAAATCAAAGGTATTTATGACTCAGGGTCCAACGTATCTTTGATAAATTCAAAACTGTTGTCTTTAAAGAATACCTCGTTTAGCAACACAAAAAATGCTAATGTGAAAACGATTAATGGTGTTAAAAGTACCAAGGGAATTATAACATTGAAAATAAAAATATTCGACATTGTAGAAAATATGAATGTCTTTGTGATAGATGAGGAAAATTTTGATAATGACTTTTTGATTGGATTAGATTGTATTGAAAAGTTTCATCTGATTCAAAATGATAATTTAGAAATCACTCAAAATTCAAATATTGAAATTGTTAAAGAGGAAATTACAGGTTCAAAGAAATATATTTTTTCAAGCAATAAACATAAATATATAATAAACTTTAATGAACACATTGCAGAGGAAAACTTTGATATAACGATTAATAATTTAGAAATAAAGGAACAATTACAGATAGAAGAATTGATATCGAAATATAAATCTTTATTTGCTAAAGACAAATACGATATAGGTACTGTTAAAGGCTATGAAGCACATATAGATTTATTGATAGACAAATACTGTAGTAAAAGACCATATCGATGCACTATCGAAGATAAAAAGGAAATAGAACAACAGATTTCCAAATTGTTGGAAGAGAATTTAATTGAGGAATCATACAGTCCTTTTGCAGCGCCTGTGACATTGGCGTTCAAGAAAGAAGACGGACGAAAATCCAGGCTTTGTATAGATTTTCGTGATTTGAATAAAATTGTAGTTCCGCAAACACAACCTTTCCCTCTGATTGAGGATTTAATGGTAAAAACTCGAAAATGTAAAATCTTCTCCACACTGGACATCAACTCAGCATTTTGGGCTATTCCATTGAAAGTTGAAGATAGACACAAAACTGGATTTGTTACTCAAGAAGGGCACTTTCAATGGACTTGTTTACCATTTGGTTTGAAGACATCACCTGCGATATTTCAAAGAGTACTTAGCAGCATAATCAGGAAGCACAAGTTATCGGATTTTGCTGTGAATTATATTGATGACATTTTGATTTTTTCTAAAACATTTACGGAACATATTAAACATTTATCTTTATTATTAGAAGCAATTTCAAAAGAAGGATTTAGATTAAAATTTTCAAAGTGTAATTTTGCTCAAGATTCAGTCAAATATTTAGGCCATATTATCCAAAATAACACGATAACTCCGCTTAAAGACAATTTAACAGCAATCAAGGATTTTCCACTACCAAAAACACAAAAAAATGTTAGACAGTTTTTAGGTAAAATCAATTTTTATGGGAAATATGTACCCAATATATCAATTATATTAGATCCATTACATAATTTATTAAGAAAAGGACAAAAATTCATTTGGTCGGATCAATGTCAAAAGTCATTTGAGACTATTAAAAACATACTTTGTCAAAAACCTATTTTAGCGATATTTGACCCAGACTTACCAATACATATTTACACGGATGCAAGTATACATGGTATAGGCGCAGTCTTGAAACAAGTACAATGCAATGGAGAAGAAAAACCTTGTGCATATTTTTCAAGAAAATTAAATAATTCTCAGAAATGTAAAAAAGCTGTATATTTGGAATGTTTTGCAATAAAAGAAGCTCTAAAGTATTGGCAGTATTGGCTTATTGGAAGAAGATTTACTGTTTTCACTGATCATAAACCCCTGGAGAAGATGAATATAAAGGCCAGAACTGATGAGGAATTAGGAGATCTTGCTTATTATCTATCACAGTTTAATTTTGATGTTATTTATGCGCCAGGAAAGTACAATGTTGAAGCAGATTGTCTTAGTAGAAATCCGGTATTAGAACCGGATGATCACCAAGAAGAGAATTTAAAAATAGTAAATTTTATCACCCTTGAGGATATTCAAAATGATCAAAAAGTTAATAATGAAATTAAAGAGAGCAAAACAAGATTAGAATTAAGAGATAAGATATACTATAGGAAAGTTGGAAAAAAGATTAAAATTGTACTGACAGAAGAATTTAGCAAAAAAGTAATAGAAAAAGTACACAATCTTTACTGTCATATAGGATTACAGCAAATGAAACGGAAAATTTCACCTTATTATACAGCAAAGAATCTAACATTTAACATAACTAAATTTTGTGAGAACTGTGAAATCTGCATTAAAAATAAGTCTAGAGGGAAATTTAAATACGGACAAATGTCACAATTGGGTCCTGCAACATACCCTTTTGAAATAGTATCATTAGATACTATAGGTGGATTTGGTGGTTCACGTTCTACAAAGAGATATTTACATCTTTTAGTAGACCACTTCACAAGATATGCATACATTTTAACGTCAAAAACTCAAAGTTCCTCCGATTTCATAAAACTTATTAAAAAAGTATCAGATGAAAATAATATTGGCATGATACTGTCAGATCAATATCCAGGCATAAATTCAAAAAGCTTTAAATTATTCTTAGAAAAAGAAAATATAACACTGGTTTTTACTGCAGTAAATGCACCGTTTTCAAATGGTTTGAACGAAAGACTTAATCAAACTTTGGTTAATAAGATTCGTTGCAAGATTAACGAAAAGGATAATAGATTTGCTTGGACGACTATTGCTCACGATTGTACAAGACAATATAATGAAACTGAACATACAGTTACGGGATTTTCTCCGAAATATTTATTACAGGGAACAAATTCAGATATATTGCCAGAAGAATTAAAGAGGCAAACTTCTCAGAATGATTTAATAAGAGACAGAAAAATTGCATTGGAGAATACAATAAAATCTCACAACTATAATAAAAAATACTTTGACAAAAATAGAAGAGCATGCAATATAAAAGTAGGTGATTTGGTATATGTTGAAAATGGGAATAGACTTAACAGGAAAAAACTTGATGAACTTAAGATAGGTCCTTATAAGGTTTTAGAAAAGATTTCAAACACCGTTTACAAAATAGATACTGGTCATCAGAAATGTGAATCAAATTTATTTCATATAACGAAAATTGTTCCAATGTGCTGTAGTTAGATAATAACATGGTGTTATGTATCTTAAGGGGGGGAGATGTAAAACGATGTACATAGCTAACCTACATACTCGTTTTGCTTATAATTTAGATAGGCTATGTCATACGTCAAGATTGACATTTCATGTCTTAGGAAAATATCAAAGGAAAAGAATAACTTTTAATATTGTAAAATAGTGGCTTAATTGTGGTTTCTCAATTTTCAGGTAAGATTTTATTATGTTTGTTTAAAATAGGAGTGTTTTTAGTTTGTGAATCATTGTTGTACATACATAACTTACAGAAATATATTTCTCAATTTTCAGAGCAACACATAAGACTATTATTTTACCTACATTATAATATAAGCGTATTATATGAATTAAATTATTGACAGTTGTGAAAAAGAAAGTAAAAGGTTAAGTGAATGCAATGGCAATCACCAATATATTGCATACTAGCGGCCGCCTGCGACTCCGTCCGCGTGGATTTCGATTTCCAATATCCTATGTGTTATTCTGATGTTTAAGCTATATT
Source organism: Nomophila noctuella (assembly GCA_958496325.1). Taxonomy (NCBI): domain Eukaryota; kingdom Metazoa; phylum Arthropoda; class Insecta; order Lepidoptera; family Crambidae; genus Nomophila; species Nomophila noctuella. The sequence continues at coordinate 3,530,080 of OY292498.1, forward strand.
GTCGTAAAGTTTCATTCAAATCCATTCAGTAGTTTTTACGTGAAAGAGTAACAAACATCCATACATCCATACATACAAACTTTCGCCTTTATAATAGTAGTAGGATCATCTCACCTCGTATACTGTACGCCAAGTTAGTGATGTTGTAGGCGGCCTCGCGGCTGAGGTGTGCATCAAGCTCCTTCTTCGCAGCAAACTTGGCCTCACGCTCCGCCTGCAGCGCTTCAAGCGCTTCAGCCAGCTGCCGCTCGGCGATGCGGCGCAGCGCTGCCGTCTCGTCAGCGGCTGCGCGCGCGTTCTCCGCCTCCTCGCGTAGTTGGCGCACCTCATGTTTCAGGCCTTCGAACTCAACCTGGGTACAAGTATAGCGTTAGTTGTTAGAACTCAGGGTATTTTTTAAAATAAAAATATGTCGTCTTCAATTTAGCAATGCCATCGACAATAGAATAATATAAATATTTTGACAGAAGCAACGACTCCTTTAGTCGCTAGTGATTTTTGATCTGCCCTTGGGGTTTAAGAAATCAAAGTTTACTCTCACAATATTTGCTTTAGCAGGGGTCTTTTCTTATCACAAAGTATCAGATTTGATTACTACTGGCGTAGGCAAATCTGTTAACTACAACATACTACTACGTAAGAAGGAGTTGTTTACATACCTGCGAGGACCGCAGCGCGGAGACCTGCTTCTGCAGCGAGATGTTCTCGTCCTCGAGGTCGCCGATGTCGACGAGCAGGCGCTGCTCGCGCTGGCGGGTCTCGCGCGACTCTGCTCGCTCTATTACATCATGGCACTGAGCAGTAAGTGTGTGCACATACCTGCGAGGACCGCAGCGCGGAGACCTGCTTCTGCAGCGAGATGTTCTCGTCCTCGAGGTCGCCGATGTCGACGAGCAGGCGCTGCTCGCGCTGGCGGGTCTCGCGCGACTCTGCTCGCTCTATTACATCATGGCACTGAGCAGTAAGTGTGTGCACATACCTGCGAGGACCGCAGCGCGGAGACCTGCTTCTGCAGCGAGATGTTCTCGTCCTCGAGGTCGCCGATGTCGACGAGCAGGCGCTGCTCGCGCTGGCGGGTCTCGCGCGACTCTGCTCGCTCTATTACATCATGGCACTGAGCAGTAAGTGTGTGCACATACCTGCGAGGACCGCAGCGCGGAGACCTGCTTCTGCAGCGAGATGTTCTCGTCCTCGAGGTCGCCGATGTCGACGAGCAGGCGCTGCTCGCGCTGGCGGGTCTCGCGCGACTCTGCTCGCTCTATTACATCATGGCACTGAGCAGTAAGTGTGTGCACATACCTGCGAGGACCGCAGCGCGGAGACCTGCTTCTGCAGCGAGATGTTCTCGTCCTCGAGGTCGCCGATGTCGACGAGCAGGCGCTGCTCGCGCTGGCGGGTCTCGCGCGACTCTGCTCGCTCTATTACATCATGGCACTGAGCAGTAAGTGTGTGCACATACCTGCGAGGACCGCAGCGCGGAGACCTGCTTCTGCAGCGAGATGTTCTCGTCCTCGAGGTCGCCGATGTCGACGAGCAGGCGCTGCTCGCGCTGCCGGGCCTCACGCAGCTCTGCTCGTAGGGCGGCTCGCTCGGCCTCGCGCGTGGCTTTGTCCGCGCCGAGGTCGGAGCTCTCCGCCAGCAGACGGTCGCGCTCGCTCACCACGCGCTCCAGCTCGTGTCGAAGCTGGATAAAAATAGCTCAATAAATATCAACTCATTCGATCGACTCATAAAAATGATGATAAGACTCTGAAAAGGCTAAGTGAGATGATTGCTGAGACATACTTATGTACGTCATGCTTGTCATCAGATGCAACCTTTGGGGACAGGTCTGGGATATTATTTTGATTTAGATTTTGATAAACTAAAGATAAATAATTTTTAATGTAATAGACGAATATAATTTGATACATAAGACAAAACAACACCTTGAGCTTGGAACTAAATGGAAAAATATGTAGTTTTTCTCGTTGAATAACAACCATAAATAGAAAAACTTTTTTTTTTATGTCATAAGCGGCAAACGAGCTAGCGGGTCGCCTGATGGTGGATATACCTTTATTGTGTTATAAATATGTGACTGTGTGTTTTTAATTGTATATCTTTATTGGGTACACAATATTGAGTTTTATTCAACAATTATACTCAGGTCCAATATCAATAAAATCTAAATATATATTGATTGATTTCATAAAAAAGCAGAACCTAACAGAGGATTGGTAAAAGTATCTGTTTTTTAGTAACAATGCGATACTCTTGCTGACACAGCGTCCACTGTATTGAAAATCGATAATGATATTTCGGAAGCATAGCTTTTCGATTTAACCTTGACTAACCGCTGTATATTTCATTAAAATCTAGAAATATCGTAACATTGACGAATTTTGTAAATACAACATAGAAAGACCAGCTTGTATTCATTGTAATATTAATACGAATATAAAAAACATTATAATTTTTAATTATACTTTATACCTCCTAAAAAAAGATACCATAAAACATTGTAAGGGGAAATAGTCGTTAAACTCTGCCCGAATTAGACCCTATATCTATTGCATGCAACCTATAAACGGAATTAAAATATTAACGAACGCTCCCTATTTTAAACGGATCCCCCTATCCTTTTGGAGCTGCGTAATAAATAGCTTGGAAAGGCCAAAGCGACTAACGCAGGCACTCCACTGATTAGTTCTGTCTGGGCACTATTTACAAATTAGGAGCGCCTAGCCGCGCCCGCGGCCCACATAAATTTTACCTCCGCGCCAGGTTATTATTTTACTTACTAAGTTTAGCTCGAATGCCGTTGTTGATTCATTTTGTTCCGTTGTACGATTTGAGTGTTTCAAAAAATAACCAAGTACGAGTATTCGATCTTTTTATAGGTCGAACGTAGTAGCTTGTTAAAAACGTTGGATCGTTTTTGACCCATAGATTGAGCAAAAATTGTTAATGATATTTTAGTACTAAAACCAATAACTTACTGTACCTGTAACCAATTACTTACATAGTTACAAGATATCCTACAATCATAAAAATAAAAAAAACTTATTTGGTTATCAACTACTCATTTTATAACGGCAAGGCAAAATAATATAAATACCGGGCAAACCTTGAAACCTCACAAAGGTCCATAACTCTCTTTTGGTATTTTAATTAAATTAATAAAAGCTCGTCATCAAACTTTTAATTAAGCAGGTTACATACCGCTGAGCGGTATAAACGACACGACTGGGAATAATATCCTTTAGAGCCGAGAAAATTCTGAAGGAAAAAATCAAGCATCATTCTACCCACACTTTCATCATTTTTACTTTCCTACCAGCCCGAGACGTGATGTAGAATATTTTACAGTCTTTTGGAATAATGAGGCAGAGTTCGCACGGGGTATATTGCTATTGTCACGCTATAGTGTTAATTCTGCTAATATTTGTGCGAGATTATGAAACAATTGTAGGTTCGAGCGGCACGCAACATGAAAGTACTATTCGTTACGAAATTATGGCACCGCGAAGACTTCAAACAACTTAATTCAAATTGAAGCAATTTAACTCCACAGTTCTATGATACGCTTTCACCTGCATTTAAATAAACTTTAATTTTTTAATATACTTCTTCGAGATTTCTACGTGCGAAAGAGGAATTCTTAAGCAATTGCTGATTGTTTTTTTAAGTGACTATAATGTAGTTGGATCTTCAAAAATTCCCAAATATCGCGAAGTACTCGTACCTATCGACAGATATTAAGCAGATTACAGCAATATAATGCAGTTTTGTTATCGCTCGTTACGCGCTTCTAATAGGTAATGTATTTCGGTTCCATTTATAAATAAATAAATGTGAATACTTTCGGTGTAAATATTTGATTGACCATACATTACACCTTTTAGAGTGTGAATTAATTAGGTATAAAAAACTGAAATACACAAAAATGTGGCTTGTCATCGTGTGTTAGTAAGGCCCTTTACTGAGTTCACCCACGCCGCATTCGTCCACTTCTACTAGATTGAGTTGCCATTGAGCTAAGCACGGTGGGTGGGGTGCGGTGGGAACAACACATGAACACGCATAAATTAGTAGTGCGTATTGAAACAGGAGGCATCGGACACAAAAGTACACGTTTCTCAGATACGTATTATACTTATATGCTTTAGTTAGATAGATTTGATATTGGCTCCCTTAATACAGGACCCGTGACCGATACTTAAAGTGTCCGTGAACGTTATTATTATTTGAATTAAAAATATTTGATATGATTTAATAGTTTTCTAAACCAAATATTAATAAGAACGCGTCCTTCGTGCTGTACGTAAAATTTGTCTTGATAAACGACATGATTTCTTACGGTCTGCGTATTCTCATTTCTAATCACATTTTGAAAGTGCCCTACCGAAATCCTCTATCCAGACAGATCATGTTGACCTTCAACACCGAGGTCAATTTAAAAAAGTACTCGAGTTAGTCTCATCAGTGTCGAGACGATTCCATTTAACCAAGTTCATACCATTTCCATACAAGTGTGTTCTGAGTCAGAATACTGGAACACTGATAACGATAACAGATTCGACCTACATATACGTCATACAATTTACATAATATGTCATAGTTTTTTGCACTATCGTTAAACTGAAGTAAGGTAGGTATAATCAAGTTTATAAAAAGATAAAATATTAATCTAAACAGTTCAAGCGAAATCCTGTGATCTACCGGAGATAAAACTACGTTCTCGGGTCATAACTTCAGTGCTTTCAAAGCTCTGTAACATTTTATTTGGAAGTATTTTAATCTTTCTTTGTGATTTTTTGCAATTATTTATGTCTCGGCTGAGAGAGACATTTAATTATTTTTTGCCAGATGTAAAAAAGGTCGTTTACTTATTCAAATAGCAACGTGAAATAGCTTTCGGTATTCACTATGGGTAACTATTGTATGAAAGATAATATCATTCCAGTATTGGTTTATATTTATAGATTTTGTAGGAAACATAAAATTTTACTGACACATTCCCTTAAATTAGACTTGCCGACTGCAAATGGATAGTAAAGAGCGGAATGCACACGTTAGTCACAAAATGTGCATCACCGTTACATTCAGGGCAGTCACAATGGACTTATTCTTCTTATGTTTAGTTTCTCTGTTTTATTCGACGCGAAGTTGCAATTAAGCTTAAGCACTCTTTAATTGCGAGCGGAGAGTGTATTAAAAGTTTATATCACCTAAAACAGTGGTTCTTAAAATTTAAGGTATATGGAACCATTTTGCAAAATTACTGTCTTGGCAGGGATCAAGTTGGTTTTTTGGTCTTATACGGTACTTCAATGTTGTTAAATAGAGGGTTGTTAAACATCTTTTATTAAAGATTGCTTCACGGACCACTTGGAATGGCTCCAGGGATCACCAGTGGTCCGCGGACCATAGGTTAAAATAAGAACTACTGATCTAAAAGAATAAAGTTAATGAAGCCAAAATATTCTATATACGCGTAATTTATTTGACTAACTTCACAACATTAATCATCCATCATTTGTTACTTTATGGAAATATGTATCATTTCTAACAATAGAAAATGTATTAAGAGCATAAAAGTGGGAAAGTTGTTTATCACTATAAATGGTTCAATGTATTTCCCTGGCAAGGGGCCAAGCACTAAGCAACTGTCAACATTGTCCCATTATGAGTGTAAACAGAAAATGAAATATGACCGGCATCGGCACATCGACAGAGCCATGTGGACGAACGGACACGAAAAACATACGTATCTTAGATCTAATACAAATACTCAGTACCTCTCCGCCTCCATTCATTTTCAGCGAATTATTGTCGCATTATTTATTACACTAAACACTTGGCACGAAACACACCGCACGTTTACAAGACACTAATGCACTGTACGTTTGTGCATTTTTTAAAAAACTACACACCATTGAGTAATACGTGAATACGTGAATCAAGGCCGGGCAAATAAAAATTTATTTCTGGACCAGTGTTATGGATTCCCGACGGCTGCGCTTACGCCATTCGCAGCATTACATCACGCACGATAAAGGCCTTTTTGGTTCGCGCTTCTTAGGATAACTTGTGTGATCGTTCGCGGTTTTTCGATATTGTGTGGAGTGTGTGAAGTATTCCTGCCACCGCAAAGTTCTCGTGGAGAAGTTAGAGTGCGTCAGGAGGCGTCGCCCGGCGCTCACTGTTCGTGTTCGAGGGCCGATGATTCACGTCAATTGCTCCCGTTTCATTAATATGAGCGTAGGCATTCGTCAGATGCGTCTGGGGACACGAACCGTCTAATGAGAAAATGACGCGTGCGCCGGTCGACGCAACTTTTTGAATAATACCTCTTCCGGCCGCCAATCAGCCGCGCGATATGTACGTGAATTACTTGAAAAACAGGTTTTATTTAATTACCGCTTAAAATACACTAATCAGCATTTATCAGGAAACTCGACAATTACAATTGGTTAAAAAAATATGCACTTTGCATATATGTTGTATCCGGCAGCACAAATTGAATCATCAATTCACCCAATTAATCAAGGAGGTCGACCCTTATCTCATTATTATTCGAGAACCATGTGAAGAAACATTAGGAGCAGGTCGGGATAACTGTCAGGAGTCGTCCAGTCCTCGTCATCTTGCTTTCTTTTCTTGTCAAGTGTTGTTTAATATTCTCGCAAAAAATACTTTTTACCTACATATATAGAAAACCGAATCAAATAAAATTTACTTACAATACCTACTAATGACGAGTTCAACATAAAACTCATTACATTTCACAATGCACCTTCTCTATTCATCGTGCAAAAATTCAAATCAATTCATATTTTATTCATTCTTCAAACACACGCGTTTCAAATTGTTTGCTGCACTATACCTACCTAGTCCAGATAATGCATTGCTTTAATTTCAGTAGGTTCCTGAGCTTAAGAAGTATGTTTGCATTTTTTTTATCCCATAATCATAAAGGTAAAATGATAATGGTGAAAAGTATGTTCAAATAAATAATTAAGAGAATGCATATTTTACTGCATATAATAAGTTACCTGTTTGGTCTCTCCTTCCAGCTCCAGAATCTGAAGAGTGAGGGAGCTCTCCATAGCGGCAGACTCGTTGAGGAGAGCATTTTCTTGCTCTATTCCACTTCTCGTCGTAACCTTCTGTGTTGTGTCCAATTTCATTAACGCCTGTCACCAAAACAAAAAGGAAACATTATTCATCAAAAACATTAATTCATGAAATAAAACTACTTTTAAACGGATATAAAACTCCATATTTACAGGAAAACCCGACGTTTCGGCTCCTTTTCAGGAGCCGTGATGACAGAATGTTAATTCTTTTAATTAATTCTTCAACTGAAAAAGATTTGTGTATCATCACTGTATTTGATAAGTCGGATTATTCGTGCCACCATTTTTTATACTTGGTGAATGCTTTTATGCCCATTCAAGCCTAGCCCATTGGGTAACCACGCACTGCCAAAATTCTGACTTGTTTACTCAAACGGACCTGCGTTAATTAAACACATTCCGGGGGTAAACAAATATGTAAATGAATATTCAGGAAAAAGGTCGCTCGGCTTAACCGCACTTATAGTCGGGCACGGCGGGGTTGTAAAAATGAAGTGCTGAAACACGATTGGCGCCGACATAACATGTAACAACTGAAAGCCTATACTGCTGTTCGACAATTTTTACAGAACCAATGTACAAATATGCTTTTTTTATGTAATTCCCGTAAAACGAAATTTTTATATGGAAGATTTTTAATAAAGCAACTTTATTTTACTTAACTTAATGATCGACCCATAACAATTCTTGGCCACCAGTAATAAAAAACGCCACTTCTGTTTATCCTGCGGCTATCGCTTGCCTGTTTGTATGATCCTTCTTTACTACTTACATTTTTTACTTTCTTTAAGTTTTTTATTCACATTATGTTACCATAACACAACCCGAGCTATTTTGGTGACACTTTTACCTATAAGAACACTTGGCTAATTAGTTGATTTAGAAAATTACCAATTGGATCCAAACCCACTTTCTTCAAATTGGAACTGCCAAAACCATGACTAGAAGTCAAGCTTATTCTGCCACAAAACTGTTCTGTGAGTAGGGATTGCAATCCAGCAGCGTTTTCAATCCAGCTGGATTCTTGCTGGATTGACCTGAATCCAGCTGGATCCAGCGCGGATCCAGCAAAACGTGGACCGAGAGTAAAAAAGCGATTATTTAAGGCTTTTTCTAATTAAATTGTCCTTCTTTTTACTATCTTTGAAATCTTTCACTTATATCACTCATCTATACTTATAACAAATCCGTGGAGAGGTCAATTCTGTACATGAAATATATTTTCAAAATAACTATCAGAGGGTGATTAGTGATCGATACTGATGTCAAAAAGCCAACCAGTAACATTTTTGTCTGTCTGTCTGTCTGTATGTTTCTTATAGAAACAAAACCTTCTCGACGGATTTTGACAAAACGTGGTACATTTAATCTTCATACTCCTGAGCAGATTATAGGACTTTTCATTCATCACGCTTCATCAATAGGAGAAGCGTAGTTATGGGAATTTTCAAATTACTCCAATTTTTAAGCTTCTGTCACGTGTGCAGTCTTAATGGTTAAAGTTATAAAGAAATAATTTATGTCGGAAATATTCTACATAAAATTGCCTAGAAAATACCCCACTACATCATTATGTCTATGTTTTATGGGTGACCACAATAACACGTGTAACTTCTGATCCAGATTGGTTTGAACGCGCTCATCTCAGGAACTACTGGTTCGAATTGACAAAATCTTTTGTGTTGGATAGTCTACTTACCATTTATCGAGGAATGTTTTAAGCTATCTATAGTAAAACTGAGTGCGGAAACCGAAACCCACGCGGACGGAGTCTCGGGCGGCTGCTAGTATCTTATATTTACTTGCTTTAGTTTGTTGATCATTTGAGATGAAAATAGTTAACATAAAATAAAACAATAATCATTAATAACCTCATGTTCATAAAACTTCCTTTTGTTTATTTCCTATATTTTGGCACTATGCAAGCACTGCACTGTGGTTACGAGAGGGCTAATAGTTTTTATATATATGATATATATCCTGCGTACTTGGCTAATCGTAAGATTGGCCGCCGTGGCCGAATTCGGCTTAGGAGGAAAAAACTATAAAAACCTATCTTTTTACAAATAGCACAGGCTTTTCCAATGAAAATTGTGCATTTTAGCAATCTTGTTTAACCTTTTGAACGCCAGTACTCAAACGCATCGGCGCCCTTCCCACGCCAAGCCATAAATTCAGAGCAAATACCTACAAATAAAATAGGAATGCCAACGATGTTATCGATAAGTTGTCAATAACCGATTTAATCTCTGCTATTCGTCACATATTTTTGAAATTAAATATATTTTTTTGATTTCGTATTATTTAACAGTAGTTACAAAATTCTATACAAAGTAAAAGTAGACATTAGAACTACAAACGAATAAATCAGGTAATAATAAGATACATCACTAATCTCGTTCGTGTAGGCATTCGCTGTCGGGAAGACCCGACTCTGGCGTGGTTGGCACGACCTTTGACAGCTTTCTTGCGTGCGAGGTAGTGATGTGACATTTCAAGTAAACTTATAATTATTATTATACATTATAAACAACAAGGTAAAGAAAGGGTTGTCTATTAGATTACTAATTAATTACTTAGCTTTAGTCATGGGCGTAGCCACACTGGGGCAAGCTGGGGCACTTGCCCCACCCTGGGCCCTGGGCCCTGGCTCTGACCTATAAGGTGTCTGATTCAACAATGTTTTTTTACAAACTCTAACTAACAACATCAACAATCATACTATCAGTTATTGCTCAAAAACAATTATTTGATTAACGGCTAAGGTTCAAAAAATTGGAGGGCCCCCCGGAGGATAGGTTCACTGCTGCCCCACCCTGAGCCCAAAGCTGGCTACGCCCATGGCTTTAGTTGATTTTCTCCGTTTTTACTTAAAGAGGCCTGTTACATCTCGATCATGATTTTTGCGTAAAATGCCCCTTTTCACATTTTATAGTAATTTTCCAGTTGTATTTATCGTTTTTATGGAAAAAGGATAATAAATTCATGCTTAGTATAACAAATTTTCACTCTGCGAGAAAAAGCTGAGTTCGGACGGCCGGCACATATTTTGTAGTAATTTTGCAGTTGTATTTATAGTTTTTATCGAAATAAGATAATAAATTCATTATAAAATATTATGAAGTAAAAATTATTCTGGTATAAATTTTGTTCAATAATATTATCGTATAGGTGAGATTCACAGCGATCTTAAAGCGATTTCCGACGTTTTTTGGTTTAGAATAATTTCTAAGTAAAATCAATGACATCTAAAAAATCAGAGGCCGCTACGAACTATTCGACTATTTAAGAGATAACATTCTATTTTTTTTAATTTCATTTGTTTAGAACAGTAGTTCAATCTAAGAGCTCAAAAGTGCCTTCATTCATCATCCTCTTCTACACTTCCTAACACACGAAGGAGTTCTTCGGTAGTCATTTGACTGCTATCCATTTTTATTCATATTATACTCCCCGTTATAAATTATAATAGGATAGGACATCACTAGCAGTCTCCCGTAGCGCTAATGACGTCACCGCTTGACGTGTCTTCCCGACTGTGGCGTACAGGTAACTGTCTATGCGCTGTTCCGTAGGGATGCGCGAGAGTGAACAGTTAACTATCGATCGATAGATATAAATAGTAATCATTTTTCAATAATTTCATAAATATTACGCATTAAGAATATTCAGATACAAATAGTTGCTATTAAAAATAATTATCGATGTAGTAGTAAGCTGCTTTCAATAAAATATTTCATAAATTCAACATTTAATTTACCTAACTTACCCATCACTAGCTGTCGTGTCTTGCCGACTGTGGCGTGAGGAGAACACCATTTCGGTTAGCAATATTTAGTGATAATTTTTGCTAGTGAAATGTAACTGATGGATATATCTTCGTGCCATTTTACAATACATCATTAAAGTACTTTTAAATAATAGGAAAAAGAAACACAGAAAAGTTGATTTAGTATGTTTATTTTGTGTTTTAAAAATGTCGTTTTCTCGTCGGCCATACACGACGGTGGCGTGTTGGGCACTTTTTCATTTGTCGTCCAGTGCCGACCGTGGCGTTCTAAAGGTTAATAGCAAAAAACATACACTTTTAAGTACCTAACTGAATAGTCCACTGTTGGATATTATCAGCGTTGCCTTTCATGCGGCACGTGCCATGGTGACAGACAACGTTGCTGCGACGTTTTGAATAAGGCGGCTAAAATCTAAACGGATCGGTTTGCGGATCCGCATGCTGGATCCAGCATATGTGTGCTGGATCCAGCATAGTTAAAAAGGCGCTGGATCCAGCTGGATTGCTGGATGCTGGATCCAGCAATTGCAATCCCTATCTGTGAGTCACTCATACAATTAATATAAAACAGTAATATTTTTTAACATTTATTAAATTTATTAAAATATTTATAAAATTGTATTTAATTACTTTAAAATATATTTCTTCTTCAAAAAATGTTAATACTCATTACACACAAATGGAACTTCAGGAAACAATTCCACATCAATTGAATAATTGATGCTCCATTAATCATACGCTGAACATAGTTCTTTCCTACAAAAACCAGTTTTCATAAATCAATCAACAACTATGTATAGCATTAGAGGTTTAAAAAAAGTACTATCTATTGCAATCTAAAAAAAGTTCTGTTTTGTTTTGAAATGGACCTATATGTACCTAGAAACTACAAGGCTTTGTGAGTGTGATAAGTTTTTTAGAGGTATACACTATATTCACAAATGACTTTAATGAAATTGGGGCCATTGGAAGATTAATGAATGGCTGAAATGTTGCCAATAATGTTATTCTTACAGACAATTTGCTCCATGAATGAGCAGCTTGTGAACAGATTTGAAATATTTATAATAGTGTCCGACCGAAGGTCTATTTTTGGCCGAAGCCGAAGCCGAAGCCGAATAATCGGCTATTGCCACGACCTTCGGCCGAAGCCGAAGCCGAAGCCGAAGGTTTATATTTTCTCAGCACTCAGTAATTAATTTTGCTCAATATGGTCTACAAGCTACAATTAATATTAAAAATTATTTCAAAATCTCAAAATTGAAGGTTTACATTGACTGTCTCATATAGAAGTTGATGATATATGTATTTTGTGATTTGCCTACTGGTAAAAAATAGTCATTTCTTTATGTCTTTGTTTTACTCGACTGGGCCAAAACTAAACTAATGAATAAAAAAACAAACACTTCTCAGTAAATAATTAAAGGTTGGTCAATTAAATGCACAGTTTAGAAACTATTAGAATATTCAAAATAAATGTAACAATTATAATAGAACTAATGAGGTAATTGACTGTTTTGAAAACAAACTGAAATTTAATAAGCAACCCATATGCAATATAATTATTGACATGTCAAATTATGTATAAAATATGTTTCATCCATTAAGCATCTCGATGAAGGTCCTTGTATAGCGGGATCTTAGACTATAATGTATCACAATTTAATTGATAAGCACAAATTCCAAACAAAACTCTCGTTTAAATACAAGTACTTACGAACTTGTTTTGATGCATGCAATGTTATATTTTGACAGTGACTACCCGCTACTTCATGACTTTCGTCACAGTTTGTTCAATCTCGTCGGTCGCTCGGACCTTCGGCGAAACATTCGGCTTCGGCCCCAAATCCGGCCGAAGCCGAAGGTTTCGCCGAAGGTGGATTTTTTGGCCGAAGGTGGCCGAAGCCGAAGCCGAAGCCGAAGCTTCGGTCGGACACTAATTTATAAATCTTTAGATAAAGTGGTACAAAAAAGCCTCTGGGATGTTGGCTTTGGCCTCACGCATGCCTCAAGACCCATCCGGTCCTTTGAAACATTGTCCACATGGAACTGTGGTGTGGAACTGTGATGTCCAAGAGTACATACAAATAATAATAATACTCTTCCGGCCACTTTTCGACCATGGCACCCAATATTATGATCAGCCAGGTACGCGGAATATATGTTTGTGTGCACTCCCCATTCCCACACTTTCCTACTTAGTTGGAAAAGCAATCCGACTCAGCCTTAGAGGGATCAGGGGCAGGACCAACAGCTTACCATGCCTTTCGAAGTAAGGAAGAATTCAATATTAACTTTTTTATCAAATTAGATTTGAATGAAACATTAAATTATGCATCAAATATTTTAGTTATGTGGAAATTATGTTGCATTTGAAAATAAAAATTAAAATGGCAACAAAAAGCCTACTAGGAAAGTAACATGCTGTTACTGTTACGCTGAAATTTAATGTCATGATCATATTTTAAAGTGATTTTGGCATAATATTAAGTGTTAGATACTTGCCTACCCTACATTTTCATAATTTTACTAATTATAAATATTTCAGTTTGGTTTTTATAAATATTAAGAGATAAATTACTTAACATGCCACTCATAAGTGAGAATTTATAATTACTGTAAGACATAAGAAATAAAATGTGAATGCTAATGATTTTCTAACAAATTAGAAAGTATGTAATTCAATGAGTCACCAGGTAAAAGAAAATATTCCAACAATTATTATTTTATTATATGTTAATTGATTCTTTTCAATTTTCAACAATTACTTTTATAATCCATAGAAGTATGTCAAGTTCAAGGATGTGTGTAAACAACTTTTCAAACAGATCCATTTTGAATTAGAAATTAACAAGACTTTATTTTATTGACAACAAAAATAATTAAAGGCTTCATATAAGCTCTTCTTCATATAAAACAGACTCCACCATTAAAAAGTATAAAAGTTCACATAAACATTCATACTTTAGTAGGTTATAGAGAATACAAATACTTTTCCACTAGTCACTTTTGAAAGTAGTTCAGAGTATGAATACAAAATTCTAAAGAGTCGTTTAAAATTTCAGCTTCTGCACGATTTAATGTACTCGTTAATGCATGAAAAGTGAAAATAAAGAAACAGAATGTAGGCCACTAACCTCTTGTGTGATTTTGAGTTCATGCCTGGTGTTCTCGTAGATGCTCTCGAGGTCGTCGTAGCGCTGCTGCAGCGCGCTCTTCTCCTCGAGGAGCACCAGGCCGAGCTGGGCGGACTGGATCTTCTCGCTGCTGGCCTGGTCCAGCTCGCGGCTGAGCCTCTCGATCTCCGCCTGCAGCTCCGCCACGGACATGCCGCTGGGCGCCGTGGCTGCCATTGCGACAATCACGCGACCGACTGTGTTATCTTCATAAACAAAGTAAATAATCTCAGAAAAACAACGGTATAAAACGTGTAAAATCAATTGTTTCTACATTCTCCCAAAAGTAAAACGTCTTGACAGTCCGTGGACACTGGACAGTTCTTGTAGTGATGTGTATTTAGTAAAAAAAGTGAGATGACGGTGAGGGAGGGGAAAACCGGTAACGGGCAAACGATTATCGTAAAATTAAAATAATAATTTATAATCGATTACTAGATCAAAAAAAGAAATGGATTTAAAAATGAAAAACAATATATAGGAAATTAATTTCTCTCTTCTTCCTAGCGTTCATCCCGTTTCTATACGGGGTCCGCTTTGACCATGCATGATCCAGGATTTGGGAAATTAATTTCTATTCATGTTTATTATAAACAAAGTTTTTCAGGCTGTATGATTATGAAATTGTGATTGCATTTTGTTTAAAACTATATTTATGTATGTAAATACCGGATGAGATAAATAAATTAAACCAATTTTGTAAAAAAAAGTGTTAACCTTTTTAGTGCCCCAACATCGGATTAAATTAAGCTGAGTGCATTGATATGCTGAGGGCCCAATCTACTATAGTTTAAAGAAGGTTTCAACCATATTATTTCGCTACTATGCCGCACTATTATAGATTTATCAGCGATTTATCGGAAACAATGATTTTATTTATAAAATAAACTTAAATCTAGGTAGCTGAGAATGACGTAAATAGGCACCGTGCAGAAACTATAGAGGGCGCTAAAATCCCGATTTTTTTTCTGTGGTTTGACAGTAAAATTTGACATTTACCTTGGTCAGTTCGAGTTCGAGTCACTAGATGGCAGAATAAGGCACGGTGTTTTCCGTGGTTTGACAGTAGAATTACCGACATTGAGATTGACATCAAAGATATCCAAAATCTTTGATTGACATTTAGCTTGGTCAGTTCGAATATGGGTCACAAGATGGCAGAGTCATCGCTACGCACGGTGCCTATAGCAACGTTATTATTATTTACAGCAAACGAAGAAATCATAGGCGTAGATTGTGAAACCATCTTCGGTGGGTACCTCAAAATCCTCTTTTCGATATCTATAACGTTGCGATCATGAATTTATTCATCAACAGAGATAATTTTTAATTCAGATAGAATTGATACTCTACAATTATACTGGCTCTAAGTTCAAATTCATGACAAGTTATGTGAAGCCAAAGAACTATTTTTTCGTAGGGAACGTATTTACTGCAGTCTATCTAGATGTGAGTGGGGTTCAGAACAATAGGCCTACTATAAAGGAGAAACTTTGTCACGAAAGCAGCCATTAAACAAGCATTAAAGTTGAAAAATCATTTTATTACTCCATAATTGTTTATAACATCAATTGACTTAAATTACAAAATTTTACAAAACTCTCGTATTAGATACACAATAACATTAATGAATGAGTTTATCAATACACAGAATTTATTTAAATGAAACAATTAATTACAATAAATAATTTATGTAATAAAATTAATAAGAATATTATTAATTTAATCATTTGGCCGAAAAACTTACATTTGATGTCTATCGACACTGAGGTTCTTTGAAACCGTGCAATACATTTTCTGTTCATTGTGATAACAAATCTTTGTTATTTGTGTGTATGGTTTGTTTTCAAAAGGAAATAATGATGTTAAAATTATGACAAGGTTGTAACTACAAATAATTCGTTTTAGCACCTGCATATTAACAAGAGTAAATCTGAAAACATCATTCACAACTATAATTGACCAATTACTGCACGAAATACCCTACAGTACAAAATAATTTATTACATTAATAATTATCTAATTAAACCTATCTGGGAATGTCCAATTTATTATTGCTCGTAATCTAAGTAAAAGTAGGTATGTGAATAAAATATTTTCTTAAAAGCTAAACCGAAAGATTAGTAAAGATTCAATTAAATTATGATAATACATATAAAATATGACCAGCCTGTTTGATGCACCACCTGCATAAAACAAAATGTGTCTCTTCTATTTTGTATAATGATAGTCACAATGTATATTATTTTGTACTAACCGGTTTCTATGATAAAATATAACTTATATAATTTAAAGCATGCCCTTTTAAAAGAACTTGGCACCGAAATGGCGGGTGTGGGTTTAAAAAGTGATAATTATGTAAGTATTACATACTTTAAAATTTATTCATATACATTTTACTTCATATTTTTTTATTTCTTATTCTTCATTAATGTATTTTAACATAAATAACAGAGTGTCAAAACTTTAGACTCAGATTAATGAATATCAATAATAATCTGAAGGTGAACCACAGTAACGATCGGCTCATTTCATTATCGCCTACCAGTTTGTCTGTGCCAGGGGAGACTTTTGTTTTAGATTGGTTCACTTATTTCACGTGTCATTGTACAAAGTTTAATATTCCAATAATTAACACATCATATGCACGCTATCAGATGAGATTTTAAGTGTTCACTCTACGTACTTATAATTTGAAATTGTGCCACATAGAAAGTTTGTGTAATAGTTGTGTTAGCTGTTAATGTGTTAATACAATAGATTTCAATTACATTACCATAAAACTAAAATAGATGAGATTATTAGTTGGAGCAAAGAATTATGTGTTTAAAATAATTAAAATACTATGAGCCATTATTCTATTAAACTATTAATCAAAACCCTATTATTGCTAATGTTTGCATACTACAAATTGCACCATATTTGATATTTTATAACATTTAACCTACTAGATTTTAAAATTAATTAATCCACAAACAATTATTCTAATAATTTACAGCGAATTTTCCTCTGGAGAATTTACTATTAATTAATTGATAAAAAATCTTGAAAAAATGTAACATTGTAATGATGTATATTGAATTGACGGCTTAACATAAATTATTACATTCCACAATTGCTATGTAGTCAAACAATAAGTCACTACTTAAAAATGATAATGAACTGCGACAACCATTTGAGAATATTACGCTGTAATTTATTAGCAAATTCTTGGTGCAGGAAAGTAAAAACCTTCGCGACTTACGATTATTGTTTTACTACATACTATAATACTAATTTACTCATACTTGTACTAAAATTCAAAAGACAATCAAAACAAATGCTACAGTGTTAGAAATAAGGTGTTATTTCGATCCCAATTTTAAATATCTTCGAGTCTTTTATCTCCGCGTAACTGATAAAATCCGATAAGACCTTTCAAACGTTTACTATTAATTTAACATAGCAGTCAGATAGCAGCAGATCGTAAAGTCTTATCTACGTTCTAAATTCAAAATTTAAAGAATAGGTGATTAATTTCCTACTCCATTAATATTACTGCGGAAGACCTGAACTTATATCGACAATGGGCTGTTTATATCGATCATGAAATATGCTGCGTTGACAATAAGGGTATTTCAGTAGCAGCGTTTGTAGGGTATTTTAAAGTTTTAGTTAGATGTTCGTATCGAACTCTTATTCTCCTATAAAAGAAGACTGCCACACTCTTATCAATCGATTTTTTTTCTTAACGCTTGTACAAGTTTATCTAAACGTAATCATATCCTTAAGTACTCTACAAATAGCTATTTATCATATCACTAAATACATTAACTACTTAAAGCTAAAATTAATTATATTTTATTAATTAATAACATTATTAAACAAAATTCATAAATTGAAATAAATTAGTCGTTACAGGAGACTAGAGAAATAGAAAATAATTTGAACATTTACATTTATTATAAATAACGAATTACTATTAATAATATCGATATAATTATTGAAATAGATATTGAGCACCGAAATAGGTATTAGTATAATTTTTTATTTGAAATCTTCTGAGCTGTCAAAGTATTAGGTTAATAACTAACAGTTTTTAAATTGTTCTGAGACATTGTTGTGCAGCATAGAAAGATGTTATTTTGTAACCATTGAAATTATCAAAAAAATAAATTATGAAATTTAACTATTTCGATGATTCATCATTTTTAGGAAAGCAAGTTCACAAAAATGAGTTTTAAACTGGTAGGTATTGTTATTTTTATCAAAATCCTAACATTAAAATTAACTAAATAATTCGTTTAATGTAATATAATCTCGAGCTCAAATGAGAATCAAAGAATTATAATGAAAAATCCATTATAGGACAAAGGTTCAGTGATTATTTTGTGCTTGACCAATATTTTTAGAGATAGTTCTTTTGTGAATAAAGAATCTTCCCACCTGTTGATACAATATACATATATCACGTATTTTAGTAATTCAGAAGCAGATTTGAATGTGCAGAATATTGTCTAACACACACTTAGTTTAATTTTTCTGTCAAATTTTTAAACACAAAGAACTACCTACTTATTTGTACAGCAAGACTTATCTCGGATAATCCACAATCATAATAATTATATTGTTTATAGTATTTTTCACACAAGAAGTTTTATATGTAAGGGCTAACTCTTATACGGAATAAAACGGTAATATGTGTCACGAAACGTCTGGCGCTCGTCTCGTTCTCAATAATCCCTCTACTGTTCTTGCAACGGGCCCGGATTGATCGGTGAAGCTATTGACTGC
The DNA here is from genome assembly GCA_958496325.1 of Nomophila noctuella. Taxonomy (NCBI): domain Eukaryota; kingdom Metazoa; phylum Arthropoda; class Insecta; order Lepidoptera; family Crambidae; genus Nomophila; species Nomophila noctuella. The sequence continues at coordinate 3,548,943 of OY292498.1, forward strand.
TGAGTTCTACACCTACGAGATTTTTATATAAATTGATTTTCAAGGGATCTCGTGGCTACGGAATAGCGTCAATGTTTCCTTGAAGGTACAACACACCAAGATCACCCTCTTTGAAAAAAACTACAAAACTTATGGACCTTCCCTCTACGGTAGAACGAAGCATGAGGCAACATTGTCCTAGTTCACATGAGGGCGCAGCCGGTGGAGACGTCGTCGCGTGCGGGCGGCACCGGGCGTTGCTGCGTCACGACTGCTGGTACTACCGGCTCCTGGAAGGAAATTAAATAGTGAAGGAATTCATTATACATACTTTATTAACTTATTATAGCTTCTACTAATTTTAAGATGTTGACTTATTTTCCACGTCGTAACTTTTTTATACATTTTTTACAAACAGCCTGCGGCAAAGGGAGGAAGCAAATAATTCGACGAACTAGCCTATTTTAAGTGCTTATGCGCAGATTAGCAGTTCCTTATAACACGTCATTAAAATTTTATTGAATTGAATATAAAAGCGTCATGGCGTATTCAGGCAGTTAAAGGGTTAAACTGTACTGCGGGAGACTCCTTCCTTGGCCGCGTCGTGCGTATCCTGCGGCGGCGGCTTGGCGTTCTGCACTGCCGGGCGCACCTCCTGCGTCAGCGAGCCCGTGCTCGACGTGCGCGCGCGCGAGTGTATCTTTGACGTCAAGAACTTATAACAACCTGTACGGCGGGCGACTCCTTCCTCAGCGCCTTGGCGGCGTCGTGCGTCTTCAGCGGCGGCGGCTTGGCGTCCTGCACTGCCGGGCGCGCCTCCTGCGTCAGCGAGCCCGTGCTCGACATGCGACGCCCGCGAGTGTATTATTGTTGTTAAGAACTGTCTATAACAACCTGTACGGCGGGCGACTCCTTCCTCAGCGCCTTGGCGGCGTCGTGCGTCTTCAGCGGCGGCGGCTTGGCGTCCTGCACTGCCGGGCGCGCCTCCTGCGTCAGCGAGCCCGTGCTCGACATGCGACGCCCGCGAGTGTATTATTGTTGTTAAGAACTGTCTATAACAACCTGTACGGCGGGCGACTCCTTCCTCAGCGCCTTGGCGGCGTCGTGCGTCTTCTGCGGCGGCGGCTTGGCGTCCTGCACTGCCGGGCGCGCCTCCTGCGTCAGCGAGCCCGTGCTCGACATGCGACGCCCGCGAGTGTATTATTGTTGTTAAGAACTGTCTATAACAACCTGTACGGCGGGCGACTCCTTCCTCAGCGCCTTGGCGGCGTCGTGCGTCTTCTGCGGCGGCGGCTTGGCGTCCTGCACTGCCGGGCGCGCCTCCTGCGTCAGCGAGCCCGTGCTCGACGTGCGCACGCGCGTCTTCACCATCGACATGCGACGCTCGCGAGTGTTGATGATTGACGTGAGGAACGGGATCTGGTTGCTGATGGCCACCATGAACGGCTTGTAGCCGACGCTGTAATCATAAGGAAAGTATTTTATTTGTCGTCGCGTGTCGCTAATTAAGCTTTTCATTTTCACCTTTCGAAAGTATTCATCAGACAGTGTTTTTTTTAAATTATTGGTTAGTAGTATACATGGTAATAAAATAGTAACGTAAGAGTCATAAATGCAAGGTGCGTCTGGTCACACGCAGCTATTGCGGTATCAGCCGAAGTACGTCTGCCACACTGGATGTCGTCGTGCCACGCAGCAGCGCAGCAGCGCAGTATACGCACCAGTCAGCGTCGGCCCAGGCGCAGAGGTCGCGCAGCGCGTCGCGCAGGCGCCGCACGGCGGGCAGGCTGACGTCGTGCGCGCGCGCCGCGTTGCAGCAGCGCAGCAGCGCAGTATACGCACCAGTCGGCGTCGGCCCAGGCGCAGAGGTCGCGCAGCGCGTCGCGCAGGCGCCGCACGGCGGGCAGGCTGACGTCGTGCGCGCGCGCCGCGTTGCAGCAGCGCAGCAGCGCAGTATACGCACCAGTCGGCGTCGGCCCAGGCGCAGAGGTCGCGCAGCGCGTCGCGCAGGCGCCGCACGGCGGGCAGGCTGACGTCGTGCGCGCGCGCCGCGTTGCAGCAGCGCAGCAGCGCAGTATACGCACCAGTCGGCGTCGGCCCAGGCGCAGAGGTCGCGCAGCGCGTCGCGCAGGCGCCGCACGGCGGGCAGGCTGACGTCGTGCGCGCGCGCCGCGTTGCAGCAGCGCAGCAGCGCAGTATACGCACCAGTCGGCGTCGGCCCAGGCGCAGAGGTCGCGCAGCGCGTCGCGCAGGCGCCGCACGGCGGGCAGGCTGACGTCGTGCGCGCGCGCCGCGTTGCAGCAGCGCAGCAGCGCAGTATACGCACCAGTCGGCGTCGGCCCAGGCGCAGAGGTCGCGCAGCGCGTCGCGCAGGCGCCGCACGGCGGGCAGGCTGACGTCGTGCGCGCGCGCCGCGTTGCAGCAGCGCAGCAGCGCAGTATACGCACCAGTCGGCGTCGGCCCAGGCGCAGAGGTCGCGCAGCGCGTCGCGCAGGCGCCGCACGGCGGGCAGGCTGACGTCGTGCGCGCGCGCCGCGTTGCAGCAGCGCAGCAGCGCAGTATACGCACCAGTCGGCGTCGGCCCAGGCGCAGAGGTCGCGCAGCGCGTCGCGCAGGCGCCGCACGGCGGGCAGGCTGACGTCGTGCGCGCGCGCCGCGTTGCAGCAGCGCAGCAGCGCAGTATACGCACCAGTCGGCGTCGGCCCAGGCGCAGAGGTCGCGCAGCGCGTCGCGCAGGCGCCGCACGGCGGGCAGGCTGACGTCGTGCGCGCGCGCCGCGTTGCAGCAGCGCAGCAGCGCAGTATACGCACCAGTCGGCGTCGGCCCAGGCGCAGAGGTCGCGCAGCGCGTCGCGCAGGCGCCGCACGGCGGGCAGGCTGACGTCGTGCGCGCGCGCCGCGTTGCAGCAGCGCAGCAGCGCAGTATACGCACCAGTCGGCGTCGGCCCAGGCGCAGAGGTCGCGCAGCGCGTCGCGCAGGCGCCGCACGGCGGGCAGGCTGACGTCGTGCGCGCGCGCCGCGTTGCAGCAGCGCAGCAGCGCAGTATACGCACCAGTCGGCGTCGGCCCAGGCGCAGAGGTCGCGCAGCGCGTCGCGCAGGCGCCGCACGGCGGGCAGGCTGACGTCGTGCGCGCGCGCCGCGTTGCAGCAGCGCAGCAGCGCAGTATACGCACCAGTCGGCGTCGGCCCAGGCGCAGAGGTCGCGCAGCGCGTCGCGCAGGCGCCGCACGGCGGGCAGGCTGACGTCGTGCGCGCGCGCCGCGTTGCAGCAGCGCAGCAGCGCAGTATACGCACCAGTCGGCGTCGGCCCAGGCGCAGAGGTCGCGCAGCGCGTCGCGCAGGCGCCGCACGGCGGGCAGGCTGACGTCGTGCGCGCGCGCCGCGTTGCAGCAGCGCAGCAGCGCAGTATACGCACCAGTCGGCGTCGGCCCAGGCGCAGAGGTCGCGCAGCGCGTCGCGCAGGCGCCGCACGGCGGGCAGGCTGACGTCGTGCGCGCGCGCCGCGTTGCAGCAGCGCAGCAGCGCAGTATACGCACCAGTCGGCGTCGGCCCAGGCGCAGAGGTCGCGCAGCGCGTCGCGCAGGCGCCGCACGGCGGGCAGGCTGACGTCGTGCGCGCGCGCCGCGTTGCAGCAGCGCAGCAGCGCAGTATACGCACCAGTCGGCGTCGGCCCAGGCGCAGAGGTCGCGCAGCGCGTCGCGCAGGCGCCGCACGGCGGGCAGGCTGACGTCGTGCGCGCGCGCCGCGTTGCAGCAGCGCAGCAGCGCAGTATACGCACCAGTCGGCGTCGGCCCAGGCGCAGAGGTCGCGCAGCGCGTCGCGCAGGCGCCGCACGGCGGGCAGGCTGACGTCGTGCGCGCGCGCCGCGTTGCAGCAGCGCAGCAGCGCAGTATACGCACCAGTCGGCGTCGGCCCAGGCGCAGAGGTCGCGCAGCGCGTCGCGCAGGCGCCGCACGGCGGGCAGGCTGACGTCGTGCGCGCGCGCCGCGTTGCAGCAGCGCAGCACGGCCAGCGCGTCGCGCAGCACCACCGCCACCACGCCCGCCCACTCCACGCAGCTCGCCTCCGTCATCAGCTGCAGGAAGTATCTGACGAGATAAAGGACTCGATTACTGTCAATCCTTTCGATGGTTTTATTAATTCATTTTGGTGATAACAATCTGGCGCGTCGAAGGACCGTCGACATGGATATGTTGGTTCATGCTAAAGAGCAACTCCGCCGAGTTGCGCATGCGCATTGTTAGTATACCTGAGCTGCACATGCGCGGTGTGCGAGCCGCGCTCGGCCTGGTGGTGGTGCAGGCGCTCCATGAGCGCGGCGTAGCGCCGCTCCTCGCCGCCGCCCGCCTCGCCCGCCCACGTGAGTATACCTGAGCTGCACATGCGCGGTGTGCGAGCCGCGCTCGGCCTGGTGGTGGTGCAGGCGCTCCATGAGCGCGGCGTAGCGCCGCTCCTCGCCGCCGCCCGCCTCGCCCGCCCACGTGAGTATACCTGAGCTGCACATGCGCGGTGTGCGAGCCGCGCTCGGCCTGGTGGTGGTGCAGGCGCTCCATGAGCGCGGCGTAGCGCCGCTCCTCGCCGCCGCCCGCCTCGCCCGCCCACGTGAGTATACCTGAGCTGCACATGCGCGGTGTGCGAGCCGCGCTCGGCCTGGTGGTGGTGCAGGCGCTCCATGAGCGCGGCGTAGCGCCGCTCCTCGCCGCCGCCCGCCTCGCCCGCCCACGTGAGTATACCTGAGCTGCACATGCGCGGTGTGCGAGCCGCGCTCGGCCTGGTGGTGGTGCAGGCGCTCCATGAGCGCGGCGTAGCGCCGCTCCTCGCCGCCGCCCGCCTCGCCCGCCCACGTGAGTATACCTGAGCTGCACATGCGCGGTGTGCGAGCCGCGCTCGGCCTGGTGGTGGTGCAGGCGCTCCATGAGCGCGGCGTAGCGCCGCTCCTCGCCGCCGCCCGCCTCGCCCGCCCACGTGAGTATACCTGAGCTGCACATGCGCGGTGTGCGAGCCGCGCTCGGCCTGGTGGTGGTGCAGGCGCTCCATGAGCGCGGCGTAGCGCCGCTCCTCGCCGCCGCCCGCCTCGCCCGCCCACGTGAGTATACCTGAGCTGCACATGCGCGGTGTGCGAGCCGCGCTCGGCCTGGTGGTGGTGCAGGCGCTCCATGAGCGCGGCGTAGCGCCGCTCCTCGCCGCCGCCCGCCTCGCCCGCCCACGTGAGTATACCTGAGCTGCACATGCGCGGTGTGCGAGCCGCGCTCGGCCTGGTGGTGGTGCAGGCGCTCCATGAGCGCGGCGTAGCGCCGCTCCTCGCCGCCGCCCGCCTCGCCCGCCCACGTGAGTATACCTGAGCTGCACATGCGCGGTGTGCGAGCCGCGCTCGGCCTGGTGGTGGTGCAGGCGCTCCATGAGCGCGGCGTAGCGCCGCTCCTCGCCGCCGCCCGCCTCGCCCGCCCACGTGAGTATACCTGAGCTGCACATGCGCGGTGTGCGAGCCGCGCTCGGCCTGGTGGTGGTGCAGGCGCTCCATGAGCGCGGCGTAGCGCCGCTCCTCGCCGCCGCCCGCCTCGCCCGCCCACGTGAGTATACCTGAGCTGCACATGCGCGGTGTGCGAGCCGCGCTCGGCCTGGTGGTGGTGCAGGCGCTCCATGAGCGCGGCGTAGCGCCGCTCCTCGCCGCCGCCCGCCTCGCCCGCCCACGTGAGTATACCTGAGCTGCACATGCGCGGTGTGCGAGCCGCGCTCGGCCTGGTGGTGGTGCAGGCGCTCCATGAGCGCGGCGTAGCGCCGCTCCTCGCCGCCGCCCGCCTCGCCCGCCCACGTGAGTATACCTGAGCTGCACATGCGCGGTGTGCGAGCCGCGCTCGGCCTGGTGGTGGTGCAGGCGCTCCATGAGCGCGGCGTAGCGCCGCTCCTCGCCGCCGCCCGCCTCGCCCGCCCACGTGAGTATACCTGAGCTGCACATGCGCGGTGTGCGAGCCGCGCTCGGCCTGGTGGTGGTGCAGGCGCTCCATGAGCGCGGCGTAGCGCCGCTCCTCGCCGCCGCCCGCCTCGCCCGCCCACGTGAGTATACCTGAGCTGCACATGCGCGGTGTGCGAGCCGCGCTCGGCCTGGTGGTGGTGCAGGCGCTCCATGAGCGCGGCGTAGCGCCGCTCCTCGCCGCCGCCCGCCTCGCCCGCCCACGTGAGTATACCTGAGCTGCACATGCGCGGTGTGCGAGCCGCGCTCGGCCTGGTGGTGGTGCAGGCGCTCCATGAGCGCGGCGTAGCGCCGCTCCTCGCCGCCGCCCGCCTCGCCCGCCCACGTGAGTATACCTGAGCTGCACATGCGCGGTGTGCGAGCCGCGCTCGGCCTGGTGGTGGTGCAGGCGCTCCATGAGCGCGGCGTAGCGCCGCTCCTCGCCGCCGCCCGCCTCGCCCGCCCACGTGAGTATACCTGAGCTGCACATGCGCGGTGTGCGAGCCGCGCTCGGCCTGGTGGTGGTGCAGGCGCTCCATGAGCGCGGCGTAGCGCCGCTCCTCGCCGCCGCCCGCCTCGCCCGCCCACGTGAGTATACCTGAGCTGCACATGCGCGGTGTGCGAGCCGCGCTCGGCCTGGTGGTGGTGCAGGCGCTCCATGAGCGCGGCGTAGCGCCGCTCCTCGCCGCCGCCCGCCTCGCCCGCCCACGTGAGTATACCTGAGCTGCACATGCGCGGTGTGCGAGCCGCGCTCGGCCTGGTGGTGGTGCAGGCGCTCCATGAGCGCGGCGTAGCGCCGCTCCTCGCCGCCGCCCGCCTCGCCCGCCCACGCCGCGCCGCCCTCCGCCACGCTGCACTCGCCCACCGAACTGGGAAACATCGAAACGTACACGCTCAGCTATTGTGTGGAAAAATGCAAATTGCCATGACAAAAGGGGTACCAAAATAATAACCCTAACATCTATTTGAATAACCCTAACCTCTTATTTAATAAACCTAACATCTTCAATAACCCTAACTCATGCTTGAATAACCTTCATTAATACATGAATAACCATAACTTCTATTTAAATTAACCCTAACGATCTTGGAACTGGAGTGCTCCAGTCTTCTTTAGGGAAATAATTGTCTTATACCTGACAGGTCCCGGCGACAGAGGCGGTGCTGCACGCAGTTGTAGACTTAAATAGCCGCTATCTCCGCACACGCTATCCGACTCCACTGATGTGCTGAATGTACCTGAGATGAAAATGAGATGAATAACGAGAGGACTAGACTAAGTGATATTGCGATTTAACGGAGCAGAGTGACATCTATTGATCAAATGGAAAAAACTATTGCAAATGAGTCAAAAAGTACCGCCTTAATACTATCGCTAACGAAACACGCAAGGCGCGTCAGCTTCATTGAATCGTCCATACAAAATACCACTCACTAGTAACAGTGCTCCCCTTCCTTTGCGTGTACTGCTCGTCGTCCTGCACCACAGGGTACGGCCACGCGAAGTCTTCATGCAGTCTCTTCACGCATAGCACAGCGTTCTCCACTCGCGCCGCTCGCTCTCTCTCCCCCGCCAGCCAGGCTACCAGGTGCAGGTCCAAGCTAGCGGCTAGCCTGCCCAGTGCGTGGAGCCGCCCCGACGATAGGAGGACTCGGGCGTGCCGCTGAATCATCATGTCGATGAAGAATTCTTCCGCGGTGCCGCTGTAGGTTTCCCTAAAACGAATTTGGCACAATTTAAATTTTAACTGATTTAAAAGGCCGAAAACCATTTTACTCAGAAATAAAACCTCACACAGCTCCTCCGAACGTAGGAAATTTTGATGCGTTGGCAAAAATAATAATTCTCGACAACCATAGACACCTGACGCGTTAACCCTTTCACATCAATGACAGGACCCATTTTATTGATTGTTTTCGACTTTAATTCCTAGCCGTAAAATATGTTTTAGGGTTCCGGAGCCAAATGCCAAAAAACGGAACCTTTATGGAATCGTCATGACTGCCTATCTGCCAGTATGTCACGGCCATTTTTTTCCGGAACTATAAGCACTATTCTGTTGAAAATTGGTAAGTGGATGTATTCTGTGTTTGAGTTATTCTATCGTAATATTATTTTATTGAAGATTTATAAGTGCCTTGCAGAGGCCTATATAAATAAGGTTTTCATTGATTTTGATTTAGATTTTTATTTTGTGAACCGCATTAAGATTTTTACACGAAAATCTAAAAACTATGGGGCAGAACTGTAACTAAAAAAAAACTTAACGCACCTCTCAGACCTGGCAGGCACGGACTTCTTCCGCTTGACAGCGGCGGTGGCTCGCGCGGGCGGCGCGGGCGGCGGCGGCGCGGGGTGCGCGGCGTGCGCGGGCTGCGCGCCCAGCGGGGGAAGCGGCGCGTGCGGGGGCGGCGACGGCTCGCGCGGCGACACCGTCGTGCTGAAGCTGCGTCCGCGACCGCCGGATAGCTGGCGACCACCGAACAATATATTAAGGCTGTGTCCCCAGTAGGCAAACTGTTAGCGGCTGACTGAGTTTGCGGCGCGTATCGATTTAGTGCACCCTTCCATTTATTTATAAATAATAAATAAATTAATAAATGAATTCATTGGACTTACACACCAATTGCCTAGCCCTAAACTAAGCTCGAAGCTTGTACATATGGAAGCTAGGGAACGGATAGACATACTTAAATACATTTTTAAACATCCATGACTCGAGTATAAATGTCTATGTTAATCACACAAACATTTGCGCCTAGCGGGATTCGAACCCGTTGCCTTTGGTTTTGTAGCCAGGGTCTCTAGCCACTCGACCAACGGGCCTGTCCCATTTGAAATGAAGTGTTTGCATCGTTACGCGCGCTGACTATAGCAGTGAGCGGCCGACTTCAACCAAAACTGGTTCTAGTCTAGTCTGGTTTGCTTGCGACGCACGAAAATTGATTAGAGTTTGCAGCTTACTCAAATTTCAGTTTGCCACAAATTTGCGGCTAACACGGCCGCTAACATTTTGCCTACTGAGGACACGGCCTAAGTCGACGTAGAATGTTTGTCACGCACAATGGCCCACCTTAGAGGCTAAGTGCGGAAAATTCCCCTGGAAACCTAAACCTAAACCTAGCATGTTTATCAAAACTACATGAGTGTTTAGATTCATAGACTGTAACCGCCCACTCAGTAATGTGCTACTAATTACGATTACGATTGTGCCACCGTTTACAAAAAATCTATAGAATATCTAGCATTGCTGGCTAGAATCTTCATTTTAAGGTTTCTTATATTTATTCTGTATTGATTTAAATAAACATATGTATAATGTATGCCTCCAAATTAGGCTATGAACTTTACAACTGTCGCAAAGAAGCGAAGATGACTTTATTTAGTTAGTTATTATATTGTTGCTTACACGATTTAATGTATAGTTAGTACTGTTATCACACCACATATACTTATATAACAGCATCGCATCGGTACCTTTCGACTGACCTGCATGGAGCCGAGTATGACGGACAGGTCCTCGGCGTTGGGGCTGACGGTCTGCGACTGCGCGATCTGCCCGTACTTCGCCTGCACGTTTACGGAGTTCCGCGGTGAATCTACGTCGTTCGGATCTATGGAGCGTTGCAAAAAGAAAACATACATATACACATATAGCCTCGCCTCCATGGTCTAGTGGTTTAAGTACCGGGCCGTAGTCTCGAGGTCCTGGGTTCTATTCCCAAGTCGGGCAAGTTTGTATCGGTTTTTCCGAACACAGCCCGGGTTTGAGATCACCAATCCGCATTTGGCAAGCTTGGTGATTAAGCCAAAACCCCTCTTTGTAACGAAAACATGATTTCAATTGATGGAGGCCTTTGCCGTGCAGTGTGAAATTAATAGGCTGATACTGATACTGATACACATATGGCGCGGAAGAAGTCATTCTCATATTAGTAGGCACAATTAGTTAAGCTTCACGGTAAACACTTTCTGTTCAATATTAGCGCTTATAAGCCTGACATTTTAAAAGCGGCACAGAGCCCAAAGAGTTTCGTCTGACATGTTGTACTATATTTAGATTTCTACTCATTTATATTTGGTAGAATTTTCAAAGAACATCAAGATTTTTTTAGCTAGAGACAAAATAACGATGAGAGAATTATGAACATTTATACTTATTTACTTCTTTATTAACATCACGTGTTATGAGGCATAAGCTATTATCAAAGTTATGTACAAGTAGGTACTTCGTGCATTTTTAATCCATACACATACCCTGTTATTGACAAAATAATGAGTCTTCATCGATATAATTGCCGTTACAATCACTAGTTCAGTCAAGGTGCTACAGTACGGCCTGTGACGTAACATCGTCATACTAGCGGCCGCCGGCGACTTCGACAGCGTGGATTTTGATTTCCGCACATATAATGCTATACAACAGCTTAAAGACTTCTTCGGTAATGGACTCCAACACAAAAAAAATCTGTTCGAATCAGTAGGTTCTGAGATTAGAGCGTTCCAACAAACAAACAAACTTTACAGCTTTATTATATTAGTATGATTCGTCGACCAGACGCACAAAAACGGACGCCACATTATTTAGGCATCCTGTTAGCGAATTATAATTGCCCGTAATTAACTCATAGTTAGCAGTACCTAATACGTAATCTGTTTTATAAATCAGTTATTGAACTATCAATGGCGCTATAAAAAGAGAAAACCGTTGTGAATTCAGCGTTCAGTAAAATATTTAGTAACTGTTCCTCTTAGCCAACCTTCCTCCTAGAGATTGAGCATATGCGCTTTACGGCACGGGGATAATAAAGGTTTGTCTGAATTACATGCCTCTCCCGGTTGCATCCTTTACCATTTCTCGGAGACCAGGGTTCGCTACGACTATGACCCTGAATTGACCAGCCTGGAAGTTGCAATGGAGCGACTGTCGTCTGACTTCCGTAACCCTTTAAACGGGAGGGTCAAGAATGCCATGCCGACTTTAGAACCTAATTATTATGCAAAAAAGGTTTCATGAATAAACATAATATAAAAGCATAAGAGAGGTAGAACTTAGTGGAACTTCCATTCGAGCGAGCCACTCGTCTGTGTCAGTTGGGGGTATGGGGGTCTTAAAGGCCGGCAACGCATCTGCGACGGTTGTGCGTTTGTTGATGTCCATAGGCATCGGTGATCCCTTACCATCAGGTGACCCTCTTGTACGTTTGTCTCCCTATAACATAGAAAAACATCAACTTACCTATAGCTCTAAGAAAACGCACGAGGTCACGGGCGAGGTCCCATCGCTCCTGCTGTAGGGCTGTGTCTAGGAGCTGAGTGGCCAACTGCCGACTCACGGCCGAACTCTCCAAGTTCTATAAATTATCGAACACGATTTTAATGAGGGTCTTCGTAAAATAAAAATTCCGCTAGATGGCTGTAGGTAGGCGTATGGTCTATCTGGTATGTGATTTGTGAATTTTGACATGACATTGACAGATATGTCAAATAAACCCCAGATAAACTGAGAACAGGGCAGGCAAATGAACGATTGACAGATATGTCAACATTCACCAATGACATAGCAGATGGACTTCACGCCTAGGTATTGCCATCTAACGGATTTTTAAATCGCAAGCACCCTCATTGAAGAAAAATAAAATAAAAAGACCTCTGACATAGCTGACAATAAGGGTGAGAATCCACCAAGAGAGATGTGCAGAGCGGAGCGGAGATGAGTCGTAAGCAGACAATAGGATTTGGGCCTAAACATGTGACCATCTCAGCATTGAAATCCTATTGGCTACTACTTACAGCACTTCTGCGCTCGGCTACACACATCTTCACTTTGGTGGAGCCTTAATACATTAAAAGCATTGAAATTTAAGAAAATGTTTGTGAAAAAAAGCAATACCTTTGTTAGCTGTAATGAATACAAAGTAAGCATTAAACACACAAAGTTAGCACATTGCTCGATCGATTATAAAATTAATCAATACGAAACATTAAGGTAATGAATTTCCGTTAGTTTGATTTATTTGAAGAATGAATTACGGCTGGTCACTTGGATATTATAGTTTTTTTCTCTATACTGGGTTTTGTCAAACCTGTAACTTTGTGATACTTTAAATAGTAGTTATTCAATATTTTCTCTTTTTATGCGACAAAGCGACAACACATAGCCTTCCCCTTCCCTTAACCATTGACTCAACTCAATAATAAACCTTACCGCTCGCACATAAAGTCAAAATTCCCCTACCTGTAATATAATGAGATACGAAGCGGCGGTATCCAGCATCTTTCTCTGCAGACATTCTTGGAACAGCTCCTTTGGTTTCCCCGCCGCAGAGAATAAGTAAGCCCAGAGGGCTATTTCAGTCTTCCGTGCGCACTGTACCACTGTCTGGAAGGAAGTATGCAATTTGAATTATCAACCTTACGTAAGGTATAATAAAGTTCGGCCTAAATAGCGCCTAATAAAAATTTACCGGTATACATTGTATACTGTTGCAGACTATTTAAGACTAAATAGTAGATTAAACATTAAGAATGCCTTAAATGGTAAATATTTGCTACTTAAAATGCGATTTGTCAATGAAAAGAATGATGTTCACATTTGAAAAACAATATTGGCGCTTTCTCCCTATACTTTTCTGTTCAGCCCGATGATTGGTTGATTCAATATCTAACTCAATCAGCCAATTACTCGATAGACAATCTATAGATAGATAGTTTCGTACCTGTAGATAGACGGGGAACTCGTGAACGAACTCGATGATGCTGGGCAGCTGCGCGTCTGGTATCGGCTCCTTGCTCGTTGCTTCCTCTTCCAGCACCTGAAGGTAATAATGACATTGCAATGTATGCTGCGTAGAGATGTCGCTTCGCGTTGCATCCTCTATCGCATATACCCTGGGGAGTGCTCCGAGGAATTATTCAGTCTTATACCTCCCACATCTTTTAGACACCGTTTTACGCGATAACAGTTCCATAGTCATCGTTTAGATGACTGACAGTCCACTACCATGCGTTTCTCAAAAAAACTTCCTACCCCGCACATCCAAACTATGGAATGAACTGTCGCCTGAGGAATCCCCCCTGAATAAACCCTGCCCACCTTATAAAAAGAGCGTACTCTCTCTGAAAGGGCCAGAAACGAACTTGTGATACCTCTGGTGTTGTCGGTGTCTATGCGCGGCGCTGATTGCTTACCATCAGGCAGTCAGTTTTCTCGTTTGCCAGTTATTTTTCCAAAACACGTTGTAACTAATGGAACTAAACTAAACTGTTGTTACTAATGAAATGAAATCTAATTCTAGTAATAGTTGTAATTAAAACCTCATGCAGCAAAAGCTCCAAGGAATGCGGGAAGTAGGCGAGCTGCGCGCAAGATCGTGCGATTTCCCACGCGTGGTAGCCCAGATTCCGTCTTAACAGTTGACGCAGTATTTGATGAAGGTACACTTGACTCTGTAAGATAGGATGCATTTAATTTGATTTAATTAGTATTTGTCCGTTTTCAGCCGATAGAGAAGAAATCTGCCACCATGTTTGTATGTACGAGTAGAAGGAAAAGTAATGGAGAATATCAAAGAGATAACTTACTCTACGGTATTAGGAACTTGTAATGGAAAAATCTAAAGATTAAGATAAATTATAGTAACAAGATATTTTAAAAACTTACCGTTCTATTAACAACACAGAACGGCAGCGAAAATACGGAGCTTGAATCCGAAGCATAGAGTGTAGTGTCATTCTCCGCGCCGAGAAGAATCGCGTCGTCAAATAGTATTGCTGCAAATAAAAAATATAAAACATTAAAATACTATAAATATATTTTTCCTAGGAGATCAAACATTCAATCGTCATCATCGTAAAATTTCATCGACAGGTTTAATGAGAAAACTTCGTAATGCAATTTTTAACACCATTTCGGTGGGTTACTTTAAGTTTAAGTCTTAAGAAGGATTCTTCTTACAGCTATGTTTTCCCATCTGAAGAAATTCTTGACAGAAGTTGCCCGCCACATGTTAACTCACTCAGAGGGTATATGTCGAGGTGGAACGGCAGCATGATCCGCTTCGCCATGAAGGTGTGTCGCGACGTGTCGGGGTGTCGCTTGGCGTCTCGCGGCAGCAGCGCCAGCCACTCGAGTGCTTGCAACATGCTGCCAACATGTCTACTCACTCAGAGGGTATATGTCAAGGTGGAACGGTAGCATGATCCGCTTCGCCATGAAGGTGTGCCGCGACGTGTCGGGGTGTCGCGTGGCGTCGCGCGGCAGCAGCGGCAGCCACACAGAGCTTGCAACATGTTGCCCACACGTCTACTCACTCAGAGGGTATATGTCAAGGTGGAACGGTAGCATGATCCGCTTCGCCATGAAGGTGTGCCGCGACGTGTCGGGGTGTCGCGTGGCGTCGCGCGGCAGCAGCGGCAGCCACACAGAGCTTGCAACATGTTGCCCACACGTCTACTCACTCAGAGGGTATATGTCAAGGTGGAACGGTAGCATGATCCGCTTCGCCATGAAGGTGTGCCGCGACGTGTCGGGGTGTCGCGTGGCGTCGCGCGGCAGCAGCGGCAGCCACACAGAGCTTGCAACATGTTGCCCACACGTCTACTCACTCAGAGGGTATATGTCAAGGTGGAACGGTAGCATGATCCGCTTCGCCATGAAGGTGTGCCGCGACGTGTCGGGGTGTCGCGTGGCGTCGCGCGGCAGCAGCGGCAGCCACACAGAGCTTGCAACATGTTGCCCACACGTCTACTCACTCAGAGGGTATATGTCAAGGTGGAACGGTAGCATGATCCGCTTCGCCATGAAGGTGTGCCGCGACGTGTCGGGGTGTCGCGTGGCGTCGCGCGGCAGCAGCGGCAGCCACACAGAGCTTGCAACATGTTGCCCACACGTCTACTCACTCAGAGGGTATATGTCAAGGTGGAACGGTAGCATGATCCGCTTCGCCATGAAGGTGTGTCGCGACGTGTCGGGGTGTCGCGTGGCGTCGCGCGGCAGCAGCGGCAGCCTCACGAGTGCTTGCTACATGTTGACAGCAACATGTCTACTCACTCAGAGGGTATATGTCGAGGTGGAACGGCAGCATGATCCGCTTAGCGATGAAGGTGTGTCGCGACGTGTCGGGGTGTCGCGTGGCGTCGCGCGGCAGCAGCGGCAGCCTCACGAGTGCTTGCTACATGTTGACAGCAACATGTCTACTCACTCAGAGGGTATATGTCGAGGTGGAACGGCAGCATGATCCGCTTCGCCATGAAGGTGTGTCGCGACGTGTCGGGGTGTCGCGTGGCGTCGCGCGGCAGCAGCGGCAGCCACACAGTGCTTGCAACATGTTGGCAGCAATATGTCTACTCACTCAGAGGGTATATGTCGAGGTGGAACGGCAGCATGATCCGCTTCGCCATGAAGGTGTGTCGCGACGTGTCGGGATGTCGCGTGGCGTCGCGCGGCAGCAGCGGCAGCCACTCGAGTGCTTGCAACATGCTGCCAACATGTCTACTCACTCAGAGGGTATATGTCGAGGTGGAACGGCAGCATGATCCGCTTCGCCATGAAGGTGTGTCGCGACGTGTCGGGGTGTCGCGTCGCGTCGCGCGGCAGCCACACGCGGGCGCCGAGCGCACCGCACCAGAGACCAGACATGGCACGTTTACTCACTCAGAGGGTATATGTCGAGGTGGAACGGCAGCATGATCCGCTTCGCCATGAAGGTGTGTCGCGACGTGTCGGGGTGCCGCGTGGCGTCGCGCGGCAGCAGCGGCAGCCACACGCGGGCGCCGAGCGCGCCGCACCACAGCCACAGCGCGCGCG
The DNA here is from genome assembly GCA_958496325.1 of Nomophila noctuella. Lineage (NCBI taxonomy): Eukaryota > Metazoa > Arthropoda > Insecta > Lepidoptera > Crambidae > Nomophila > Nomophila noctuella. The sequence continues at coordinate 3,564,681 of OY292498.1, forward strand.
ACAGCTGCGTCTGCGACGACGACCCGCCGCAAGCCCACACGCTTTCCACGCATGATGCGAGCACTGTGGCTGGTAGGCAGCTGTACGCCTGTGCACAAGATAATGATACATCACACACCTTGTTCTAACACCAAAAAGTAACTTTAGCCCTTTCTAATTAGAAATGGTATTGCAAATATCGATATTTAGGGCATGAAGAACAAAATATTCAAAGTAAGAGAAACAAAGCTCATCAGTACTACATCGTACTTGTCCACTATTTAATGGATGATATTATACATAAAAACCTTCCTCATGAGTTACTCTATCTATTTAAAAAAAACCGCATCAAAATCCGTTGCGTAGTTTTAAAGATTTAAGCGTTCATAGGGACATACAACACACATAGGGACAGAAAAAGCGACTTTGTAGTGGTAGTTAGCGTTGCCCTTAGGGGGCAATATTGTTTATAACTGTGTATTTAAGTTTGTATAAAACAGCTTAAAACAGCACCTTACAGTAAAGTTGCACTTGACAAAAATATTCAGCTGTTTCTGTCAATGTAGTAAGAGTAAGGCCTACGTAGCTCATTTTCATACACAAAATGTTTCTTTTGCGCTGCTAGCGATCGGTGATGTCTGATATTAGTGTTAACTTTTTTAACTAATGACACCAAAGTAGTTGTCTTAGCTACGTATCAATTATGCGGCCTCGAATACTTATTCAAATTAAGGTATTTTGAACCCGGAAATTTCTCCGTATCCGGTGAATGTTTAAGCGACGTCACAAGGTAATGACAGATGTTGTTTGTTTAAATGAAAAAATGCGGATATATAATACTAGCGGCCCGCCCCGGCTTCGCCCGTGGTACTTGTCCACTATGTAATGGTTGATATTATACATAAAAAACTTCCTCATGAGTTACTCTATCTATTAAAAAAAACCGCATCAAAATCCGTTGCGTAGTTTTAAAGATTTAAGCGTTCATAGGGACATACAACACACATAGGGACAGAAAAAGCGACTTTGTTTTATACTATGTAGTGATTAAGGATTAAAATCAATGCGTGCCTTTTAATTTAGTTGTATCGTTGACTATTTATTGATTGGGATTATTATGTTGTGAACAATTGAACAAAATAATACACGATGGCAATGCTTATGTCGTAATCTGTCCTCGCGAATATGATGGATAATGATCGAAATGTATCTTCAAGGACTAGACATTTTACCCATTCTCCAAGGTGAGTGCACCCAGTGCCCACACACAAATACGTTGCAGTTTAGCAACAAGCTCTGCTCGAGTGCCCATAAAGGTCTCCTGACATTGCTCTCTGACACCCGATCTTATATAAAACACTACATAATAATAATAACAGGCCTAGAAATTACTCGATAAAGCTTTGGATTTGGTCTAGAAAACTATGATTACAAATTATGTCATTATTAATTTTAGATACATTGATTTTAGTGTGTTTTCTTCACAGCTTATTATTTCACTTAAGCCTGGGCATATGCCGATCATTTTTAGCGTCAAGGATAGTATGCTTCTAAATCATGTTGATTGATTCATACGTTCATACAAAAAATACCTGTGTCATATAATACTAACATCTTATTTGCACAATAATTACGATTACGAACAAAAATCTACATGAAATAGATATAACAAACAGTATTACGGTTACGCTAATAGAAATTAAAATGAAGTGCATAGTCCTGTATATCAAGATGTATAATTATGTGCAGTGAGTCAATAACTTTGTTATTTCAACTCCCGCATTCCTGCCCTCGACAATCGAGTCGGTTAGGGTATCTATTGACAAGCTAGGTCTAGGTATTAGTAATACACTATTACACCGGCATTCGAGATATGGGCGCGCCGTTATCACATTTACATAATTCGTCGCTTCTGTTTCGATATTATTTTAAACCTTTGTTTCGTTAACAACTTGGAGGATACCACCCTTTAAAAATATCATATTTTGGATGGACCTATCTATACTAATATAGAGCGCGTCATCTAATATAGAACATCCTCTCGGGAACTACAGGTCCGATTTGAAAAAATATTTTTGCGTTGGATAGTCCATTTGACGGGGCAGGCTTTAGGCTATTGGAAATCGAAATCCACGCGGACGGAGCCGCGGGCGGCCGCTAGTATTCATTAATTGTTTAAAGAATTTCTCCGATTCACAATAATTTTTAACGGACGTAGCACCGCAACATAATTGAGCTGTATTCCTAGTATAGGCTTTAAATGATATATTCATTTTCATGGCGTTAAACATCTCTACATTACGCTTTTGACTAAATAAACAGTAAGAATACCGTTAATACAATTACCCGAAAAAAGCGAATCGCTTAATTAATGTAACTGATTGCATTTCAAGTTCACGTGGTATTATAACATTGTTAGTGTTGTTGAACAAGTAATGCTGCGATAACGATCTCATTGACCGACATCGGCTCGCGTGCCTTACGGGCGACGCGGACGTACTCGTATATTATTAGTACATATACTGCGCTCTGAGGCCTTACCATCAAGTCTTATAGCGATCTAAAAACCAATGAGTAAGAGAGATGCCGCCTTACATCATGTAAAGCGGCATCTCTCTTACTCACTCGTTTAAAAATCGCTTTAAGACTTGATGGTAAGGCCCCTGCAGGCTTTTTTATGATATGGGGCGGCAAACGAACAGGAGGAACACCGGACGGTAAGTTTTCACCGCTGCCCATGGACATCAACAACCGTTCAAGAGTCGGAGATGCGTTGCCTTCCGTTATAAACCCGATTGGGGAGGGTCCCAAGTGAGCTCTGACGACCGCTGGTGAGTAACTCCAGCGGAAACATAGCACAACGTTACCTATTGCTACTTCACTATAGACTTTTGTAAGGAGCTGCTCTTTCGATTGGAAGGTCCCCGAAACTCTACCTCTAACTTAAGGACAGCATGCAAATGCAGATTGTACGCGAAAATCTATAAATATATAACATATCAGCTTCAAGATCGCTTGCTCTAAATGTATATTTAAAAAACCTTTTAAAATTATAGTAACATTCCTCCGAGTTAATAATAAAGAGGCAAGCGATGGTGTAGCCTATGTACCTACAGCGGCAGCAGTGGCCTACAATAGGCTAAGTATGATAAAATTAATCAGTCATTCCCCTTTGTTAAATACTCATTATTTGGTCCCACAAATGTCAAGATATTATCAGTAGTGAATTTCTCAAGTAAAATGACGAGTAATTTAAACGCGATTTCATCAGCAATATATTACTACTCAAAGTATTGGGAGCAAATTTTAATTCGTTATTTCGCAAACGTACATAATAATGACTAACTCAAAGATCTACTATCATATTAAAGCATAGAATATAAATTACACTGATCTTAAAATACTCTAGCGCCATTACCGCAGTCCAGCATTAATTTGAGATGCAAACTAGCGTCAAGACTAGTTATTTTATCGGTTTAGGCCGAATATTATACAAATACTAGTTTAACGAACTAGTATACCAGTGGACCTTTTGAGTCTCGTTGCGTGTGCCCGCGCTAGCCATCCGAACAACTGGAGCAAAACGTCACATTACTAATTCAACAACATTGCGTCAAGCGGACACGCTTCACATAGTCTTTCTTCAAATGCTAGTAATTTTATTGAGAACAATGTTTTTGCTCGCGTTAAAAAATGACAGGATAGTGATGACATTATACTCGTAGTCGCGCGCTTAATGGTCCGACCACCCATACTAACACAAGCGGTATCAAGGATCAACGCACGACCATAGCAGTCTAGTAATTGACTGGTTGAGTAATTTCCTTCACCGTGGACAATCCCTCTGAATGATTGATGCTTAACAACATCATTAAGAAACTGTACCACCTTCGGTGGATCAAAGCCTGATAGAATGCCTTCGATTTCTTGAAAGCATTATTAGTATACATGCAAGCCCTTCATGAGCCAGAGGAAGGATGTACTTATGTTAAATATTAAACCTACATTTATAAAATTCCAGGTATCTAGGCTAATAAATACAAGAAGGCTCCTACGCGGTTAACAAATACCAGTTTAAATCGCTTATCGAGAACCAAAATCTTGATTAGATGTATAAGATTCAGATTGTAGTGAGACTAGGCAAACATTTTTGAAATACCCATACGCCGTATTTTACGTAACTTTGAGCTGAACGAAAACAAATCGCTTAGTTTGTATATGAAATCAATCGATAAACACATTATTAAAAATTTAATCGTGTACGCAAAACAAATGGCTGCAAAGTGTTACCTTTTCAATTAAAGGAAAACCAAAGTGTGAATATTATCATTTTGATTGCGAAAGTTCCGAACAATTCAGTGCTAATGATTATTATGTTAATGTCTATATTAAATGCATCTACATTCGCAATTATCGCTTCTAACACACTTGTAGATTGCCGACAAACTCTGAAGCGTCCGACGCGAGTTCTCAATGCATATATGAGCGTTTTCACCAGCGAAGGCTGTGGAATGAAAATGAGGAAGCCTGATGCAACCCCTCGGTCGCGCGGCAAGACTCGGCGTGAAACACTCCGCATCCGGCCCTCCGGCACGGCAGGACATGAAGGTCTCAAGCAATCGCCTATAAATTACCCTAGATTGTTCTTATCGGACCAGTTCGTTTTTGACAGCAGGCGGTCAGTGCGTCTCCGTGAAAATGAATTGCTTCTTAGCGGTCCGTGATTTTGTTTTTTACAATGTGTTATTTAAAAATTAAAAACAAATGAATTTGATATCTAAAGTGAAGTGTGAATTGAATGTTGCAGATAACTTGTGTCTTGGCTCTGACGGCGTCCACTAAGGCTGACGGATTAGGAGCACTGAATGGACACGGACTAGTTTACGCCCCGGGTCACGCTTCTGTTGATTACTATGTGAGTCAATTAACCTGTTTTACTTCAAGTGAAGTGTTCATTCCAAATTTTAAAGTTATAATCCATTTTATGTAGGTTGGTGTAGGTTGTTGGAATTCGTACTATATTCAAAATATTTTACTTCCAGTCGTATCCCAGATATGCATTCGAATATGCAGTGAAAGACCCACACACTGGAGACAATAAGGCGCAGTGGGAAAAACGAGACGGAGATGTTGTTAAGGGTATGTCAGAAAACCGTTACTAAATATTATGTACTTTTTGTTTGAAGTGAGCCTAATCTAGAATTCTTCATTATATCATCATCAGCCTATCGAAGTCCACTGCTGGATATAGGCAATTTCAAATGCTTATATTTTAAAATATATTTTTTCAGGTGCCTACTCTCTGGTGGAGCCCGACGGCAGCCTCCGAGTAGTTGAGTACTGGGCAGACGACAAATCTGGCTTCAACGCAGTTGTGAAGCGTCTCGGACCTAACCTACACCCAGTCGCTGCCCCAGTCGCGCCCATTTACAAAGCGCCGATCCCGGTGCTCGATAGCCACGGCCCGATTGCGCCGATCTCTGTCGGCCCAATCGCGAAGTACCACGGCCTTGCGAGCGCTCCCCTCATCAGCGGACCATATCTAGGCGGCGGTGCTGTATCATCTGCAGCTATCTACAAAGAACCTTTAGTCTCTGTCGCTAAGGTCCCAGTTGCACCCATCCTGCCCGCCGTCGACCACGCACCAATCGCTCATGCCCCTGTCTATTCAGCACCTATCTACAAGGCTCCTATTATTAGCGCTCCTCTTCCGGCTCCAGTGTACAAAGCACCTCTGCCAGCACCAATTCCTTACGGCCTAGGATACGGTGGTCTCGGACACCTGGATGGCTTAGGCCACTACGGAGGAGCCGGTCACCTAGGAGGGGCTGGACACTTCGGAGGTGCAGGTCACTATGGAGGCGCCGGTCACCTTGGAGGCGCCGGATACCTTGGAGGCGCTGGACACTATGAAGGCGCGGGTCACCTAGGAGGCGCAGGATACCTAGGAGGTCTTGGCCACTACGGAGCTGGTCTGGTCAAAGGCCCAGTGGCAGTACCCTACCTTGATGACCTTGGTCATGGTTACATCAACAAAGGACTCGGGCTTGGCGATTACAACGGAGGATACAAGCACTAGAATATGAGCAAAGAGATTCTACATGTGCCTGACGTCTTAGTAAATCTATTACCGCCGCCCGTTGCTACACTCTAAGCCTTCTACTATCTAAGCGTTAACGAACTAGACGAATACTCGTTATTTTGTTAGATATTTATAATTTATGTAGATAAGTTAGTTATGCAGCACAATTAAAGCATACACCACTATGTGGTATTTTAAATTATTTTGTTTCATTTACCTTGACAAGTCAATTAAAGTAAACAAAGCTCAATACTAAATCCACGCTAATTAAATTAATTCCTGTGCGTATTTTATGATCACGAAATATTTAAGAAATTATAATTGCACTCTTTACAAAGTCAATGTCAAAAACATTGTAACGCGTGCAAGCTTGTTAAATAATAATGATAATCCTGATGTAGGTTATTTCATACGATGCAATATAATTTAATTTATAACGATTATTTAAAAGTAAACAATAGGTACCTAGTTGCTTAGCATATATGACCCCAATCCACATTTATGCAGGCATGCAAACATTGTCTAATTATTGGTCATTCACAAATGGTTCGCAAATTTTAAGTAATGGTACTTACAATTATTGTAGTTTTAGTTCCAAATAATACAGAAAACATATAATTAGTAACTTATAAACAGTAAATAACATTGAACTCTGTAATCATAGATGCATTTTTTATTTACACAATCGCATCGATCGGTTGATGATTTATTTGAAGATAAATATTTTTGTCAGTAAGACAGTTTGAAATAAAGATGGTTTATTATTATAGCGTGGATATGAAATAACCCTTACCAATTAATATAATTTTGGCCGAGCAAAGTTAGGTGGAAAATTAAAGTCATATGATTGATTTAGCTAGAAGATCAGGCAAAGCATTTCTGATTTGGCTAATTTAAAAGGAAATCAAAACCAGAGTAAGATTAGAAGTTGGCTAATAAAAGGCGTCGTTCAAAGTCGACTGCTATTAAGACGAAGAATGGTGTGTGAGAGACCCACCCAGAAGGCAGGATTTATGCATTTATCCCGGGATGCTCCTTAGCAAAAATATGGGCAGTGGGTCCAACAGAACCATGACTTATAGTAAGCCATACAACAAGCGACTTTTTAAATAAGGGCGCGCCCAACTGGTTTCCTCGCCTCGATGGTCAAGTGGTTTAGCACCAGGCCGTGGTCTCGAGATCCTGGGTTCGATTCCTAGGTCGGAAAAATATGTGTCGATTTTTCTGAACACATCCCGGAATCGTGACCACCAGCCCGCAAGCCTGGTGATTTAGCCAAAACTCATCTTCGTAATGAAAAAAAAAATTTCAAATGATGGAGGCCTTTGCCACGCAGTGGGACATTAAAAGGCCTTTACTTCCTACTGATTACTAAGATAGACGAGGGATATGACTTATGTAACCAATAGAAGGATAACTAATGAAAAAAGAAAGACCATATTACAGATCTGATGACCGAAGTCGAAAATAACATCCAGTTAAATGCCCTGCTCTTGCAAACGGAAGGATATATATATCTAACGTCTTGGTCTATTTGCCAGGAATCTCACAAATTCAACAGCATCGTTTGCAATAAAATTAGCGATAAATCGTTAGTAAAACTCTTTACTGATTAACCTGTATAGAAGTCGCATAGCTGAACACGGAGGTCACATAACAAACGTACGTGCACAAGGAACGGGTTCCACTAGTCTTTGCTGCAGCGGTGGAACTGACATATAAAGGCCTTCTGTACAAACAACAAATCATTCTACATTTCAGCAGCTCGCTGACGAAACCGATTATCGAGATGCATCGCTCCCTATTGGTAAAAAAAATATTTTAATCAACTTGTCTTCTATAAAACTAAAAAAGAGGTCGCGTTACTAAAAAGCCGAATAATTAAAAGTTACAAGAAGTTCCTTCATATATTGTTCCTGATTAAACTATACAAGTAATCATTAAAACAACAATGTATTTAACCCAATTTTTATCATTTACAGTTCGCGTGTGCGCTGGCGCTAACAGCAGCGCTGGTGTCAAGTCACGCAGTCATCGGACATCTGGTAAGAATATATAATAAAATCTGCTTAACAATAGATGATTTAGTGTGCATTTCTGCTGCAAATTAATTAATTAAAATAAATCAAATGTTCCCAAAACTGATCACAATAATAAAATTTCGAAAAAAATGATATCTTTATCAGTTTACAAGTCACCTTAATCAACTCCCGTATAATTGGACGTGTTTTTTAAATATTAATTTATATCTTCCAGGATCATCCACGATATGCATTCAACTATGCCGTGAACTCGCCGCACACACACGACAACAAAGCGCAATGGGAGACGCGAGACGGCGACGTCGTCAAAGGCTCGTACTCGCTCGTGGAGCCCGACGGCAGCCTGCGCGTCGTCGACTACTCCGCCGACGCCAAGCACGGGTTCAACGCCGTCGTCAAGAAGATCGGACCTAACGTACATGACGTTAAGGCCGTAGTTCCCCTGGCACCGGTCAAGGTTGCACCAGTAGTGGCAGCACCGATAGTTGCGCCAATACCGATTTCCTACGGGTTCGGACCTGCCCCCCTCGCAGTCAGTAAGGCTCACGTCGGACCCTGGAGCTTCCCCTGGGACCCCATCACGCATTCGTACGGAGGCTGGGTCCCCCTCAGTGGACCGCTGCACCTCCCCTCAAGATACGCGACCATATTCAGCAAGAAGTACGTCGACGGTAAACTCCACAAGTGGGCAACGGGGCCGATCCCGCTACCATACGGCAGCAAACTAGTCTTCAAGAAAATACATTAAGAAAGCGAAAACGAAAAAAAAGAGCAATCGTGATTTAGTTATACTTATTATTTTTTAAGTATCGAACTGTACCAAAATGTACTTTTGTACCTGATATACTTAACAAGACTGCTAGTCCTAATGTACCTTTGTAAATGTTGACTGAACCTGATCAGTAAATAAATGTTATCTAAGAAAGAAAGTGTATATTTAATTTAACTACATTAACAAACACATACCGCGTTAGAATAATTCTAAAAACTTATGTCAGTAGAATAGCTGATCATACTCACTCCATTTAATTAGCAAACACATAAATATCAAATCATTAAAAACTGACTTTATAGCAAGCCTATCACGCAAGTAGCGGAACACAATTTCGATTCCAGATAAATTAATTATATTTTTTCAATACAACATGATTTTAGGAAGCTGAGGATAACAAATTGATTTGTTTATGGAAATGACACAAATTCGGCTTTGTAATAATAAGAAAATAGAAACATCAGATACAGTGATTCTCTAAAATAAAAAATATATTTTTTTTTGGTGTTATTAGATTTAAAGACAATCAAAACAAAAAATATTCCATAATATTACCAGCCGACAAAGGACTGGAGAATTAAGACATATTATGTAAAAATGCCGAGCAATGCGCATTGTGCACCGTTACTACAACTTATATGTGTTCAAGACAGAATGGAAGGAAATAAATACATAAATGCAAGCCATTCTTTCCTGCCATGCTTTCACTAGAGAGTAAATAAACAGGGAAATTGATTTCGTAAATCCGTACCAGTAACTATGCTAATATCTAACTTGTCGAACATAATTCTATTTATAGTAGTGAAGTGTAAGCGCACGGAAAAGGCAGAGGACCTGGTTATGGCGTAATAGGAACAACACGCCATGTTTGTCACGTCCACGTTACTTGGGACTGAATTATTTAAAATGTTAATTATCAGCAAAAGAAATAAATATTAATAAAATAAAAAACTTGGACTAAGCAAATTCAACTAAGCTCGAAGCTTGCACTATTGGATGCTAGGGAACGCATAGACATTCTAATTTTTTTTTTATTGTACAGATAAACTTAATAAATACATTTAACACCAGGACCAGCACAAACAGACATGTTCATGTTCAAAAATATCCTGTAGTCCAAATATTTGAAATGCTAGTTTAACAAACAGGTGAAGCAAACAGCTAACAACTCGTAGCAGCTGAAGTTATAACAAAAGTAATGTATTACTTTTCAGCTACCTAACGGGAACGTGGCTGAAATGATGGCAAAAAAGTGCCAGATACATCTCCTAACATAATATTCCCTAAAGAAACGCTGTGTTTAATTGACGTCACATAAGAAATCTCTTTAGTAGATACTTCTGTAGATCACTGGGTGCATTTTTAATATATGTATCTCAAGCTCGTATTATGACATGTTTTTATAAATTTTATGTAAATTGAGTACGTTTATGGTTAAAGTATTACGATGTCATGTGAATAGACGTACTTACAAAAAGTATTAGTACAGGAAAAAGACCTCATGAAACCTAGTCCTGGAGTTCGTATACATTTGATAAGACTTCGAAAAGTAAGAGGAAGATGCCATAAGCAGTCAGCACAAATAATTATAGGTACATAACCACGTGCGAGGAAAGTAACGAAATTTCGACCTTTGGGAGTAATTTTTATTACAGAAAAGCATGGTTAATACACGTAAATATTGTATATCTATTGGGGTGCACGATGGCGCAGTGGTTAACGCTTGGCCTGCGATTGCCAAGTCATCATCTCGGGCTTAACGTAACGTAAGCTTAACTTAAGCTGTTGATCCTGCGCCTGATTTCGCTACGGTCGTGACAGATTGCTGTCCTACCGAACTATGAGAGTAAGGGAATAGGGAGTGCACCTGTGCTTGTGCACTAGGATATATCCTGCGTACCTAGCTGACCGTAGAGGAACAAGAAAATATGCAACTACTAGTTGCTCATTTATTGCTGCCTTTGCATGTCATTTTATTAGTTAGTAAATCTTTGAGATGAACCGTTGCCGAACCTAAAGAGTTTGAGAGAAACTCTTAGTAAGATAATACTTTGTATAACGTTTAAAATCTGGCATGCTTTATACAACTAAAGGGGTCATATTATAAATTAAAAATTTGGCAACTCATTGCAACTCTGTTGTAAATAAAGCGAAGTTACAAGATCCATGAATCCAGTCCGGCGCTTACACAGAACGTTTGCATACAATTAATGTCATATACACACATAATCACATCCAATTAAATTGCAATAAGTCCGCATAATATTCATGAATATTCGTACAACGGGTTCGGAAGTAATCGTAGTTCCAAATAAAAACGATTGATGAGTCAAACCATCCGTGGAATCGGGAGGTCTGCCGAAAACCGGAGCGTAGCCGGGTCGAATAATTAGTGTAGTATAAATATGCACATGTCAACAGACCAAGGTACAGTCCACTTCGTTGGCTCACCGGAAAACATTGTTTGCAAAATGAACACATACTTTGCGGTATAAATAAAATTATATTTTCTTTTTCAAGTTTCCGAGTGATAGTATCCGAGAATAAAGGAAACATTTATTACAATAGGATCATTAAATTTTGGCTATTAAAATTGAGGTCTGCTCCTTTTAACGCCACCAAAAAAAAATTGGGATAAAAAAATGTATTTCTTAACGATTACCCGAAATAATTTAACATTCAATAAGGAGCATTGTTGGATGTACAAATAATATGTTTTCTCAGAGAGTCTTAAAAGTAATGAGTACATATTTATTTCAGATTACATGCCTTTTGGCATTCGCCGCAACTGTGTCAGCATCTGCCATACCGCATGCGGTATCATACGTGCCCATCTCCACTATTGACAAAGTCGTAAGTATCGCCAAAGTTCTTCATCATTATTTAATATTTATTTACTAAAAATTTCGAAAGTCTCCTTCTTATTTTAATTAATAAATAAAGATTTTTTATAGCAATTAATAAAAGAGAACTTTGATAATCATATTTAAATAATCAAATGTTCATCTCTGAGGCTTCGCATGAATAATGAATTCTTTCTGAACCCACCAGGCCGAAGTAACGCGACCGAAGTTCGGCGGCAATGCATTTTCTATACAATACTCTACGCGTCTTAACTTCGGCATAGTGTGTAATCTTCCACTTCAAATACATTTCGGTCGTGTTCTACCACTATATCAAAGTGTTGCTACACTTAATTAAACTGTTTGAGTTTAAATTTTTGGCAAAAATAACTTTTGCTAATGAACAATGGTACTTTGAACAGAACGACCCGAGCTACGCGTTCAACTACGCCGTAAACGACCCCGTGACCGGCGACAACAAGGCGCAGTGGGAGGCGCGGCACGGCGACGTGGTGCACGGCGCCTACTCGCTCGTGGAGCCCGACGGCAACCTGCGCCACGTCGAGTACACCGCCGACCCCGTGCGAGGCTTCAACGCCGTCGTCAAGCGCACCGGACCGACCGTGCACTCCGTCGCTCCCGTCGTAGCCAAGCCAATCGCCGTGGCCCCAGTTGCTCATGTCGCTCCAGTCCATGAGGTGGCCGAGGTTGCCCCCTTCGCGCCAGTAGTGCACGACGTCGGCCCCATCGCCCCGCTCATACACGACGTCGGCCATTACGCCCCCCTCATTCACGACGTTGGGCCGATCGCGCCTGTCTACCACGAGGTGGCGCCGTTCGCCCCAGTCGTACACGAGCCCGTCATCGCGCCCCTGCCGATCGACGTGCACTTCCCCCTGCTCCACTACGCCCCCTCATATTCCCCCCTAGTCTCAGTCTCCGGCACCTCCTACGGAGCCAAGGGCAACATCGTCCGCCGGTGGACCGCCGGCCCCATCGACCTCAACGGCAAGAAGCTGACCATTAGAACGAAGAAATACTAACGATTATAAATAAGCTTAATATAACTTCTCCGTGTATAAGTAACATAATTTAGTTACTCGCGGCGCTAGTGTGTTCTTGCACAGGTTTCATGTGCAAAAATACACATAGGTCTCATAGAAGTTAAGCCTAATTTTACAAACTCCGGAGCAACGAAGTGTACCTGACACCGACGAATATGTATTCTGTCGCTGTTAATAAATTTATTTATTTACTTAATGACTATATTTTCCTTAAGTTCCCAAGTTCCCAAGCTACATACGTGTACTATTTTATTTTACGCATAAGTAATTGGAAAACATATTTAAGTCAATCCTAACAGTAAAGTGTGCTATATACTACTATTATTTTGTTTAATGGACTCAACAATTACATCGTTTTAATAGGGCTATTACAGTATATCCAGCTAATTTAAGACACCACCCATGCATGATCGGGCGCGACATACGTAACATTCTAATTGCACCTTCACGCATCATCTCACACGAATACTGGTCACATCTTTATTCATAAACGCCACGAAACAATCATGGAAAAAATAGGGGCGAAAGAAGTAGGTCTTCTTTTTTATTGATCCGTAAAATTGCGCCGGTGACTTCACACCATCGTAATGTAAAAAGTTGAGATAATGACTTACCGGATTATTGTCTTCGTCCACGTCATATTCTTCTCTCTGGACCATCATAAGTTTGCCGCTTGCATTTATCACCTAAAAATAAACAGAAATACTGAGACTGAGAAGTTTCATAAAGAAAGATATTTTTTGTAGGCATAGGCTCCTACACTACTAATTGAATTAACAAAAAAAAAAACTTTATTGTCCCGAACAATATGTTCCTATGGGACAACGCCTTTTAATCAGCGCGGGCAGCAGCGAGGACCTTGGCGACGGACACGTCTCCTGGGTGATGGTTACGTCACTTGGGCGACGGTTACGTCTCCAGTTACGTCACCTGGGCGACGGGCACGTCACTTGGTGCCAGACACGTTTATGTATGTGCACTCACCAGGGAGTCGGGCTGCCGCTGCACCAGCGTCGGCGTGTTGGACGCGCGGTGCTGCATCCGCGAGCTGGGGCAGTCCTGCAGCCGGCACAGCGAGGCGGACACCACGCACGCCGGGTGCGACAGGGCGGACACGTCCCCTGGGCGACGGACACGAGCCACGCACTCACCAGGGAGTCGGGCTGTCGCTGCACCAGCGTCGGCGTGTTGGACGCGCGGTGCTGCATCCGCGAGCTGGGGCAGTCCTGCAGCCGGCACAGCGAGGCGGACACCACGCACGCCGGGTGCGACAGGGCGGACACGTCCCCTGGGCGACGGACACGAGGCACGCACTCACCAGGGAGTCTGGCTGTCGCTGCACCAGCGTCGGCGTGTTGGACGCGCGGTGCTGCATCCGCGAGCTGGGGTAGTCCTGCAGCCGGCACAGCGAGGCGGACACCACGCACGCCGGGTGCGACAGGGCGGACACGTCCCCTGGGCGACGGACACGAGCCACGCACTCACCAGGGAGTCGGGCTGCCGCTGCACCAGCGTCGGCGTGTTGGACGCGCGGTGCTGCATCCGCGAGCTGGGGTAGTCCTGCAGCCGGCACAGCGAGGCGGACACCACGCACGCCGGGTGCGACAGGGCGGACACGTCCCCTGGGCGACGGACACGAGCCACGCACTCACCAGGGAGTCGGGCTGCCGCTGCACCAGCGTCGGCGTGTTGGACGCGCGGTGCTGCATCCGCGAGCTGGGGTAGTCCTGCAGCCGGCACAGCGAGGCGGACACCACGCACGCCGGGTGCGACAGGGCGGACACGTCCCCTGGGCGACGGACACGAGCCACGCACTCACCAGGGAGTCGGGCTGCCGCTGCACCAGCGTCGGCGTGTTGGACGCGCGGTGCTGCATCCGCGAGCTGGGGTAGTCCTGCAGCCGGCACAGCGAGGCGGACACCACGCACGCCGGGTGCGACAGGGCGGACACGTCCCCTGGGCGACGGACACGAGCCACGCACTCACCAGGGAGTCGGGCTGCCGCTGCACCAGCGTCGGCGTGTTGGACGCGCGGTGCTGCATCCGCGAGCTGGGGTAGTCCTGCAGCCGGCACAGCGAGGCGGACACCACGCACGCCGGGTGCGACAGGGCGGACACGTCCCCTGGGCGACGGACACGAGCCACGCACTCACCAGGGAGTCGGGCTGCCGCTGCACCAGCGTCGGCGTGTTGGACGCGCGGTGCTGCATCCGCGAGCTGGGGTAGTCCTGCAGCCGGCACAGCGAGGCGGACACCACGCACGCCGGGTGCGACAGGGCGGACACGTCCCCTGGGCGACGGACACGAGCCACGCACTCACCAGGGAGTCGGGCTGTCGCTGCACCAGCGTCGGCGTGTTGGACGCGCGGTGCTGCATCCGCGAGCTGGGGTAGTCCTGCAGCCGGCACAGCGAGGCGGACACCACGCACGCCGGGTGCGACAGGGCGGACACGTCCCCTGGGCGACGGACACGAGCCACGCACTCACCAGGGAGTCGGGCTGTCGCTGCACCAGCGTCGGCGTGTTGGACGCGCGGTGCTGCATCCGCGAGCTGGGGTAGTCCTGCAGCCGGCACAGCGAGGCGGACACCACGCACGCCGGGTGCGACAGGGCGGACACGTCCCCTGGGCGACGGACACGAGCCACGCACTCACCAGGGAGTCGGGCTGCCGCTGCACCAGCGTCGGCGTGTTGGACGCGCGGTGCTGCATCCGCGAGCTGGGGTAGTCCTGCAGCCGGCACAGCGAGGCGGACACCACGCACGCCGGGTGCGACAGGGCGGACACGTCCCCTGGGCGACGGACACGAGCCACGCACTCACCAGGGAGTCGGGCTGTCGCTGCACCAGCGTCGGCGTGTTGGACGCGCGGTGCTGCATCCGCGAGCTGGGGTAGTCCTGCAGCCGGCACAGCGAGGCGGACACCACGCACGCCGGGTGCGACAGGGCGGACACGTCCACTGCTTGCACGCAACGCATGTCGATGTTGCCAGCTGAGGGAAAATGAGACGTCAGCAACAGAAATATCGATAGGAAAAACAACCAATTATACGAATAAATAGCATCTGATCTGAAGATCCAATATCAAATTCGATAGGCGGTGTGTGTATATCTTCACTAACACATCTGCTCAAAATACGACGAGCTAGTCGTCGAGTATATCTAGCAAGAAGACTTGGGACTGCACGCGCCCAATCTTAGCCAACCAGTTGCTAGGGACTACTACGGATACGCCGACATATTGGCGGCTTGCGTACGCCAGCGCTCTATTTCCAGGGACACCCGAACTATTTCGACTTATAATGAGTGAAGCCCCCAACTAGCCCGCCCACAAAGGCTTGCCGACTTAGACGGCCCGGTGTATCGCGCTTAATACTCACTATTATCCAAGCAGGTGAGCTCGTATATCGTCACCAGCGCATCCGCTCCAAACACGACGAGCTGGTCGTCGAGTATATCCAGCACGAAGACTTGGGACTGCACGCGCACAATCTTAGCGAACTTGTTGTCCAGCTTCGCGTCGCGCGGGTAGAACCGGACCTCGTCGTGCCCGTCAAGAATGCTGTAGCAGCCTGTGAAGGGAAACTGGATTATGTCTCCGCTAGATGGCGTTCAATAAATATAAAGTCCAACTGAACTGTGACTGGTCCCAATCTATGGAAGACTTTGAAGGACCATCAAAGTGACCAATATCAGCAAAACCTGGACTTTTACTTTAAAATATAAGTAATACAAATAGAAGGAAGCGGTAGCACGATGCCGGAGATAAAATTTTCGATATCTTACGCTCTAGCTACAAATCCTTTTCAATCCATTAACTTATCGGTGTATTAAATTATTGTAAAATTGTATGTACATACTTTCATAGTAGCTCATATGAAAACCAAACACGCGCCTTAATTCACGTCGCTAAAAGCGGTAGTCCGTTATATTCCAAATTGTACTAAACAATCTGCACTGTATCTGAATGATTCTTAAGCAGTGCCGAAACTAGGGCGGTGCCAACGGTGCCCAGGCACAGGGCGCAGACCCTGGAGGGGCGCAGAAATGACCAGACTGGTAGATACTAGGGGGCGCAGTTTTGAAAGCTCGCACCGGGCGCATAAAAGGCTAGTTACGGCACTGTTCTTAAGAAATATAAAATCGAAATAACCGTTCTTTATCCTCACCAATGACAATATAATCGCGCCACCACAGCATTCCACCGGTAACTACGAAGTCCTTCTCCTGCGCCTCGTTCCCGAACAGCTTCCAGCGACGCGACGCGCAGCTGTAGTGCGCTAAGCCCGTCCGGCCCGCCACGCACACGTTCACGCCTGCTTCGTCTATCGCGCTGTACTGTTATTGGGAAAACAACCATACGGTGCAACAGATAAGGTTGAAATTACCTAACTGTAGTAGAATAGACATAAGACGTTATGTGTGTTTTCTATAGCGTTGTTGAGTTTTGCGGTAAACAACCTTTACAAGGGAACAAACAAGGTTCGAATTATGATTGGATGGACATACATGGAAAGCTTGGTCTTTGACTGGTACACAAAAATCAACTTTGCTTTTAAAACAAATAAGGTTCAAATTCCTTTTATTGCATGGACACCGGAAATGTTGAAAACACTTGATACAAGAAAGCCAGCACTGTATGTTTTCGTCGGATTGTCCAAGAAGGCTGGCTTATTAGACCGATATCTGCCAATAAGCACTCATTCTCAATGGCCAGTTAGTAGCGATGTATGTCGCCGGCAGAGGCAGTATGATCCATCATCCACTGCTTCCTGCACTCATTGTCGTCGACAAACTCTCTATACTTGGCGCTGTTCAAATTGGATTGGTCTTGGAGACCGCTATCTATCACTAAGCACTCACCCTTAACGGCCAGTTAGTAGCGATGTACGTAGCCGGCAGAGGCAGTATGATCCACTGCTTCCTGCACTCGTTGTCGTCGACAAACTCTCTGTACTTGGCGCTGCTATCATACGCCGGATTGTCCAAGTTGGGCTGGTCTTGGAGACCGCTGTCAGCTTGGTAGGTGTCCGAAGATGAGTCGATGATGGATATTTTCGTACGCCTCGTGAGATTGTCTTCGAGATTGACGTACAGTTTGTCGTCCGCTTGCAGGTACAGATGCCTTTGATTACTCTGTAGAAAATTCAGTACATGATTTTTATAAAGTTATTATTATGTTCAACTATATTTGATCGGAAGGATCTTACAACTTATTTGAACAAATATCTTCAACTGGTTTTGCTGTAATTGTCTATCGATGCATATGAATATTTAGTTGCGTTACTTCTTTGATAGTCCGACATGGTGGTAAACAAAGATGGCGAACTGCTTATTCTTGTAGAAAAATATCTTACCATGCAGGGGTTCACGCTAAGAGGGCTCTTGACGAAGTCGAGTTGTAGAATGCTTGAACTCGAATCTTCCTCGACTTTCACCATCCACAGTTGATATCCTTCTGTTGCCCATTCCTATGAAACAATTGAATATATTAACGATGTCATAAGGATTTTTGATAAATCAGAGCTTGTCAATTTCAGTTGTAGTCCACTGCTAAACATAGGCCTCCCTTAGATGGGGATTAAGTCCATAGTCAATACGCCAGGGCAGGCGGGATCATGACTAGAAAACACAGGAAAACGCTGGTTAGTACTATTTCTATTTTAGGCCGACACTACATACACGGCATTTTAGACCTTATTGCAATTTCAACAGGCTCAAAATGCGGTGGCAAGCGCCCGTCTGGAGCCTTATGCTATAATCATTGCCAGCGGAATACGAAGTGCGGTGGTGACTCACTAGACACGACACGACGAGGGGGTTGTGCTTAGCCAAGTCCTGGCTGAGGCCGTAGTCCCAGGCCAGCGAGCAGGCCAGCAGCGCGCCGAACGTGCTCCACACCGACACGCCGCCGCGCTCCCAGCTCACGCCCACGACGCGACCGTCGCCCGACCATCTGCACGCATCAATACTCACCAGACACGACACGACGAGCGGGTTGTGCTTGGCCAGGTCCTGGCTGAGGCCGTAGTCCCAGGCCAGCGAGCAGGCCAGCAGCGCGCCGAACGTGCTCCACACCGACACGCCGCCGCGCTCCCAGCTCACGCCCACGGCGCGACCGTCGCCCGACCATCTGCACGCATCAATACTCACCAGACACGACACGACGAGCGGGTTGTGCTTGGCCAAGTCCTGGCTGAGGCCGTAGTCCCAGGCCAGCGAGCAGGCCAGCAGCGCGCCGAACGTGCTCCACACCGACACGCCGCCGCGCTCCCAGCTCACGCCCACGGCGCGACCGTCGCCCGACCATCTGCACGCATCAATACTCACCAGACACGACACGACGAGCGGGTTGTGCTTGGCCAAGTCCTGGCTGAGGCCGTAGTCCCAGGCCAGCGAGCAGGCCAGCAGCGCGCCGAACGTGCTCCACACCGACACGCCGCCGCGCTCCCAGCTCACGCCCACGGCGCGACCGTCGCCCGACCATCTGCACGCATCAATACTCACCAGACACGACACGACGAGCGGGTTGTGCTTGGCCAAGTCCTGGCTGAGGCCGTAGTCCCAGGCCAGCGAGCAGGCCAGCAGCGCGCCGAACGTGCTCCACACCGACACGCCGCCGCGCTCCCAGCTCACGCCCACGGCGCGACCGTCGCCCGACCATCTG